>JAJHZJ010000529.1:201026-833526 GCA_023548195.1 Bettongia penicillata ogilbyi | reverse complement strand
CCTAGGCCAACATTTCTTGGGGATGGGGAAGGTGGGGGAAGGAGGGAGAAGCCAAACTCACTTCACTTATGGCTGGACTCACTTTCTAGATTTCTACACTTGTTTACCACTAACCTTGCCCCTGCCTGGGTACCTTTTTCCAGTACTCCTTTATATAGTGTCTCACCCCATTAGAATGTAGGCTCTTTAAGGGTACAGACTGTCTTGTTTGCTCGTGCTTGTATCTCTATCACTTAGCACAGCGCCTAGTATAGAGTAAATGCTTAATAAACACTCTATCATTTGTCTATCTCCACTGACAAAACCATAATCCCGAACATCTGAAAACTAACCTTCAGGAAACATTTCAAGTCCCGTATTTTTTTTCACCCAACTTTCCATTTTCTCTTCATTATCTTGACTCCTTGCAACAAGTTCTCTTTAGTAAATTCTTCTATGAATCAATTCAAACTTTCTCTCGTTTCAAGCCACAGGGATTCTGACCAAGCTTTAGTTTCTCCAAGGTTCCTTACTAATCTTTCTCAACTCTATCTGATTATTCCTTTCTTTCCACACCTTAACTTCCATTCTGTTCTCCAAATGAGTGAGAATTACTCACTATTTACCTCTCTAACTGGATTGAACATTTCTCTATATTCCAGTTATACTTATCTTAGACTCCTCTCTATTACCACCCTCCAAACCTATTATTTCAGCAAGAGTACTATTTTTATGCTAAAATTTTAAAACTGCCTTTAAAATAGATACTTTCTGGCCCTGGGGACACAGGATCTCAAATTTTTATCCAGCTATTATTCTCTATGCTACTAGCTTTACAATCTAACAGTTTTCTAAAGTCCAAATGCACTGTACTTACTTCAAGGGGATTTTCCTTCAGGATAGATATTTTCTGATGACTCTTTCCCACTGTTTTCCTTTACAGGCCCTTCCTAACTTGGCAGCTAGAGCTATATGCTGGTCCTTCTAGTTCTGCCTCCATAAAGCTTGTCTTTAGCAATCTTTTCCTACTAGTCAGTAACACTAAAACAAAACTATATCTACAGCAGTGTCTATAATATGCCTTAAGCTGCAAAGTAGAAAGCACTAATGATAGTTCTAAACATTCATAAAACAAACCGGAATCTTTTTTGATAAGATGACAATTAAAAAGAAAAAAATGATTAGCATTATTAAATACCCAGAATTTGCTTATTAAAACAGAGCAACAATTAATGCATATTTTTCTATTCAGTATCAAACTTCAATAGGTAAAGATACAATGTTCAATGATGATGCAGTCAAGGATTTAAAATTCTAGACATAAATGCTGTCTACAACTCTAAGTTAAATAGCATAAATTGCCAGAGCAATTGTACTGGAGAGAAGTTAACACCAGATATTTCCTTGAACATGATATAACTGAAAACAAACATTCTGAAATTCAGTTCTATGAAATCAAGAAGCAAACTAAGTTTTAGGACGCTAAGGAGAGGGCCTGAAGTAATAATGTAGCTTTCCAATTCTAGCTCTGCCTATATTGGTGATCGTCCTTTGAGATAACTTAAACTTTATGAGGCTTCTACAGAAAGTAACTAAGAAAATACTAATCTAAACTATTAAAAACTTACAGTGGCAACTCTAAGTTCAAAAGATAGGAACAGACAATTATGAAGAGGAAACATTACTTGAAAAATGCTCAGGTCAAAAAAAAAAAAAAGCTCAGTCGCTAATAAAGAGGTGCAAACTAAAACAACACCACAATCTCACAGCCATCAAATTGGCAAAAATAATCAAAAGCAGCAAAATTCAAAGATGGTGAGATTTTGGAGAAACAGGCACATCCATTCATTGCTGGTGGGCCAGTCAAGTTGTAAAAAATGTTGAAGAGAATATTCTGGCATTAAAAGTTAAAAATAATCATACTCATAGGACTTCACTCAATCATTCCATTGTTGGGCAAGTATCTTGAAAACACTGACCTCTTCTGATTTGACATTTTCCTGACTATGTATTTTGCTCCAAATATCTAAAGTAACTTATATGCTACATGCTTAAGCCTGCTCTTACACACCACACATCTCTCCATTACATTCACCTGATAGTTGTTTTTAATTCTTCAGAGGCTGCAGTATTTCATTACTCACAGCCACACAACAGCAGGTTTTGGCTGATAGTACTCTAAATATGAGCTCCTTGTCACATTTCACAATAACTAAATGTATATATTGCTGGAAGAACTATATTCTATCAATATCGACATTCTTGCTGTAAATGAAACAAGAAGGAGGAAGTGCCAGTCTACCAAAAATCCTCTTTATTTAATGAAATCTCACTTTTAAGATCTACCTTAATTTCTACTTCTTTCATGTCTGATCAGAGGTAATTATTCTAGGAGATCCCAAGCTCCTATAGAACTATTCAATTCATTTTGCTACTCAACAAATATTTACCAAAGCACTCTAATCATGAGCAGTTTCGTATATTATTGACAAAGTCTTTTATTCTATACTTGTGGTTAAGGTGAAGAGATATAAACTAGATGATATGACCTTTACCTGTATTTGGAACTGGTTAAATGACAGGACCCCCCAAAAATTATAATTGGAGCAATGTGAAGTTGAAGAGGTCTTTCCAGAGTGCCCTAGAGATCTGTCCTTGGCCATATGCTGTTCATCATTTTTTAGGAAGGATTTGGATAAAGATTTGGATAAAGATTAGATGTATGCTTGTCAAATTGGCAGATGACAGGAACCCGGAGGGACAGCAAACATGTGGAATGACAGTGCTGATGACTGAAAAGATCTTGACTGGGAAGAACTGAATCTAATATAACGAAGTTTCATAGGTATTAGTGAAAAGCTCTATGCCTGGAGTAAAAATATTAGCTAAAGTTATTAAGAATAAGGATCTGTGACTTAGTTCTCAATATAGATTATGTAAGAAAGTAGTCAAAATGGCGCCACACATCACCGCAGGCTGCAAAAATTTAGCACCTAGTCTCGTACTGCTAGAATTATACATCAAAAGCTACATATACTTCATAGACTAACAAATGGCAAATCCTTATAATACAAATGTAGATCTCGAAATATCCTTACAAACAGTGAATATACTGTACTGAGAACAAAGCATCACACCACATCAAGCTCTTGCCCACAATCACCCAAATATAACACTGGTCCTTAAAAACGTAAAGATAGTTTAACAGTCACAGCCACACCGAAAATCAACACTCTTCAAACTGCATTGAGTCATGCCTCCAGATCACAAGAAATAAAAATCAGTTGTTTAATACATCGCTTCTTTTAGTTACAATCACCGAAGTTGACGGGTTGTGCCTGTTATCAGTCATTATTACCATTAGCCAAGTGATGTTTATTTGTTCCAAAAGTATCTCTAAAGATTTTTGGACCTTTTTATAATGTAATCTGAAAATGCAAAACAATCCTAATCTCCTCTTTCCTTTCTATCGATCGTATCTATCCTTTCTAATCTTTCTACATCTGTCTTAAGATGATGGGTCTTATGTCTAACTAACATCGTACAGGTTTTTGTTAGGATACATTTTCAAATCTATTGCTATCTAGTTTGCAGTCCAGTAGGATGAAATTGTACAGAGGTTATTGTTTTAAATGTGTTCTTCCCAATCAGTTTTGATTTTAGGATGCCAGTAAGTTTCTTAACATATTCAGTCATAGTTTTCTTCTTGACAGCTTTATGTTTGATATGTATTGCCTGGAGGAGATCAAGGCATTTACAGATGATAGCACCTTGGACAATTGGTGATATTTGACCTCTGGATTCAAGCTAAAAAAACTTTAGTACCTATATTTCCATGGCCTACCCTTTTTTGATATTTCCTTTTATCCTTGATATTTCTGTCATTCATTATATTAACAATGTGCAAGCTTTCTGGTTTTTCTTTGATCTAACTTGTATACATGCTATGTTGGACTTCTTGCAATCATATGTATAACCAGAAATTTTCCATATCCTTGTTCTTTGTGCATTCTCCTTTGAATCTGATTTATTTATTTCATAAGTTTCTCATGAAGCAACTAGGTGGTAAAATAGAGCACAGGTCTTGGAGTCAAGAAAACCTCAGTTCAAATCCAACTTCAGACACATACAAGCTGGATGACCCTGGGCAAGTCACAACCTTTGTTTGTCTCATTTTCCTCAACTATAAAATAGGGACAATGACAGCATCTATCTCACAGGGTTACTGCAAGGATCAAATGAGATAATTATAAAGTGCTTAACATATAGTGGACTCTAAATAAATGTTTATTCCCATCCCTCACTCCCTCTTTAGTAAAGACTTTATTAAGGTGGAATTGTTTCTTTTACTTATTTAACTGCTCTGAATCTTATAATTGCTGTAAACATTCGATTTTGACTTAATAGTTGAGTACAAGTATCTAAAATTTCCCATACGATTTTGATTTTGAGATTCTTTCCCCCCTCATACTTCTTTTGTTGTCATGTTTAATTGAATAATGTAATGTTAAGATTTCTATTATGTGTACTGGGTAGAGAATAATGTAAACTTCCAATGCCTTTCCACATTCCTTCAATAAGTCTTTCAAGTAATTTCTGCTAATGTGACTTTTGTTACCTGCCCTTTTGGGATATAACTTCATAGTTCTACTTTTCCTTCTATATTTCTTTTTACTGTGACAAAAGTTATAGAATATATTATGTTCAGGTCCTTTTGAAATATTATTCATTCACGGTGCTTACAGGAGATACCATCTTTTTTGAATTGTTCTCTTCTGACATAATTCATCTATTAGTAAGATTCACGCTGTCAAACTCAAAAACAGCTTTTAAAAATTCAAGTCTAAGCATGCCCATCTCCTTTTCAAAATCACTTGAGATAATGGTGCAGTTTTTGTCATCTACTTCACAATTAGGTAAAATTACTGGTATTTGCATTAAGTGAAGATCTTCAATGACTTTTGGCTCTCTAACTTTTCCTTCTTCAGGCGTTGGCCAGTCCTCAATTTCATTTCTGATTCTGTCTAATCTAAGTTTAGGCACACAATCAACATACAATAAATATTTATTAAATACCTATTGTGTATCAGATACTGTGCTAAGTGCTGGGGATACAAAAAAAGGTCCAAGATAGTCCTGGCCTTCAAGAAGCTTACAATCTAAGGAGACAATATGCAGACAACTATATGCAAACTATAAGAGGATTAAGTGGAAATAAGCAACAGAAGGAAGGAAACTAGGTGACTTAGTGGATGGAGCAGTGGTCCTGGAATCTGGAAAATCTCAGATCAAATCCAGCCTCAGACACTTAGCAGCTATGTGACCTGGACAAGTCACTTAACCTCTGTTTAACTTAATTCACTGGAGAAGAAAATAGCAAACCACTCCAGTATCTTTGCCAAGAAAACCTCACAGCAAGCACGGGTGTGAAGTACGGGAACAGCTGGACAGGCCTGAGCAACAACCACAACTGGAACTAAGAGGGATGAAAAAGGCTTCCTGTAGCCTGGAAGGAAGCCAAGAAGCAGTAACAAGGAGGGAAAGCACTTTATGCATGAGAGATAGTCAATGAAAATGCCTGGAGTTATTGCTATTTATTTACTCTTATTTGCAAATAAATAGTTATTTAAAAGCCAATGTTACTGAATCAAGAAGAATGTGTGGGGGAAGGGTAAAAAGGTATTAAAAGAGTGGATGGGGGGAGGGGGTGCCAGGTTTAGAAGGGCTTGGAACACCAGACAATTTTATATTTGATCCTGGAAGTGATAGGGAGCAATGGAAGTTTATTAACTGGAGGGTAACAGGATCAGATCTGAGTTTTAAGAAAAGTACTTTTGTGCAGAGTAAAGAACAGATGGAGTTGGCAGACAGACCAAACAGCAGGCTGTTACGATAATCAAAGTATTCGAAGATGAGGGTCTACACCAGGGTGGCAGCAGTAAGTATCAGGACAGAAAAGGGTTATGGTTTGGGTTATTCAAGAGATGTTATAAAGTTAAGGTTGACAGGTCCTGGCAAAAGATAGGCTATGAGGAGTGAGGGTAAGGAGTCAAGTTTAGGAGTCTAGACTCTCAGGACACTTATAGGGACAGGTTAGTAGTCTCCAAGTATCTGAAGGACATTCATGTGCACTTTGTATTAAGAGTTATACAGTTCAGTTTTGGAAGGTTGAACAAGGAGCACTACAAGCTTCAATGAGGGATTTCAACCCAATAAAGGAAAAACTCCCTAATAAATAGGACTATTCAAAGGAGAATGAACTGCAGTCAAGAGGTAGTAAGTTAATTGAAAAATAGAATAACTGAATTAGATGGGACATAGACATTATATAGTCCATTTTTCTTAATTTATAGATGACAAAACTGAGGCCCAAAGAGGTATACTGACTTGCTCCCAAATCACAGAAATGGGATATGAAATCAGGTTTTCAAACAAACTTGGATGACCATTTGTTTATGATGTTGTAGACGGTATTTTGAATAAGGTGCAGGTTACACTAGGTAAGTGGTTCTCAAAATGTAGATGCAGTGATTACTGGACATCCCTGAGACTTCCAGGGGATTTTTGAGGTCAAAACCATAGTCATACTAATATTAAGATGTTCTAATTTCTAATGTAGTAAATATCAATAGATATAACACATGAACAAAGGTTCTATAAGGGATCTTGAGCCCCCAAAGTTTGAGAACCTAGATATTTTTCTGAAGTTCCTGTAAGTTCTCAGATCTTATAATTAATTTGAATCATTTTAACCTTGAATAGACATGTCCCAATTAATGTCAGTAAATGTTTAAGAAAATATGTTAGGCAAAACATTATTAGACAGGCAGTCAGTTCCACAGAAACAATGATATAAATAGAATGAGTGATAGGATGATCTATGCTACAATGAGGTTACTTTACACTTGAGTCTAGTTATAAATATGCTATGTTAATAGGACAATACAAGTATGCCTGCTTTATTTATTTTTTTCATGTTTTTGTTCCCCTAAAAGGATTAAGCTACTTCAGCAGATAGTAGTAGTCTTTGTAGTCCCTATACTACCTATCTTATGGCAATTAATCAAGAAAAATCAAGAAGTTCCAGAAAAAAAATCTACTTCTGCTTCTGCTTCCTTGCCTACACTAAAGCCTTTGACCATGTGGATCACAATGAAATGTGGCAAGTCTTCAAAGAGATAGGAAAACCAGATCATTTTACTTGTCTCCTAAGAAACATATATGTGATGAAAAAACTAATAAAATTGATAAACCTTTGGTCAATTTGATTAAAAAAAAGAAAGAAGAAAATCATATTACTAATATTAAAAATGAAAGGGGTGAACTCACCTCCAATGAGGAGGAAATTAAAACAATAATTAGAAATTATTTTGCCCAACTTTATGCCCACAAATTCGATAATCTAAATGAGATGGATGAATATTTTAAAAAATACAAATTGCCCAGATTAACAGAAGAGGAAATAGAATACTTAAACAACCCCATCTCAGAAAAAGAAATTGAACAAGCCATCAATGAACTCCCTAGGAAAAAATCTCCAGGACCAGATGGATTCACAAGTGAATTCTATCAAACCTTTAAAGAACAGTTAATTCCAATACTATATAGACTATTTGGGAAAATTGGGGAAGAAGGAGTACTCCCAAATTCTTTCTATGATACAAATATGGTTTTGATACCCAAGCCAGGAAGAGATAAAACAGAAAAAGAAAATTACAGACCAATTTCTCTAATGAATATAGATGCAAAAATTTTCAACAAGATTTTAGCAAAACGAATACAGCATCTTATCAAGAGAATAATACATTATGATCAGGTAGGTTTCATACCAGGAATGCAGGGCTGGTTCAATATTAGGAAAACTATTAGCATTATCAATCATATCAACAAGAAAACCAACAAAAACCACATGATTATCTCAATTGATGCAGAAAAAGCTTTTGACAAAATACAACACCCATTCCTATTAAAAACACTGGAGAACATAGGAATAAAGGGAACCTTCCATAAAATAATAAGCAGTATCTACCTAAAACCTTCAGCAAGCATTATATGCAATGGAGATAAGCTAGAGGCATTTCCAATAAGGTCAGGGGTGAAACAAGGATGCCCATTATCACCATTATTATTCAATATGGTACTAGAAATGTTAGCGGTAGCAATTAGACAAGATAAAGAAATTGAAGGAATAAAAATAGCCAAAGAAGAAACTAAGTTATCACTCTTTGCAGATGATATGATGATATATTTAGAGAATCCCAGAGATTCAAGTAAAAAGCTACTTGAAATAATAAACAACTTTGGCAAAGTTGCAGGTTACAAAATAAACCCACACAAATCTTCTGCATTCCTATATATTAGCAACAAAGTCCAACTCCAAGAGATAGAAAGAGAAATTCCATTTAAAGCTAGAGTAGACACTATAAAATACTTAGGAGTTTACCTGCCAAAACAAACCCAGGGATTATATGAACACAATTACAAGACACTTTTTGCACAAATAAAGTCAGATTTAAGTAAGTGGAAAAACATCAGTTGTTCATGGGTAGGCCGAGCTAATATAATAAAAATGACAATTCTACCTAAATTAATCTACTTATTTAGTGCCATACCAATTAAACTATCAGATAATTATTTTCTAGAGCTGGATAAAATAATATCAAAATTCATTTGGAAAAACAAAAGGTCCAGAATATCAAAGGGACTAATGAAAAGAAATGCTTGGGAAGGTGGCCTAGCGCTACCAGACCTCAAATTGTATTATAAAGCAGCAATTATCAAAACCACTTGGTATTGGCTAAGAAACAGAGGGGTAGACAAATGGAATAGGCTTGGCACTCAAGACACAGTTGGCAAGGAATATAGAAACCTCCTGTTTGACAAACCCAAAGATCCCAGCTTCTGGGATAAGAACTCACTGTTCGACAAAAATTGCTGGGAAAACTGGTTAACTGTGTGGCGGAAATTAGGCATAGACCCATGCCTGACACCGTACACAAGAATAAAGTCCAAATGGGTACATGACCTAGGTATAAAGATTGATACCATGAATAAACTGGAGAAGCAAGGTATAGTGTATTTATCAGATTTATGGAGAGGGGAAGAATTTTTTTCTAAAGAAACGATAGAAAGCATTTTGAAATGCAAGATGGATAATTTTGATTACTTTAAACTGAAAAGTTTTTGTACAACCAAACCCAATGCAACCAAAATTCGGAGGGATGTAGTAAATTGGGAAAAAATTTTTACAGCTAAGCTCGGGGATAAAGGCCTCATTTCTAGAATATATAGAGAACTGACTCAAATATATAAACATCCAAGTCATTCCCCAATTGATAAATGGTCAAAGGATATGAACAAGCAATTTTCAGGGGAAGAAATCAAAAATATCTATAATCATATGAAAAAGTGCTCTAAATCACTATTGATTAGAGAGATGCAAATCAAAACAACTCTGAGGTACCACATCACACCTGTAAGATTGGCAAACATGACAGAACAAGAAAATGATAAATGCTGGAGAGGATGTGGGAGAGTTGGAACACTAATTCATTGTTGGTGGAGCTGTGAGATCATCCAACCCTTCTGGAGAACGGTTTGGAACTATGCCCAAAGGGCTACAAAAATGTGCATACCCTTTGACCCAGAAATATCGCTACTAGGATTGTATCCCCAAGAGATTATAAAAACGGGAAAGGGTCCCACATGTACAAAAATATTTATAGCAGCACTCTTTGTGGTAGCCAAAAACTGGAAGTCAAGGGGATGCCCATCAATTGGGGAATGGCTGAATAAATTATGGTATATGAATGTAATGGAGTACTATTGTGCCATAAGAAATGATGAACAAGAAGACTTCAGGGAGGCCTGGAAGGACTTATATGATCTGATGCTGAGCGAAAGGAGCAGAACCAGGAGAACTTTGTGCACAGCAACGACCACAGTGTGCGAGAGTTTTTTCTGGTAGACTTGGAACTTTGTAATAATACAAGAACTTACTGAGAAAAAAAAAAAAATCCTAATGTCGGTCTTCTAAGGCAAAATGCCTTCCACACTCAGAGAAAGAAATGTGGAAGTCACTTGCAGAATGTAGCAGATCATGTTTGTATGTGGGTGGGGTTCAGTGTATTATATGTTGATTTGTTATATGATTTCTTCCATTTATTTTAGTTCGACTACATAGCATGAATATAGCGAAAATGTGCTCAATAGGAAAGTATATGTAGAACCTAAACAGAATTGTATGCTGTCATGGGGAGGGAGGGGGGTATTGGGGGAAGGGTGGGGGGGAATAAAATCTTAACTTTAAGGAAATGATTGTAAAACATTAAAAAAATAAAAAAATAAAAAATAAAAAAAAATAAAAAAAAAAAAAGAAACATATATGTGGGCCAAGAATCAAGAGTCAGAATGAATCATGGAACAACTGATTGGTTTGAGACTGGAAAAAGAGTATGACAAGGTTGTATACTGTCATTTTGTTTATTTAACTTATATGCAGAGAGTACATCATGTGAAATGCCATGCTTGATTAATCAAAAACTGGAATTAAGGTTGCCAGGAGAAATATCAACAATCTCAGATATGCAAATGATACTATGATGGCAGAAGAAGAATTAAGAAGCTTCTTGATGAGGGTGAAAGAGGAGAGTGTAAAAGATGGCCTGAAACTTAACATCAAAAAAACTAAGATCATCACAACTGGTCCCATCACTTTGTGGGAAACAGAGAGAGAAGAAATGGAAGTAGTGCAAGATTTTATATTCTTAGGCTCAAAGATCACTGTAGATGGCCATGAAATTAAAAGATACTTGCTCCTTAGAAGGAAAGCTAAGACAACTCTGGATAGCATACTAAAAAGCAGAGATATCCCCTCGCTGACAAAGTTCTGTATAGTCAAAGTTATGGTTTTTCCAATAATAATGTATGACTGTGACAGTTGGGACTATAAGGAAAGTTGAGTGCCACAGAATTGATGCCTTCAAATTGTGGTGCTGGAGAAGATCTTTTGGAGTCCCTTGGACAGCAAGGAGACCAAATCAGTTAATTCTTAAAGAAGTTAATTTTGCCTGAATGTGATAGTGAATACTTCTCAGGGACCTAAGTCTAAAGTAGATCTGACCCTAGGCCTAAATTTCAATTCCTTGGGAATCAAGTGACACAGGAGAACTCAAAATTGTGAAACCACCTTGCCATCCCTCTCTCCTTGTTTGCTTAATTCCATTTTCTTATTCATTGTATCTGGGGCAAATTTCTGAAGATAAGTTGCTTGCTCAATCTCTTGACCAAAAGGGTAAAGGGGGTGGGTTTGTGGTTGTTGGCTCCATGACCATGCGTCTGCTTCTATATTGTACCTCCCTTCTCTAGACTGCCTAGTGAGGGTGATGCTTCTCATGAGAACTGAATAAAGGACTTTCTGTTTGTACTTTGAGACACCTCCAAGTAGTCAATTTGAGTAGGGGTCTTGCCATCCCACACAAGTCTATTCACTGGAAGGTCAAATACCGAAGCTGAAGCTTAAATACTTTGGCTACATACTGAGAAGACAGGACTTAGTGGAAAAGAATGGATGTTGGGAAAGATTGAAGACAAAAGGAAAAGGGGACATCATAGAATGAGATGGATAGAGTGTGTCATGGAAATAGTGAACATGAACCTGGATAGACTTTGAGAGACAACAGAGGATAGAAGGGCCTGGTGTACTAAGGCCCAAAGGGTGAGAAAGCAGACAGGGTTGAACAACAACGAATACCTTCTCAATTTCTCAATGATCTCTCACCTGTGACTGGTGACAGTCTCCCACCTGGATGGAAGAGCAGTTAGCTCCCTGAAGCACTGGTAAAGGGTTCTTACCTTAGCCTCAAAGAATCTCTTACTTACTTCAAACTCAACTCAATTAGCAGTTTTTATGTGCAGCTTTTCTGCTACCCCAAACTTGCATTTAACTACTTTACTCTTTTTTTTGTATATACTTATATATTTTTTGTTCTCCCCATGGAATGTAAGATCCTTGAGACTGAGGAATTTCTTCTTTTTTTCTTTTAATTCAAACTCCTAAAACCTAACACAATGTCTGGGGTAGTAATACAGTAATTTCCTAATAAATATTTATTGAGTGATATATAAGCACAATTTACATACTTAAAATAAGAAAATAAGACAAGGAGTTACATAATTAAAGTGTTAAATTGTGTGATATGGAATATATTAACCAGTATAAGCACCCAAACAGTGGCATATGGGCCGAACAAATCTACCTCACTTCAGGGTATGACCTATATAAGAATTTTGGCAAGTTTAAAATTGAACATGATCTTGTCCACAGTAGGGTGTAACTATATTCAAATTGAACTGTTAAATAACTATTTATGTTATTACTACCAGGTCTGATGTTAACATGATTAGGTCAATTAGTAATGGTAACTAAAGATGAATATAATTAATTATCCAATAACACTAATAAAGCCCATGTACCTATGAATTTCTGGGGGAGACCCGACTTTTAAAAAGATACATGTATCCTTGGTACTATAGGAATTCAAAGAAATGAAATGCAACATCATTGCAGGTAGGTTGTAGTAGTCAGGAAATGTAGGTAAGATTTAACTTGTGTCTAGAATTCAGTAGGATCTGGACCAGCACAGAGGTGAGTGAAAGGATATTCTAGGCAAATGAAACAACATGGGCATAGTGGGAATGGAAACAGCCTATGTGGAAAGACTCTATCTGACAGAAATAGAAAGCTTCATATTGGAGACTTATGGAAGGCAAATCTGGTTAAGTTCAAAGGGGCCAGTCAATGCAAGCATGGTTTTAAATAGCATGTGGAAAAATTTGGATTCACTCTGAGAGGCAAGAGAAAGCCTTTATAGATATTGTGAGGAAAGTGGTTTTCCAGGAATGTTAAACTAGTAGCAATGTTCAGAACAACCTGAAAGAGAGTAACAAAGGAGACCAAATAAGAGGTACTACAAAAACAAAAACAAAAATAACTTAAAAAGAAAATGGGAATGGAGACTAGTTTTGTGACTTCATTGATATAGGGGGGCATGATTGTATGTGTGTGTTTGATTAAGGTGACATTTCAAGGCAAATAGGTCACCTTATTAAAATTAAATGTACAATTAATATATTTTTAAAATTTTTTATGTAGATTTGTAAATTCACCATTAAAGGAAAGTCATGAGGTAGAATCTCATTCAACTAATGTGGAGTGAGACTCATTTCTAACATTTGTTCAGAGTTGCCTGGAGCACTGAGAAGTTAAGTGACTTGGTGATGTTCAAAGAGTCAACATACAGGTCACACAAATGGCTTCAAGCAATCTGAATCTGAACACAGGTCCTCTAATTCCAAATCGAGGTTTCTTTCCATGGCATAAAACCTCTCTAATGAGATCATGGCTCTGATTCATAGAACACTAAAAATCTTCCTCTGATACCTATTTTTCAGACAGCAAGGAGTTTCAGTTCTTTTCTTACCTGTGTCCATAACTTTGAATGCTAAATATAAGATTACAAAAGTACTTCTAGTTGCTCAGGCAAGATCTCTAAGTTCCAAAGAATACTATCCTGCATGACAGGATTAGACAACCTCTGACTGGTGAACCAAACATGGTTTGTCATAAAACCAAAATAGGGGGCAGAGTCAAGATGGTGGAGCAAAAAGACGCACATATACTAGCTTTTCCCTTACAGCCCATAAAATACCTTTAAGGAAAGGCTCTCAACAAATTCTAGAGCAGAAGAAGTCACAGAAAAATGGAGTGGAGGAGATTTCCAGCCCAGGGTGACCTGAAAGGCTGATGGGAAAGGTCTGTCACACAGGATACAGAGTGGAGCACAGCCCAGCATTGGCCTTGCAGCACATCACCAGGAGGAGGATCTGAGCAGGCCTCCAGGCAGAATCCCTCAACCCACAGGCAGCAAAAGCCAGTGAGAGGATTTTTTCAGCTGGCCCAGAAGGCAGCAGGGTCTCCCCAAAGCTCTGGCCTCAGGAGGAGGCAGAGGCTGCATATGGCAGCAGCATCTCCCACAGCAGCCCACATCCATTGTTGAATCGTAAAACCCCTGGGGGAATGGTGGAGCTGATCTGTACTCAGCTCTATGAGGCAGCCCTGCCTCCACCTAATGCTCCTGGGGGAATTGAGCAGTTGATGTTTATCTCACACTGAATGGTCTCCCAGCTCCTGCCTAAAGCCCCTGGGGGAATTGAGCAGCTTATCTGAATCTCAGCTTCTAGTGCTGGCTTGGTGGAACTGGGGGCCTGGTGGTTGTGTAGAGGAAATTCTACTATCACAGATTCTGGGCACAAAAGTTTCTAGTTGCTCCCAGACCAGTGTACACACTTGATTGTGCCACCATGGAGGAACTGAGATCTTAGAGATCTCCAGAGTATACCCTACTCTTGACAAAGAATCCAAAAGTCAAATAACTGGTTGGGAAAATGCCCAAAAAAGGGAAAAAAGAATAAGACCATAGAAGGTTATGTTCTTGGTGAACAGATATCTCCTCTCATCCTTTAGGATGAGGAATAACAATGCTTACCATCAGGGAAAGACATAAAAGTCAAGGCTTCTGTATCCCAAACATCCAAAATAAATATTCAATGGTTGCAGGCCATGGAAGAACTCAAAAAGGATTTTGAAAATCAAGTAAGAGAGGTGAAGCAAAAATTGGGAAGAGAAATGAGAGAGATGCAAGAAAATCATGAAAAGTGAGTCAACAACTTGATAAAGGAGACACAAAAAAATGCTGAAGTAAATAACACCTTGAAAAATAGGCTAACTCAATTGGCAAAAGAGGTTCATAAAGCCAATGAGGACAAGAATACTTTAAAAAAGCAGAATTAGCCAAATGGAAAAGGAGGCTCAAAAGCTCACTGAAGAAAACAGTTCTTTAAAAATCAGAATGGAACAGATGGAGGCTAATGACTTTATGAGAAACCAAGGAATCACCAAACAAAACCAAAAGAATGAAACAATGGAAGATAATGTGAAATATCTCTTTGGAAAAACAACTGACCTGGAAAATAGATCCAGGAGAGATAATTTAAAAAGTATGGGACTACCTGAAAGCCATGACCAAAAAAGAGCCTAGACATCATTTTTCATGAAATTATCAAGGAAAACTGCCCTGATATTCTAGAACCAGAAGGCAAAATAAATATTGAAAGAATTCATTGATCACCTCTTGAAAGATATCCAAAAAGAGAAACTCTTAGGAACCTTGTAGCCAAATTCCAGAGTTCCCAGGTCAAGAAGAAAATATTGCAAGCAGCCAGAAAGAAACAAGTTGAGTATTGTGGAAATACAATCAGGATAACACAATATCTAGCATTTTCTACATTAAGGGATTGAAGGGCTTGGAATATGATATCCCAGAAGTCAAAGGAACCATGACTAAAACCAAGAATCACCTACCCAGCTGAGTATAATACTTCAGAGGAAAAAAATAATCTTTCAATGAAATAGAGGAGTTTCAAGAATTCTTGATGAAAAGACCAGAGCTGAAAAGAAAATCTGACTTTCAAACACAAGAATCAAGAGAAGCATGAAAAGGTAAACAGCAAAGAGAAATCATAAGGGACTTACTAAAGTTGAACTGTTTACATTCCTACATGGAAAGACAATATTTGTAACTCTTGAAACTTTTTTCAGTATCTGGGTAGTTGGTGGCATTATGCGCACACACATACACACACACAAACACACACACATACAGAGACAGAGAGCACAGGGTGAGTTGAATAGGAAGGGTCATATCTAAAAATAAAATTAAGGGGTGAGAGAGGAATAGATTCGGAGGAAAAAGGGAGAAATGCAATGGGGCAAATTATCTCTCATAAAACAGGCAAGAGAAAGACTTTTCAATGGAAGGAAAAAGGGGGGAGGTGAGAGAGAAAACGTGAAGCTTACTCTCATCACATTTGACTCAAGGAAGGAATGTTGATATGAAAACCTATCTTACAATACAGAAAAGTAGGGGAAATGGGGATAAGCAGGGTGGGGGGGATGATAGAAGTGAGGGCAATGGGAGGAGGGAACAATTAGAAGTCAACACTCTTGGGGAGGGACAAGGTCAAAAGAGAGAATAGAAGCAATGAGGGGCAAGATAGGATGTAGGGAAATATAGTTAGTCACACACAACATGACTATCATGGAAGTCATTCGCAAAACAACACATATATAGCCTATAGTGAATTGCTTGCCTTCCCAATGGGGATGAGTGGGAGGGAGGGAGGAAGAGAAGTTGGAACTCAAAGTTTTAAGAACAACTGTTGAGTATTATTGGGAAATAAGAAATACAGGTAATGGGGCATAGAAAAGTATCTTGCCCTACAGGACAAAAGAGAAGATGGGGATAAGCAAAGGGAGGAATGTCAGAAGGGAGGACAGATTAGTGGTAGGGGTAATTAGAATGCCCAGTGTTTTGGGGTGGGGGGAGGGGAGATGGGGAGAAAATTTGGAACTGAAAATTTTGTGGAAATAAATGTTGAAAACTTAAAATAAATCAATAAATTTTAAAAAACAACCACCAAAATAGTAACAATCACCAAAATAGTACTCTGATCATTCTCAAAAAATCAAAACCCAACCATTAAAACTAACATTTAATTCAAACTTTTTAAGCTTATGTTAGTTCCTCCCTTCTAAGATTAGTTACAATTTATCCCATATATCTCTTTTTTGTACATAGTTGTTGACATGTTGTCTCCCCGATTACAATGAGCACTCCTTGAGAATATGATTTTTTTTGTTCATTTTGGAAGAATTTCTCCAGAACTTAGCACAGTCCCTAACACACAGTAATTACTTAAATGCTTGTAGACTTAGCTTGATTCATATAGGTACATGCTGTCTCTCCATTAGAATATAAGCTTCCTGAGGTCACACAGGTTTTGCTTTGTCTTTTGTAACCTTAGTATTTATAAAGCACAATTCCTTGGGCATATAATAAGCATTTAATAAGTCTTTGATTTGAATGACTGCATTGCTATTTATTGTAGTCCAAACTATAGCTAAACCAGAATGCCCCTCTAAAGCTTAGTCAATACATGTCATGCAGTCACTGTTTGAAAGACTTTCAGTGAGGGGGAACTCAGTACTTCCCATAAAGTCCAGTCCACTCATGAACCACACTATGCTAATATGAAGCCTACATTTTGTTCTTTTCAATTTCTACCCCATTGTCCTCTAGAATCAAGTGAATGAGTGTAGTCCCTTTTCCACGTGACTGTCTTTTAAATACTTGAAGACTGCTATCATATTTTTCAATAGTCTCTTCTCCAAGCTAAACATCCCCAATTCCTTCAAATAATTCTCATGTAGTATGATATTCACTATTAAAGAACATTTCAAAATGCTAAAAGTTGGATCTAGGATTGGCAAGGGCAGAGGTACGACCACCACCCATTTAATGTTTCCCTCTTTTCTATGGAATCATTATGGCTTTGGTGACCAAAATGTGAAGGGGATAAGTGGGACCTGAGGAAGTATGTGTGTGTATAAGTTTCTGTGGGGAAAGGGAGGAGGAATAAGAGTAAAGGGAAAACTCTAGAGAGGAATAAAGACTGAGAGACTTATGAGGTAAACTTAAAATTGCTAACGAGAACATGGATGGACTAAAGAAAGAAAAAAGTATAAAGAAACTTTGAAGGACAGGAAGGTAGAGAGAGTAAGAGACTTATGATATAAACCTAGAATTAAGGAACAAAACTCTGCAGATGCAAGTATTTCATTTTTTAAAATTATATATATATGTATATATATATTTTATCAATCAGAAAAAATCTGCCTGCTCTCCTTTCCTTCCTCGAAATGAGAATGAGAAAAAAAGATGGAGCCCATGTTACAAAACTAATTTTCACATTGGCCATATCCAAAAGAAAAAATACCCCAACACATATAAATCCATATATGTTTCATCCTACACTCCGAATCTTTCATATCTCTATCTAAAGGTGGATTACGTTTCATCATTAGTCTTCTGTAAACATGGTTGGTCACCATGCAGGTCAGAGTAGCTAATAAGTCTTTCAAAGTTGCTTATCTTCAAAATATTTGGGACTTTGTACAAATTGTTCTATTGGTTATGTTCATTTCACTCTGTACACTTCTTCCTAAGCTTCTCTGAAATGCTCTCTTTATTTCTTACAGCACAGTAGTATTTTATCACATTTATATACCATAATTTGTTGTGATGGGCACCACCTCAGATTCCAATTCTTTGTCACCTCAAAAAGAGGTGTAAATATTTTTGAACATTCTTAATTGTAATTTGTTTTGCTTAGGTCTACTCTCTCCTTAAATTACCCTCCCTGTAATTCTCCCTTTTCCCTATTCAGTCCTATTTCCCCACTTGAAGAAATATGTAACAGTTGTGTGTGCATGTGTGTGTATATGTAAGTATGTTTGTATTCTCTCCTTTGACTAGTTCAGATCAGAGTGAGATTCAGGTGTTAACCACTCCTCCCACCTATTCCTTCTTGTTTGTATAATCTTCTACTTGTATACCATAATATATGAAATAATTTTCTCCATACATCCTCTTCTTTTCCCCCTGGTATATTCCTCTTCATTTTTCCATTCTTAGGAATGGGAACAACACAACCACTCTCAAGTCTTCTGTCTCTTAGATTCCCTCTATAATGATGATCAATTCATAGGATATGTATATAAGTGTGTGTGTGTGTGTGTGTGTGTGTGAGTGGGTATGTATACCATTTTCCTATGTTACAATATAAGCAGTTTATCTTTGTTTAGTCTTTCATTGTTGTTCATTTTTATGTTTTTCTTAACCCCTATGTTTGAACTTACAGTTCTACTCTTTTCATAAGCAATGCTTAGAAGTTCTCTATTTCATTAACGAAAGGTCTATTTCCCCCCATAGCATTATACTAAGTTTTGCTTTGTAAGTCATTCTTGGTTGTTAGGACAGCTTCTTTAATATCTGAAATATTATATTCTAAGTTCTCCACTGTTTTATAGTGGTTGCTGCTTAATCATGTGACTCCTTGGTAGTTTACTTTTTTCTTTCTGGCTGCTTGCAGTATCTTTTCTTTGATCTGGAAGCTCTGAATTTTGACTATAATATTCCCAGAAATTTTTAGTTGGAGGTTTCTTTCAGGAGGCAACTGGTGGATTCTTTCTAATTCCACTTTGCCTGCTGGTTCTAAGATGTCTGGGCAGTTTTGTCTTAAGATTTCTTAAAATATGGGGGGGCGGAGCCAAGATGGCGGAGTAGAAGGACGCACGTTTACGAGCTCCGAAACCAAAACCCATAGAATTAATGTAAAAAGAGACCCCCATAACTTCTGGGTCAATACAAGGTGTGCAGAAACGGAGTGGAAGAGATTTCCGTGCCAGAGAGCCCTGAAGAGCCGTCCCCGGGGTCCGTCGCGCCCCGGAAAGCAGACCCCACCCCAACGCTGCCCTGGCCGCGGCCCCAGAGAAGCTGACCCGAGCAGGCTTCAGGGACGGAAGCTCCGGCAGCCAGGAAAGTCCCTCCGCCCACAGAAGCTACAGGTCAGTGAGAAAGAAGGCTGGGCTAGAGGAGGGGAGCGGAGCGTCTCCGAGACTCGGGCCCCCTCGGGAGGAAGCGATGGTGGCAGAGACGGGGGCAGGAAGCGGCGGAGGCAAAGAGGTGGGCGGCGGCTGAGGCGGCAGTGGCCCGAGACTCAGGAATCCCCCAGCAGCAGGCAGGATCTTCATTACAGAAGGTTTCTGCATAAAACCTGAGGGAGCTGAGCCTGGGAGATGGCCCTACCCCCACCCCGCTCTATTACTGAAGGCCTCTGCATAAAGCCCCTGAAGGAACTGAGCCTGGGAGGCGGGCCCCCCACCCCCGCCCCCACCCGCTCCATTCCTGAAAATCTCTGCATAAAGCCCCTGAGGGAACTGAGCTTGGGAGGCGGCCCTGCCTCCACCCCAGCGCCAGAATGAAAGCGTACTGCGGAAAGCTCATTTGAATCTCAGAGGCCAAGCACTAGCTGGGCAGATCCAGGCAGGGGTGGAAAGGAATCTCAGAAGTCAAGTAACTGACTGGGAAAATGCCTAGAAAAGGGAAGAAAAATAAGACTATAGAGAGTTTTTTCCAACAAATGCAAATGATCCCGACCTTCGGATCTGATGATGACGAGGACATATTCCTGCCATCAGGGAAAGACGTGGAGGGCGGGGCCTCAGTACCCCAGACACCCCAGGGGGGTGGCGGGTGGGCTCAGGCCTTGGAAGAGCTCAAAAAGGATTTTGAAAAGCAAGTTAGACAGGTGGAGGAAAAACTGGGAAGAGAAATAACACAGATGCAAGAAAAGTATGAAAAACGGGTCAATACCTTGGTAAAGGAGACCCAAAAAAATGCTGAGGAAATTAACACCTTGAAAAATAGGCTCACTCAATTGGCAAAAGAGGTTCAAAAAGCCAATGAGGAGAGGAATGCTTTCAAAAGCAGAATTAGCCAAATGGAAAAAGAGGCTCAAAAGCTTACTGAATTTAATAGTACTCTCAAAATTAGAATGGAACAGATGGAGTCTAATGACTTTACGAGAAACCAAGAAATCACCAAACAAAACCAAAAGAATGAAAAAATGGAAGAGAATGTGAAATATCTCATGGGAAAAACAACTGACCTGGAAAAGAGATCCAGGAGAGACAATTTAAAAATTATGGAACTGTCTGAAACTCATGATCAAAAAAAGAGCCTAGACATGATCTTCCATGAAATTATCAAGGAAAACTGCCCTGACATTCTAGAACCAGAGGGCAAAATAAGTATTGAAAGAATCCATCGATCACCACCTGAATGAGATCCAAAAAGAGAAACTCCTAGGAACATTGTGGCCAAATTCCAGAACTCCCAGCTCAAGGAAAAAATCTTGCAAGCAGCTAGAAAGAAACAATTCCAGTACTGTGGAAATACAATCAGGATAACCCAAGATCTAGCAGCTTCTACATTAAGGGATCGAAGGGCGTGGAATAGAATATTCCAGAAGGCAAAGGAACTAGGACTAAAACCAAGAATCACCTACCCAGCTAAACTGAGTATAATACTTCAAGGGAAAATATGGTCTTTCAATGAAACAGAGGACTTTCAATCATTCTTGATGAAAAGACCAGAGCTGAAAAGAAAATTTGACTTTCAAACCCAAGAATGAGAAGAAGCATGAAAAAGTAAACAGCAAAGAGAAGTCTTAAGGGACTTACCAGAAGTGAACTGTTTATATTCATACAGGGAAAGACAATATTTCTAACTCTTAAAACTTTTCAGTATCTGGGTAGTTGGTGGGGACCACACATACACATGTACACGCATGCACACACATACACACATGCACACACATACAGAGATAGAGAGCACAGGTTGAATTGAATAGGATGGGACCATACCTTAAAAGAAATTAAGGTAAATGGTGAGAGAGAAATGTAGTGGGAGGAAAGAGGGGGAAATGGAAGGGGGTAACTATATGTCATTTAAGAGGCAGGTAGGAGTTTTTTTTAGTGGAGGAAAAAGAGGAGGGCTGAGAAAAAAAAAACAACAACAAAAAACCAAGAAGTTTACCCTCATCACATTTGACTAAACGAAGGAGTGAAATGCACACTCATTTTGGGTATGAAAACCTATCTTACAGTATAAGAAAGTGGGGGAGAAGGAGATATTGCAAGGGGGGGGGATGATGGAAGGGAGGGCAAAGGGAGGAGGGGAGCAATTTGAAGTCAACACTTGGGGAGGGACAGGATCAAAAAACAGAAGAGAAACAAGGAGGGGCAGGTTAGGAGGGATGGTAATCCAGTTAGTCTTACACAGAAGAGAGGGCAGATTGGAGGTAGGGAAAATTAGATTGCTTGGGGTATTGGGGTGGGGGGAGGGGATAAAAGGGGAGAAAATTTGGAACCCAAAAATTTGTGAAAATGAATGTTAAAAGTCAAATAAATAAATAAATTTAAAAAAAAGATTACTTAAAATATGATGTATAGGCTCTTTCTATGATCATGGCATTCAGGTAGTCCAATGATTCTAAATTTTTTTTCTTCTTGATCTGAATTCCAGGTTAGTTGTTTTTTGTTACAAGTAGCACAGCAGTTAAGAGTGTAGGGCCTTGTGTCAGGAATATATGAGTTCAAGTATGGCCTCAGACAATTCACTAAATCTCTATTTGCCTCAGTTAAAAAAAAGTATAGCACCTACCTCTTAGGGTTGTTGTAAGAATTAAATGAAATAAACTTGTAACAGTACCCAGCACAGTACAAAATAGTAGGTGGCATATCAATGTTTATTTCCTTCTATTCCTTTAATTTTATAACTATCTCATATTTTCTTTTTTTTAAAATCTTTTGACTTCATTTTAATATTTCTTTCTGTGTCATGGAGTCATTTCTTCTATTTGTTCCATCTTAATTTTTAGCAAGTTGTGTGCTAAGATAAGGTTTTATACCTCTTATGCCAAGCTTTTAATTATCTTTGCAGATTTTTCTTCAAAAGTTTTCATTTCATTTCAGTTTTCTCCTCTGTTACTCACTTAACTTCTTAAAAAAAATTAACTCTAAAAATATTTACTTCATCTTTTCCAGGAATTCTAGTTGAATTTGTACCTAACTTGTTTTTTCTTCGATATTTTGCATGTGGATATGTTAAAGTCATTCTCTTCTGGGTTTGTGCTTGGACACCCTGCCAGTACAAGTTTTATGGTGGGACTTTTTGGTTGAGGCAAATCAGGACAGCAGTGCCTGTTCTGGACAAACATGCATGTTCTGGACAAAAAGAGTTAAGTGCTCCAAGACATAGTTACATTTACGTTATAGGTGAGGTATAGGGAGTGACCATCCTATCTCAAATGGTACTCACGTTAATTTATTTTCCCTGAACCTAACTCACAGGTGTTCATTCACCCCATTCCAACACTCTAATAAAAAAGATAATATGTTGAGTCAAGGTAAACCAGAAGAAAGTCAACCAATATCCTTTTTGTAAATATGGCAGCAAAAGGGCCTTTATTTACAAAAATAAGATCATGGTGGCCAAGATTTGAGCTAAACCTCTATCCCCAAATGAAGAGGTCTCATGAAATTGTAAAGGAGTCAGTTTACCTCCCCAAGAGAATAATAATAATGTATGAGGCATTTCCTTAATATTAAAAAAAATTATGTGCTTCAAAAAAGGAAAAGTATAATAGAGGCAAAGAAATATAATGGAGTGCCCTTTATCACAAACCATTATTTCAAGAGAAGGACAATGTAGGAAGGGTATACAGACAGTGCTGGACACAGGAGCAATTGAGATGTGTGGTAGATATCTTTAGCTGTAAGAGCCAATATTAGGGAAGAGGATCCATAAATACCTGTAGGTTGTAGATATACTGGCAACCACAATGTGATCCATGGGAGATGTCAATGTCCCTGCTGGAATAAGTACTAATTAATTTTAAGACACTATTCTAGGTCTTCAAAGATCAAGACATAAATGAGCCAGTCTTCACCAGCAAAGAATTATTACATCGATGTGTGTGTGTGTATGTGTGTGTGTGTGTGTGTGTGTGTACCCTCCTATCAATTCTACCATCACCATCATATCACTAGGTGCCTTTTACCATGGTTGTGTTTGCTGCAGACTTGGGGATCTATTTAATGAACTGATGCAATAACACCACAATCCCAATTCAGCAAAGCAATGGTTAGTTAAGATTCAACCCTCTTCTGCATGAAAAGAAATCTATAAGCTACAGAAATGATGCTGGTATTCAAATAAATCACTTAGAAGGTAATCTCTCTAATATAAAAAAACGATGAGGAAGAAATACTTCTGATTGCTTCACCAGCTGAATTTTGGAGCTTGAGTAGTTTTAAACAGACAGACACATCTTGGGCAAATGAATGACAACTGAACTTCACTTTAATGACACATTAAACTGTTAGGAAATCAGGATCTTTGTGCAAGTCTTAGGCATAGTTCTGCTTTAAAGTTGTGCTCAGCCCTAAGAATTAGCTGCAGGATGCTATAGCAATGACAAAGAAAATAGTTGAAATGTTGGTTTCTTCAGCTACTACTGGTGTGAGATAATCAACCACATTTCAACCTCTCTAGGCTAAGCACTGGCAATCCTTCAGTTTAGAGACTCCTCTTACCATAACAGAGGAATTCTGATCCCTTTCTATTTTTGTATAGAGTAAATCATTCTGATTATTTTTTAATGTACAGTTGAGATACAGACATACAACAGACTTTATGTTTTCTGATCTTGTAATGAAGGATGGACTAAAATAATAACAAAATAACAGCTTTAAAAAAACTTCCCAGAAATCACTGATAATTCCTGGAAGCTATAAAAAGAAATTGCTAATTCAAACTACTTTAATTATTTCATAGATTTTAAAGTTCCTAAAATTTAGATCATACTCCATCTAAGGGAAGACTGTAAAATCTTAGATCTTGAGATAAACAGAGGATCATAAATTATATCATTACAGTCCTAGTAAATTAGTTCATTTTTACAGTTTGTTTTTATGTACTTAGGTCATTCTAAATTACAAATGCTGATATTCTTCTTTAAATGACAAATTTGTATTAAGTATTAGAATTTACTGTTCAAATATAACCTCTTCCCAAGTCATTTGGTAAACCCCTCAGAACTAAGAGAATCACACAGAAAGGATTTTAAAGCCATTCTGACAATGATTACAATAAATAGTTGGGACCAAAAAGTAAGAAGTGAAACAGGGAAGCCTTAGTTAACAAACATATAAAGAAGGAATGGAACTTAATTTCTTGACATCAACTATCAGCTGTGACTGGGAGAAGATGCACTCTCCCATATCAGAAGTCAGCAGATATAAATACATATATATGTGTGTGTTTATATATGTACATATGTATGTATATTTTGTATATATGTATTGCTTTTAAATGTATGGAATTGCTTTTAAAATGTAAAGCACCATGAAAATATAAGGCATAATTATATGTAAATTATTTTTAATCAGATGAAGACCTAGATATTACAAGTCTCATGAATGAGTAGCCAGCAATGTCTGGAAAGATAAAAATTGAAGCAAGAGTAAAAAGTTGAAACCATTCACTCTCAATTCTATACCATGGTTCAGAAAATGTATCTTTCAATAGTCACTGCATACAATAAAAACTAAAATTTCAAATAAAGATAAAACTGAATCAAAACTACATTGGATATGATTGTATGCACAAACAAATTTGCCCTCCATTTGCTACTTATATAAACTGACACAGTAACTTTTGCTTTTATTCTGTTCTCACACTGCTGCAGCAGACATGAAAATACAACTTTTCCTTCTTCAACTTTGGCTTTTTTTCTAATACAGCTGAAAATGCAAAACTCATTTAACTAGAGCAAAAAACTTTTTCTCTCCCCCAAGAACACCCGGAATTAAAAACAGGTCTTACAGGATGACCCACCATTTGGTACAGAAGGCAAAGATGATTTATCCACCTCATGCTTACTGTGGAAGAGCAAGTTAGGCACTAATTCTTTGGAGGACAGGGGTAGAGAAAGGAAGAAGGAAAGAATATTCCCTAGGAAGAGATACCCAAATCTGTCATAAGGTAAGGTCACCAGGGCTGGGAAAAACTACTAGTCACCCTATTTTCAAATAGTAAATACTGTTTCCTCTGTGGGACAAGGTCTAAGCTGCTCCAAAGGAGGGAAGGCAGCTGATGCTGTCTTTTTACAACACTGTTGTTGGCATCTACTCTACTCAATTCAATAGGTTTTTTCAAATTTCTGTGTTTGGTTCAAGCCAACAGAAGAGTCACATTTCTGAGACTTAATATGGAGACCTTTGAAATACGAGCGTTGCTGGCATAAATTTTAAAATAAGAACTCTAAAACCACTACAGGAATGCATCTCATGATGCCTATACCCCAATCTTCTATTTCTTGCCTCTTTCATATCTCAGCTCCATTTGTGTTAAAAAAAAAAAAATCAGAGTTACTCAGAAAAATCAAGATGTTAATAATCACACCTCCTTAGGTAACCTTTATCCAAGAAACATCAAGACCTTCTTAGAACCCTTCCACTCCAGATACCCAAGTCATTCCAGCTTTCCTAACCTTTATAAAAAGACACCAAGTAGGAAGAAAAAAAGGACAAAAGGAGACAATAGCAAGACAACCAATCATTCAGTTGCTTCTCCTCACCCTCTGCCATACCTCTACACACAATTAATGCCAGCTGTGGCTCAATTAAATCCAGCAGTTCACAGGTGTTCACAGAAATGACTAACACAAAAGAAATTCTTACTTCAGAAATGTAATATTTAAAATCTCTGAGGTGGAACCAAGACAGATAAAGGCTAGAATCAAGTTTACTGCCACCTTGTGCTTCACTTTAACGCAGATTTTGAGTAGGGTCTCCCTCCAGTATTAAAAGTTTGATGAACATATGCATCTAAAATACAGGAAAAGGAGTGTGTGAAATGCTTTTTAAATGATAGTTGTGGTAGTGGATGAGTTTAGTGTTAACTCGTTTATTATTAGAGTTGTACGGCAATATGCTCAAATATATTTGCCTGCTGGGCAATGCAAAATCTAGTCTAAGTCAACAGAATATGCAAGATGGCTCAGATTTTCATAAATATTTTTTTCCCCTAAACATAACTCTTATCTCCCAGAATAACAATTTCTTGAAATTTTAATGAGAACAAAACCACAGTAAGATAACATCTCTATTTCTTATATTCAGATTAAAAATATGAAATGAGAGAATTGGGGGAGTAAAGCCGAGCCCCTGACAACTCTCCAGGTTCTCTTAAGCTGTCAGATGATGACAACTATTCAGCTATTGAATTCCTTTCCCCTCCATAGAGCAGCAAACAAAAGTGTCTGTAAAATGAATTTCTCTTTATGGTTCTTCACTGGAATATATATGCAAATTAACATCCAAATGTTTTTAATTCCCAGGTTATGTCTATTAAACAGCAGTCCTCCATAAGGCCGCTCAGCTATCCAAACAGGAGCCTGTGACAATTGTCTGTTACGCTTTCCATCCTGATCACAGTTTCTACAAAGCTCCATCAACACCTGCCTGGTGAGACCTTAGTCTCTGATGAAAAGGTCTACAAAGGGACTATTATAATACTATGTGATTTTGCCATCATTTCATTAAAAATCCATTTCATTTCTGACTCAACAATATTTGTAAATAGGGAAGGGGTTCCTTATGGTACACATTTTAAAAGAATGAGTAGTATTTCTCTTATTTTTGCAGTATTATTAATTTTTCATTCTTCTTAAAATAGAATCAGAAAATTGTTTTTAAAATATTTATATTACATCATGTTTAAACATTAGGAGAGAAAGGGGCCAATCCTAAGCTTCTGGGTACTGCCAGTGGCCAAACCATCAAAGTTAATTTGACCACACATTGAAAAACTATACCCTTGCACTCTTTCCAAGGCAACCCCCCAAATAAATCCCTTGTGAAGAAAACCATCATGAAAAGCATACTCAGGTTCTCACACACTACCGTTTCAGAAACCATGGCTTCTACTGCCAAATCAAATAAAAATATCACAAAGTAGTATTACCAAGGGAATTTTTCAAAAGCCCTAAAGTGCCCATCAATTTCTTGAGTTCTTGCTATGCCAGGGCCAAATTTTTTCATCTTAAAAAGAAAAGTTTCGTATACAAAATGCTTCATTATAGGAATATATTGATTGAAACTAGTTTCATCACCACTAATGTCTTCCTTAATTTTAAAGATAATGTAATGTTTAATAGAAAAACATGTTCAATTAATAACATTTTTATTGGAATAGTGTGCTGATTTATTGCATGTTTGTCCAAATAAACATCAAATTCATTTGCCATAAATCTTCTTTTATCAAAAGAGAAAGCAGGAATATAACTTGATAAAATAAAAAAGTTATCACACAACAAAATGAAAAATCCAATTTGAAAAATTACTCAGCTTCATGCTTTGTTTAGAATTCACAGTTTTCAAAAAGCAAGAAAAAGTTGCAATTTTTTCTTAAAATGAACAAAGCCAGTCTTTGTTTAGATAAAATCTTAAAAATAATTCCAATGCAATAGAGGAAGGTTGGCCCATAACATCTGCGTGGAGACTTTCATTTCATTCCTTCTGTACTTTGAAATAGGATAATTAATTTATCATTTGAAAATATGTTTTGTTCATAAGTTGGATCATCATTATATACGATTTTTTCTGAGCCTCACATAATATCTAAACCTATATTATATTTACATGTGAACAAACTGTTTCCTCCATACACTATGAAGTTTATTGGGAATAGGAATCATTTAAGTTTTGACTTTATATCATCAGTTCCTAGTATAATGCCTGGCACCTAGTAGGCACCTAGTAAATATTCTTGCTGACTGATCTTAAAATATTTTCATTGAATTTTCCTAAAACTAAGCTCTGTTTAAAACCTCTAAATCAACAAGGCTGTATATTATCACCACTATTATTCAATATTATACTAGAAATGCTTGCTAGAGTAATAAGAGAAGAAAAAATGGAAGGAATTAAAATAGACAATGGGGAAACAAGACTATTACTTTGCACATGATATGATATACTTAGAGAATTCTAGAAAATCAACTAAAAATACTTAAAATAATTAACAACTTTAGCAAAGTTGTAAGTTATAAAATAAACTCACATAAATCATCAATATTTCTCTTCACTACCTACAAAGTCTAGTGGCAATAGATAGAGAAATTCACTGCCATACCAATCAAACTACCAAAAAAATTTTACAGAGCTAAAAAAACGTAATTTAAAAATTCATCTAAAAGAACAAAAAGTCAAGAATATTGTGGGAATCAATGAAAAAAATGTGAAGGAACATGGTCTAACTGTATCAGACCTCAAACTGTATTATAAATTGGTAATCATCACAACAATCTGGTACTGGCTAAGAAACAGATTGGTGCATCAGTAGAATAGATACACAATACATAGTAGTAAATGATTGTAGTAATCTACTGTTTGATAAACTCAAAGATCCAAGATTTTTGGACAAGAATTCACTATTTAACAAAAGTTGCTGGAAAACTGGAAAAAAATTCACATGTAATTGAGAAAAAAACGAAATGAGAGGAAAAAAGTGAACATAAATAAGTAAGGTTGGAGAGAGAAAATTCCTTTGAATGATAAAGTGGAAAGCCAAACTGCAGAGAATTAAGAAAAGAATGAAAGAAAAGGAAGTCAAGGTGTCCATTGTAGGTGGCCTTCTCAAAGAGTTTAGTCACAAAGGAGAAGAGATATAGGACTATAGCTAGTAGGGATGGATGAATCAAGTGAGAGCTCTTTGGAGAATGTGGGGAGGCCTTAGTATATTTGTAGGTAGTAGAGAAACAGTAAGCTGACAAGTTGACAATTGGAGACTAATGAGAGAGTGGGGGTGAGAGGAGGGGCAATCTGCCAGAGGAGACAAGATGGAATGGGATCATTTGTGCATATAGAAGCGTCAGACATGGGTGAAGGAAGAAATAATGACAGAAGTCATTTTAGAAAGGAAGGGGAGGGGAAAAGAGGGAGTCCACAAGTCTGAGTAAGAATGAAAAGGTTTGGAAGAATCGTTGTGCTAAGCTACATAATAAATTAATGTAGAGAGCTGGAAAAGGATTGCCTTTGCAGTAGTGAGGGCCCAGCAGAGATTACGAAACATAAATCTGTAGTGGATCCAGTCAAGACAGTTACATGATGTTCTCCAGCTTTGTTTAGCAACATCTAAATAGAAGGAAAAGCAGTGAATGGTGAGAACAGTTCAAGGCTGAGGCTTAGCACGGGTGAGATTTTTTGATATACTAAGGGAAAAGGGAACTTGAAAGGAAAGGGTAGTATAGAAATGAACTATTTTAACAAGGAGTGAAGATAGGGAAGGGAGAAGAGTGTAGCTAACAGAAGAGTGATGGTCTGGGAGAAAACTGAATGGTTGAGGGATCAGTGGTCATGGTGAAGATAAAAAAAAACAGAGTTGGAAGATGCAAGCAGACGGAAAGGTAGAATGACAATAGCTTGGAGTTGGACAGGGGAGTTAGAGAGCTCCTAAACACAAAAGGGGTACATTTCTGAATGATAGCAAGATCACAGGCATGACCATCTTTTGTGCGTAGCTGAAGGAAAGTAAAGGAATAAGTCATGGGAAACGAATTAAGTTGAGCAACTGGGAGGTTAGGGCATTTGATGAAGTATCATTATGTTTGCTGAAGTCCCCTAGTATGAAGGCAAGAGTTAGGGAGGAAATTGTAAGCCACATACCAAACTCGTTGAAGAAAGAAGAGGTGTGACTTGGGGGTCTGTAGACAATGGCTTCCTGGATTTTGACTGGGTGCAAGATGTGACCTGAACGAATCTCAGAGAAGGAGAGTGTACTGATTGACAGTAGTAGAGGGAAAACCTGGAAGTGTCAATGCGGGGCAAGGAGGAGTAAACTCAACTCCCCTCCCTGGTCAGTGAGCAGAAGGAAATGATTAAAAAAAAAAGAATGAAAAAAATGAAAGAAATAAAGGAGAGAGAGAGAGAGAGAGAGAGAGAGAGAGAGAGAGAGAGAGAGAGAGAGAGAGAGAGAGAGAGAATTAGATATATAGTTCAAGATACTGTTTTATTGACGAGATAATGTAAAGAAGGAGTAACAAAGTCCAGAATGATGCTTCCTAAATGCTGGCTTTTTAAAGAGTATCTTTCATAGTGAAATATACAAGACTGTCCCCTCCGCTGTTTCTCCCTATTAATTATTTTGTATTTTGGAAAAAAGAAAAGCAGAGGAGGGAGGGAGGGATGGAGGAAGGAAAGGAAGGAAGGAAGGAAGGAAGGAAGGAAGGAAGGAAGGAAGGAAGGAAGGAAGGAAGGAAGGAAGGAAGGAAGGAAGGAAGGAAGGAAGGAAGGAAGATATAAATCCAGATACAAAACAATTCACAGTGAGTTGCAATGGAGGGGACAGTCTTGGATCATTCCACTGTGAAAGATACTCCAAAAAAGAACGCTAGAATTAGGAGGCATCATTTTCCTAGGTTTTGTTGCTGCTTTCTTTACATTATTTAATCAATAAAAAATACTTAAACTGTGTATCTAATTTCCTTCCTATAGAAAAACTGATGTAGTTCTATAAATTTTCTATATTAACACAGTGTGCTACTTTGGAAATTCCTTCTTTTTACTGATTTTCTGATACTTTGAATATGAAGTTTAGTTTATACAAATTCACCCTTTAAAACAATAAAATTTCTGTATATCAGGTTTTTAAAAATATATTCTGAAAAAAATCAATGTTCTCAACACAGAATCAAAATAGCAACAAATAAAAAACTACAATATATCTACATTTTGGTAGAATCTAAATTTAAATGTTAAATAATTAAAATATAAAATGATACCAATCTGACCTCAGACACTTGCTAGCTGTGTGACTCTAGGCAAGTCACTTAATCCTGTTTGCCTCACTTTTCTCATAAATAAAATGAACTGGAAAAGGAAATGGAAAACTACTCCAATATCTTGGTCAAGAAAACTTCAAATGAGGTCAGAGAGAGTCAAACATAATTGAATCAACAAACAATTGCTCTATAGCTACTGAATACCAACAAACATTTATTAAAAGGTTCCCAGATGCCAATCACATTACTAAGCACTAGAGATACAAAGAAAGGAGGGAAATGTCCTCCATGGTGAAGAGAGGCCTATCTAATATGGAGATCATTGTAAATAACTATGCACATACAGTATATATACAGAATAGAAGGAAAATAATCTCAGTGGTTAAGGCACTGACATCAGGGAGGACTGAGAAAAGTCTCCTGTGGAAGTTGAGATTTAAATTGAGCCTTGAAGGAAGACAAGACAAGTCAAAAGACAGAGATGGGATGGGGAAACATACCAGACATGGATGACAGTCAATGCAAAGACAGAGGTTTGGGAGATCGTGTCATGTGTGGGGAATGGCAAATAGACTAGTGTAACTGCTTCACAAAATATGTAGAGAGGAGTAAAGTATAAGAACACTAGAAATGTAGGAAGGAATCAGGTTGTAAAGGGCTTTAAAATCCAAATAGGATTTTATATTTAATTCTAGAAGTAATGGAGAGGCACTGGTGTTTACCGAGTAGAAGGATAACATATTCAGATTTGTACTTTAGGAAAATTACGTTGGCAGCTGAGTGAAGGATGAATGGGAGTGGAAAGAGATTTGAGGCAGAGGGACCAACATACATATTTGTTGTTTATGTTAATGTGTATATATTCATTATCCTACTAACTCCCTCATTAGATTGTAAACTTTTTAAAAGCAGAAACTATGGCTTCTATTTCCATCTAATTCACCAGAAAACATACGTCAGTGTTCTTCATAAAGTAGATGCTCAATAAATTCTGTTAACATGAGTTATAAAATTTCATTCTTTAGGGGTTTTTAAGAAAAGGATAGTGAGCATATTTATATATTTTAAATACAACTATTCCTCAAGGAAAAAGGCAGGGGAATGGACTAGATGACACCTGCATCTCATCCAGTTTTAGTGCACTACAGTGAAGGCAAAGGAGAGTCCGATTTTCACAGATGTCAAAATTGCAAATGCACTAAACTACCTGCACCCGATGTCTACCTATAAATCAGGTGAAACTTGGCACTGCTTTATGACAGCTGTCTCTGGTAAAGATACACTAACTATATGCTTCAGAGACCTAGAAGATTTCATGGTCAGAAAATTTTCCATTTCTTTGTTTCAGTTAATTATTCCTAATTCTTTCTCTCAAGTCAGAACAAATCATTCCTTTTGTCCCTTCAATCTTTGTAAGGACTACTCTAAAATGATACAATTATTTTAATCTGGATTGTAGGCTATGCCCAGTCTTTTTAACGAAGTACCTGTCTACAATAACCTCATGATTCCAGATTTATTTAAATACATGTTAACAGTTAATTGTGAACCCTTGGCTTTTCTTTGACTGGACCTAATGATCCAGGAAAGGCAGACGTAATGCTACCTCATGAGTCAATGGTCTACAAAGTGGGGAAGCCTGATCTCAGCAGCTGTGACATCAACCAATCAGATGGTGGGAATATGGGTCACTTTCTACCCTCCCCCATGATAACCCATACACATGGGATATATATTCAGTAAAATCACACCTAATCTTATCTCCCAAAACTCCCTTCCCCACCCCTTCCCTTTGCTTTGTAAGCTACTGACTTACTACCTTCTAAGCAAGGAATTGCTCCCCAAATAGTTACTCTGGCACCCACAGCAGGTGGCCACTGGGAAAACCTGGCCCCTCCCCCTGCATCCCAGCATAACCACCTCTTTATTCCAGATTACCTGGTAGAAGATTGGCTCTGAGTGTCTAGTAAGAGCCTTCATCTCCTTCCTTTTTGTTTGGGATGGGTCAGAGGGGCCACAAATTGGGCAGGGTTTGTTGTCATCTGTATCTCAAATCTGAGCACCTTACATTTACCCCCAAAACCATTTACTTTTGCAAACCCCCTTACTACTGTGGAGAGGACTACCATAATTCCAGTTATTCAAGTTCACAGCTTTGGTGCTATCATCTTCAACTCCTCACCTGCCTTCATCCTACATATCCAATCAGTTGCTAAATCTTCTTGCTTCAATCTCCATATCATCTAGCACAGGTTCAAGATGATAAGAGGGAGAGAGGAATGGAAGGGGCGGGGTGGGGGGAGAAGGAGAGGGGGAGATAAAGAGAGGGACAAAGAGAGAAAGAGAGAGGGAAAGAGTGTAAATGACAGAGCAATATGGTAGAGAATCTGGGAGGAGAGAGGATCAAGGGTGCTTCTAGAGGAGCTGGCTTGTCAAGAAAGAGGGCCATCTCTTCATTTCAAACAGTAGTGACAAATGAGATAGTAGGGCAAGATATCAATGTGATGATATTAGAATGGGAAAGGCAGGAAAAAGGAGTTCTTGGTGAATGGCTTAATTTTTCATTTTTAAAAATAAATTTTCATTGGTATACCATTTTTATATCACCAACATTTCCCCCAGTATTGCATACTTTCCCATAGTTATCCTTATAACAAACGATATTTATAAACACACACACAGACAGAAAAAGTCAGCAACTGATCAAAACACTGAATAAGTCTGAAAATGTGTGCCATCTTCCACCTTCATGGACCTCCCACCTCTGCAAAAGGGTGAGATGTCTTCTCATATCTCTTCACTGGAGACATGCTGCTCTTTGTAATTCTGAAACATTCACTTTTCATTTTTTGTGCTTGTTCCTCTTACATTTGTTGCAGTCATTGAGTATAACATTTTTATGGCTTTGCTGACTTTACTCTGTATCAGTTCATGTAGATCTAGCTATACATTTTTGTGTTCAGTCACAGTCATCATTTCTTAAAGAACAACATAATATCAAAATAATAATGGAATATCAATGTAATATTCCAATTACATTCATGTATCAAGATTTATTTAGCAAGTTCCCATTCAACTGGCATTTACTTTGTTTCTAATTTTTTATATTACAAAAAGTGCTGCTATAAATATTTTGGTGTGTATGGGGTCTTTCTGATGAAAATGTACTTCCTGGGAAATGTAGTATATCTGGTTGACAGGGATAAATTAGTCATTTTATTTGCGTAATTCCAAATTAATTTCTAAAATTGTATTGGTTCAAAGCTCCAGTAACAATTCACTAATGTGTTTATTATCTTCTCACAACCCCTCCAACATTGACTATTCCTAACTTTTTTCACCTTTGCCAGTTTGTTGGGAAGAAAGGGAAACCTCAGGGTTATTTTGATTTACATTTCTCTTATTACTAGGTAAACAGAAACAATCTTTCATATGTTTGTTAACAGTTTTTCTTTTAAAAATTGTTTATACATATCCTTTGATCACTTGCCTGATTTTGAGAAATGATACATAGATACATCTGTATGACACTAAACCCTTCTTAGAGAAATTGGATACAAAGATTTCATTCCCATTCATCCACTTCCCCTTTTTCCCTAAGGTACATTCATTTTTGCTTGTGCAGAAACTTTTCTTTTCCATGTAATCAGAGTTTTACATTTTATCTTCTGTAATTTGCCTCTGTCTCATGTTTGGTTAAGAATACATCTCTCACCTATACCTATGAAAGGCAGATTACCTGCTTCTTTTCTAACTTTTGATGATATAGTTTCAAATATTAAGATCATTTAACCATTTAGAATATATTGCAGAATATGGTATAAGATGTTCATCTAAGCTGAACTTCTCTGCCAGACTGATTTCCAGTTTTCCCAGAAATTTTTATTAAATAGGAAGTTCTTTCATAATTCTGATTCTCCTTCATCTAGTCTGTTCCATTGATCTAGTACTGTTTTTTAATCAATAGCAGATGGTTCTAAGGACTGGTGCTTTATAATATAGTTTGAGGTCTGGACGAACTATTTCCCTTTTCTTCCTATCCATTATTTCCCATGATCTCAGGGAACATAAGAACATGACCAGGTGGTGGAAGATAGCAGTTTGAGGTGCACACATTTTAACTCAACGAATATTCACTGAGCGTCTAATGTCATCCTTAATGACATAATGTCTTGCATCTCAATGTTCCCATACCACTCCCCGTTCTCCCTCTAAATCCCTCAATTTCTTCCAGGAACAGAAATCAGGAAAACTCACAAGTCCACAATTTAGATAAACTAAACAACGCACGCAGACTTTTCATCACTGCTTGTTTCACACTGATGTATGCTTCAATAAGCAAGGAGGGTAGAGGTGGTGAAAACTAGCAACTGGCTCACAAAACTAACTTCATAAAATCTCTTTTCATGCAAGTTCAAATGCATCACTAAATGTTCTCAAAATGTGCATTTGCCCCAGCACAAAATATGTCATTCACTCTGTCATAGATCCTCACATATAACCAGTGATACTACCCTCACTGTTAAAAATGCTGTAGCTTTATTTGTCACTACATGGTAGAACATAATAATTTCTACCTCTTCTTTAAGGTAACACTTTCATCAAATTCTAAATCATCAAATGACCAAAACCAGTCCAGAGAAAACTTTCTCATGCTTATAAACATCCCCTTAAAATTGCCACATACCTCTTTACCTTTGCAGGTCTCAGGATATTCCTGTTTCTTCAATTTCTTCTTAGCAACATAGCATCTGAAGCTCCTAAGACTTGCTATATCTATAGGACTGTTAGGCAGCCTAAGTTTAAATATGAGTTAAGATATCTTAATGATTTTCTCTGCATTCATACATGAAATCACCCACTTTTGTGATCAAAGATGATGCCAGTGAATAGATTGTTGTTGCAAGTACAAGCAAGCAAAAGTGAGTTTGTGAGGCCAGATGTCCTTGATGTACCAGATAAACCTAGAGTGAGATTTTATGGGTTATAGTCAACCAACTAGCATTTATTTTAAAAAGTGAGTGCATTTGGAGCTGTTTTCAAGTATCCTAATCAAGAGGGCACATTTGCTTAAACCAACTCAGTAACTTGACATTTTGCTTGGAGTAGGATAACACAGCAAATGTAAAAAAGTATTTAGCCTCTAGGTACATTTACCTGTTCATAACTTTAAAAAAATATTACAACAATGAATTGATCTCAGGAACTATTGGGAAAAAATCTCTTCAACTGATATACTTAAGTATATAGCTGATATACTTAAGTAAATTCCCTAAATTAAATGTCTACGGTCATCTCTTTCACCATTAAGCAGATTTCCAGTAACTTCTGTATCTGGAAAATCATGTTTTCATGGGACGATTGGAGCTGAAAACTTTGGTTTAAATTTTTCCAAACCACCTGACAATTTTTCTCTGTCACTCAAAACAAAAACTACCATGTTAATAGAAACAAGATCACCAATTTACTAATGCACTAACCATACTCAGAGCTAAGAATCAAGGCCCATTGATACAACTTGTATAGGCCTGGTAAACCTTCAGTAAGTACTACAGTTCACTGAAACTTTCTTAAAATTTACTTTGAACAAGTGTATATTCCAAAATGGATGGTGCACACTATGAAATGCTGTCATAGGAAAGGGTTTTAAACATGACCTTTTGGGCTGTATCTTTAATTTGAGACCAGGCAGTGCTTCAGATATTCCCCATCTTGGCACTTATTTCAGAAAGTTTACACTTCTCAAATAACCTTTACAGAATGGTCACTAGGACCTGTGCAAACTGAAGACCAAGATCTTAACAACTGAGAACATTCAAAATAAAAAAGTCAAATGTGTTCTCCTTCAAATTTTAAATGCTAACATAAAACAAATATATAAGAATGAAAATGCCACAATAAAGGATTTTTAAACAAAACTGTCCCATTCTATCATGCTAATTCTCACAATACTGTCACAAGTTGTTTCATGGGTAAGCAGTTGAATGAAAAAGTCAGGTTGACAACAAGGTATAATAGCTATACAAGAAAAACCCAAAATATTTCCTGTCTGCCCTTTCTACTAATCATAAGTTTTAAGTGGAGTCTTGGACAAAGCATATAGGGGACAGAGAGAGAGAAAACGTATGAACTGAGACTGTCTTGTTTAATGATTCAAGTGTCAAAAACAAGAAACTTTACAATTGCTTTTTATTTTCAAAATTCTTGTTTCTCTGCCTTTAGAGTTGTCAGAGATACCATCACAAAAGAAAAGGAGACAAATCTACTCCCTGTTTTAGTGAGAGAAGAAATAAGATGACTCATGATGAAGAAGAAAAGGAAATGTAAAGATGTGGAGGGCTTTAGAATTGTACAGATAAGAGACTGAATTTCTCTGGGGAGGGGAAATACTTGAAGACTTGAGGAAATGAAGCAGAAGAGGAAGGATTCAAGGAAATGAAATACTGGAACAGAAGGTAAAAGATGGAGAAAAGCCTTGAGAAGGAAAAGAAACAAAAAAAAGGACTCAAGGAGAAGGAAGCTGATAAACTGAGGAGACAAGTTGCTAAGATAAGGTAAAAGGTTAATAACATAAGGGAAAGAAAATTGGATCTGGCTGTCAAGGTATTGACAAGTTGAGGAAAATGAAAATCCAGAATTGAAGTCTCCATAAAGCTCTCTGCCACATCAGACTTTCAAGGGAGTTTGCCAGCAAGAAAGACAATGGTCATTTATGACAAGAATGGAGAGTAGGGGCAATTTTGCAGTATCATCATACTCCAGTTCCTCTTCCATTCAACTATCAAAATAATCTTCCTACAATGTAGGCCTCACCACATCAGCCCTACTCCCAAACCTATTTACTAAACACCAGTGGCTCCCTATTACCTCCAGGATCAAATATAAAATCTTCTGTTTGGCTTTTAAAACCTTTCATAATCTGGTTCCCTCCTACCTTTCCAGTCTTCTTATAAGTTTTTCCACCTCTATAAACTCTTGGATCCAGCGACAATGATCTATTTGCTGCTCCTGAAAAAGATACTCCATCTCCCAACTCCATTTTCACTGACTATCCCCCATGGCTGGAATTCTCTCCATCTCTATCTCCTGACTTCGTCTCAGTTAAAAATCTCACCTTCTGCAAAAGCCTTTCCCTCTCCCTCTTAATGCTAGTGTCTTCCCTCTAAGATAATGTCTCATTTCTCTTGCATTCATGTTTTCTCCCCCATTAAACAGTGAGCTTTTTAAAAGCAGAGATTTTTTTTTTAAATCTTCAGTGCTCAGCACAGTGCCTCAAACAGAGTAGGTGCTTAATAAACATTTGTGAACTTAACAAGTGAACACATTCTAATCCATCATCTCCAGTGGATTGTCCTGTCCATCATCCCCACTCTTGTACTAATAATCTTTAAATGCTCTCATTCTACTGGTTGCTTTACTATCAATAAACATGCCTATATTTCCCTCATCCTCACCATCCCTCATCCCTCACCATCCTTGACTGTTATCATTCAATTTCTCTCCTCCTTTATGTACCTAAACTAAAGGAAGGCCATTTACCAATTGGTAGCTGACTTCCTTTCCTCTCAAAGTCTTCTTAGCTGTGTAAGTTAGCTTCTGATTATTCAACTGAAAGAGTTTTCTCCCAAGTCACTAGTGTACTCTTAATTGCCAAATTTAATGGCCTTTCCTTAGTCTTGATCTTTTTGACTGCTCCAAAGTTTATTACACTGTCAATCAACACTCTCTCCTTGATACTCTCTTTTCTCTAGGTTTTCATGACACTGTTCTCCCCTGGTTCTTCTCCTACACATTGCCCACATTAGACTGGGAGTCCCATGAGAGCAGACACTTTTTTTTGCCTCTGTGTCCCAAGAACTTAGCACAATGTAGGCACACAGGAGGCAACCAGCAAATATATGCTGACTTGACTTGTTTGCTTATTGGTTAACGGTGCTTTAGGAATTTCAATTTGGCACTTACTGGAGGACAGAGACACTGGATGCTGGAGACCAATGAGAAGGCTATTGCAATGGTCTTGGATAAAGATCTGACTGCAGTTAAGTGTGAGAGAAGAGAAGGGAACAGATTCAAGAACTACTGCGGAGGTATTTTCACAAAATTTTATCCTGTCGATACCAAGAAGGGAAATGCAAGGAATCAGAGTTTCTGCTGAAGCTGAGAGGTCTGAATCATCATCTGAATGATTTAAAGCAACAAAAATAGCTGAGAATTCCGTTAGTGTCAATGGTCTTTGCTATCGTGAGGATACGGCAGTGTGTGTGTGTGTGTGTGTGTGTGTGTGTGTGTGTTTCTCCTACAGCCTCATCCAAACTGTCCCACAATCACTCTTTTGTTGCCCCAACAGAGAAAGAATGCAGTCCTGGATAAAATACTCATCTGACAAAACTTACAATTCTGATTATCTTAAATAGACATCAGAATATTATAATCTACTTAGTATTTATATTCTTCCCTTCACCTACTTGTTTTCTAAATAGAATCAGTGAGACTGATAATGAAGGTATACCACAGATAAAGCCTCTACATACCAATTCCGATTCTTAGCACTAACTCTGGGATTATAATGAACAGCATCCATTTCTGATGAACATAAGAATTCAAAGCTGATATAATAAAAGCAGGATATTAATGAATTTTCTGAGATAGTTCAGGAGCTCATATTGAATATCAAAGGTGAATAGGGACAAAATGGAGCTTTGAGGTTACTTCCTCACTTAGAATTTTCTTTTCAGTTTTAAGTGAACTAGAATACTTTTTGTCTTAAAAATGAAATATGCTACCCTTAAGATGACATTTATGAGCCATTATATGCAAGAAGCACACTTCAAGTTTGTTTTTCTGGAGTGGGTTAGATTGACATTAAACACAGTTACCTTCACCCAATCAGGATCTTTGAAATAAAGAGTATATGTCTGTGAAACAGGTAACTAGAGTTTAGAGTTGTAGCCTGAGGGTGGGTACCACAGGTCTGTTTTTTTTCCATTCAAGACTGAATCTGAGAGGCTGGCTTTATATATCTAACCAATTCTGTAAAGTTGGACAAAAGATCAGAGAGAGCAACAAGGCAACTAGGCTGCTCAATCTTAGTCAAACCTTGACTAGTGTTCAGAGGGAATCCCTCAGGGTATAGTAGCTGACTTGAGACAGGACTACCAGAAAGCAAACCTTATAGCAAGATTGTAGTAACAAATCAGTACTCCCAGAACACAGCTTAGGGAATGAGAAGGCTGTCACTTGCCAAATGTCCACTTACAAAATCTTTCACACACACAATATTTAAAAACCATGAATAGTTTTCTAGAGTGTAGCCAGTGTCCACTGACTAACAGTATGAAGAAAAGATAATAGCTATCAGTTTATAGGTCAGAAGAGTAGTAAATTACTTCAAAGGAAAGCTATAAAGACTGCATTGTGTCTAGTTGTATGGTTAACAGGTTATGGCAAAAAGTAGTTGATGCATGGAAACTTCAGTTTTTATAGCTGTTACTTCAATCTGTATTCACTTATATAAAGATGTCACATTTTAAAACATTTAAAATTCAAATTGTCTGGAGAATAGATTCATATAAAATGTACTTTTAGAAACTGATATTTAGCCTCCTATCAGAGTTGATTGCTCTTATGTTATAAGCTTTATTCAAGTTTCTACAGGTTTGAAAATACAAAGACTGACATTTCAGAGCCCATACTCTAGTGTGTCATTAAAAGGAAATTGAAATGAGAACATTTCCACTTTGTCAAAAATACTTAGTTTGTTAGGATGATGGCTATACTAACTGCTTCTGAGTTTCCTCTGTGACTGTTAAATATATCATATACTGTTAAATATATCATAAGGGAAAAGACATAATAGAGCCAGGGCTTAACTGTAAGGGTGGAGAATTTGCTACATTTTCAATAAGGTTATATACAGGATAACCATATATAGCAGTTTCCTGAAAACTATTTACTGAAAAGAAATGTTTAGCAAGTTGCAGTCAGTTAGCAAATCAAAGATTAATTAGTTCCTACAATTCTTCATGCACTATTCTTTCAATCTCCATTGACTTAATAAAGCCATGAAAATACAATCTGACTGAAGGAAACATAACAAAAAAAAACTATAAGAAACACTATCAATCGGCACCTGTTGAGATGTTACCTAAGTCTTTAGACTGGTCATCTTTTCTATTCTTACTGACTTGTATATGGTTAATAACACGATATAGTAGGAGAATAATCAGTGCTAGGAGGTCAATGTTTCCACACTGTTATCACTTCTGAAGCTTGTTCATAGCAAGATTTCTATTCAGCTTATTGGACAGTGAAAATTTGTATAGCAATATTACTCCAAAGAGTTAATATGTTTCAGTAAGCATAAGAGTACTTACTAAATATGGAGAAAAAAGCAACCCTGTGATGGGCATTAGGAATACTAAGAAGTATAAGACAATCCTGCCTTTTATGGGGTTATAATTTTATTTGAGGAAATGGCAGATATAAATGTATGTATATGTGTATTATATATGTATGCATATGCATACATACATATACACACAAATTGCTTACAAAATGAGTGGCATCTATATTTGTCCACCTTGTTCCTTAAGACATATATGTGTGTATTTATGTACACACACACACACATGCACACACACACACATACACACTACAGTCCATAAACAGACATCTGAGAATTTACAAAGAGAAGTAAGTCCCAGTTTAAAGACAATATACTCCTGAAGTTAAGGAGAGGATTCCACTTCAAAATTAATCCTGTATATGTACTGTATCTTGAGTGGAAGGGTGCTTTGCTGCATTGGTAATGGCAAATAATGACAGCAGGAAATTAAGTATAGATCTTCATTAGGTAGTACTGAATGAGCAGAGTAGAAGAATGCAAGGCACTAGAAAAGTACAGTATATCTAGACACTATTGTACCTACTTGCAAATAGCCAAATCAGCTCTGTTAAAATGCAAAAACCTATTACTCTGACTTCAAGTAACAGAAAAACAAACAATCTACTGTCTGGGAATTAGTTGCACAATTTATTAAACAAAATTTTAAAGCAAAATTTTCTAAGTTTAAATGTCACACATATCTTTTAATGGTGTGATGACGGGGAAAAATGCTAATATTGGAGTGAGGAGATCTAGGTTTGTCTCAGCTTCAATACCTACTACCATTTGTGCGATCTCAGGTATGTCACTCTGGCCTCTCTGAAACATTTTCTTCATCTGTAAAATGGAATAATACTGCTTACAAAATCTATCTAACATGGTTTTAACAACTTGATGGCACTTAATAGGTGTGCGTCTTTATTTACGGGCAACTGGTGGCACAATGCACGGTGTGCTGGATTTGGAGGCAGGAAGTGTGAATATCGTTTGAATCTTGTCTCAGGAACATAGGTAAGCCATATTACTCCCTTCTTGGACAAATGTATGGCTTTCTGATTGGTCTCCCTGCCACACGCCCCTCCCAACTTCACTCCAGCCTCCACTGAGCTGTTAGAAATGATCTTTCCACCATGAAGGTCTGATCTTGTCACCCTACTCCAAATTCAATCCATTCTATGTAACAGAGCGCATTTAAGAAGTAGTACCTTCTTATTCCTTCCAGTATCAAAAATAAAATCATCTGTCTGGCTTGTAAAATCTTTCAGAATCTGACCCACTTCTATTTCTCCAGTCTTCTTATACTTTTCCTTAACGGTACACACTCTGTGATCAGTGACGCTTGGCCTCCTTGCTGCTCCTGGAACAACACACTCCATTTCTCAACACCATTCTCACTGACTAAAACCTTGCTTAGAATCCTCTCCCTCCTCATCTCCATTCCCTGGCTTCCTTCAAATCTCAGTTAAAATGCCTTCTACAAGACTTCTTTCCTTGTCCCTCTTAATGCTACTGACTTTCCTCAGAGATTATCTCCAAACGATCTTGCATTTATCTTCTTGGTACAAAACTGAGTGCATGTTTTCTCCCCCATTAAATAGTGAGTTTCATGAGAGTAGTGACTATTTTTACATTTGGGGAAGGGGAATATTCTCTGCTCAGAACAGTGCCTGAAACATAGCAGGTACTTAATAAATGCTTGTGAACTTGACAACCTCTGTCAGTCTACATTTCCTCATGTGCAAAATGAGAAAAATAGCAGTGACTGCTTCACTGGTCTGTTTTAAGGATAAAATGAGATAATATAAATAAAGTCTTTTGTAAATCTTAAAGCACTATATAAATACTAGTTATTATTCTTGTTCTCGTGATCATCATCATCATTAATAACCTGGGGTTATAAATCCAAGTAGGAATATACTTGGATTACTAATAAGCATCTTTAAAAGTGTGATCATATTGCAATTAAATCTGAATGGGTCTAGAAGTTTTCTATAATGATAGAATTAACCTGTAAAGTATGAGCAGTCTTGTTCTGATATGCAATGTTCTGAGATACAAAATGTACATGGAGTGCTAGATACAGTCAAGCAGACCTAGGGACTGAATCCTGCTTCATACACTAGATCTAGGATCCTGGGAAAATCAATTAACCTGAGACTGTGCTTCATTAGGCAAACTGAGGAGGAGGTTGGACTCAATGTTTTTTAACATCCATTATAGCTCTGTATCTACAAATCTGTAATCCCATAATAATGGCAAAATGAACCCAACAACAACAAAAACCATAGCGTAGCCTTAAAAGCGTAAGGGAAAAAACATATATAATAGTTTCCTAGAAGAAAACACAGACCTGAAAATTTTAACCTTAAATGGAAATAGATTTAACATCCCAATAAAAAGAGAAAGGAAAGACAAATGGATAGGAAAACAAAATCTAGCCATTTATTGAATATGAGAAAAATACTTTTTAAGACAGACACTGAAAATTTTAAAAAAATGACTACAAAAGAAGTGGTTATGATCATGTTTTCAAACAAGACAATGATAAAGTCGAATAACATCAGAAGTTATCAACATCTGATAAAGGAATCAACAAAATTAGATTGTGCTTAACGGTGCCATTAAAACTGTTTTTAAAAATGATACTAACCTAATCATAGGAAACTAATCTCTAATACCAGGCTAACTCTGGAAAAAAGATAAAAAGGATGGAAAATGAAGAGCTGATCATAGTTTTGAAAAAATTAGAATCGAAATACCTATGGTTACTTCTGAAAGTGAAAATTAAAAGATATCTGTATTTCTCAGTATCATGTGGTACCGTTAAAGACTGATCATGAACTAGCACATAAAGAAATAATAAATAAATGTAAAGAGAACAATCTGTATTAGGATAATATTGTAAAGAAACTACATATATGAGGAATATGATCTTTGAGGTCCTTTTCAGCTCTAAGTGTATGATCCTGTGATTATATGATTCTATATATGAGTAATTCAAATGCACAAAAATGGGCAGTGATGGAGAATGAAGCAGAACCAGGAGAACACCTCATTAAGTAAACATAATGAGGTTAATAAAAAGAGCACTAAAGGGAATACAAATTCTGAGTCAATGTGATGACAAATGGAGATAATAGAGACTAGATCAGAGGTTCCCAAACTTATTTGGGCTACCACCCCCCTTTTAAAAAAATTACTCATTGCCTTCCTGGAAATCTACTTTGTTTAACCCTTTGACATTTTTTTTTTGAAATTTGCATCATTTCAAAAAATATATAAAATATTTTAAATGACCTTCCTTTAATAATTTATTATAAATTTGTAGGAATTTTTCCTGCATTGAAATTTTGACAACACAATATTGCATCATGTAACTGTATAGGATCACACTGTAAACAAATCATTACACTCACATATTCCTGTCAATGCATACTGAACTCACCAACGTGTAACACACTTGCCTACCAACACTTGCTTGTTAAGACCCGCCAGCGAACTTGACCAATGATTGGTTATAACTTGCATTTTGTATGTTTATTTGGAAAATAATGCAATCACTATGACTTTAACTCTATTATACAACAGATGAAATGTACAGTTTTTCAACATTTTCTTTTCTTTTCTTCTTTCCTTATGTTTCTACTGCTCCCTTATTTTTATTCAACATCCCCAATTGCACCAGAGGCTGCTACAACCCCCCTGGATCATTCCAGTGCTCTTCCCAGGTACCCACTTTGGGAACCTCTGCAATAGAGCATGAAAAGTATCTCCCTCCTTTTGGTAGAGAGGTAGAGAATTATGTGTCAAAAATTTCACATAGAGCATGAGAAACTGTTAGTATTATGTTGGCTAGTTTAACATATTTCATTTCCATCTTTACTGGGAAGAAAAATAGGGTTAGAGGTGAAGGAAGGGGCATGGTAGTATATCTGAAAATGACCATGATGTAAAAAAAAAAAGTATTATTTAGTCCAAGATGTCTTACTCCCATTTCTTTTAACTGTATTCATTTATGTTTTTATGGGTTGCATGAATGCTTATGTGACTATACCAAGTTCCCTGTTCATCTCAATTATCTCCTAAAGGAATAACTCAAATTCTTCACTTTTGCTGAAAGGTCATCATTTTTCACTGATGAATTAACTCAGTTGAACAGAATATATCATTATGAGGTATATTCTAGTCTCCTTTATACTCTGTGATATATTCTAATCCTTCCTTTGATCTCATAAATCAGAAAAAGATTCATGATTTGAATTGATTTTTTTGGTTGGTGAAGGGCTTTCGTGGGGCTCCTTGAAATATTCATTGCTGAGACATGAGGTTTTATCACCATGATTCTTAGAACATTAAATATAGGAATTCTCATTGTCTGAGTCCTCAGGTTTTGGCCAATATGTATTTTTATCTCTATCTGCAACAACTCTGATAAATTTTATTGTATTTTTCTCTTGAAATACGATACTGAGAATTTTTTTCCTGGAAGATCTATAATGCTTTGCCTCTGTACATTTTGTGTGAAAGATTAGAATGATAAATGAAAAATTTATTAAAAGTTTACTGTGTGCCAAGAATAAGAATTATGCTAATTTCTGGGAATACAGAAAAACAAGGACAGTCCCTTCTCTCAAGGTGAGAAGGAGAGACAATACACATAGGGAACTGGTGGTGGAGGAATATTTTGATTTGGATAGGGACAGGAATTGTGAGAGGAGCAATAATGAAAGTAAGATTAACATAGTATTTACAGGAGCAATGATGGCTTAAATAGGATAGCTTAAAAGTGGAGTAAAGATTAAATGGAAATGGTCTTAGATGCAATGTGATACTAAAGAAACCATCAAATAACAATTATTTCTTAAGGGAGGAGTTCCAAACATGAAAGTTTTAAGTCTTCTAAGATTGTATTTAGTGCGAAAAAGATATCCTTTTGTCTCAAGGTGAAGCTTATAGTTATTAAAAGGATGACATAATATAGTCTCTTCCTCCTGGTTAACTTTGTACTTAGTTCATTGTAAATCTGCAGATGAATGAAATACAAATGAACATCCAAATGAACAAGAGATGCCTATGCAAATGCATGCTATAGTCTGAAAAATAGTTCGTATTTGTCCACTTGGTGTTTTTTGTATGATTAAGTACAAAATTTTTAAAATTATTGTTAAGAGATGAGATGAAACAAGGTATAGTGCATACAGATCTGGACTTGAAATCAGGAATACCTCAGACAGCTTACTAGGAAATCACTAAACTTCTCTTAATGCAAGTTCCTCATTTGTAAAATGGGAGACTGGACTCATGACATTTAAGATCCCTTCCAGTTCTAAATGTATGATTCTAAAAGTCTATAGTTCATGGCCTAAGACACCCAAGAATAATATCAGTGACAAAGAGGAATATCAGAATCACATGATTAATTTAGGAAATCAAACTTCACCTTGGACCCTGCTCTAGATATTTAGATACCTTTGCTCAACATATATCTGCTTATTTTCTACCCCACTTGATATTAATAGATGAAGAAAACTGAATGCAATTATTTCTGATACTACATCTTTAAAGGAATCTTATATGATTTTGATACTTACACGGAAAAGCCCTTGTGGGAACAGTCTTTAAAGTAGCATTTTATTCTACTAAATCAAATATCTTTGTTTGATTGACAAAAAATGAGCGAGCAATCAATCAGTCAACATGTATTACGGGTCCATTATGTGCCAACCTCAGAAGGCTAAGTAGTGCAGTGGAGAGAACGCTAAACCTGGAGTCAGGAGCATCTGAGTTCAAATCCAGGCTTAGATGCTTACCAGCCAAGTGACCCTGGGCAAGCCGCTTTACCCAGTTGGCCTCAATGTCTTCATCCGTAAAATGAACTAGAGAAGGAGATGGTAAACCACTCCAGCATCTACCAAAAAAACCCCAAATAGGGTGATGGGAAGATAATGTTCCCCTTTCAAACATTTGGTGAGTCCCAGAAAGGTCAGACATTGTGTCAAGTGACTGGAATAAGATAGTAGTATAAAGTTGTTAAATAGAGGGGTTCCTCTTTAACTTAAAAGTGACTGTTTCATTTAAAAGTGATAGGTACTTCCATTTGTTTTCAGGTCTAGTATAAAGTTTAGAACACAGAAAGTTTCTGTATATATTCTGAAAAGGAGCATGATTTGAACAAAAGTAGTAAAAGGTTTAATGAAACTGAAGTCATGAAAGAACTTCTTCAATTTTAATGGACAGTTAAAATGGAGCAGAAATATACTTCTTACCCTTTGTGCCCCTTTGAGCATCTCTCAATGGGAAAATCATATGCCCTCATATCAAGACAGGACCAACTGAGCCTAGATGCAATATTTATTTTTCATGTTATCTGTAGGAAAGCCTTTGTGTGATATGTTTGAGGTCAGTCAGTATATGCAAGGTACTGTCCTAAGTATTACAGGAAAAGAAAGCCCCTATTTTCAAACAGCTAACAATAGAATGGTTACAAATCATATTTTCATCCTATTAAAAGCATTTTCATACTACACTCTGAGTTAGAAGTTTCCCTGGAAGTATGTATGCTTGAAAGTCTTCACTATACACTTTTCCCCTGAACAAAAATTCAAAGGAATTCAGAATACTAAACATCGGTCCTATAGTCCGCTGCCAAAAAAGACATCAAAGCAAAATAGCAATTGTCTTTAAACTTATTTTGGTGGAGAAATACAAGTAGTATCTAACAGAATTAGTGGAAGAATGTAATAATTTATTTTCTTTTTTAAAAAATGTTTTATGATGTCTTTTTTAAAAAAACCTCACTATAGTTTCTGCCATTATCACTTCCCTTTACCAAAACATACTATATAATAAAATTTTTTAAAAAGAAAATATCAATATAACTGATCAAAACATAGAAAAAGTTGAAAAATAAGTTGAACATACATTTGTGGTATGTATGCTAGAGCAGAAATTATAAAGGCCAACCAAGACATTCTTGCTCTTTATAATTTTGTACCATTCACATTTGATTTTTTTATTGATGCTGACTTACAGAATACTAGATAATTTAGTTCCATCATTTGTGTTTGTCTCTTGACTGATGCATTATTGCATTTCTCTATTTTTTTAAACCAATATCAGATGGTTTTGAGGATTTCTGTGTTATAACACAGTTTGAGATCTGGAAGTGATATTCCTTCTTATAACCTATTGCTTTTCACTTCTTTCCCATAATATTCTAGATCTTCTATTTTCAAATGGTTTTTAAAATTACATTTTCTCAAGTCGTGTAAGCAGTGGCATCAAACTCAAACAGAAAAGGGGCCAATAAGCTGTATATAATGATCCCCGTGGGCCACATATTTATGTAGAAAACCACATATTAATGTCATCTGTGCTCTACTGTATTTTTATTTTGTTAAATATTTCTCAATTGTATTTTAATCTGATTGGGTGGCATGTATTTAGAACTTCTGGTATAAAGTATTCCATATGTAATTTGATTGTTGTATCATAAAAACTTTAAATTAGCATTGTCAGCAATCATTTTATTATATTGACATGTACCAGACATGAGTACTGAATATTATTTAAGGATCACTTTGTAGCCAAATCTATACAGTTAGTTTGTATACTGTGGTAGACAGATACTCATATATTTTATAATTCTCTGAGATAGGACTTCGCTTTCTGTTATTTACCTCTTGGAATTTCTTATTATAATAGAGAAATGCTGTTGATTTTTGAGAGTATATTTTATAGCCTGCAACTTTGCTGGAGCTATTCTCTAAATTAGTATATTTACCAATTTACTAGAATTTTATAAGTAAACCATTATATCAGAAGAAAAAGAGATTGCTTTAGCTCCTCTTTAACTATTTAATTTCTTTTACTTTACTGCCATATTTGCTAGTATTTTCTTAACAATATCAAAAAATAAGAGGTAGATTAAGTATGCCTGCATTGTTCCATATTTACTAGGAATGTTTATTTTGTATCCTCATTTAACACTATTCCTGTTTTGTCTTGGGTGTATTTTACAGTTCTTTGAAAAAAATTACACTATGCCTTTGGTTTGTAGAGGGGGTTTTTTATTGTTTGTTTTTTCAGCATGACTGAGCACTGTTGGACAAAGGCTTTCTACATATTTGTTGAGATGATCATGTGGTTTTGAAAATTTTGGTTCTTAATATTACCAATTATATTGATTTTTTCTTAATGCTGAACCACTTTTCCATTTTTGTTGTTTCGTCATTCAGTCATGGCCCACTATTTGTGACCTCCATGGACTATAACACATTAGGCCCTTCTATTCTCTAATACCTCAACAAATCTCTCCAAGTTCATGTTCATTATTTCCATGACATTATCCATCCCGCTCATCTTCTGTTGTCTCCTTTTCCATTTGCATACAATCTTTCCCAACATCAGAGCCTTTGCTAAGGAGTCTCATCTTGTCATTATGTGGCCAAAGTATTTAAACTTCAGCTTCAGTATTTTATCTTCCAGTGAAAAGCCTCAATTACAGCTTAATTATCATACTCCTTTTCTAATCTTAAATCAGTCAATTCTTCGATGTTCATTTCTAATTGTTTTTTAGCCCATATACAGATTCCTCAGGAGGCAAGTAAGATGATCTGGTGCCATATTTTGTTGTTCTATCCTAGAAATTTTGGGTATGTTATTTCATCATTATCATTTTATTTTGTATAATTACTTTTCCTATAATATTTCTGTTTCTAAAATAGAAATATTTTTCTATGATATTCATTCTTTAGGGTTTTATTGCTAAGGCTCCATTCAGGTCTGTTTCATTTCCTGTGTTCCCTGAACTATTTTCAGCCCCCTGTAGTCTATAAATGATATTTTTCTTGTTTCAGACTTTTATATTTGTTTGCATTATCTCTGTACTCTAATGCATGGTCAATTCTTGTAAAAGTTCTATGTAGTGTGTAGAAATACTTAAATTCTTTAACAGCTCCATTTAGAAATCATTATAAGCACTTTGGTTCTAGTTTATCCAGCAGCATACTTGGTTTGACATTTTTCCTATTGTTTATCTTTCTGCTAGACTTATCTGAAACTGTAAGAGGTACATTGAAATCTCCTGCCACTATTGTGTTATCGTTTATACTTTCTTGGAGTTCACTTAATTTTTCCTTTATGAATTTAGATTCTGAGGTATTTGGAGCTTATTAGTTTAATACTGATATTGATTTCTCTGTGGTTCTTTTTGGCATAATATACTTTTCTTGTTTGCCCCCTTTTAATGTACAAAATATTGGCTTTGCTTTGTCTAACAGGAATATTACAATTTTGGCTGTTTTGGATTCATCACACTTAATTTTTTCACACTTCTTATTTGTAATCAGTGTGTATCATTTTAAAATGTATTTCTTGTAAGCAATGAATTGTGGAATTTCTTTTCTTATTTAATGTCACTTTTTTCATTTTTTAAAAAATGAATTACTTTCTTTTTTTCATTAATTGTTAAGGTTTTTATTATGTTAGCTTGGGCTTGAACTCCTTTTCTCTTTAAAGCACACTATTCCATTACTGTGTGCTTTCAATATGAATGCTAAAAAGGCTTGTATCATTTAAAATTCCTGTCCTCCATATTTGATTACTTGCAGAAGCTACTGTGTGTCATTGACAGTGTCAAATTTAACAACTGCACATCTTAGAATGTGCAGTCTGGTTATTTTTTTCTGGAGGCAATTTGTTTTTTGTGTTCAAAAAAGTTTGACGCAGTTTTCTTGTTTAATTTCTCAATTTGTGGTATTTGCTTTTTGAATTGCCATGTTCTTCTGGGAGACCTACAACACTTAAATTCTCTCTCTAAATATTGCTTTTAAATTCAGTGTTTTGTTGATATAGGAAGATATTTTTATTATAGCATTGTTTTTTGCTTTTCTTTTTGCAGCCTGTCCTTCATTTATGTGTATTTGCATTCTCATTCTTTCTTTGATGATATTTACCAAGTAGAATCAAGGTTTTTTTTTTTTTCTCTAGCCAAATATTTCTGCTACACAGGCCATAAAATCTGCCTTCAAAATTCTTATTCTCTCTTAAACCATTCAGTAACATCCTGCTGTGCATCTATGTTCTTTCAGGAATCTAAAGTGTCCTCTACCTTTCCTCTGTATTTCAATATTTATTCATAGATGTCTAGACTATTTTATATGATTTAGAGGCCATATTCCCTTGTTACTAATATCTTTCCTGTATATCTACCTGCTTTTAAGTTTTTGAATTATTTTTCTTCTGAGATTGTTAGTAATTATAGGTTTTTTTTCTTTTATTATTTTCCCCTTTATTCACTTTCTGACTCCTTCCCCTCTGATTGTGGTTTTGGGAGGAGGCGAGCTGGATATCAAAGCCATCTCAGCTTTCTCCCATGCTGGGTAATTCATAGTTCACTAATATCAGACTTTATCTGAACTGATTTCTTGAGGGAATTAGTCACAGATGGATCCTAGGCTTTCCCCCTCAGATTTGGTGTAATATCACAAACACATACACACACATACACACACGTTTTTGTCTCTCTTCTCTCTATTCCTGTCTTCTAGTGGATCTTTGTCTGGTGTGCTGCTTGAGCTATGAAAACTTATGCAAACTTCACTCCTTTTGATTTCTATGGCAATTGGGTGGGAGGGAGGGGATTGAGTGGAGTTCTGTTGTAAGCTTGTAAAGCCCTTATGCCAGAGTATAGGATATGGTTGCAGAGGGATACAGAGTAAATATATTAGTGGTTAAGGATTAGTAGTATTCTCTGTTGTTAGCTTATTGAATTATTACCTTATTTGGGCTCTTGGTATCCTACACTACAGAGAAAGAGCTGCAACTCTTTTAACTAACCACTATTTTAGAGAGGTCTGAGAGGTAGTAAGACTCTGAAAAAAGGTCTAATCCTCTGTCTTGATGATTACCTGACAAAGTGTTGCTATATTGTTAAAGAGAGCATTGATCTAAATACTTCATAATTTTTTTAAAAAAGGTAACTGCAATATATAAAAGCAGAGTCATGTAGCTGATTATTTTGTATCTTTGTTATGATTTTATGTGAAAAAAAAAGTTTAACAGTGGCAAAGGCATTACTATTTCCATTGCCTTTCCATGCAAAGCTGTCTATCTATGCTTCGTAGAATTGAATACTATTTTTATAATAGATCTGACAATAATAACAAGAGTTTTTCTTATTGAAACTCTGTGAGTCTGTAGAGAAATGGATAAAGAATTCAAAGATATTCCAAAGGCAAGTTTTCTTCTGGCTAATAAAAGTCTTTGAAGAATAATATATATGTCCAAGTAGTCACAAATAATGTTTGTAATGATTCTAAATTTAAATGGAATAAATTAGGAAATTCAGAAAATGAAGGGAACATTGATAATTCTTTTTATGGGTGTCAATTAAATTTTAAATATTTTTATTATATAAAATGATTTTATAACCCAATTTCAATATAATAATTACATGATTGCAACAAACTTAATTTTTATGTGAGTGACTGTGTGTATGTGTATTTATAATGTTAATAGAATAGGAAGATCTTCCCTAGCCAACCTTCACTAAAAACAGAGTCAAGTACAAGTCATGTTATCATTTTTTTGATGGCATGGTCTTCTTCGGCAATGAAGGATGAACACAATCCTGTGAATGAGGACCCAGGCAGCTGAGTAACTTAGTTCCTCCTCTTCTATCTGCCTCCCCTCCCCTTCCTTCTCTTCTCCAAAGGAAAGTAAATTTGGAGGGCCAAAAGATGTCCAATTGACTTGAGTTTTACTGGCTAGATTCCTTTCCTTTCCTTTCCCAAAACCTTAAACCTACTGCACTCTGAAGCTTGGACACCACTGGGCCTCTGCCTAAGGGCTCTTCTGGACCATCCTGACTTAAGAGTGTTATCAATAGTAACTGCTGCTCCCAGCCTGATGTCTTTCTTTTTCTCTGCCTCATTAAAGGGGCCATGTCCTGGCTACTTCTTAAACAGGCCTATTCAATGAAGGGGTGTTGACTCACCCTAAGTAAGTACCTGCAAAGACCTTGGCCTGAAAGGCCCAAGGTCTCTCAGTGCATCCTGGGTCATCTCCAGTCATCCTGATGAATATCTGGCCACTGGATTCAGATGGCTCTGGAGAAGTGAGGCTGGTGACCTACATAGCCCTCCCTCACTCAAAACAAAGTCAAGTGCAAGTCATGTCATCATTTTTCTGATGGCATGGTCTTCGGCAACAAAGGACAAATGCAACAACACACAACAACAATACAACACAACAATAGGCCTAACACATGGAGGCTGTGATCACAAGGTCCCTGCATCACGTGGAGCTCAGACTGGAAGGAGTTTGCCCAAGGAGGAGAGAGAGCGCACAGGCAGAGATGGTAGACAGAGCAGAGAAAGAGAAGCAAGTTGTGAAAGGGAGTAGTTGGCCTAAGGAGCAGAGAGAGAGAAGCAATTTGTAAGTGGGCAGAGGGAGGAATTTGCTGAACTTGTTTTTGTGGGAAGGCCTGACAGAAAGGTCTAAGATATAGGCCCTCCCTGGATTAGTGACATTTACCCTATTAAATCTTACCTCATGGTATTCTTATTCTCAAGTAAATATTTTGGATTTACCTTTGAGGAGGAAGAGAGTTTATTATACTTTGTGAATTTACCCTGGAAATATGCATGCATACTCATAGCAGCTGCTATAGGTGCATTTGTGTATGTGTGTTTGTGTCAGTATGTATACATCAACAGGGACTACTCCCACTTAGAAACTACCTCAACCAACATAGAATAGCAACTTATGTAACTTCAAGTTGTAATTATAGTAGGTATCAGAGGGGAGACTTGAACTTGCATCATCCTGACTTTAAGGCTTTAAGGTTAGATCAGCTCACAGTTCCACCAACAATGAATTAGTGTTACAACCCTCCCACATGCTCTCCAATATTTATCAGCTTCCTGTTCTGTCATGTTTGTCAATCTGATAGGTGTGATGTGGTACCTCAGAGTAGTTTTGATTTGCATCTCTCTAATCAATAGTGATTACGGGTGTTTTTTCATATGACTATAGATATCTTTAATTTCTTCCTCTGAAAACTACCTGTTCACATTCTTTGACTATTTATCAATTGGAGAATGTATTTTTGTACATTTGACTCAGTTCTCTATATATTTTAGAAATAAGGCCTTTATTACAGACATCAGCTGCAAAAATTATTTCCCGATTTTCTGCTTCCCTCCTAATCTTGGTTGCATTGGGTTTGGTTGTGCAAAAACTTTTCAGCTTAATGTAATCAAAATTATCCATATTGCATTTCATAATGCTTTCTATCTCTTCTTTAGTAAAAACTCTTCCGTTCTCCATAAATCTGATAAATACACTATTCCTTGCTCTACCAATTTGTCCATAGTATCTATCTTTATACCTAGATCATCTACCTATTTGGATTTTATTCTTGTGCATGGTATCAGGCATTGGTCTATGCCTAGTTTCCACCACACTTTTATCCAGTTTTCCCAGCAATTTTTGTCGAACAGTGAGTTCTTATCCCAGAAGCTGGGATCCTTGGGTTTATCAAACAGTGTGTTGCTATATTCATTGTCTACTGTGTCTTGAGTACCAAGTCAATTCCACTTGTCTACCCTTCTGTTTCTTAGCTAGTACCAAGTGGTTTTGATAACTGCTGCTTTATGGACCTTTTGTTCTTCCAGATGAATTTTGTATTATTTTTCCAGCTCTAGAAAATAATTATCTGATAGTTTAATTGGTATGGCACTAAATAAGTAAATTAATTTTGGTGGAATTGTCATTTTTATTATATTTGCTCAGTCTAACCATGAGCAACTGATTTTTCTACTTACTTAGATTTGCTTTTATTTGTGTGAAAAGTGTCTTGTAGTTGTGTCCATACTCTAGCTTTAAATGGGATTTCTTTTTCTATCTCTTGCTGTTGGGCTTTGTTACTAATATATAGAAATGCAGAAGATTTGTGTGGGTTTGTTTTGTAATCTTCAATTTGCCAAAGTTGTTTATTACTTCAATCAGTTTTTTTTACTTGAATCTCTGGGATTTTCTAAGTATATCATCATATCATCTGCAAAGAGTGATAACTTAGTTTCCTATTCTAATTTCTTCAATTTCTTTAATTTGTTAAGAAGGCTTTTTGAATACAAAGGTTTTTGTTGTTGTTGTAGTAGCTTTTTCTCCTGGAAAAACTGCATCACACTATAAATGGGAGTACAGTGTTATGTTCACAGAACACAATGACTCAATATTGTCTTAAGGTGAGACAGGTCTTTCAACCATTGCATATCACAAAAGAAAATGAAAAACATTAATTTAGTCTTATATGAAACTTTCGATCATTCAGATTTGGAATATATGATAGATTTCTGGTTATTGCACCTTATAAAATCATTAAATCACAAAGGTGAAAGGAATCTAAGAAATCATTTAATTTACACAATTACTTATCTGCTGCAAATTCCTGATAAATGACAATTGAGGCATCATGTGTACATATCCTCTTTCTGGGGCTTAATAAATAATTGTGACCTAATAGTTTAGTAACCCCATGAAATTAAACTGGGTTAGTGTAAAATAATTTGTTCCAACTCCTTTCTGGCTTGTAGTGATAGAGGTCTTCTAAAGACAAACTACAGACTTTATTAACGTCTTTAATCTGACCAGAAATCAACAATAAGCCCAGAAATCAATAGAGTTAAGTGTCTACCTTTTTCTATTGTAAAAAAAATCTCTTTATCTTCAATCTTGTGCAATTTTTTTCATATTACAATGTGCTAATTTTTCAAATAACAATAGTGATGAAGCAATTACACTCAAAAAATTCTTACAGTACTCTTGGACACAGTGTTTCTGTATTTAGAATTTATTGTAGTTAGGATCTCTTTCACCATCTCCTTATTAACTGCATATTTCAATATTCTATTTAAAAGTTTTATTCTCTCCTTCCTAATCAAAAGATCGTACTTCTTCATAGAAAAAGCTAAATGAATAGAATAGTTCTCCCTTCTCTGATCATCTCTTATCCACTCCAAATAGAGATTCTATTGATTCCTTGCTTTCTTTTCATCTCTAATAGATCTTAAAAGGTTCTGTTTGCTGTCTCAAACATTTAGTAACTTCTAAAATACGAAATTATCAGCAAAAAGTTGAAAACGTTTATCAGCTGCTCTGATCTTAGCAGACAGGATCTATAGCAGAAGTCTATTTACTTGAATTCTCCCAAAAGATTATATTATGTTTCCATGCCAGCTTTGCAATAACATATCAGGAATTCATTTTGCAATTTTTCCAGCTGATCTCAAGGAAAAGCATGGCTGAAATCAATCCAAAGAAAAAAATCTAAAATGGTCAAGGAAATGCCAGAACTACCTTCAGAGAAGCTTTTTATTCTCTTTTCCCTCAAAAAAACTCTTTACTCTGAAAAGATAAAGGTCTAACATGAAGAAAAGTCATGAAGAATGCGAATAGAGTGAACATGGGTAAGAGGCTTAATTACAAAATTCTTGTATACAAAATTTGGGAAGTTGTTTCTGAAGCTTGAAAAAAAGTTAATATCATTTCTAAATAATAAAGGAAAACATTACTCAAGGAAGTATATAATTAACTTACAGGATTCCTTAACATAGAAATGTACAAAAATAATAACTTTCAAAAAGCACTAGAGAGGCAGTGGATATTTCATTGAACTTGGAATCAAGGAAAATGAGCTTTAAATTCTACTTTAGGTGGCGGAACCAAGATGGCGGAGTAGAAGGACGCACGTTTACGAGCTCCAACCCACAGCCCATAGAATTAATGCAAAAAGAGACCCCCATAACTTCTGGACCACTGAAAGGTGTACAGAAACGGAGTGGAAGAGATTTCCATTCCAGAGAGCCCTGGAGACCTGTCCCCAGGGTCCGTCGCGCCCCGGAAAGCGGACCCCACCCCAGCGCTGCCCTGGCCGCGGCCCCAGAGAAGCTAACCCAAGCAGGCTTCAGGGACGGAAGCTCTGGCAGCCAGGAAAGTCCCTCCGCCCACAGAAGCTGCAGGTCAGTTAGAGAGACGGCTGGCTGGCTGAGGGGAGTGGGGTGTCTCCATGACTCGGGCCCCCTCGGGAGGAAGCTGCGACGGCAGAGACGGGGGGGGGGTGGGGCAGGAAGCGGCGGAGGCAGAGGCATGGGCAGCATCGGAGGCAGCAGCGGCGCGGCTGCGGTGGCGGCCCAGGACTCCCCCAGCAGCAGGCAGGATCTTCATTACTAAAAGTCTCTGCATAAACAACCTGAGGGAGCTGAGCCTGGGAGACAGCCCTTCCCCACCCTGCTCCACTACTGAAGGCCTCTGCATAAAGCCCCTGAGGGAACTGAGCCTGGGAGGCGGCCCCGCCTGCCCCACCCGCTCTGTTCCTGAAAGTCTCTGCATAAAGCCCCTGAGGAAGCCGAGCCTGGGAGGCGGCCCTGAACTAAAGCTCACATTGATTCCCAGGCGGGCGGCGTGGAAAGCACATTTGAATTTCACCCCAAGCACCAGCTGGGCGGATCTAGGCGGGGGTGGACAGGAATCTGAGAAGTCAAGTAACTGGCTGGGAAAATGCCTAGAAAAGGGAAGAAAAATAAGACTATAGAGACTTTTTTCCAACAAATGCAAATGATCCCGACATTCGGATCTGATGACGAGGACATATTCTTGCCATCAGGGAAAGATGTGGAGGGCGGGGCCTCAGTACCCCAGACACCCCAGGGGGGGTGGCGGGTGGGCTCAGGCCTTGGAAGAGCTCAAAAAGGATTTTGAAAAGCAAGTTAGACAGGTGGAGGAAAAACTGGGAAGAGAAATGAGAGAGATGCAAGAAAAAGTATGAAAAACGGGTCAATACCTTGGTTAAGGAGACCCAAAAAAATGCTGAAGAAAATAACACCTTGAAGAATAGGCTCACTCAATTGGCAAAAGAGCTTCAAAAAGCCAATGAGGAGAAGAATGCTTTCAAAAGCAGAATTAGCCAAATGGAAAAAGAGGTTCAAAAGCTCACTGAATTTAATAGTTTTCTCAAAATTAGAATGGAACAGATGGAGTCTAATGACTTTATGAGAAACCAAGAAAACACCAAACAAAACCAAAAGAATGAAAAAATGGAAGAGAATGTGAAATATCTCATGGGAAAAACAACTGACCTGGAAAATAGATCGAGGAGAGACAATTTAAAAATTATGGGACTACCTGAAACTCATGATCAAAAAAAGAGCCTAGACATCATCTTCCATGAAATTACCAAGGAAAACTGCCCTGACATTCTACCACCAGAGGGCAAAATAAGTATTGAAAGAATCCATCGATCACCACCTGAAAGAGATCCAAAAAGAGAAACTCCTAGGAACATTGTGGCCAAATTCCAGAACTCCCAGCTCAAGGAGAAAATCTTGCAAGCAGCTAGAAAGAAACAATTCCAGTGTTGTGGAAATACAATCAGGATAACTCAAGATCTAGCAGCTTCTACATTAAGGAATCGAAGGGCGTGGAATAGGATATTCCAGAAGTCAAAGGAACTAGGACTCAAACCAAGAATCACCTACCCAGCTAAACTGAGTATAAGACTTCAGGGGAAAATATGGTCTTTCAATGAAACAGAGGACTTTCAAGCATTCTTGATGAAAAGACCAGAGCTGAAAAGAAAATTTGACTTTCAAACACAAGAATGAGAAGAAGCATGAAAAGGTAAACAGCAAAGAGAAGTCTTAAGGGACTTACCAGAAGTGAACTCTTTACATTCCTACATGGAAAGACAATATTTGTAACTCTTAAAACTTTTCAGTATCTGGGTAGTTGGTGGGAACACACACACACATGTACACGCATGCACGCACATATACATACACACATGCACACACACAGAGACAGAGAGCGCAGAGTGAATTGAATATGATGGGACCATAGCTGAAAGGAAGTTAAGGTAAATGGTGAGAGAGAAGTGTGGTGGGAGGAAGGAGGGTGAAATGGAATGGGGTAATTGTATGTCATTTGGGAGGCAAGTAGGAGACTTTTTGGTGGAGGGAAAAAGAGGAGAGCTGAGAAAAAAAAACAATTAGTTTACCCTCATCACATTTGACTAGAGGAGGGAATAAAATGCACACTCATTTTGGTATGAAAACCTATCTTACAGTATAGGAAAGTGGGGGAGAAGGAGATAAGCAAGGGGGGGGATGATGGAAGGGAGGGAAAAGGGAGGAGGGAGCAATTTGAAGTCAACACTCGGGGAGGGACAGGATCAAAAGACAGAAGAGAAACAATGAGGGGCAGGGTAGGATGGAGGGTAATTCAGTTAGTCTTACACAACACGACTATCAGGGAAGTCATTTGCAAAATTACACAGATATGGCCTATATTGAATTGCCTGCCTTTCCAAAGGGAATGGGTGGGGAGGGAGGGATGGGGAGAATTTGGAACTCAAAGTTTTAGGAACAACTGTTTAGTATTGCTGTTGCTACTAGGAAAGAAGACATACAGTTAATGAGGAATAGAAAGTCATCTGGCCCTACAGGAGAAAAGAGAAGATGGAGACAAGAGAAGGGAGGGATGACAGAAGAGAGGGCAGATTGGAGTAGGGAAAATTAGATGCTTGGGGTAATGGGGTGGGGGGAGGGGATAAAAGGGGAGAAAATTTGGAACCCAAAATTTTGTGAAAATGAATGTAAAAAGTTAAATAAATAAATAAATCTAAAAAAAAAATAAATCTAAAAAAAAAAAATTCTACTTTAGACATTCCCTATGTGATTCCCCACCCGCTCCCAAGAGTAACAACCAGTCATTTGAAAGATTATTATTAGACCAGATGACCTCTAAAATCCCTTTCAACTCTAAAATATGATTGCAAAAGCCTTTATATAAGGTGACAGCTTTATAATAGGAAAGGAATGTTTGGGGTTCACTATTTGTTAAAAAACTCTTTTCATAATGAACTTAAACATCAACAAACAAAATCAAATAAACATATAGAAAGAAGAAAAAAAGATGATGGTATATGGAAAAATAAACTTTCAATTTTTGTTTTTTTAAGTTGTATATTAAATTTTACATAATATTTCCAACATTGTCCTACTTTTCTGTGTTCCCTTTGGAAGACTATTCTATGTGTCTTTTTTTAAAAAAAAAATAAGTTTTTATTGATGTCTTCTTTACATATTAGCAAAATTTCTCCTAGTCTTTTTCTCTTTTCTCTTTCCAGAAAGTGATCCTCTACAACAAATAATATTTTTAGAAACAAAAAAAACCTAGCAAAGTGGATCACTATGTCAAAAAAATCTAAAAATATATACACTACATAATGGTGGAGTAAGTACCCTTGCTTTACCCCTGTATTTACTTGGAAAGCTTCTACCCTTGCTTTACCCCTGTATTTACTTGGAAAGCTTCTACAGATTCTCATTGCATATGGTACTTGTTTTTTATTTTAAAGGGATTAAGAAAAGGTACCTTTATGCTTAGGTTTTAGAGAGTTTTAGCATAAATGAGTGCTGTATTTTGTCAAGCTCTTGTCTACATCTATGGAGATAATCATGTGGTTTGAGATGTTTTGTTTTAATGATTATCATAATGTTGAACCTCCTTGCATTCCTGATATAAATCTAAGTTGGTCATGATGAATGATTTCTTCACTGTAGTTTAACAGGATTTTATTTAAAACTTTTGAATCATGCCATAATATCCTGCAGCTCTAGTTTTTCCAACAACATATTCACTTCTTCATTGTTTCCTTTATCTATTAGATTTGTCCAAAACTGACGGGGGGTATTAAATTCTGCTGACACTATTGTGTTACAGTCTTTGTCTTTCTGAACCTGTTGATTTATCCTTTATGAATTACATAAGACATTTGGAATACATAAATAAAAACTGATAATGATTTGTCATCTGTGGTTTCTTTCAGTATAATATACTTTCCTTGATTATTCATTTTTATGTTTTCCATGTTAATTTTTGCTTTATTTCTTATTATGATTCCAATTTTTTCGTTTTGACAACTATCTGATGCACAATAAATTTATTTTGTTTGATAGCATGATTTCGGATCTTGGATTTTTTGACAATCACGTGACAATCACCTGATGCACAATAAGTTATATTCTTCCTCAGTGATTTATACACACACACGTATATGTATATATTATATATATATGTATATATGTATGTATGTATGTATGTGTGTATGTATGTATGTATGTATGTATTTGGGGAGGGGTAGGGTTTTTTCCCCTGTAAGCAAGAGATTGTGGAGTTTCATTTTCTTATTCTTTCTCTTACTTTTTAATTTTCTTAGACAGCTTAATCAATTTACATTTAAAGTTATGTGACTTCAGCTTTTTATTTTTTCTCCATTTGCCTCATTTTTTTCTCTTCCTCTGTAAACATAATACTTTGTCTCTTTAGCTATTTTCATTTAATCTACCCTATTTTCATTTGCCATCTTCCACTTAACCACAAGACTCCCTCTTCCCTCCCATTTACATAGTTTTAGAGGTTTGCTTACCATTCCCCTCTCTTCATTTTCTCTAGCTATTATACTTTTTTCTTACTTGTCAAGTAAAATTCCCCTTCTCCTCCTTGTCAATTTATTTTGTTATGTTCTCCTTCCTCAGTCTCTTAATGATTTACATTCCTTTCACTCTATTCTAAACTCAAATTCTTTGACTCATGGTCATTCTAGTTATTAATTCCCTCCTTAGTCTCACAGGATTAGAGTTTCTGAGATACCTATTTTGAGTTTCCTCTTCTAAACAGTTTATATGTTATTGTTTGTAGATCTTGACCCCTGGCAATCCTTATTCATTATGCCTAACTCTTAGAAATATCAATTTCTGTCAAAGAGAGGACAGAAATACTGTCCCATGGCATGAATTTTCCTATGTCCCTGACTGTGTAGTTCTTACTACTTCTTACTGTCCTCAAAATAATCAATATTGGCATGTGTCATCAAATCTCCATTCAGGGTTCATTCCTCTGGGTCTATATCCACTCTTCTAGGTACTAATTACCCCTAGTATCACTAATTCTCTCTTTCCTGAAGCAGGATCATGTCCAGGTAGGCACAAGTTTCTCAGGTAATAATCTTTTGGGCAGGAGGGGCAGGTAGACACACAGCTTCAATTTATTTATTTTAAACATTCTTTTTTTGTTAAATTTTGAGTTTCATATTTTCTCCCTCCTTCCCAACACATCTCCAACTCTCTGCAAAGGCAAGAAATATGATACCAATTGTATATACGAAATCATCCAAAACATTTTTAAAAAAAGAAAGTGAGAAACTTTGAATTTGCTCTCAGAATTCATCAGCTTTCTCTGGAGACAGATAGCATTTTTTCATCAAGAGTTCTTTGGGAGGAGCCAAGATGGTGGAGTAGAAAGACTCACGTATGCTAGCTCCTAACCAACAGCCCATAAATTTCCTGTAAAAAGAACTCCCCACAAATTCTGGATCAGTGCAAGCTGCACAGAAACACAGTGGAAAAGATTTCCGTCCCACAGAGTCCTGGAAAGCCGTCCTCAGGGGTCCGTCATGCCCCGGATGCGGAGCTCACCCCTGTGCTGCCTGGCCACGCAGCCCGAGAGGAGCAGATCCGAGCAGGCTTCAGGGATGGAATCTCCGGTGGCAGCGAAGGTCCCTCCACCCACAGGCGCTACAGGTCAGTGAGAGAGACGTCTGGGCTGTCTGAGAGGGGAGCGGCGTATCTCCATAACTCAGGCCCTCTCGGAAGGCAGTGGCAGAAGCGGCGGCAGAGGCAGCGGCAGCCTGGGACTCTTGGAGCAGTAGGCAGGAGCTCAGGGCCATTACTGAAGGTCTCCGCATAAAGCCCCTGAGGGAACTGAGCCTGGGAGGAGGCCTTGCAAACATAAGCTCACACTGAATAGCAGCCCCGCCTGCCGCTGAAAGCTCCGAGGCTGGGGGGCAGCATTTGAATCTCAGACCCCAAGCACTAGCTGGGCAGATCTAGGCAGGGGTGGAGAGGAATCTCAGAAGTCAAGAAACTGGCTGGGAAAATGCCCAGAAAAGGGAAGAAAAATAAGACCATAGAAAGCTACTTTCTTGGGGGACAGATGTTCCCGCCTTTCCTTTCTGATGATGAGGAACAATTCTTATCATCAGGGAAAGACATGGAGGTCAGAACCTCTGTATCCCAGACATCCCAGGTGGATGTCCGGTGGGCTCAGTCCATGGAAGAGCTCAAAAAGGATTTTGAAAATCAAGTTAGACAGGTGGAGGAAAAACTGAGAAGAGAAATGAGAGAGATGCAAGAAAAGCATGAAAAACAGGTCAATATCTTGGTAAAGGAGACCCAAAAAAATGCTGAAGAAAATAACACCTTGAAAAATAGACTAACTCAATTGGCAAAAGAGCTTCAAAAAGCCAATGAGGAGAAGAATGCTTTCAAAAGCAGAATTAGCCAAATGGAAAAAGAGGTACAAAAGCTCACTGAAGAAAATAGTTCCCTCAAAATTAGAATGGAACAGATGGAAACTAATGACTTTCTGAGAAACCAAGAAATCACCAAACAAAACCAAAAGAATGAAAAAATGGAAGAGAATGTGAAATATCTCATTGGAAAAAACAACTGACCTGGAAAATACATCCAGGAGAGACAATTTAAAAATTATGGGATGACCTGAAAGCCATGATCTAGACATCATCTTTCATGAAATTATCAAGGAAAACTGCCCTGATATTCTAGAACCAGAGGGCAAAATAAGTATTGAAGGAATCCATCGATCACCGCCTGAAATAGATCCAAAAAGAGAAACTCCTAGGAACATCTGGCCAAATCCCAGAGTTCCCAGGTCAAGGAGAAAATATTGCAAGCAGCTAGAAAGAAACAATTCCAGTATTGTGGAAATACAATCAGGATAACTCAAGATCTAGCAGCTTCTACATTAAGGGACTGAAGGGTGTGGAACAGGATATTTCAGAAGTCAAAGGAACTAGGACTCAAACCAAGAATCACCTACCCAGCAAAACTGAGTATAAGACTTCAGGGGAAAATATGGTCTTTCAATGAAACAGAAGACTTTCAAGCATTCTTGATGAAAAGACCAGAGCTGAAAAGAAAATTTGACTTTCCAACACAAGAATGAGAAGAAGCATGAAAAAGTAAACAGCAAACAGAAGTCATAAGGGACTTACCAAAGGTGAACTGTTTACATTCCTACATGGAAAGACAATATTTGTAACTCTTGAAACTTTTCAGTATCTGGGTAGTTGGTGGGAACACACACACACATACACATACACACACGCACACACACACCACGTACACACGTCTGTGCACACACATACACACATGTACACACATACAGAGACAGAGAGCACAGAGGGAATTGAATAGGATGGGACCATATCTTAAAAGAAATTACGGTAAACGGTGAGGGAGAAATGTAGTGGCAAGAGAGAGGATGAAATGGAATGGGGTAAATTATATCTCATTCAAGAGGCAAGCAGGAGACTTTTTAGTGGAGGGAAAAAGAGGAGAGCTGAGAAAAAAACAAGAAGTTTACCCTCATCACATTCGACTGAAGGAAGGAATAAAATGCACACTCATTTTGGTATGAAAACCTATCTTACAGTACAGGAAAGTGGGGGAGAAGGAGATAAGCAGGGAGGGGGGGGATGATGGAAGGGAGGGCAATGGGAGGAGGGAGCAATTTGAAGTCAACACTCTTGGGAGGGACAGGATCAAAAGACAGAATAGAAACAATGGGGGGGGCAGGATAGGATGGAGGGAAATACAGTTAGTCTTACACAACACAACTATTATCGAAGTCATTTACAAAACTACACAGATATGGCCTATATTGAATTGCCTGCCTTCCCAAAGGGAATGGGTGGGGAGGGAGGGAGGGATGGGGAGAATTTGGAACTCAAAGTTTTAGGAACAGCTGTTTAGTATTGTTGTTGCTACTAGGAAAGAAGAAATACAGTTAATGGGGAATAGAAAGTCATTTGGCCCTACGGGACAAAAAAGAAGATGGGGACAAGAGAAGGGAGGGATGATAGAAGTGAGGGGAGATTGGTGATAGGGAATATTAGAATGCTCGGTGTATTGGGGTGGGGGGAGGGGATAAATGGGGAGAAAATTTGGAACCCAAAATTTTGTGAAAATGAATGTAAAAAGTTAAATAAATATATAAAGAAATAAAATTAAATTAAATTTAAAAAAAAAAAGAGTCCTTTGAAATCATCTTGAATCTATGAACAATGATATCCCAGTTGTTCTGACTTTACTTTGTATCAGTTCATACTGATCTTGGCATGCTTTTCTGAAACCAACCTCCTTATCCTTTCCCAAAGCACAATAGCACTCCATCCCAATCATAAGTCACAATGTGTTTAGTCATTCCCCAACAGATGAGCATCCCCTTGATTTTCAGTTCTTTGACACTGTAAGAAGAGCTGCTATAAATATTTTTGTACAAATATGTCTTTTTTCTTTGATCTCTGGGAAACAGACCTAGTAGCAATGTGGCTGAGTCAAAGAGTATGCACAGTTTTAGTACTTTGGCCAGAGAGCCAAACTGTTCTCCAGAATGACTGAACCAGTTCAGTACTCCACAGGCAGTTCATTAGTGTACCTTTTCGCCTCCAGTATTTGTCATTTGATAGGTTTTAGGTAATACTTCAGGGTTGTTTTAATTTCCCATTTTAATCATTAGTGATATAGAACATTTTTATATGACTACAGCTTTGTCATATAAAAAATACTATAAATCTATCGTTTTTTTGTTGTTGTTTAGAGTTTCAGTGGTGTCCAAGTCTTTGTGATCCCATTGGGGGTTTCCTTTGCAAAGATATTGGAGTGGTTTGCCTTTTCTTTCTCCCGCCCATTTCACAGATGAGGAAACCAAAGCAAACAGGGTAAGTGACTTGTCCAGGATCACACAGCTAGTAAGTGTCTACTGCCAGATTTGAACAGAAGATGAGTCCTCCTGACTTCAGGTCAAATGCTCTATCCACTTGTACCTAATTGTATTAGATGTAGAAAAGTACTCAATAAGGTTGACATGCAGATGTTAGTCAAGATGGTGGCTAAGGAATGTTCCATATGACCACAGATAGCATTGATTTCTTCTTTTGAAAACTACCTGTTTATATTCTTTATTTATCAATTGTGGAATGGCTCTTATTTTTACAAATTTGACAGTTCAAAACTCAGTATATGAGCTGAGGCCTTTATCAGAGAAACAGTAAAATTTTTTATATTACTTTACTGCCTATGGTACAATTTAGCATAATGTAATATCACTGAATATCTTTTAATTATGTGTATTTTTACTTTTGCCTTGCCTGAGATCATGATTGCTACCCCTGCCTTTTTTACTTCAGCTGAAGCACATTAGGTTCTGCTCTAGCCCTTTATTTTAACTGTGTATGCCTTTCTATTTTAAGTATGTCTCTTAGAAACAACATATTGTTGCATTCTGGTTTCATATCCATTCTACTATCCACTTCCATTTTGGGGGTGAGCTAGTCCCATTCATATTCACAGTTATGATTACTGTGGATTTCCCTCCATCCCACTTACTTCTGTTTCTTCTTTTCTTTTTATCCTGACCCATCTCAAAAATTTATTTTGCTTTTAATCACTAACTCCTGTAATCTGCCCTTGCTCTTAATTACCTTTCCCTTTCTTTTAGCCCTGTCTTCTCCTATTTCCTTATTAGGTAAATTTCATTTTTATAGACAACTATGTATATTGTTTCCTTTTTTGAACCAATTCTGATGAGTGAAATTCTAGCAATACCCACCCATCCCCTATTTCCCCTTCTTTTGTAAAAGCTCTTCCTTGTGTGCATCTTTTATGTGGGAAATTTTTCTCCATTCTCCCTTTCCCAGTATATGCTTCTTTCTCATCCCTTCGCTTTTTGGGGGAAATTATTACAACATAATTCACTCACATCCATGCTCTCTATGTAAATTCCTTTTAATCACCCTAAGAATGGTAAAGTTCTTAGGAGTTACATGTATCATCTTCTCGGATAGGAATGTCCCTTATGATTACTTTTTCATGCTTACCTTTTTATGGTTCTCTTGAGCTTTGTGTTTGAATCTTAAATTTCCTATTTAGCTCTAGTCTGGTCTTTTCATCAGTAACATCTGAAAGTCCTCTATTTCATTAAAAACCCATTTTTCTCCTGGCAGATTATACTCAGTTTTAGTAGGTAGGCTATACTTGATTATAATCCTAGCTCTTCTGTCTTTCAGAATATGTTCCTACACTGCAATTCATTTAATGTGGAAGCTACTAATAAATCCTGTGTGATCCTACCTCCACAATATTTGAATTCTTTCTTGCTGGATGATTCCAATATTTTTTCTTTGACTTGGGAGTTCTGAATTTTGGTTATAAAATTCCTGGGAGTTTTTATTTTGGGATGAGGAGGTGATTGGTGGTTTCCTTCAATTTCTATTTTACCCTCTGGATCTAAGATATCATAGAAGTTTACCTTGGTAATTTCTAAAAATATGATGTCTAGGCTCTTTCTTTGATCATGATTTTCAGGTATTCCAATAATTCTTAAATTACTTCTCAATTAATTTTCCAGGTCAGTTGTTATTCCAATGAGAAATTTCACATTTTCTTCTATTTTTTTTTCATTCTTCTGACTTTGTTTTATTTATATCTTGGAGTCTTGTGGAATTATTAGTTTCTACTTGCCCAGTTCTAATTTTTAAGGTATTATTTTTCTTCAAGTGAGCTTTTGTACCTTTTTTCCATTTGTCCAATTCTTGATTTTCAAGTTTTTTTTTTTCTTCAGCAAATTTTTGTACCTCTTTTTCGATTTGGCATATTCTGGTTTTTAAGAATTTCTTTCCTTCAGTTAATTTTTGTGCCTCTTTTGCCATAAGACCAGTTCTATTTTTTAAGGCGCAATTTTCTTCAGTATTTTTTTTTTTGCATCTTTTACTAAACTATTAATTCTCCTTTCATAATTTTCTTGTATCATTTTTTTTCCTATTTTTTCTTTATCATTCATCTCTTTCTTTAACTCTTTCAGGAATTCTTTTTGGGTTTGGATCCAACTGGCATATTTTGTTGAGGCTTTTTTTGTACCTATTTTCACATTGTCATCTTTTGAGTTTATGTCTTGGTTTTTCTTGCTACTACAGTATTTTTTGTGGCCAAATTCTGTTTGTTTGTTTGTTTGGTCATTTTTCCCAGCCTATTTCTTTACTTTGAACTTTATATTTAAGTTGGAGCCCTACTCACCTGTGGGTGGAGAGGAAGTGACTCAATTTTTGTGTTTCTATTTTCAGAGCTAGTTCTGAAGATCTGCAAGTTTTTAGTGCTTCCAAGTTGGTGTGATCATGCTAAAGGGATGGTTTTTGTTTTCCTGGTCTATGATCTGGTCTTCACCCATGAAAGGCCCCTGATCCCCTGCAGCCACAAGCACCAGCACTCCTCTTTGCTTTGCTACTGTGACCAGGGCCCTGCTTCTTTGTGATTGATTATTAGGCACTCCTCTCTGCTCTAGAACTGCAACCTAGAACTACTTATGGGCAAGTGTTGCTAGTAAGGGCCAACTGCATCAGTGCCAGCAAAGCATCCCCTGTATCTGTTTCTGATTAGATGTCTGACCCCCTTACTGTCTTTCGATTGAGAGCTCCTCAAGCTGAAGCTGCAGCCACTGTTGGTACTACACGTGTGAGCTCTGGACAGGCCTCCCCTGTGGTGTCACAGACTTCTGCCAATCTCTTAAGCTTTCTTTCTCTTCTTAAGCTGGAAAATTTTTTCACCCTGACCTTTTTCTGGCTCTGCTACTTCAAAATTTAATTTGGGGCAATATTTTAAAGTTGTTTAGAGGAGAATATTGGGAGAATTCAGCTGGGTGACTGCCCCTTACCTGCTATCTTAGCTCTATTCCTCAAATCATCAGTAATAGTCTTTTTTAAAAGAAATATTAAACATTTATTTTAATCTGCTGAAACAAATATTGATTTACATAAATATTGATAGATTATTAAACCAAACCCCTTCCATTCATTAGCAGCAGAAGCGTTTTTAAGAATGTTTCAAAGACCTGCAGTGAGGCTTTAGCAACCTCTTTACAAAATAATTCATGAGGAATAGATACCAGTTTGTCCAAAGAGATGTAGTTAGGTTTTGGAGGATCATATTGTGCTCTTCTTAAGTAGGTAAGAAATGAATGTCTTTCTTTGATTTTTAGCAGCTTGGAATTGAATACCTGTGGAAATTTGACAATAATATGATAAGGAATGCTCATCACATTGTGCACACAGTCAAATGTCTCTGTTAGTTTCCTTTTGCTTGCAGTTAAAATCTTTGGGATTCTGGTCACCAGGTGCTGAATTTCATTATGTTTAAAGTCAAGTTGAAGTTGGTAAACCTTCATATTTTCTTTCACAGGCTCAAGACTTTCAATTAATAGTAGTGGAAAATGAATAACTAGATCTCTGGTCTTTTGCACATTCAGTCCAAGTTCTTTCTGGAAACAGCCCAATCTGTTATCCAGTCTATGCAGTGGAAAACTCAGCAAATAAGGTACATTTACAACGATCTGTGAGATGTCTGTCTTACTGAAATTTTTTGATTCAAGGTAAGCCACCTTGGTCCTTAGATTCTCCAAGTCTTCAGTTAAAATAATATAGTTTTTGGTAAGGAATGCCCCTAATTGATTATCTTCTAGACCAATATTCTTAAGAAACAGAAGTATTTTTTGTATGTCATTTCTGAAATCCAGTCTCAGAAAGAGAGTATCAGCACCTGGGCATTTTTCCAGCTTGGACAAATCGACCCCCAGGAGAACTACTAACTTCTTCAGAGTCTCAGAGCAATCCACATAGTCTCAAAGTGTGACTGAAGCTGTGGGCAAAGGAGGTTCTGCAACAATCTGCACAGCATCCTCAGAAATCTGCTACAGTGGAGAGATCAGGGGCAAATCCTCCAGTTTTTCTAGTGATATTTGTGAATCACAGTTGGTTACTTCAATTTTGAGTTGTACTTCATTAAGGGAAGAAGAGTGAATATCTTGTGCAGAAATATTCTCTTGTCTAGTTGAGCTGGAAGCCTGAGAACTATTCCATAAGGAAGAAGTCCTGTAGTTCTTGAATCCCCAATGGAAAAAAATTGTCAGAAGACTGCTGAGGCAGTGCCAAGAGTCCATGTAAAGTTGTTTTTCTTGGTCTCGTTAACTGATTTCTGATTTGCATGATGGTGATGAAATTTCTTGTTTTTATTGAGTAGAACCACTTGGGTATCTGCTGAGCTGGCAGAGCCATTTTCTACATGACTAGGGCGTCTGTGGCAGGTCCCACCCAGTCCTCTTCTGCTCTCCTGTAGCCCAAATCACAAAGCCAGGGCAGGGCCTCTGGGACAGGACAGCCCAGCCTCCTGTCCCTTCACTGCAACACCTCCCACGGGCTCCAGTAACCGCAGAGGTGGTAGCCCCAGCTCCTCTAGAAACCTCTGCACCAGCACTCAGGTCCGCTGCGACTACACCCCTAATAATCTTTCTAAACACCAAAATTCCTCCAGATTATACCCATCACACATTATAAATTATCTCTTTTCCCCTATAGGAGTGTTCTTCTGTAGGATGCTTTCCTACCACTGAATGAAAATTTCACCATTTCTCTCCTCTTTTTTTTTTCCAACTCTACCTTTGTCATTCTTCTTCCTAAGAGCCAAAAGCAGTTATTTCCCTTCATGGTTAACCAGTTTGAAGAGGGTATGTAATATTTTCCCCAACTTCATGTCCTCTCATCTTTTAGTTACCCTCAATTATGAAGTTTAGTCCTACAAAAAACCATTGATTCACCCATAAGGGAGGTTTTGTGAACTTTAGCCCAAAATGTTTCAGGTCTATTCTACCATTGTTTCTTCTATTTAATTTCCATTATTAACCCTAGTCTCTTTGTTCATTTTCAGAAAGAAATTTCTTAAAGGTATTCCTGTTATTATTTGGTTGTTCCTATTGTTGTTAAAAAGTTCTTTCTCATCTCCCCTTTCCTCTTTTTCCCCCTGGATTTTTTACTTCATTAACTATACCTACCTTGGTTGATATGTTGGTTTACCTTTCTTATTTCTGTTGTCTAAAATCTTTATAAAGCAAATAATTTGCACAGATATGGTTTTCTTTCTAGGAATGGTTCAAATGCCTCTCTCATCAAATATTTATCTTTTTTCCCTGGTGATTAGTTTCAGATTTGCAGGGTAGGTCATGTTGGGTTGTATCTTAAGCTCCTTTGACTCTTAGAACATATTATTCTACTCCTCTACATTTTCAGATGGGTGAAGAAAAGGCTTTGTGTTATTTTAATTTCCTATTCTTCACATTTGATGGCCTTTCTCCAATTTATTTGTCTATAAGTGGTATTGTGAATTTAATCACTGTGTCTTTTGGAGCTTGCAGCATAGGTTTCCCCAACCCCCAACCTCATAACATACACATTCATTTAACATTAGCGGTTGATCCGTAGATTCTTTTGATTGGCACTTTGTGTGGTCAGAAGTTCTGAGCAGATTTCTTGCATTATTTTTTGCCTTTAGGTGTTCAGCTTTTTTGACTTGTTATATTCTTCTTGGAGAGCTTAATCTTCAATCTCTACTCGTCTAATTTTTAAGATCAATATGTTTTTGCTTCTATGGCACATATTTTCTATAAATGTTATTGCTTTTTGTCTCTCTTCTTCAAGATTGTCCTTTTCTTTTGCGCATTTCCATTCCCAATCAATTTCTTCTCTCTTTTGTTTCTTAGGTGAGTTTTACCACTGTGGAGTCAATTTTTCTACTGTGGTAATTATTTTTGCTGTGCAAGCTATAAATTCTGCTTTCATAATTCTTATTTCTTTCTTGAACCATTTGGGAATATCCTGCTGTGGTTCCATGCTCTCCTGGGAATTCATAGGGTTCTCTGCCTTATCAATGGCTGATTAATCTACTTTTGTCATATAACATTTATTTATGGATGTCTGGACTCATTTAGCTCATCTGGAGGCCATATTCCCTTCTGTTCTTAATATCTCCCCTATTGGTTTATCTGTTTGTACTTAGGGTCTTTAATTGCGTTTGTTCCTCCTGAGATATTTGGTAATTTCACACTTTTTTCTTTATATTCCCCTATAGCTTTTGTTCTGACACTTCCCTGCACACACTGGATTACCACATGTGTTAGCATCTTGCCCCCAATCCTTTTGTTTCTCAGTTGTCTAGATGAGCACTACTGGCAGTGTACTACTACATTGTTATTCAAGGCAAAGCAAACTTTCCATTTTTGACTTTCCATTGTGTAGGGGGTGGTTGGGCTTATGGAGCCCTGCCTGATTTGGCCAATGGCAGGGAGAGGGACCAGGTAGTGGGGTTGATAGGGTGTCCTGAGTTAGTGTTAGGAATTAGTGTTCCCTATTATTAATTCATAAGGTTTTTTATCTTTTTAGGGTCTTTGGTGTCTTAGATCATGGAGACAAATGAAATTATCTCTCATACATAATTCCTACTTTGGAGAGGTTTGATCTAGTACTCCTCCATCTAGTTGGTCATGTCTCTACATATCTTTTGAATGTTTCAATGATGCTCCATTTTTTATTTCTTTTTAAAATCAGTACTATTATCTACTCACTTATCTTTCTTCAACTCTCACCCTTTAGGGTACTTGTTTATTTTTTAGGTTGATATCATAGGAAACACATATGCCTTTCCACAAAAGTTGCTGGCATGAGATACACACTCTAATGCTAGTTAGTTGATAATCTTACCCAATGTAGTAATGGTGATATACTTAAAATTGAGGTAGTTACTTCTAGGAAAAAGGAAATGTATGACCCCCAAGCAGGGAGCCCAAATAAAAACATGCAGTGATAACTGTCTCCTTATTAGAATACAAAGCATTTACTTTTAATTTACCAATGAGAATTTAAGGATGGAAATAAACAGCATTATCTTCCATACATCAGTTCGTGACATCCTGTCCTCTAAACTAACTCTTCTGAGTACTACCAAAGCTTCAGAAATAACAACAGTTCTACAATTTCAACAGCCACATGCTTGCCAGAATAAATTGGATTCTCTCCACTATTTGAGATGTCAGTGAAGCAGGGACTGCATAATTAGGTCAGACCTGATTATCTAGAACAAGGGCAATTTTCTTTACATCTTTGTATAGAGCCTCTTGAAATGGCAAAGGCTGAACATTTGGGCACATCAGAGAAAACGTCCAAAATAATGTCAGTTAGAAAAGATTTAACTACATTTTAATTCAAATGGTATTTTCTATTAATGCCAGGGCAAGAAACCTATTGTGCAAAGAAGTCCACTTCATTTGCTTTATAGAAGAGCTGTCCAAACACATTCACATTTGAGTCTACTTTAGTGATCATTTCAATATTCGCTTTACAATTAATGCTGCTTTTTATGAGATTGTGGAAGTTAAACCAATTGCTATTCAGTTCCTAGGTACAGAATTTATTATAAAAAGTTACCTACTTAAAACTCGTATAATGAAACTGAGGGTATCAAATGGTATTAACCTGGGATTAATGTTGTTTAAAGCTAGTTACTCAAATGACACCACTGTTTCTAGTTTTCCTTTCTGAAAAAGAATTAGACTCATCCTCAACTATAATTCTAAAAATATTAGATCTATTTAGAGATTCAAAAAGGTCTTTTCCGGGTCTCTTTCTCTTTTCTCTTACTCTTCCTGAGGCTCTGCCAAACAAGAAGTCAATAAATTGGTGATTTAAAACAGAAAGAACATCACTTCATATGTAGTGAGTGTCCAATAAGTATTTAATAAATTATTTTTTCTTTTAGTTAAAAGAGCTACCCCCACTCTACTGAAATAATTGGCAAAGCTTGGCAGAGAAAACACTTAAATTCTAAGTGAAACTACTGGACCAACAACATGACAGTTCTCTTTGGCAGACTTGGATCATAAGTCCTGATCTCACTATGATTTATAAGATCTTTGACAAAACTACAAATGTGATTTCACAGTGCTTATAAGGGCACTGATATTAGCCACTTTGCTTGTCAAAACACTGTAGACATAGAAATAGCCACAACCGTAATTACACAGTTTTTAAATGGATCAAAACCACTTTAAAAATGTTCAGTTTTCTCTACAGAATAGATAACACTCTAAGTGAATCAAACTTGAAGTTCGTTTAGTTGCAAAATGATTTCCTTGACTTGAATACCATTGTTTCCTATGATGGGTATCTGATGTCTTATAGGCTTAGTAGTTTAGAAGGAATTTCTTTAAAAAACAAAAACCTTTACCTTTATCCTCCAGGTTTTTTTTCTTTTTTAAGTTTTAAAGAAGTCTAGGTTTACAACACAACTGGAAACATCCTCTAATCCTATACTCTAGCTTCTTAGTATGACCAGGCATTGCAGAAACATAATTGTTAACCTGACTCATCTTGAGAAAAGGACACATTTCCACTTCTTACAGGCCTTAAAAAGTGCAAGTTCATCCAAATACATAACTTGAATTCTTCCTGCTTAAATTTAAGTCTATTTCCTCAGTGAAAAAAACCCCAAATAGTTTCTTAATACTACTCAACACTCTGATATTTCTCTCAGATAAAAGCCTGGGGTTTATAAACATTTCATTAAACCACATTTCTATCAAATTATTAAAATTAGATGGAATACCTTCAGCATGTTGGATGGATTTTTTACAGGAGCATTTATGGAAATATGTGAACAAAAGCCAATACAAAACAACAATGTGGAGAAGTTGGGATATATTCTACTGGAGGAAGTACCTGCATCAATGAGATCAAGGAATCATGAAATGATGTTGCTAAGATGTTGCTTAGTAGCACTAGTATACTTTTCCAATACTTGTGTCCTCCTTGACATATTAATGAAGTCAATACCATCATGCTAGAGGAAGGAGCACCTTACTTTGTTCCATGTTTTTTGTTACACACATTTTCAAAAAATTACATTTCACATTGAAATTTTTCAGGTTTCATGACTCGGCTAAGAAAAAAAAATATGGAAAGTTTGATAAAAATCTATTTTTCCTTTTTTGAGTTATAATACTACAAAAAAGGGTTTTTGAAGAAAAGAAATTTTGCAGATGATTTCTGTTAATCTCAAGCAGTACTTTTAAAAAATGTTATTGATTTCTATGAAAAGGATGTACAGAGATGAAGGAAAAAGACAAATATAAATACATACCTGCCTAGAAGAAAAAGAAGAGACACATTTTAAAATGACAAGCTCTACACTTTATTCAAGGGAGCAAACACCTAAATGGCTTAACCCCACCCCCATCCCCACTTAGTGTGTATGTAATCCTGAGTAGGGATATGCAATTTGCCTTGTTGAGGAAATTTGTTTATGACACATAGTTATGGATGTTTGCCAATAGCTCAGGGTGTTCGTTAACTTAGGAAACGTGCAGAACAGCGTAATGCCTCAAATTTCTCTGTACTTCCATTGTCAGAATGAAAAGGAACACAGTCCTGCTCACAGGCTGCACAGCAGCCTGATTTAACCCAGAAAGTAATGACTCTCAGATAATCAGGTTTGCAAATTCTTGGGCAATGAAGGGTATTATAGGTTTTCAGAGTAAATCCCAATGTCCATATTTTAAAGTCTGAAAAAGCACACTGAATTAACTGCAATGTCACTTCTTGGCACATATTATACCATCCTCACCCAAATGCAATAAAGAAATATCCCACGAAGGGAATCTATTGGGTCTCTGTTGCCCCACTAAATAATAAGAGCATTATTAATGAAGTGGGAGGGGGAGAATTTGGGGAAGAAATCACTTTGGACTTGGAATAAAGAGTATTAAATACACACTAAGATGAACTACAGTTAAATTTAGCAGAAACTATAGAAATGGAGTTTAGATGTTTGAAAAAAATTATCTTTACTGATTTAAATCAGTAATCAGCGTTGAGGGCTAGAGCTAGAAAGTACCCAACTGTAATGGTGAGTAATAGTAAAATAATGGATGACTTCATCAAATTTATGCCCTTACTTTCTTTTCTAATAATGTTATACAGAACAGAAACCTTTCATACAAAACAGAAACCAAAACTTACTTTTAAGCATCTGACAGAATTATCAGTAATGGAAAAAAAATGATTTTACTTAAGACAGCTCAGGATATAGAGGTCCACAAGTTCAATTTCTTGCTAGAACAGATTTTCTTTTGAAAGGAGTAATCCATTGTTTGATATTTAAGGTCATTTAGTTGAGTTGCCTGCCTTTCAATATTTTTGAAAATTCAGCTTTTTGGGAGTTGAAGTTTTCTTTGATCAAAAATATTAGCAGCTGGAAATTGAGATCATTTGGTAAGAAGGAGGGGTATTTTTCTAAATTTACATGTTACATAAATATTGCAACAAAAAAGCAGCAAAAAGACTAGGAAAAATTTTAGACTGATTTTCTGTCTTGGCAAAGTATACTTGTACAAAGTTTGGTACCATACATAAAAAGAAATTCAAATTATTAAGATCCCAGGATTCCCAGACATGCCAAAGACGGATGAACTATGCAATAAAAATAGCTTCTTTCAACCCAAGTAACAGCAAAGGTTTCTCACCTCTAGAATATGCACTTTGTATACTTGAAAACTACCTTTATTCTGAAATGATGAAACTACATTTTACATCCCATTAGTGCTACAGAGCCAGCAGAGCTGAGCAAAAGCCAAGCAAGGTTCTGTTCTGGCCCACAGATCATCAACAAAGCAACCAGTTATACTTGGACCAGAGATTCAGTGTGACAGGTAAAGATAAAAGATGTAAAATAAGCAACAAGTCAACTTCCAATCCTGGGTTAAGCTGAAGAGTATGAAGTTAGGTGGGGTGGAGGTGAGGAATCACTTTGGATTTGGAAGCAGAGAAATCTGAACATTCAAAGCTCCCATAATCCTATTTCCTGGCAAGTCACTTTTAGAGTATTAACACAAATGGCCTCACTTTCCCACTGAAATCAGCTGTGTTAGGACCAAGAGAAAAGGAAGCAATGCCTTGCTTCACACAATTCAAAAACCTCTGGGGAAATTCACACTTGACTCTGATAGTTTAAAGAAAGAAGCATATGACAAGGGGGCGTGGGGAATGGCAGCAAGGGGTTTCAAGCATCTTGACAAGGATATCAGTCCATGAAAGAAAAGTCCCAGCAGCAGGCAAGCAACCATAGTTTTTCCACCTGATAGCTGTCAGCTACAAATGGAAATGTCCTATTTTAAGCTTTGAGTATCAGTTCCTTTTAAAAAGAAAACAAATGGTCAATATCTTAAGCTTATATGCAACATCAGTTTCAGGGAAATCATGATGGACAGAAAAATGTGGCTCAAGTAAATGTAAAAGAATGACAGAAGGGGCAACATTAGTTCAACATGGGTAAGAATCAGGGTCACAGTTAAATCACAGAAGCCAATAATATCGTTAGAACTGCTGCTGTCAGTTCCACAATTACTTATTTTTTTCTATCAATGGAGCTTAAAATTTCATCAGATTTTGTCTTGCTTCTTCTTCTTGGTCCACAGATTCCTAGCAAGTAAGATTACGAAGGCTCTGAAGAAGAGACATATTCAAGGGTTAATTCAGTGGTACAAGGTAAAAAAAGGACAGATTAATCTTCTTTATATATATACCATTCCTCTGCTCAAAATCTTTCAATAATTTTCTACTGTTTACAGAATGAAGTTCAATGTTCTTAGCTTGTCATTCAAGCTCCACAATCAGGGAACTAGCTAACCTCCCTTTCTGGCTTTCTCTCCTATCCCTCAATTGCAATTAGTTAGTCCCCTTATATGGCCCCACTCTTTTCTAGCTTTGCTCAAATGGTTCTCAATCTCAATTTATTCATAACTGAAAGCCTAATTCAAATGTCTCTCCTCTTTTAGAGTCTTCCTTGCTTCTGCTGAACCTTTCAAAGCTCATTAAGTTCACCATTTTGTGGACTTAATATATATTATTATATATGTTATGGTATTTATTTGTATATATAATTTTTTTCTCCCTTGTAGTTACATACCTCAGGAGTAGAAGGAGTGTGTATTGTCTAAATTTTTTATCATCCCAAGTACTGAATCTATGGTGATTAACAACTGGACCTATGATTTCATTGGTACAAGCAACACCAGGATGGAACTCTCCCTATCAGTGCAGGTCTGCACCTTCTCTCTGACTTAAGAATCTCAGAGAGCCTTAGAATCTTCAAAGACTTAAGTGGCCATAATGTGTTCTTAATAAATTTTGTAACTGAATGTACTACCTTAAATATGGAAAACACTACATGCAAAACAAGTAACATTGTTATAACTAATGATGAGATTAAATAATCAGATATAATCAACCATAGGTTAAATGAATTCTAGCCAGAAGAAGCTTCTATAAGGTTTTCTAACAAAGAAAAACCTTTAAACAGATGAAGAAATTATTTGGTGATCAGTGATTAATGAAGACAAGAAAAGTCAATATACTAAGAATGAAAGACAATTTGAGATGTGATTTACTTAAGAAAAGAGAGGTTAGGAAAGAGAAGTTTAGAAAAAGCTGGACAATAAATTTGAAAACGTTAAACAAACACCATATTTTCTGGGAATATGCATTGCTTCGACTAGGGGTGGGAAACCTGAGGCCTTGAAGCAACATGTGGCCCTGTAGGTCCTCAGGTGTGGTCTTCTGACTGAATCCAAACTTCATAGAACACATCCTCTTAATCAAAAGATTTGTTCTTGGACAAAACTTGGACTCAGTCAGTCAAAAGGCCATACCCAAGGACCTAGAAGGCCACAGGTAGCCTCAAAGCCACAGGTTCCCTACCCTTGGTTTAGACTGAAATTGACCTTTCAAATGGTGAAAGCAATGCATTGATAATGTCAGATCCTGATTGGGGGTGGGAGGGAAGGCCCTTGACATGTTTGTCATTTAATCTCTTGTCTCTTCTTAATGATGTTGTATGATTAAAATGAAAGGAGAGAGAGAGAGAAGGGACTGATAATAATAGAACAAGAAGCAATAGCTTTTTCCTTTTGGGATTCCCTACTCTTATTGACTGTCAGCATGCTGATGTCAGCTTTTAAGAAATCCAGTGTCATTAATGTCATTTTGTATATCAAGACCAATCAAGATGATGTTGTTCAGTCTTTTCAGTCATGTTCAACTCTTTGTGACCCCTATTTGGGGTTTTTCTTGGTAAAGATACTAGAGTGGTTTTCCATTTCTTTCACCAGTTCATTTTATAGATGAGGATCTGAGGCAAAAGAGGTTAGGTGACTTGCCCAGGGTCACACAGCTAGTAAGTGTCTAGAGTTGAACCAAAGAAGATGAATCTTCCTGACTCTAGGGCTGGCACTCTAGAGCTGACTACAGAATAAAGATGCTGACCACAAGGAAAATGACTGGTCCATAATCAAAACTTTTATTTATATGCTTAGCTAAGGCAGTTTGTTTAAGACTAAACACACTTTCCGTGCTCAAAGTACTATATAAGAGATAGCATAATCTGTCATCTCCATTCCTAAATCTAAGTTCCGGGATTTTTTAGCATTATAAGTGGTTGAGGAAACGAAGGAGAAAAAAAAAGGAAAAAGAGAAGAGGAAAACCTGCCTCATCCTGTGGTTAACCATCAAATTTATCATATAACATATAGAAATAGGGCTTTTATATCTTAGGTTAGGTTATTTGATATTCCCTTATACATACATTCCCATACCAAAAGGGAAACACTCTGACATAAATCTAGCCATTATCACAAAGGTGTCATTAAGACTGTCCACAACTTATGTACATGACTTAACTATTAACTTTTCTGAGTCAGTCTTTAAACTTTAATGTATATTCTGTAGGTGCAGTAAAAAGATATATATTTACTCAAGTCTTCTGTTCAATATTTCACTGGGGTGTCCTCTACTGATGAAAAGGATCAGTGACTAAAACTAAATTCAGTCCCCTAGAAATAGGCATGTAACACTTATATGAAATAAATAATGATGTCATAGAATGGGTGTGCATGTAGTTGTACGGTGAAACTTACAGCTACTGGTAGTTCTCTAAAAAAGTGATGTTGTTGACAGTCTTCAAACATACACTACTGTTTGCCATCAAAGCCAATAATAAACACAGTATTTTATTTTAAATGCAAAACAGCATTGGATAGCATGCAGTGTCACTGGTGCCCTTTTCATGTAATACAACACTTTGAGCTGTGGTCTTCTACAATTAACACAGCTTGCCTTTTCTAGACCTGCATAACATGTAAGTTGACATTCTCAGTGTAACTGCTGCACCAAAGCTGATGCTGTGAACTCTGTGGAAATGTTCATACCACTCATGGCTTATAGTGAAGTCCATAAGTCTCTCTTTCCTTACTGAAAATGTTCTCTTCTTCTTAAGAAATATTTTATCTTTACTTTTTTAGAAAAGTTTTTCTATTTAAAAAAAAGGATTATTGAATCAAACTTGATCACAGTTACATTTCCAGTCTGATTCCAATTTTTGTTACTAATGAGGCAAGCAGCAGCATACACTAGATAAGAGTCAGAAGAGCAAATGTGCCAAACCTGTATCTTTTGGGCTTTGAGCTGTATGCAATGACTTTTTCTGCAGCAGACTTACTTTCCTAATTGTTTGGCTGAGGTTAGAAAATTAAAATTACTTCACCTTCCCTGAAGCTCACACTGACTAGGCAGTAGAATATAGGCAAGATGAGCCCAGAATTAAAAATTCATGCTAGGTGACCCACATGCAGATAATCCAAAAGTGATCATTCTAGTCTCACTGTAAAGCTATTATGGAGGTAAGGGGCAGAAATGAAGGCTAGACCCTCGGACTATCTTACATGTGAATCTGTTACAAAGAAGGCCTAAATCCAACAATGAATCCCTTTGGAAAGGATCCATCTTGTTGGTTTGCTGTCTTAGGAGCATCCTTGTGACACGCCAGATATACTTTGCTTTATCACATTCACATGTCAGCAGTAGTACCTCTGCTTCCCATTCTTTAGCTACTGCAATTGTCACACTGTATCTTTCACAGCCAAGTATATTACAATCAATTAGAATATAAAGTAGCTCCAGAAATTGCCTATGATGTTGCCAATAGGAACACCTACTGTCCCTGAAGTGGTTCCATAAAGCAGGGACCCAGGAGAGAGTTCTAGGATATACCCACAGTTACTATGGATAATTATCAGCAATAGGAGACTAAGAAGAAATGGTCAAAAAAAAAAAAAAAGAAGCAATGGTCAAACAGTTTGAGGATAACCAAGAGATAAGAGGGTCATGAAAATCCAGGAGGAAAAAGTAATCAACAATGTCTCAAAGGCAGAAGATAGGTCAAGAAAGATGAGAAATGAGAAAAAGTCATCAATTTGTTCATTATGAGTTCACTTGTTAGGTAGGTACAAAATTAGCAATAATAATGCATATTAAACTACACTAAGTATCAGCCAGTCACCAACCATTTATTAAGCACTCCACCATGTGAGAATACAAAGAAAAGCCTAAGAGTATAAGAGATAAAAACAAAGTGCAATGGGAGCTCTGAGGAAAAAAAAATATTTCTGGTTTACTCTGTCAAATCACTCATAGAAGTGAGGATCTAAAAGTCAATCTGAATCACAGGTGAGGGGTTCCCTCAAGACCCAACTCAAGAGCTACCTTCTTCAAGGCTTTTCTGATTCTCTAACTAAAAGTTTTCTCTTTCACCACAGTGCCTAGCTATAAACATTTAATAAGTGCTTTCTGAACAAATAATTTCAGATTTGCATCTCTCCTTTTGCACTTAACGTATGCATCCTTGTGCCATTGTTTTTCAGACTAACATTCCACTTTCTGACCCCCAACCCAGAAATGCTTCAAATTAGACTATAAACTCCTTTATGGCAGTATCTACGAATTATTTCAGTTTTGAATTGCCTCAGGTAGAGGGCCAAATGCACACAGTAAGGAATGAATAAATTTTTATCAAATTGTTTTGCTAAATTGCTAAATGTTAAATATTTTGTTTCACTGGGACAATGAGAAAGCATGAAGTGGTGATTAGAATTCTAGTCAAGAGATCAGGAAACCTGTGTCCAGTCCTAGTTAGGTCCCAATTGGCTCTGTGATCTTAAACAACTTCTCTGAGGCTCACAGTTTCCTTATCTGAAAAATTAAGGAGCCGAGCGAGATAATTTCTAAGGTCCTTTCCAGCTCTAACAATTTACAAATCCAAAAATAAAGGAAGGGTAAACATAGAAACGTTTTGCCATGTAGAAAACTGAAGGAATTCACATTAGATGACCATGATGTTGTCATCAAAGTTAGGAGTGAGGTCACCTGTTGTGAATGGGGAAACTAGAAGCAGAAATGATTTCTTAAGCAAAACGGAAAAGATTTAGGGTAGTCACTTTGGGTTAAGGTAGAAGAAGTCAATAAAAGGTCAATGAAATAACTGTGCTAAAGCAATGAGGGCCCAATTTCTTGTGTGACTTTCAAAAGAAATACCAGTGACCTTAGAAAAGATTAGGAGAATGAAGATGGTCAAAGTTACCTAGAATTAATGATTAGTAGTTAAAGGATGGCAAAACATAAAGGGAATGAGAGATTCAAGGGTGGAAGCAAATGTATCATTAAAATGAATGATTTTGGAGGTAAAGACTAATATTATTAGTCAGTTATATCAACTATTAGGTTACTAAAATTTTAAAATTAAATGATACCTTTTTATTTATTAAGTACAAATTGGCATCTGTAAACTTACAAGAACTTTAAAACTGGTATGGTTGCTATTCTTTGTTCTCAGAGAGGACCAAAATGACATCATTATGTTCAAGTCAAGGTAAATGTGCCTGACTGTGACTCAACAAACCAATATGAGCTCAAAAGACTCTACCACAGTCAGGCACAAATAATCCACAAATTAATATCTGGAATAGAGAAGTCTCTAAATTTGCACATCTCACATTTCTTTTGACGTTCTGCAATTCTGCTTCACTCATAGAGTACAGCGCTTTCTTGGATGTGAGCACACCATGTTGGGCGGTCCTTTGCCATGTCTCACATTCAATTCCACAGTTCTTCAGAGAGGCCTTGACAGTGTCCATTTATCTATTCTTCTGATGTGCATGTGAGCACTTTCCTTATGTGAGTTCTCTGAAAAACAGTCTTTCAGGCAAACATAGGTTTGGCATTTGAACAATGTAGCCAGTCCATCATAGTTGCACTCTGCAGTACAGTTTGAATGCCTGGCAGTTAACTTCAAAAAAGGACCCCAGTGTCTAGTACCTTACCTTGCCAGGTGAGCTTCAGAGTCTTCCTAAGACAATTCAAAAGGAAGTGATTCTGTTTCCTGGCATGGTGCTTGTATACTGTCCAGGTTTCAGAGGCATACAACACAAAGCCAGCACAATTGCTCTGTAGACCCTCAGTTAGGTAGGCAGTATAATTCCTCTTCTCTCCCATGCTTTCCTGAGGAGCCTCTCAAACACTGAGTTAGCTCTGGCAATGAATGCATTAACCTCATCATCTATGTATACATCCCTAGAGAGTATACTGCCAAGGTAAGTGAACTTATCCACAGCATTCAATATTTCTCCATTTTCTGTAACTGATAGTTCCACATATGGAAAGTGTGGTGCTGGCTAGTGTGAATAATCTGTGTTTTCTTGGTGTCGTTAGGCCAAAATTAGTATAAGCTGCAGTGAATCAATCAATATTTTTTTGCATCTCAGCCTCAGAGGCTGCACTGAGTGCACAATTAACTGCAAACAAAAAACTATGCAGCAACTTTCTCTCCACTTTATTCTTGGCTTGGAGACTCTTCAAGTTAAATAATTTCCTGTCAGTGCAATACCTAAACTTGATACTGTTGTCATCCTCATTAAAGGTATCTCACTAAAAACATCATGTTAAAAAGCATGGGAGCAAGCACATAGCCTTGCTTCTCTCCAGTAGTGCCTGTGAAAATGCAAGAGTATCATCCATTACACAGAAGCCACGCTAGCATGCCATCATGGTATGGTGTATAAAACTGATGAACTTTGCTGGGCAACCAAATTTTGCCATAATTTTCCACAAACCCTCATAACTGACAGTAATCAAAGGCCTTGATCAGATCAACGAACATTGTGTAGAGACCTCTGTTCCACTCCTGTCATTTTTCCTGGAGTTATCTGGCAGCAAATATCATATAGCTATTCTTGGGACCTTTATGAAGCCACACAGGCTCTCATGTAGACGACCATCTTCCAGGTGAATGATCAGCCTATTAAGGAAGACTCTAGCAAGAATCTTGTCAACAATGACTAAGAGAGAAACCCTTCCTGTCCCCCCTCCATCCCGCGATTGTCAAAGACTAGAAGGATGATGATATTGTAGGTTACCTAGAATTAATGACTAGTAGTAAAAGAATGGCAAAACAAAAAGGGAGTGAAAGATTCAAGGGTAGAGACAAAGTGTGTCATTAAAATGGATGATTTTGGAAGTAAAGACTAGCTAATATGATTTGTCAGTTGTGTCAACCAGTGGGTGGGTCTAAGACTGAAGACTACTAAGACTGAAGAATTAAGTGATTTTTTTTTTTAGTTCTGTACTGTCAATAACAATCTTTGATTAATTAAGCACAAATTGGCATCTGTAAAGTTAAGATAACCTTAAAATTGGACGAAACTAAGGAATTACCTATTTTAGTGTTTCCCAATCATCAATCTATGAACCAGCAGTTTTCTGTATTTGCAAATTTACAAATTACAGAATTTACCAAAAATTCTGTAGCTAATGAAACTTATGTTAACCAAAGGTCTTAAAAATTTTTTTTTTAAATGACTACTAATTTCTATATCTTAGGCCTCCTACTACCAGGTCCTTCTTTCTTCTCAGTTAAAGGTTCTCAGACATTGAGTTAATGAAATGCCCTACAGTGGAAGCTGCAAATGGTAGAATAGCCAATGGTAAAGAGCTTATATTTTTTACTGGTCCTCAGTATAGTTCTGTGGGGCAGGAGTATTAATCTAGCGCTATCTTTCCGTCTACATCAATTAGTCAGTTCAGTGTTAAATGCCTTCAAAATCAAAATAAGAACCAGAAGCTTCACAGTCATATCGCTGTATGTTGCTTGAAAGAGTAGACCAGCTGAAAGTATCTGTGGAAATCCATGGAAAGTATCCAAGGAAATAGGAGATGGCCCTGAGACTCAATATTCCACATGGCTATAAGTACTACATAACAGTAAAAAATGATGCTTCTGGTACCGACAGGATTAAAATGACCCAGGAATTAAGATGTTATTTCTAGCAAAGGAAAAAAAAACAGCACAAATAACTTTTGTCCGAAATTTTAGTAAAAATGTGTAAGAGATGATCAGATTAGAAAGTGGAAGAGCTCCATGAACAAAAAGACTGCCATCACACCAAAGGCCATATTCAAATCTAGACAATGCAACAATTCCCACTGCCACAGTCCACCACCTCCACAGTACACACTTCACAAGACTGTTATCAGGCTAAATTAAAGAGCATTGCATTATATGTTAAATGTTTTCTGAGTGAGGGCCAGATTTCTAAAACTTTGCTAATCTGGAGAAGAAAACAGCAACTTTTACAGCTGAAAAGAACTTCTCCAGAATTTAAAGTACAAAACCCTGCCAATGTAAAGAAATGATAGAGTAAATCCAAGACTTATTTACCAAAATGTCCATTTGGGGGTGGGGAGGGAAGGGCACAGGGAGAAATTGGGGACTACAGGTAGAAATCCAGAAATAAGATGAAAAATGATAAAAGGTTTAAAGAAAATTAGAGATAACGACCCCCCTACGAAGGTTTCCTTTTGTTGGAAATGAAAGAAAAAGAAACAGATATGATATATACCCCAAACAGAGGCAAAATCTTAAGTCAAAACACTGCTGCTGAATTGTGGATGAAATGTGAATATGGAACAACCTATACAACCTAATTTGAGCTGGATAGCAACCAACTTTAGGGAGAAAAAATAAACAAGGAACAAAAAATAGCTCCCATCTCCAACTCAAAATCTGGAAATTCGTTTGTTGTTGTTGCTGCTGTTTTGAGGGCAAATGACTTCCATAGGAAATCTGTGGAATTTTACTTTTAGCTGATCCATTGCTATTCACTGGGACAGCCAACAGCTCAAAACTCTGCCCCAGCTTGTCCCCAATTAAAGTCTTTGGTACAATCAGTTCAAAGTCTGTGTTTTTCATTTGAAGACAAAAGATAGGGTGTAGCTGTCACCTTTTAGAAACAAAGGCCAACAAAAGCCAGATCTTTATCATTCTTGAAGCTTTCCCCAAAAATAGCTTTCTTGGAAAAGAAGCTCATGCTCAGAATCTTCAGAATGACCTCAGTGCCAGCAATGAGAACATGTCCAATTCACCCTTTTCCATGAAGAATGAAAAGAAGCCCTCCTCATCAAAGTTCAGAGAGGTTTTTCAACAAAAGTGGAAATACTGATAATACAACTGTGCTCTAAGCTGGAATTGATCTGAAGATTCTTTTGACCTAGTCCCTAAAGGAAACAGTGGCCTCTGCCTGCTTCTAGAAGGCAAGCAGGTCAGTTGTCTCTGAATGATAAGGTATTCTTTAACTTTCAACTGCATTTTCACAGAACTAGGATTGAGTCTGAATACACCACACACTTTCTAAGAACAGGACTTTTGTCTTAAACACTCAAAGTGACAACTCAGAGACTGTAAGACTCCATTAATGTGCTATGCCAGTGCTTCAGAGGTCTCTCTGGGCACATGAAGGCTAGGCCAGGGAAGCACAGGCTCTGGCAGTTTCTTTCAAGTTGGCAAGGATGCAAGTACAGGCTCAGCAACCATCTAACTTGTATAAGGACCACAACGTTTAGGTTCAGGAGGCCAACTACCATACTAGTCAGAAGATAATGCATTTTCTACCAACAGTCACTCATAAAAACTATCTACTAAGAACTAGAGAGGATACAATATTGCCAGAGTGGGAAGGAATACCTTTACCAGTGAAATTACAGTTACTTAAACTCAAAAGCATTCCCTCTGCTTGAAGTATGTCTTTTCCATATATGTGGCTTTGGTTGTTACTGTTGCACAAAAAAGTCAAAAGTGACACTACTAGGGCAGTAGCTATCTCTCTCCCTTCCCCATTTGTAGATTACAGGGAAGTAGAGACAAGTAGGAAGGGATTAAGAATCCATTCTGAGGCATTGTTATCAAGTATAAATCAGTCCCTAGTCAAACTTGCCAAGAAATTACTAGCTTAAACATATACCATTGCAACACAAGAGTAACTTGCTGCTCTCCAGAGAGGAAAAAAGGGTTAGACCTCCTAGATGTCTTTGGAGCCCCCTAGTGACTATGGGTTGCCACTACATTCTATGGTATTACAGGAAAAGATTATATCTGAAATAGGCCGAAAATCTCCACTTCATACCACAGCAGATCTGTGGTTATGTAGTCTAAGGGAAATACTGGGGAAAGTCAAGAGTAGAACTCCCTCCCAGAGCTTCTTCCAGCACCCCTGAGGAGTCTGACCAGAAATAACTTACCTAAATAACAGCCCTGCTCGATGTGGCTGACAAGTGCAAAGTATTTCCAGAGATAACAAAAACCAGTCGGAAACCTGTCTCCCTCTGTTGTATGGTGACACAGGTTTTCATGCAGCAAGGTAGAAATAAAATTTCATAACTTTCATACCCCTAAAAATGTAGTACCTCCTTTTAAAATTTTGGGAAGCACATTTCCCATTTGAAATACAGCATTTTAAAGAAGTGGGCTGTAACAGTAAAGTAGCTGTGTTCTGAAGTCTGACCTTTGAAAAATGATATCCATTCAAAGAAGAGAAAAATAGTGCACTACCCCTATCATAGCATGTCATCAATTTTAAAAACTTAACTCTAGTATGTATATACTTTAAAATATTAATCAACTCACAATACAATTTTTAAAATCCAACAGTTTCTATTTTAGTACATTTTTACATTGATATTTTATGTTCATTATAAAGATTTTAGAGAGACAGTGTGTTCCAGGAGTAGTAGCTTGCAGTTGTGAAGACCTGGGTTCAAGCTCTGGCTGAACTACGTGCAAATCACTTCGGTCCATGAAACTCTCTCACATTTATAACTGCATAAGAACTGTAAGTTGTAGGAGTTACCAATACAGTGTCAATGGAGGCAGCTTCCAAACTAAGATTTTTACTCAAACAAAATCACAAATCTAGGACCAGATTACTGGTTCCTAAAAAGTAAGAGCTGTATGTGTTTGTTTTGCAGAATATAATAACCATGAAGAGAGGATAGATACTTTAAAATACTATATAGTTATGAAATGTGCATACTTTATAGACACTCTCCAATATTTTTCTTTGTATATATATTTATTTTTTAAAATAGCTAGGAATTTCAAAGTTTAAATTAAAAACCCTTACAAACGTTGTGCCATCTCATTTCAAATAATTCTGAAATATAAAGTAACAAGACTTAGAATAATATATTGTTTTTCATAAGAACACACAGAAAAAAAAACAACAACTCCTAATCCTTCTCATTGAGCAACAAAGCAATTCTTTGCTTATTTGTTTGCTTGTTTGTTTTTCCCCAGTTCCTGCAGTGATCAAAGCCCACACATGAGCTTCCTGAAATGATCAGGAGCCTGCATTAAGTGATCATGCTGACCTTTGCACCCTGGAGAAGGGGAGGGGAGAGGAAAGAAGAGAGAGGGACAGAGCAGAGCAGAGAGGGCAGTAAAGGAGGAGAAAATGGGGAGGGGAGAAAAGGAAGAGAGAAGAGAGAGGGGAGAAAGAGGTAAAAGAGAGGGAATGGGGGAAAATGGAAGATAAAAGAACTAAATCGACTTAGGACAGAATTTCTACAATGAAAAGTGAGTATGTTCATTCTATTCCAGCACCTTACTGGTCTCATCATCAAAGGCAAGAAAACAGAAGGTGAAAGGTTCTTGCTTACCTGTTGTTGTTCCTTCACTTTACCAGCGTGGAGCTCTGAGAGGGACAGAGAAAGCTTCTCCTGCTGTTCAGAAAGGTATTTCTGATAAAGACTCAGAAGTTCCTGGCACTCTCTATACTGTTGCTGCAGGGGTGAGATAGCAAGTTAAGGGAAAAAAAAGAAACTTTCCAAGCTCACCTTCAGATTATTCTGCCTTTTCCAGAAGAGAGCCCCTACCAATAAATTTCAGATGGATGGGTATGTGGGTGAAAAAGCTTAAGGTCAAAAATCAGTATATCCAAAAAAATAACAAAAAAAAATATTGAAAAAGCATTGAGCAATGATATTTCACTCAAAGAGACCTTTCCTAATTATCAAATACACAAAAATAAAGGTAAGTAGAATTAATGGAGTGAAGGTAGTTATAATTACTTACTAAGTTACAAACTATAAAAACTTCAACAAGTATTTATTAATCATCTTGAAACATGTGCCAGAAATTGTTCTAAGCACTGGAGATTTTAAAAAAATACTAAAACAGCCCCTACTCTTAAGGAGTTTAAATTTTACTGAGAAAACATAAACAAAAAAGTGGGGGGGGGGGAAAGACTTATGATTTAATTATAAAAAGTCAAGTAAACATTTCATTTTTAAACTTCAGGGCACAGAGTAGATTGTCTAGTTACCCACTCAGATCTTTACATTCACTTATCAACCAGAAAATAAAAAAATAAATAAAAACCACTGCCCTCACGCACAACTCTCTGGCCCCTCCAAACTTGGAAGATGTTCAATAAATAGAGCTGCAAGAATACCCAGCCACCAAGGTCATATCTGTGGGAGGCAGGCATTTGTGACCAGGAAAGAAATCTGTTCTTCACCTGTCATTGTAATAATTTCTTCCTTAGTCCCTTGTCTTACAGCACATCATTCCTGAATCTCCCCCTTATATTTAATTATGCATACTGCTAGTACAAGACTCATTGTCCAAAGGTACTATTCTGTATAAATACCTTAAAAAACAAGTTGTCATGATTAACGGTTGGAATAGTATTTCTTAAATGTCAAATATAGTGCCTGGTTTCAGTATTCCTTAACATTTTCATGGCCTAATCATTGCTTCTGGGCAGGTTTGTGCTCTAATCACTTTTGCCAATCATGACTACATAAATAACTGATGGCTTCATTATTCCTATTATCAACCTTAAAAAAAAAAAAGCGAGAAATGGCTTGTAGAAGAGAAGCTGCTTTTCGTAAGGGTCAAGTTACTAAGCTTGGAGACTAAATTAATAAGGAGAGCTTGTGGAATACTTTACTCAGCATCTTACAAAAAATAATGGTATAAACAATGGTCTAAATAAGCTAATAGGTTTTCAGAGTCAATCTATCTTAGACCAGCCTGGTTTTACATTTTTGTGCATTTTGTCAGCAAGCTCCAAAAGACTGGAATGATTTGTAGTGGTCTCAGGAGCCTCTGCCAGCTATGATGTATATAAAAGGAATTTTTTATTCCAGCTGTAACCATAGGCAGTAATGTTTATAGAAGGTGAACATATTAGCCTGGACACAGGATATGAATTTTACTCTCGAAAAAGCCGGTTCAATTATACAGCCTAAGAGTTAAATGTCAGTATTTGAAGACAAATTATAGGCAAATTCATTTAAACCCATGTTATGTGGCAGAATATAAAAACAGACAGTCCTATCTTTATCAATTTTTTATGTCCTTCTTAATTCACCAGATTTCCAAATTCCCCCTTCCACTTCCTCCACCTCCATGGCACAATAAGATTTCAACTATTAATAGGGACAGCATGATTCATGTTTTTAAAAATGTAGGTGAAATGCCTGCATCATTGATTTTAGGGGTACATAGAAAAAGCAAACAGATCTTTCTTTTTTGTGATCCAATGAAAGAAATGATACAATAGACACAGTTAAGTCAAACCCAAATGCAAGTTTTGCACATCCAAACCAAAACACACCAGCATCTAACTCAAGGGAGCAATACAGCAATCATTGCAAATGCATTCTGGGAAGTAAAGTAAGGTTTTTTTTGAAGAGTCCATGGGGAAGCAGGGCCTACTGGACAGCAACCCAAGATTTAGAGCCACAAGGACCTGGATTCAAGTCCAACCATGTAGACCTACAGACTGGGGGAGGGCACCCTAAACAAGTCACTTAAATTCTCAGTGTCCTAAACAACTCTCGAAGAAGACAAATTGCGCATAAGGTCCCCATCTGCATTGGTAGAGAGAATTTCTTCATCCATGTATAAATGAGAATACTTCTATTAAGCTGCATGTGCCAAGCAATGTGCTAAGTGCTAAGAAAACAAATCCAAAGGCAAATGTAGACCCTGTACACAAGGAACTTATATGTGAGGCAATCCAAAATATACAGGACTGTGGATCAGACACAGACATTTTGGTTTGGGAAGGTCAAGATGGCAAGTGACAGTAAGTAAAGTAAAGAGAGTAGATTGACATGTTTTCCTAAGATCAAAGACAAAGTTGATTGGATTATGTTTCCAGACTGGAAAGAGAGGAGGAGGAAAATGACTCAAGTCACTCTACTGTAGCTAGTGAAGAGAAGTGGGCAAGTGGAGTTCTTTATATCAAGAAAATCACAAGTCTAACCCCTATCCCTATAAATAGGAAACTATATCTAATATGTAAATGTAATTTACTATTAAATAAGTGCGCCTAAGCCTAAACATTTCAATAATTAATTGATAGAGCTGATGAGGAAAGTTCACTTATACATAGCTGCTCCTGAAAGCTCAAAAACTAAAACAACTTCAGGAAAATGCACAAATAAAGGAAAGAATGAAGAAAGATCTTCACATTCCTCCTTTATAATGAATGTATAAAAAAGCATTTATTAGGCACCAAGTGCCAGGTACTGTTTTAAGCAGTTCTAGAAAGGAGATCTGGTCTGGGGAGTCATAGAAACGGTAATGTGATTCACAGGGGAGGGAGAGAGGAAAAAAGAGATGGAGGGAGAGAAACCTTAAAATTATGGAAATGTGAGCTATTATTTTGCGGAGGAAAGGAAACTAAAAGGTGTGGAGGAGATTAAAGAAGAAAAACTGTGAAGAACAAATTTGAGGTGGGCAGGAATTCAGTATTTCAAGCTAATACAACAGTCTGGAAAAACATAAGCCACACCATGACCTCTGAAGCTACTTAGATCAGCTCTTAGTTACTAGGACAAATAAGTAACGCAAAGAGAAGGAAAAAAAAAGACAACAGTTTTGTTTTATTTTGTTTTAACATTATCATTCTTTTTCCTTACTCTTTAGGCTCTTCTTTTTCTCCAACTTTTACCAAAGATTTGGTGGCAGAAATGAAAATAAACCCCACTGAAGATCTTCCCACAGCCCCACAGTCTAAGAGGGGAAGATGTAAAAGCCTTATTTAAGCCATTAAAGATTATTGTGACTTGACAAAATGAGATAGAACTGACCATGCTTTGACCTCCTGCCACAAAAGCAAGCTAAAAAAGGCAAAAGGGGCAGTACTCCAACCCTACTCATCCTTTTTACCTTAATTTAACAAACATTTATTAAGCACAGTTGGTATACAGTGCACTGTGCTAGGAGCCAGGGGAGACAGTTATTGAGGTAAGAGGGACATGATAGGCAATAGTAATATAAACAACATAGAGTAAATAAAAAGGTAAAACACAAATGCCATGGGGAAGCAAGTAAAGGAATGAGGAAACAGGGTGCAGAGGATTCAAAAAGGCAGCATGGAGGATATGGCATCTGAACTGAACTTTAAAGGATATAGTAGCGATTTGACAGTGAAAGAGAATGACATCTTGGGCAATGTCATTTAAGTGGAAAACACAGGGTATGTTTAGGAGATTTTTGGGACACAAATTTGACAAGTAGTATCGTCTCACTGCTCCCTCACTGCTCCCATATTAAGTAGGTGAAAAGTTGTGCAAATTCCCACTTCAGAGACAGAAGTTTTAGCAAAAAAGAAATGATTTCCCAAGATCCACCCTGCTGAGTTTAGAAAAGGGTACCTACCTTATTCCAATACTTGTAAAAGTACCCTGAAAGAATCACAGGCAAAATTAGGATGCTAATCAAGTCAAAGACTAAGTAAACAGAAGAGATGCTGAGGACTGAACTATTCTATAATTAACAAAAAATATGAAAATCTTTGCTGAAATTCATGCCTTAGGTTCACAAACTGAAATTTTAACTTTTAATTAATGAACAATGATTTTTTAACCAGGTCAAAACACACACACACACACACACACACAAATAAAAGCATTTATCTATCTAGTTGCTGTTCAGTTGTTTCAGTCATGCCTAACTCTTTATGATCACATTGGGGGTTTTATATATAATTTTATAGATAAGGAAACTAAGGCAAACAGGATTAAGTGACATGCCCAGGGTCACACAGCTAGTAAGTATCTGAGGCTAGATTTGAAACCAGGAATGTGAGTCTTCCTGACTCCAGACCAGGCCTCTATCCACTGTGCCAGCAATACACACACACACACACACACACACACACACACCCTATCTCTCTCTCTATATATATACAAATATAGTCTATACATACAAATATATCTATGTATATTTGAATATATGTATACTTCATTGACTGTTCTGGCCATCATATTTAAATTCTTGAATTACACCACCTCTGAATGCTTCTGTATCCATTTAATTAGAATACAGGTTTGTTTGTTTTTTCAAACACAGTAATGAGTTAAAAGTTTCAAAGGCACATACAGCTTTTTCCCAACATTAACAGAATAAAGGAACATGTTTCCACCTCCCACTGCCCCCTTTTCCCTCTCCCCACAAAAAAAAAAAATCACTATGCACATTCTTTGAGAACCATAAAAACCTGTATATGAGGCCTAAATTATATAACCTAGCTTGGTGCTCACTGATGATATATGCAACACAAAATAGATTTCTGGTAATAATAAGAAAGATTGATTCCAAGATGAATTGGTTACCAGGGCTAGACAAGAACTCCATATGAATGTTCACTCCCTTTTATCAAGTTGTAGTCTGTGCCTAGAGAACAACCTGCTGATCTGACTTTGAAATTTTCTATTTAATTAAAAGGGAAGTTTATGGGAAACTTACAGCAGCAGTACAGGAAGACAGCACTTTTTAATCTCTATTCTTACTCTTAAAACTCAAAGAGCTTATTCTGAATGTCACAAACATTTCCAAACAGACACAGAACAATTAAAATGTTCTTTGGAACTTAAAAAGAGAAGGCAGGCTCTACCTGAATTGTACCCTTTTTTGATGTTCATTATCTACGATAAAGGTACACAAAAGCTGAGCCGAAGGAATCTACCTGCTTAACAAATTTTACAAGTGGCAGCTTGATATTATGGATAGATGGAGAACTGGCCTAGCTATGAGGAAAAAAAACAAACAAATTTGGATTCAAGTCCCACCTTTGGTAAAAGCTGCCTGTAGGAATCTGAAAACATTACTTAACCTCTTGGTGTTCTCAAGCAACAAAGATTGACTTACAAAAAAAATTCATCCACTTTTATTAGTGGTGTTTCTCTATCCAATGAAATCAGAGGTTTGACCTAAAAGGGAAAAAATGCCTTCTAGGACATTTTGTACTATAAACACTTTATACAGGTAAATTGCTGTACATAATCACTGTTGATGGAGCTCCGACATACAGTCCAAAGAAAAGTCACTATATTGCTATTATTTTTGCATATTTATATTCCATAAATTATTGTATACATGAATAACTTTTTTGCAATTGAATAAGATTATTGAGATATAAACTCATCTTTTTCGTACTCAGTTTTAATTACACTAGGTCTCTATATTTTGAAAGGTTTTATTCCAAGTAGTTCAGATACTTGGCATGGCAATATCTATTAAAAATGTTCTTAAATTTGTATAGATCAAGGTTGTAACAAAGTGACTGCAGACAATGAACAGTTCAGTCTGTTTTGGTGCTCCAGTTCTGGCTCCAGTTTATGTGTTGAACTTTCAAGGATATTTTAGGATTTGTACTGTAGTACAAGGATCTGTCATCTGTTAATTTATGAAGGGATGGCAAATTTCTGGATGGAACTCTAGCCAAGTATCCAATGGGTGCTGATTTTTTGCACCCTGCAATGAATTGTCACTTAATTGTATAATATCCACTGACTCAATAAAGATCTTTTCCATAGAACTTTCCTGAAATCTCTGGTTGTGATGATCTGATTCTGAATCATCCTAATTAATTCATTTATATAAATCAATCCAACAATTATACTGATCAATCCAATGTTTGACATGTCTTTATTGGCTGAGTTCATGTAGACATATCTTTGACTTCACTCTTGGACCTTGACTTCTTCAAAGCCTCTGTCTAGAGATGAATGAATGAATGAATGTAGCATTTAAAGTGCTTACTATGTGCAAATCACTAGGGATACAAATATAAAAAACAGTCCTTTATTTCACAGAAATCACTTTCTTATGGGGGAGATAACCTATATAGAAAGTTTCAGTTACAAGTCAGGTGGAAAACTGAGGCAGACCACTTCTGGTTAACATTTACCAAATCCAATAGCACTTACTTATTGTCAGTCATAACTACTGCTTTATGTTCCAAAAGTATTTCTGTATATTGTAAATATACTGCATGTTTTGAGAATTTCAATCAATACCTTTTCTCCTAATTTGTCAGTATTCATCTTTCTTCTGTTGCCTTGGGGTAATAAGACCTGTATTTCCTTAATATTGTGTAGTTTTAGGGGTACAACTTCTAAATTCATTGTCATCTATTTTAACTGCCAAGAATATATATAAAGAGTGAATTGCACAGGTAGGTATTAATTGCTCTAAATATTTTTTTTTCTATTAACCTTTGACTTAAAGATTCCATTTAGTCTCTTAACATTAGCTTTCTCCCTTGATAGCCTTGTCTGGAGAAGGCCTGGAGAAAAGAATTTGCAAACATGTCCTTTCACTTATTGATTTAATTTGACATGCAGGATTAAAGCTCAAAGCCTTAAGTCTGTATTCTTTCTTGGGAAACATTAAGAATCTTATACTTACTGAGTAGAAATGACATTTTTATATTGATGAAGAAAACTCCCATGAGATGAAGTAGCTGTTTATTATGCTTTTCAGTGGAGTCATATAACTTGTCACCCATATACGTTCAGTGATTAATACAATGTTTTCGTATAACTCCTTTGTCTTGAAAGCCATGATCAGTTTTATTTAGAACATATAAATATATGTTAATAAGTTTAGGACTACATGGAACTACAGTAAGCTTAAATACTTTCTCTGTAAGATATCACATTTTATAAAAATTTTTCTTTACATTATGTTTGTGATGTTTTTTCAAGACCAGCGTTATTCCATGTGAACATCAAATATTTCAGTGTTCTCATTATATTTATATTTCTTTTACATATTTGCAGTACATGACTAAGCCATGAGTAAGGAATTGAATCAGAGACTTTGTAACATTCAATAAAGGCAGTGTAAGTGTTACGTACAGCTCTTGAGTGACTTATTGAATAATCACTCAATAGGCAATGAACCATTCTTTATACCTTTGGGGATTTTTGGTACATCTTTTTTACTCCTTGACCAATATATTGTTTTGCTGTTAAGTGTTTACAGATCTTTTGAGTGATATAAGCAGTAAGAGCTTTCATTAAAGCAAATAAACATGTAATTGACCCTATATTTGGAGTAGTCACTGGTGTTCTCATCTTTTGGCAACAAATATGTGATATCTTGTTAAGAAAGATAGGTTCAGCTTTACATTAGAGAAAAAAACTGCTCAAATTCTTTGTTCTTGGAATTCTGGTAAGCATTTCAACCAATAATTATGGATTTTGACTATCCTACCACTTTCTAGTTTTGCAAAGAAGCTAGTTTGTCATTTCGCTAGATGAAATCATTAGATTGTTCATTACACTAATGGTACCCAAGCTGTCTACATAGTTATTTGATCCAATTTTCACTTTAATCATGTTGAACTTTTTTAAGCCATAGAGATAAACAGAAATTTTCCACATTCTCATTCTCCCTTTAAACTAGTTTCTTTGCTATAGACTCTAAAGTATTATTTTGAAAAAAAAAGTGTCTAATTTTTTACTTTGCTTTTTGTAGTCCACTGACTCATATCACTTTAACCCTTCAGACTGTAAGAGTTTATTAAGGTCATCAAGAATTTCTGACATACTTTTGTTTTTATGATTCTATTCTACATGGTTTTTTTTATTGTCTTTAACTAGGTGATAATACTGAAGTTTTCTAATGTGAATTCTGAGTAGAAACTGATATAATCTTCCAATTTCTTTCAATAGGTCTTCAATAGTTGTCTAAAATGACTTCTGCAAGGGCAATGGTGACACCCTATGTTCCTATGGTCATTACCCTAACAATGATCATAGCATACACTACTGTAAGTAAGCAAGTTCTGAAATGATTTTGTATTGATTTATATATTTTATATTTATAAATAATTTTATATTTTCTGACAAATAATCTACATTCATGCACAATGGTAATAGCTTTTACCAACTTTTTAAAATTAGTTTTGATAAAATTAGCCTATTTGTAGGATTTGTGGCATCAAACTAAAAAAGCTTTCTGAAATTCCATTCTAAGTCTGACTATCTCTTTTTCACACTAATTCAAGAGTTCGCTATTATTTTTGCCATTCATGTCATTATTGCTTCTGGAGTTTCATTAAGTATAGTCTTATGATGCCTTCAGATTCTTTGACTTTTCCCACAAAATATATGCAATTTCTCAATTTGCATTCTCATCTCATCTAATATGGGTTTAAAAATCAAAGTTTTTCCAAAGGTTACCCTGCTCTGAACTGCAATTCCTTACCATGTAACTGGGAACTGAAGATGCCATTAAAAAGACAATATGAAGTCGTTGACTGTAACTGCTAAGATGTTTCCAGTTTCGTTGCTATTATATAGAACTGATGCACAATAAACACATTCTTTAGCCCATTTCAGGTACGATCACGGTTTGCCCACTTCTGTTGGCAGAACCATCTACATTTCCAACAGTTTGTACTCCCAGCTCATCTGACGCATCTTGACTTCTTGTGATATCAAAGCACAAAGGAGCATCTCTCGCTCTGCCTTCCTCTGATCAGGCTGATCATGATGGTGATGATTTTTAGAGGACGCTTGGTGTAGCAGAGCAATGGATTTAGTTAGGAAGAGTTGTGTTTGAATTCTGTCTCAATCATCTTACTAGCTATGTGACTCTGGGTAAGTCATCCAGTCTCTTTGGGCCTTTTCCAGGAGCTGTAAAATGAGGTTGAGCTTAATGACTTTTAAGGTTCTTTCCAAGTATCCATTGATTAAATTCCTAAGAGCAATTTTATCATCCTGCCTGGGTCATTAATATAATCACTGGCATTGCCAGATCTGAAAAGGCCTTCTCTCCAATCACCGCATCCTCAGGACATACAGAATGCCTACTGTACATCACCCTGGCTGGTACTCTCTCGCTGCTTTACCACCTCCATTTTCAACATGGAGTGGACTTTGAAGAAATAATAATAATACTAATCAAACATGTAACAATTAAAGGAGTAATCTATGTTCCCCTGAGAAGCTGGCATTCCCACATCTGCTGAGATTAAATACCATGTAAATGGACAGCGCAGAGGCAAACTTAAAACAGAGACGCTGTCCCTTACTTAGACCACTTGACCATGTCATCTCCTTAAGACTGCACCTAAGCCTGAATTTTCATTATCAACATTAGATATTTTGCAAACTTCATTTTAAAAAAAATCTTTAAAAGTCATAGAATTGCACAAAGTTAGAACTTGAAGGGATCTTAGAGACATTTTGTTCAATCTCATTTTACAGGTGAGAAATTTAACACCCAGTTTAGTGAAGAGACTTGCTCAATAATACATAATTAGTTAGTTTTTGGCAAACAGTTATTCTTAGAACCAGGTCTAAATGTTAGTAAAATGTTAAATCAGTCAGAAGTTCAGTCTCTTCTTTATAAATTCCTTTTTACACAATGCCCTGAGATGATATATATTTTATGTCATTCATGGCAGAAGTTAGAGCCACAACTGCAAAAGCATTTCCATTATAAACCCCCATTTTTACTTGCTTCCAAACTACTAAAAAATTCACCTTTTGTCTGAAAGTTTCCATGTTTCAGCTGGACTCAAAGGAGATTTTTTTTTTCATCTGGGAAGCTTGATTTAAATCAGTCCAGCCTTTTTTTGAGTTACAGAAACTAGAAAAAAATACACTGCCCATTTTTCTCTTCTCCACCTGAAGGAATTTTATTAGGTGAACTGTGTAACAATGGTTAAACCTTGAAAACCTCAAATTTCAGAGGGGGAGCAATTCTTGGTGATGCTGAACTGCTGAAACTGAAATACAAAAAAGTCAGAAAGCTAAATGACCTATATAGAAAGACTGGCACAGAGAGGCATGAAAATATAGTGCCCTGAAAAAAAAAATGAAGCATACTGTACTCTATAGAACCACAAATTACAATGTATATTGAAGAATATATTACATACAGAGCACTATGCTAGGCAGTGAGACATCAACAACATTTAAAAAAGATCTGCTACCACCCCCAATGGAGTTAATAAAAATAGGTAACTAAACAATACTCATGAGAAGTATACTAGAGAGTTGTAAAACAGAATGCCATATTATATCCTATGTAAATAATAAAAGTATAGAAGTAGTGGATTCATAGTGAGCAGATCTGAGTTCAAAACTAATTGTATGACTTTATATAAGTCATTCTGTGGGCCTAAATTTCCTCATTTGTAAAATAAAAGGGCTGAACTGTGATCTCTACATCCCTTTTAAATTCTAATGTCTAGATTGAAGGGAGGAAGAGAGAAAATCGCTACTGATACAGGGAGAAGGGAAGGCTAAGGTAGACTTAGAGTTAAACTTTAAAAGAGAGGCATAAATTCAACAGGCAAAGGAGGAGATTCTTTCAAGAATAGTTAATATCATAAACAAAGTCATGGAGGTAAAAAAGTTTAGGGCATGTTAGGGAGACAGCGAATAACCCAGTTTGCTTTGAGGGAACAATAGGAAATGAAAGTGAAAAGTTAAGCAGTCACATTGGAAGGACTGAAATGCCAAGCAACTGTTTGAATTTTACACTTCAGGCAACTGGAAACCACTGTTGGTTTATGGATCAGAGAAGTGTTATGACCAGATTCTTGCATAAGGAAGTTTGGAGTGGTAGGGGAGTGGAGGCAGGAAGACCTCTTAGGGTCTATTACAACCTATTAGGGTCTAAATATAAGCTAATAATAGTAATTACTCAAGAGGTAGTCTTGGGAAGAGAGCAAGCTATGGATTGCAGAAATACCGTGGAGGTAATTACCAGGACTTGGTAACTCAATGGATATAAAGGGTGAGAAGGAAGAAAAAATAAAATGTTAATCCCAAGGTATCAGTAAATGGTACCTTAGATAGAAACAGTCAAGTAACAAGGAAGAGTAGGGCAAGAGCGAAAGATAATAATCTCAGTTTTAGAAATAATGAGTTCAAAGTTCAGCAACACAGTCAGGTAGAAATGTCATACAAACAGCTACTGATATGGTTCTGGAGAAAATATACCTAGGAAACACTTGCATAAAGGTGGTAGTTGAAGCCCTGAAGGTAAATGAAATTTGCAAAGTGACAGTACAAAGTGACAACTACTAATTCTAGCTATATGTAATCAATTTTTAGACTTAAAGTGAACTAATACCTACCTCTTCCAGATTATTGCTTTCAAACCAAAGCATGCTAAAATCCACCTTTTACAACGACTATACAATCTACTCTGGTCCATCCATTGTTCATTACATACACTCAGAGCATTCATTCCTCCTAGTCTTTAAACCACATGTATTACGGTGCTATGTAAATCCATTTCTCAATAAAGACAAAAACAGATTAAAAGCTTTTAAGAGGTCCATTGGACTCCCTTGCAAACTCTCAATCTGGTTGCTTTCTACTATCTTCACAGGACTCGTTTCTCATTCTTTTATCACTCCTATGATGCTACTTTTATTCCTTGTCAAAAACACTAGTCAGGTTGCCTCTGCTGGTCATCTCACCAATGTGGTCATCACATCATGGATGCCTAAACAAGATTATATATGCACATGATTCAGTATAATCTCAACATACCAAAACAGAAAAATTAATCAAACCGATGGTTGCTCTAAAACATTATCACATCTGAGATCATCCACTAGTCACTCACAAGTACCACTGGGACATGGTTTTGTTTGGTGTTTTCCTCCCTTTTTCTTTTCTTCATTTCCAAATGTTCATTTTCAAAGATATATAGTAGACAATATATGACAATCTAAAATAATACATTTTCCTTTTGGGGGGATGAACTGTTTTTTTGTTGCAACGTATCCTAATTCTACTGTGGCTGACAGATGAAGCAAAGCCATTTGGTGACTTCATTAACCATCTATGGTGCTTGGGTATTCACACTGAAGAAAAGTTAATGAAATGAGTTAGAATCTATAGTGTCCAATTTCCTCATTTTTACTCTCGGATGTACACCTACCATCTATCTTGCAGTAGGTACAGGTTTTTAAACCCAATTTTTCACAGTAATTCTGAAATCAGTTTAGCCTTTCTAGACCATGAGCTGTGGCCTTGGGAATAGCACTCACACTAGTGATGTAAAGAATTTTTTAACACAGACTGAAACTGTGACCCAGTATGAATACAGTTCTAGGGATAAATAAAAAAACCTCCAAAATAAAAACAGAACCTAAAGCAGATTGAAAGGGAGAGCCCCTGTAATATAGGATCGCTTTGAACATTTTTATGGAAAATCCGAAAAAGTGATTTAAAAAAATCTAATTTCCTGTGCCTTTGAAGAAAAGTGAACACTACTGCTATCCACATGTAAATTACTGCTCAGAGAAAAGTAAAGCTAAGTAACTTCCATGTGGAGGTTTATTATCTAAACTCAGAAGATGCTGCAAAGACTGAAGGTAATAAAACATTTTATGAACAACTCCACTTCACTGGTTCTAATAGAACTGAGCTCCTGTGGATGTTTAGCAGAATTATAGTGAAGAAACTGGGAAGGAACTAGATCCTCACTTGGGACATCTCCAAGGGTTATGAGATGGTAGAAGAGCCTAATATACTTGGGAAAAAAACCCTAAAGTTTAAAAGTATCATTAAAATCAAGAAATGAGGTTTTAGCCTTAATATTTTAATGCTATTGACTAGTAAATAAATGCATCCAAGGGGCAGCATTAAAGGGAATAACCCTGGAGGCCAAGTTCTTTACCTAGACATGATTAACAATAGAGAATTGAGCTTATTATAAAATCTACCAGGCAAGAACAGAATTGTTAAAGATGCCAGATGATTTCTGTTATAACTATTTTTCTTCAAGTGCTCTTAATGTTCTAAGCAATTCTGCATAGGTGCAGAAACTTCCCACATAGAGTTTCTGTAACAAGGTGATTTTTCTTGAGGGAAAAGGTCTGACCCAAATCAATGTAGCTGTTTTATTAAAAAGAAGGGGGCCAGGTACACGGAGTGTCCTACAGGTGTGTTTCGTTGATCTCAAGATAGGCATCTTAAAACAGCAAGGCAAAATGAAAAGGTGAGTCAATGTCAGTTCCAAAGAAACTCCCTTGGGTTAAGGGAGAGACAGTGTAAAATTAGCTAAAGTAATCTGCCTCTGGAAAGCAAACAATTCACTCATTAATCAAAATGAATCCAGAATGCCATGTGTGCAACTTTCTTCTGTGTCTCAAGATTTCTGAGTTTTGATTTAAGATCTTAAATGACTTGTATGATTGTTGACCACACTAACTTGTCCTTGCTATGTTCTAGTTTTTTTCATGAAAAAACAATATTAACATAATATTAATATTGCTAGAATTTATAAGACTCTGTTATTTATAAGCTCTGTTTGAATTCAGTAAACTTCAGTAAGTTTCTCATGGACACAGGTACACTTTACTGAAAACTGAAAAACAAAAAAAGCTTTTTCTTTCCAAATTGTACTTTAAATTAAATTAAAATTATATTTTAAAAAAAACTGAAACTAAAATTTCTAAAAATTAAAATTTTAGACATAAAAAAGAAAGATTAATGTTAATAATATTGGACTATAAATTGGTGGATTTGCGTTTTTGTGGGATCAATTCCCCATATTTGCCTTTACCATTATGACTGACTTTATACTATATGTTTGTGCTCACTTAATGTATAATTCTACTTAAGGATTTATAAAATAATTAATCTCATGTCCCTCTAAACTACAGTCTTGAAGGAAGAAGTCTTATCTTACTTTGTTAAGTTAAATACTGAGAATAATAGCTCATATTTCTTTATCATATTAAATTTTTTTAAATGCTTTCTTCAAAAAAATCCTGTGAAGTAAGCAAGGCAAGTATTATTCCTATTTCACAGATGAAGAAACTCAGAACAGCTGCCACAAACAATGAAGACACTCAATAAACGTTTTTCAATGATAAAATTTCTAGTCCACTTACATTGCAGCCAAAATCACTTTTTAGGTTGGGCTTTAACATGCACTCTGGAAAATAAACTATGTAAATTGTGAGTAGAAGTTGCTTAATATAATTATTATATAATTTATTATATACATATATAATAAAGCATGCCTGGACTTCCTGGGATTATTTTCACTGGTTTAAACTCATGCAAGGGTTTACTCATACAAACTTGTATGACTACATTTAATACAGAAAAAGTTACAATGCCCAAATAAAGTTTTAAAATCTCACTACTGTTTACAGCATTATCATGATGTTGAATCTTTCTCATAAAGAAACTATGAATACATTCACATTCCGTTAGAAACCAAATTAAATTCACATTCTTTGGGAATATGGTATCATAATTAGTTCATGACTTGATTACACTCTGAAGTCAGTCAAGACTACATATGGTGCATACAAATTAGGTTATTGTTACTTCATGTAAAGCAAAAACTATTGCTCTTCCTTGGCCACCATTCTTTTTTAAGTGTTGTCTATCTCCAGGAACTAGTATTTAAGTTCCTTGAGGGCAGTGACTATCTTTCTTTTGAGTTTATATTTCCAGGCTTAGCACATAGCAAAATGGTTAATAAATATTTTTCTTTAATCCATCATTACAATAAATGCATCTCCCTATCTTCTTTGCAAATAATGGCTTTTGAACTCTGTATATCATGTCCAACTTGTTTGATGACTTGATAAGTTTGGCAGAAATAGTTTTTCTTCTTTATTATACATGAAGGCTCTTTGGGAGGGGAAAAAAGGAGTACATTGTGAGATATATATGGTATAAAAGTAAAATGTATGAATTTTTTTAAATATTAAAGTTAGGAACTAGGCTAAGATAGTCTCTTTTAGTTTTCAGTTGGCACATGTAATACATCACATTCAAATTTCCTCTGTTCCCCATCTGGCATCAATAAGACTACAGAATGATAACTTACCAATTCAATCTTGTAATCAGCACAATGAGTTGCTTAAGAAATAATCTTTCTATCTCCACCCATAACACCTGTGTGGTAATTGTTAAAACTCACTTGAAAAGCACTAAATAACTTCTTACATTGGTAAAAAAAAATTACTGAAATAACTTATTTCCATGGATAGGATAAAAAATTGACTCATTGTGTGACCCTGTGCAAGTCAGTTAACATCTGTTTGACTTCATCCACTGGGGAAAGAAATGGCAAACTGCTCCAGTATCTTGGCCAAGGAAACCCCACCAGCAGTGTGGTGCATGGGGTCCTGAAGAACTGGACACAACTCAACACCTGAACAACAATATGCATCTTCCATAAAACAATACACAAGGATGCTAATATGGATGACTGAGCAGGCAAAGGGACATACCAAGGGAAGATTTAAAGAGGACAAGCAGGTCTGTAACTAAATAATAGCCTTATTCTAGACAGAACCAAAATATTCATTTGTTTTTTTTTTAACTTCAAGGTACATAGTAAAGAATTTGAATTGTTTTCCATATAATAATCAAGTATCATGAAGCTAGTCTTACTTTGATCGATGACAGACAAAGTTCCAAACTTGTATTTACATAGGAAATCTTTGCAACTCCTATCTAGGAATACCGTTAACCTTCTCATCTCTAAGCAATAGAGGATTTTTTTCCCCTTACTTTATTTTTAAATGGTGATAGGACATAAGGCATATATTTTAGCAATGCAATACTGAACCTGGGATAGCTGTCAGTCAATAAAAACATTTATTAATCACCTATTATCTGCCAGGAACTGTGCAAAACAATGGGGATACAAAGAAAAGTGTAACTAAAGTCTAAATGAGTTTTAGGGATTCATAAATGCACTTTGGTATGTCCTTTCCTGCTGTTTCCCTACCTAGATCTCTGTGGATAAAATATCCCTGAGAAATGATCAGGAGATTCATTATTTGTTGTCTGTCGATCTAATTCACAATTACATCTCTATTCTAATCAACAGTGGAAAATCTAATTATTCAACAAACATTTTCACCTTCCCCAAAGCAATAGAGGCAGGCTCTTTTAGAGATGCACCCATTTTCTAGCATGTACAGGAAAATAATTAAAAGTGAAATGAGAGATCTGCTGTGTTGGCACAAGACAAAGCCAGAGAAAAGGCTACCTCCCACCGCTAAAAATGTTCAGGGTTTTGTTTTTTCATTATTTTTATATATTTCCAATACAAAATTAAAACAAATAAAAGGAACACTGCATAATTTAGCTGTCATATTCTATCAAAATTGCTCATAATTGTAACCATAAAATGATAATATTCTACCATATGTGCATTTGCAAAAGGAAAGAAAGAGCGGGGCATTTTCAGAGAAATGTGAGCCTAACACCCCCCCTAGTGTCCAATTGAATAAATTGCAAGAAAATAAAGGTCTAATACAAACAAAAAAATTAAATGTTAAAACTTAAAATTACTTTCCTACATAACAGGCTATACAAGTATCTTTTAAGGTTATGAATGAATCTCAAATTTTTTGAATGAATGTTCAACCTTTGCAAATATACTTAATTGATATACTCCTCCAAAATTAACCCTAGACATTCATGTTTGTCTCTAAAATAGCTCCCCTCAGTTGTAGGTCTTGGTTACAATTCAGAGAAAACCTCTGTTATAGTAGCAACTGTTACTGTTTCCATTCAAGCTATTAGTCATACCAATAGTTCTTGACACTCCAGCAGCTGTGTTCTCTGCTCTAATTTGACAACCAACCTCTCTATAAGTGTCAGAGGAGAAAAAAGGTACATTTTGCCTGGGGAGGAATGAGGTATCTCCAGAAAGAGTTAGGAGTTTCTGGTGTTCATACCTGAAAAACAACTGAGATTAGATGTATGAAAACAGGCATTAATAGCCAAGGTTTAGGGCAAAATATAAGTAATCAGAGGAGTGAATTCCTGGCTGCAATTTGGAATACTCTCTCCTTCAAAAGGTTCTAAGTAGATGGTCAGTCATAAGCAAACTCTGATGCAGACCTTTGAAAATGGACATAATACATCACTTCACTCATTAGCATGCCTTTCTGTAAAGTGGATTCATGACAACAGGCTTTGTGAATTGTGCATATTTTGCCAAAATGTACTACACCTAGTAGTTCATTTATATTTTAACCTTTTCACATTACTAAACACTGCACAGGTAGAGAGAGTGAGAAAATATGCTATTAGTAAGTCAAATATGCCAAGGCAACATCCCATGCATCATTTCTGTCCACAATACAAGACAATCTAAGGAAAGGTAGTTTCCCAGCTACTGTTACTAACTCTATTTTTAAAAAAATATGTTAACCAATATGTTTAAAGATTTTATTTTTTGAGGGGGGAGGAGCCAAGATGGCAGAGTAGAAAGACTCAAGTATGCTAGCTCCGAACCCACAGCCCATAAATTTCCTGTAAAAAGAACTCCCCACAAATTCTGGAACACTGCAAGCAGCGCAGGACCGCAGAGGAGGAGATTTCTGTTCCAGAGAGCCCTAAAAAACGGACCCCAAAGGTCCGTCGCCCACCGGACAGCGGAGCCCACCCCTGCACTGCCCTGGTCGCATGGCCCCGAGAGGAGCAGATTGGAGTCGGCTTCAGGGACAGAATCTCCGACGGCAGCGAAGGTCCCTCCACCCACAGGCACTACAGGTCAGTGAGAGAGACGTCTAGGCTGGCTGAGAGGGGAGTGGGGTGTCTCCATGACTCGGGCCCACTCAGGAGGCAGCGGCAGAAGCAGCAGCAGAGGCAGCCGCGGCCAGGGACTCCCAGAGCAGGCAGGAGCTCAGGGCCATTACTGAAGGTCTCTGCATAAACCCCCTGAGGGAACTGAGCCTGGGAGGTGGCCCTCCCCCACCCGAGCACCAGAACTTAAGCTCACATTGAATAGCAGCCCCACCTGCCACGGAAAGCCCTGAGGCTGGGGAGCAGCATTTGAATCTCAGACCCCAAGCACTAGCTGCACAGATTTAGGTGAGGGTGGGGAGGAATCTCAGAAGTCAAGTAACTGGCTGCGAAAATGCCCAGAAAAGGGAAAAAAAATAAGACCATAGAAAGCTACTTTCTTGGGGAACAGATGATGTTTCCTCCTTTCATTTCCAATGGGGAGGAACAATGCTTGCTATCAGGGAAAGACGTGGAGATCGGGGCCTCTGTATCCCAGACATCCCAGGTGGATGTCCAGTGGGCTCAGGCCATGGAAGAGCTCAAAAAGGATTTTGAAAGTCAAGTTAGACAGGTGGAGGAAAAACTGGGAAGAGAAATGAGAGAGATGCAAGAAAACCATGAAAAACGGGTCAATACCTTGGTAAAGGAGACCCAAAAAAATGCTGAAGAAATAACACCTTGAAAAATAGGCTAACTCAATTGGCAAAAGAGCTTCAAAAAGCCAATGAGGAGAAGAATGCTTTCAAAAGCAGAATTAGCCAAATGGAAAAAGAGCTACAAAAGCTCACTGAAGAAAATAGTTCTCTCAAAATTAGAATGGAACAGATGTAAGCTAATGACTTTCTGAGAAACCAAGAAATCACCAAACAAAACCAAAAGAATGAAAAAATGGAAGAGAATGTGAAATATCTCATGGGAAAAACAACTGACCTGGAAAATAGATCTAGCACAGACAATTTAAAAATTATGAGACTACCTGAAAGCCATGATCAAAAAAAAAGAGCCTTGACATCACCTTTCATGAAATTATCAAGGAAAACTGCCCTGACATTCTAGAACCAGAGGGCAAAATAAGTATTGAAGGAATCCATCGATCACCACCTGAAAGAGATCCAAAAAGAGAAACTCCTAGGAACATTGTGGCCAAATTCCAGAATTCCCAGGTCAAGGAGAAAATATTGCCAGCAGCTAGAAAGAAACAATTCCAGTATTGTGGAAATACAATCAGGATAACTCAAGATCTAGCAGCTTCTACATTAAGGGATGGAAGGGCATGGAATAGGATATTCCAGAAGTCAAAGGAACCAGGACTCAAACCAAGAATCACCTACCCAGCAAAACTGAGTATAATACTTCAGGGGAAAATATGGTGTTTCAATGAAACAGAGGACTTTCAAGTATTCTTGATGAAAAGACCAGAGCTGAAAAGAAAATTTGATTTTCAAACACAAGAATGAGAAGAAGCATGAAAAAGTAAACAGCAAAGAGAAGTCATAAGGGACTTACCAAAGGTGAACTGTTTACATACCTACATGGAAAGACAATATTTGTAACTCTTAAAACTTTTCAGTATCTGGGTAGTTGGTGGGACCACACACACATACATACACACACACATACATGCACACACACATGTACATGTGTGCTTGCACACATACAGAGACAGAGAGCACAGAGGGAATTGAATAGGATGGGACCATATCTTAAAAGAAATTAAGGTAAACAGTGAGAGAGAAATGTAGTGGGAGGAGAGAGGGTGAAATGGAATGGGGTAAATTATCTCTCATTCAAGAGGCAAGCAGGAGACTTTTTAGTGGAAGGAAAAAGAGGAGAGCTGAGAAAGAAAAACATGAAGTTTACCCTCATCACATTCGATTAAAGGAAGGAATAAAATGCACACTCATTTTGATATGAAAACCTATCTTCCAATACAGGAAAGTGGGGGAGAAGGAGATAAGCAGGGAGGTGGGGATGATGGAAGGGAGGGCAATGGGAGGAGGCAGCAATTTGAAATCAACACTCGGGGAGGGACAGGATCAAAAGACAGAATAGAAAAAATGGGGGGCAGGATAGGATGGAGGGAAATACAGTTAGTCTTATACAACATGACTGTTATCAAAGTCATTTGCTAAACTACACAAATATGGCCTATACTGAATTGCCTGCCTTCCCAAAGGGAATGGGTGGGGAGAGAGGGATGGGGAGAATTTGGAACTCAAAGTTTTAGGAACAACTGTTTAGTATTGTTCTTGCTACTAGGAAATAAGAAATACACTTAATGGGGAAGAGAAAGTCATCTGGCCCTACAGGACAAAAGAGAAGATAGGGACAAGGGAAGGGAGGGATAGGGGAAATTAGAATGCTCAGTGTATTGGGGTGGGGGGAGGGGATAAATGGAGAAAAATTTGGAACCGAAAATTTTGTGAAAATGAATGTAAAAAGTTAAATAAATAAACTAATATTCATCAAAAAAAAAGATTTTATTTTTTAAGAAATCATTGCTATTTTGGCAGCCTTCCTAACCTTGTTAGAATACAATCTGTTTTTGCAACAAAGTTAATGAGAAACGACCAATGATATATTATTTGAAAGGGAATAAAGATCAAATTGATAAAATCTGTCCAAGTATTAATTCTCATTTAAAAAGGTAGGAATTATTTTTATTCTATTAGAAAAGATGCAGTTTGTGGCATGAAAACCTGAGAGATTTACTCTTTTGGTCATATGCCTTGAACAAATCTCTTTAATTAGATGAGGATTTCTGATGAACATCAAAGAAATCACAAAGTTAGGGCTTTCGTCTTCAAACTGTGAATAAATATACCAAACCAAGTGTCCTGGGTACAATGAATGAAAGCCAGTGAAGAAAAGATTTAATAATAGCCTCATTATAAGGTTCATTGTTGTAGGACTATTTAATATACAAGATTAACACATCTTATCTCAGAGTTTCACTGAAACCCATTATACCCCTCATTAATACATGCATATTGCCACATCATTTACGATGCCAAGTTCCCAAGAAGTATCTTATGAAAAAGGCCCTGTTTTTACCACTTTTACCTGTGGGCTTAGCTCTCTGACTTAAACCTGCTTTGAATGATAATGAATGTCATGTGGTCAGAAAAGAATTGAAGTGTACTTTTTAAAAAAGCCATTTAAATTTGCCTTCAGAGATAGCAATTTCTAACAGAGTGCATACCTCCCTGGATAACCATTTTCCATAGACTCACTGAGCTCTCCATGAAGTAAAAGCAAGATTCCCATAAGGATAGTACATTCCCGACATCACTTGAAAAGCCTCAAGATCTTCCAGGCACCAAATTATCTCATTAGTCTAGTTTAAACAGTTTTGTTTTTGTTTTTAGCAAGGGAAGAGGAAATTTCCAAGATATAGGTAAAACAGGCTCCATAAAATAATATAAAAGGTCCACATTCCCTACTTTTGTTTATGAAGTGACCACATAGCTACTAGCAATGAGGAAGTCAAAGAGAAAAAGAATTAAAAAAAGACAGGAAGATAGAAGGAAGAATAGATGATGGGAAAAAATATGTGCCTAGAGTATTACAGAAGAGGAGACAGATCAAATAGTTCAAATAAATAAAATGTTTTTCTTGGTTCAAAAAAGAAAAAAAAAACACAAAAAAACCCATAGACAATGCTTCTTTGCTTTTATCTTAAATGGAAGAGAATGTTGTGTCCTACCTACTCCACTGAGAAAAGCAAATTCTGGGTATGAAGTGGTTCAAGAAACCCTCAAGGTGGGGATTCCTTATGAACCACATTAAAGAATATGGCTGTAATGCTTCCCAGATAATGATTTTTTTTAATTTAATATTTTATTTCTTCCTCAATTGCATATAAAACTGTACTTTTTCCCTCTCCCCTTTTGGTGCACTTGTTAGAAGCCATCTGTTGGCACTTGTTGAACCAATAGTTGGTAAAGTATATAAATCCATAAATAAGGCTCCATTTCTCTGGGTACCTAACTTAAATATTTATGTAGCAACTGACCAGCAAAAGGTGTAAATTACTTTTAAAATGTAGCATGGTATTAAAGGTTAACTATATAAAATCTTTTTTTTTAATAATTAACCTTTGAATGATGAGGAGTGTTTCTACATGGGACCCGCATTCCTGAAAACATTGCTGTGTAAATGGGCACAACCTAACCACCACATTAGAATTATTTAAAAATAGGTGCCAGAGCTCAGACCTCTTTCCTAAAGCTTGTTCAATTAGTAGTGGGATGGTGATTTATACAGAGCAAGATATCTTCACTAACTGGGGGTTAGTGCAAACTGGGATCAGAAAAAAAAAGTCTAAACAATAAAATGCTCAAGAGAAACAATATAAATCCATTTTCTAGCTAAAGGAATTAAAGTACATAAATTAAGGTACACTGAAGCAAAGAACCTAGGATCAAAAAATTATACTTATTGGCTTAAAATGTGTGTGTGTTCCTCCTGAAGATGACCATGCCATCAGAGAAATGATGGCATGACTTGCACTTGACTTGTTTTGAGGGAGGAAGGGCTGTGCAGGTCACCAGCCTCACTTCTCCTGCAGAGCCATCTGAATCCAGTGACCAGATATTCATTAGGATGACTGGAGATGACCCAGGATGAGGAATACTTCAAGGAAACCCGTTATAATTTTTATCTCTTTCCTAAGTAGTTCTCTTTTATAACACTAGTCCAAAAACTATGCTATTCTCTGAATAAACTCAATGTTTTCCCAACTCACTAGCATTTCACAACAGAGAAAATTCAATTGTGATTTGATTAAAATAATAAAATAATGCATATAACAGAAATGCCAAAATACCACACCAACAACTGCACAAGGAGGAATTTCACTAGAAAGAAAAAAAAAACAACAACATGACTTTTCAGGTAAGTTAAAAACAGATTAACTGAAAAGGCTATTAATGGGAAACAAACAGATGTCATAGGTCTAGAGAACTAGAAAATATGTGCTAAACGTTTTTATTTTATACTCATGAATCTAGGAGGTGAAGGAAAGGCACTCCTTTGCTATTCACAGGAAATTATAAAACTTCATGATATAAAATATTCCTGTGCTTATACTATGCCTACACCAAGTGCCAAGAAAGGAGTCACAATTAATGGGGCCATTTGACTTCAAAATCCCAGTTGCCATGACTGTCTAGCTTTCACTTCCTCACACTCTCAGCATCTCCCACAGATGAAGAAAAGCTCTCAAGATTGTTGTGGGGGAGGTGTTTTGTGGAGGCAGAAAGAAGAGGAATTCTGGAAGAAAACAATTGTGAATTTTGTCAAAATCTGTGACATTCTGATTTTATCTAAAGTGACATTCTCTGAAACATTTTCTTTAGCAAAACAGTAGTAATGATCAAGAGAACAATCCCTAAGTATGTTCCCTTTTTTCTCTAAATCTGCTAAAAAGCATAGATCATGTCTACGTCTGCAGGTCTGTAAAATGTGGTTTCCTCAGAACTCAAAAGCTTGAAGCAGTAACATGTTAGTCTGAGATGCTACATTATCTTGACTGTAGCATAGAGAACATGAGAAAATGAAAGACAAATCTACAGTTTAGGGTTCCATCTATAGTGATGGGATAAGGATAGAAAGTAAACCTAAGACTCACTGGTACAAGGAACATATAGATGAGGAAAATGTCAGGTGGGCACCTTCCCCACAATCTACAAGTCATAGTTGTCTGGAGCACTGAGAGGTTAAGTGTGTTGCACAGAATCATATAAATATCATGCAAGAGAGGCAAGATTAGAATTCAGGTGTCCTTGGCTGCAAGGCCAGTTCTCTACCCCCTATATCACCCTGCTTCTCCTGTATTATGAATGGTAAATATAGATAACCAGAAACCCATTTAACCCTTGAAAGGGAACAGGAATTGGACCTATGATTTCCCTAGTAGAGGGACAGGACACTCTCTCCACTTCTTCAACATATTCTCTGCAGCTTGTCTTCTTGTAGAGATGCCTAGAGCACTAAGAGATTAAGTGACTTGTTAAGGGTAACATAGCCAGAATGTCTTAAAACTTGAATCCAGATCTCCCTGGGTTTGAGGTTAGCTCTCTATCCACAACAGCAGAGTGCCTCTCAATATTCTTTAGCAACTAATCAAGGAAAATTTGCCAAGGGGAAAAAAATCACTTTCAACATAGAAAAAGTAGAAATAATAAGTCATAAGAGAGAATACAATTTTTCATCTCAATAATAAACAAACGTTCATAATACATGGTCGGTTATTATGCAACATAGAAATGAGTAAACTTGAACAAATATAACTAATTTCTATGCATGTCATATTTAATATGTTGAAGTAAGAGGGTTATATTAAAAAAAATATAACAGTAATTGTCAAAGAAGCTCCCTCTGAAATACAAAGTTTACTCAAATCAAACTTCTGGAAGACTTAAGTGACTTGTTAAGGTATACCAAGTATACCAAGGTATAAACTTCCATGTCATACAATTACAAAACCAATTCATTTCATGTGCATATCCTTTGACCCAGCAATACCGCTTCTAAGGCTATATCCCAAAGACATCATAAAAATGGGAAAAGGACCCACATGGACAAAAATATTTATAGCAGGTATTTCTGTGGTGGCTAAGAACTGGAAATCAAGGGGATGACCATCAATTGGGGGATGGCTCAACAAGCTGAGGTATATGAATGTAATAGAATACTACCGTGCTATTAAAAAAATAATAATCCATTTCAGATTGGGTATGGCAAACATTTATTTCTAATGATGAAGTAATACATCCACAAATACTTCACACATTTTGCCTCTTTCAGTATTAGTATACTCCCCACCCCCACTTCTTCCAAAACGCTTCAGTTTTGAACTTGAAACCATTACAGATAACTGATCACTAGGCATGAGAATTCAGGGAATAAAAATAATACTGAGACTATTAATGTTGACTATCAAGGTTTTGTATCAGAATATGCACTATTATAAGACTCATACTGAAAGCATTACTCTAAAGTTCTACAGGTTAAGTCCTAAAGATGATAAATCTTAACTGTTAGCCTAACTTAGTCACTAGATAAATCCATTTTCCCTTCTCTGTTTCCTTGCCTGGCAAGCTTCATTAGAAAGTAGAGGAAAGGGGAAGTTAAGAGAAATAATGGAATGGAATAGTCTTTTTGATATTTTATATTTCTACTTCTACATACTGTACCTTCAGCACAATAACTATAGCATTATACAATGCAAAATACTTTATGGCACTTCTGGTTCTGGGAAAAGAGAAAAAAATGAAGCATGAAATAAGAAATCTACTAGCAGAACAGTCTTCATTGACACTGATAAACCAAATTTTCTATATGTCCCACTGCATGGGGAAAAGGTTAATTCTGGAGCTTTTCACATTTTCTGTCTGAGCCGTATTTAGTTTTTCTGTGCCTCAGTTTTCTCTCACCCATAGAACAGCCTTGAGAACATTCTCCTCCCTACCTTGTAGAGCAAGACAAATAATAAAAGATCTGAAAGCATCTGCAACATGAAGTGGTATGTAAATGGTTCTTTGAACTACTACAAAGCCAGGCTAATGGTATCAGCTGAGGTTTCTAATATAAACACCTGATTAGATTGTGGAAGGATTCCCATGGGAAAATGGTGGAAGCCCCATTGTTCTGAGTCATTTAACCTAAGTCTAAACTAAGCAATGAAGAATATACTCTAGAAAACAATAATGGATTGGCAGGGAGATGGATTTTGAACATTTGAGAGTTTGGGGGGCTCCCTGTAGGAGCTAAATGATCATAGCTGTTAGATTTATTAGTGTGCTTCTATCTGATTTTTGGAAGCAGATATGAAGAATGACCCTTTATTTGTGGACAGGTGCTATTGAAAACCAGTGGCAGAGGAGGATAATGGTGGAACTCTAATCATGGTCATGTCAAACACAAATGATTGAGACAGGCTGAGGAGATGTAGGCTATATTGTAGAGAAAGAAAACTCATTTATTCCCAGCCCTTAACTCCACCCTGGAAAGCAAAAGGGACTGGTCCAGCTAAAGAAATCCCTTTTTGTTTCTCTTAGTATGGCTCTCCAATTTCATAGTGAACTAGAGTTATGCCCCTGAGGGAAGTACAGATGCTCAGGTTTATTCTGAAATAGAAAATGCACCATGAGACCTAAGAAAACTACCTAAGCAGGTACACACACACCCCCAAAAGTGTTGAAGACAACACCTAAAGGAAAAGGGCATTTTACTGCACCCTTCTGAATACTGAGTAATAATTTGGAATTTGCGGTCTTAATAACATAACAATTTTAGATCACCAATCCTGTGATTTTTGAAGGGCATGTGCTAGAGAATAGCATGATAATTGTTTTACCTTGGTGGATAGTTTTCTGACTAAACTGTGGAACCATCAACTCAATAGTATTATTTCTCTTTTAGTAGAATATGCAATGCAATGACAGATTAAGAAATATTTACATTAAAAACCTCAACTTTGATCACTTGGGCAAGCTAGAGGTCACTAAGATGTTTAATAAGTTCTTAGCAATAAAGACATAATAAACTTATTTTCCATTACTAACTTACCCCACCACTTCCAGGAAGTCTACTCATATTTTTTCTCCCTCTCCCCCTTGTAAATAGGAAGCAAACTGATGGAATATGTTGTACTGTGGATAGAAGGCTGGGAAAAGGCCATTATAGTTAACCACATATGGTTTAAATCTTTTATTACTGATTTTCTTGAATAATACATCACACTTTCTATGTAATGTAAAATGCAACGTAGAATTCTGATGTACCAAGAACATTCTTATTGAGAATAAGTATAAAGAATAAGTAAATTGCTGAAAGTTAAAATCAAATAGAGCTAAGTTTTAAAGATAAAATAGCTAAGCTCAGTAATTTTTAGAAATTTATCATCACAGGATTTATTCTCCAAAGTGAAACGTTGCTAAAACACTAGAAAACAGTAAATACCATAAAATTACTGACCGCCTCTTGCCTAGTTTAAAATGAAACCCTGAAAAACGCACTTAATATTTTACAACAAAAAGCCATTATAGAAGTTGGAAAGAAAGTCACTAGAGAAGCAATAGGGTTGAAGTCCCTTTTAGAACAAGGATAGACAGAATTATGAAGAAAGCCCACTATTCCATGTAAGGAAGAAAGCTGAATGTTTAATGCTGTCCTCATTAGCCATAATCTAAATACAATTTCAATCAAAATTCTAGAAAAAAAGATCTGTTTTGCTACTGTTTGCTACTGTTTTGATCTTAATTGTGCTAGAATATTTGAACCCAGGTGAGGAAATCTATGATTCTCTAATTTATGGCTATCACTTATCACTATCAGAGAACTAAGGGAAAATGTGAGGTCACATGAATTCATGGATTACTGTTTTTACAGAATGGTCTCAACGACTATGCACGAATATTATACAAAGGTTTAAAACTATAACCTCTGAATTTCACATCTTCCCAAAGTTCTCTGATTTGGGGTAGCAAAAATAATTTTTGGAAAACAGTTTATTTTAACACATCTAAAAATGTTATAATTGATGTTGAATTGCTGTGAAATGCACAAAGATAATTCTATAAAACATCCATATTCATTTTGAATGGCTCACTCATCACTTCTACTTTATAGCAAATAGCACTGAAATTAAGGTAATAAAGAATGGGTTATTGCTTCTACCTAATTTAATATTAGAGTATACATTATCACTGTTGTATCTAATTCAAAAATATTTATTAAGTGCCTACTATGTACTGGAATAAAAAAGACTACAACAAAAACGAACCATAAACAACTGAGGAGAGGTGAAATTCAGAAAAAACCTTCCCAGTAGTGTAGTCTGACCAGAAAGGAGGGTGAGTGTGTAGAAAATGATAATGTAATATGAGGTTAGAAAGGTACATTAATGCCAGATTGCAAAAAGCTTTGAATTCCAGGATGAAGAATATGGTTATTATCTTAGAGACAAAGGGGAGCCATTTTTGAAAAAGGGAATGACATAATCAAACCTGTGCCATAAGACGATTATTCTTCTAGAGAAGAAAACATGGAAAACAAAATTCTGGAAACACAGAAAAAAAAATAAGAGGCTATATTACAATTGTCTAGGTGAGAGGCAATGAGGACCTGAACTGGGCTAGGGTTGGTGGTTGCATAGCAAAAGACATTATAGCACACAAAGTAGATGCACTATTTAGTGTACTCTGAACATGATATCAGAAGGCTCTCCTAACACTACTGAATTTAACATATCTTGACTCCAAATTAACTGTTACGACCATACACTTGATAACATCTTTTTTAATAGTATTCAAAATGTTTAATTACAGGAACAATGAATTTTGGAGGGATCTGCTCCTTCCCCTCATTAACTTATTACTACTTGGGGAAAAAAGTACATAACTAATTCCAGGGTCACAATCCCTACACAGCAGTTGAACATTTTTCATGATGTTCCTTTCTACAATTTCCTTTCTAGGAACCCCATTTGGATCAAAAACTAGAGCTATTTCACACTTCTGAATCTCCAGTAGATCCAAAGATTACTCCCTTTCCTCCTTTCGGTACCCATGGATTCTAAAATACAGTATCACCATCCCTTCTGTATTTTACCTCCTCTTCCCTCTTTCAAACAATATCCTAAAATAATAAAAAAAAAACATTCAATGGAAATTTTCTACACCATCATGAGGCTGGCACCGAATATAAGCATATAATACCACTCTTTCTAAATTAGATGAACTTCTTTGCAGTAGGAAAACTGGTATTTTAACTGTATTTTATTTATTTTACCACTGATTGCACCTACTTGTTCTTTCAAGGACACTCCCATTAGGAACACACTTCTCTATCCTTTCTCTCCCTAAAAGCACAGTGAAAATAATCATATCAAGGGAAACTTATTACTGCTTCCAAATTGTCTCTAGCTCTCAGCAGGCACACTCTCCAGGCAACACTTTTGCCGCTACATTATGACTAATTTTTTTTTCAGCTGACATTGTGTACTGTAGGTAGAAGGAAAGGACTGATGATACTTGTGATTTTAGCTGAGATTTTGCCCTCTCGAACAAAGCAGAATAACATGCTCTCCCTTTCAGCCCAACCTTCTTGTAAAGAAACAAATTTAAAGTGTCACCTTAGAGAAAACAATTTCACCCAGTGCATCCGTATAAAATTAACTTTGGGAAAGAAGGGTGAAAATACAAGGTCTTTTCTTTATTGGAGGAGGGGGGAAACAGCATTCGATCTTTCCGTTACTGTGCTAGACAAGTCACCCACACACAAAAACTACTCAAGGTAGCAGAAGGAGAAAGGAAGAAAAGAGGTAAAGAGAGTAAAGGTGAAATTGGTGCTTTCATTTCTTATTTGAAAATACAAAAACACACACTAGCCAATGCTGCCATCTGCTGTCAAAAACAAAATCTCTAGAAGCCAAGGAAAGTTTGATAGCAAGGGAATAGAAAAAACACAATTTCAAAGCATGATTCAGATTAGCTGTGAAGACTTTCTAACTTTCCAACGTCATTTATTATTCAAAAAAGATACAGTAACATCCTCAATTAATCAGCATTCAAGCATGGAAAGGCCTATCTCAAGAGGTAGTAAGGTGCTTTCCCACCACAAGTCTTCAAAGTGAGAAATGAATGAAAACTTGATAGAAATCCTGAAGAGGTCATTCTTGTTTGGGTACAAGGTAAATTAGATGGTGTACAAGTTCTCCTTTAACCCTCAGATTTTTTATGTGAAACAAAGTACAGGGAACCTGAGTCCAAGATATCATAATGAGGCAAACTTTCCAAGTGTCACAGAGACTAAACTTGAAGAATCTTCTTACACTGGAATTCTCCAGAAGATGCTCTTATGGGGTGCACTGTTCCTATTCGCATGGACATACTGCACTTTATTTTTCTCAAAGATCTTCAATATGAGTCAACAATATGACATGATGGCCAAAAGAAGCTAATATGAACTAATAAAGGTGTAGTGTCAAGAATAGGATTTATGATAGTTCTGTTGTACTCTGCCTTGATCTTATTGTAGCTGAAGACCTGTCCTCAATATGAGATGCCACATTTTGGGATGCTGATAAAAATGAAACAGATAAAGAAAAGTAACAGCAGAAAAAAAAAGTGATATAGCTGGTGATAAATTTAGGTGGTTGTACTGATATTCAATATGCATTTTTCAATAAAAAATTTTCTATAGATTGTAACTAGGATGTTTAAAAAAAAAAAAAAGACCGAAGTCTATGCCAAACAAATATCTGTTGAAAGAAATGGAAATAGTAAGCCAGAACTAGAGTCTTGTGGAGTACACAACAGTGGTCTTCAAGAATATAAAGAATTGCCATGTGTCAAAATAACCAGCTCAGATTGTTTGGCCCCATAGGGCAAAACTATGAGCAGTAGGCAGAAGTTGAAGAGAAGCAGATTTGTATAATCAATGCAAGAAAAATCTTCTTAATACTGTTATCCAAAATTGAATGGATGGTCTTGAGAGAGAGTTGGTGTTATGAAAGGTTTCCAAGTAGAAACTGGATAAACACAAATGAGGGATTTTGTAGAATGAATTATTGTTTCAAGTGCAGGTTGGACTAAATAATATTTTATATGTCCTTGCAATTCTGGAATTCTTTGAATTAAAATATTCAAGCAACCAGCATCAACTTTATAAGCAAAAGTGAAAACAAAGTATACTCGGACATTCCAAAGCCCTGAACTCCAAAGTTTTACTTATGAACCCTTGCCTGTCTCTTTTCCTGGGATATTCCTCACTTCCCTGAGGCAACTGCTGCTACAATGGACAGGGCTCCAGACCTAGAGCCAAGAAGACCAGAACTAAAATCCAACCTTAGATACTACCTAGTTATATGATCCTGCACCAGTTACTTCAACTCTGCTTCAATTTTTTTAATCTGGAAAATGAGGATAACAATATCACCTATCTCCCAAGGGCTTGTGAAAATAAAAATCAGATAATCATTTGTAAACATGAAAGTGGCCCTTTCTATTACTATTATTAAAAAGTCTTGGAAAACTTGCTATATTTTTAATTACACAGTGAGGGCCAAAACAGGTGTGAACCTATTGTAAACCAGTAATACAATCCATATCGGATAGCATGGGGGAGAAATCATTGATGACCAAATAGCTAGCTCCATGACCCCTGCTTTTTCTGCTACTGTTGGAGGACTTATAGTTATTTCTTCTTGATTCATTCACATGGCCTTGGGAACTTGGCTTTCCCTTCCCAAAGCCCACAATCTCTCCTATATTCCTAGTCTCACACTAAGTGACAGACACACCCTTATAGCAGCCTCCTTGAATTATGAAAACAACTATTTTACTTTATATAATGATAATAAAAGGGTCTAATTAGTTTTAAGTTGGGCAGTCAGAGGCAAATAGTGCATTTACTAATGGAGTTGCCTCTGAGGCAATTCTTATTTGGTCTTGATCTAGATAAATGTGAATGACTGTTAGTCAATTCTGATTTTCCTGGACTAGACACAAAATTTATGTCCTTCCACCATGTTCCCATCTGAGTATTTATTCTGTTCTAGAAGCCTAAGAAATCCACTTCCTCTTAGTCAAAACCTTCTTGAGTAAACTCTCAATTTCCCTAAACTCACTCCCCTACAGTCTAAAATGCTGCATTTCTTTTTGTTCATTCTTTTTCCCTCTTGTAGAAAATTCTCACCTGGAGTAGAGAGAGGATTTCACATTCATTTATAACCAACTACTTCCTATAAGTCCACAATATCTTAATTATAAAATATACACTTATCTGCACATTCTAGTCTTAAACCAAATGGAAGTAATTAAGTGCAGCTTCAGTAAACTAAGAGTTGCACCTAACCCATAATCCTATTATGTCCCCAGGAACTTATGTGATTTCAAGTATAAGAAATGGTTTCTTCAATTTGAAGAGAGAAAAATGACTCAGCAGCCAGTCAGTCTAAGTTCAAATTCATTCTGTTAATTATAACATTAAGAGGCAGCTTGAGATTCACAATTTTATCACTGTCTTTTCAAATCTGATAAATTTCAGCAAGTTGTTGTCTGTTAAATCATACAAACCAGAGTCCTTGGCTGTCATCTAATCCACCTCTCTCATTTTACAGATGACATATTCGGTGGGTTTTGCAGTGGACAGTACACTAAGCATAGAGCAAGGAAGATTTGAATCCAAGTGCTGCCTGAGACACTTACTAGCTAGCTGTATGACCTGACTGTAGGCAAGTCACAACTTTCTGAGTCTCAATTTCATCATCTATAATATCAAAAAAAGAATCAGGATTCAATAGCTCCTAAGTATCCTTTCCATTCTAAGTCAAAAGTTTCATTATTTGTCCAAAGTCACTAAACTGTCATTTGCAGACTGAACTGACTCAACTATTCCACTCTTATTCATCAGGATCATCTCTGGATCCTTACATTTTCAATCAAATTTTAAAAGAAAATAAGATAAAATACACCAGGCACTTATCATGAAGTTCAGGAGTCTTCTGCCTAGTGAAGTCGAGGAGTAACTTTTTATTTTCTCCTATTACACTTACTAGTGTTTATTAACATCATCAGCAATATTAAATTGTTGATTGGAATGGGGAACCTATAGGGTCTTTCAAAGATAAACCATTTTTATGACTTAGTTATAAAATTAAATGTTTATAGTGGGTAAAATATTGTATTTCTAAAAACATGTAAGTGAAAATCATCCAACACAACTGAACACTAGAGTTACAGGGGCAAGTCCTTACATTCCATGCAGAGATATCCTTGCCTTGGGGAATTTCACTATATTAATGGATTAAACCACATTTACAAAACCTCAGCAGCCTTAAGCCTTAGAAGTCATCTAGTCCAAACCCTACCTTCACTGGCTGAATTTCCCATCTGATTACCTAAACATATACATTGACACAAAGCACTACAATATCTGGATTTCAATTTAAATTAGATCCTTATCTATTTTCAGAATTTCAAAAATATACCATTTCTGACTTGATTTAAAAACAAGACCAAGAAAGAAAATTAAACAAATTGAGAGTCAAAGAAGGAGGAAAAAACTTATCACTCTTTAGCTCATTTTCAATAATTGACATGTTTAGTGAGTGTTAATAAAAGCACGGGGAACAAGAAATTCCTCTTAAATTACTAAAAATACAAATATAAGAATATTTCAGGTAATTTAAACTACTCTAATAAAGTAAATCACTTCTCATTAAAGATCCTATAATTTAATTTAGCATTCTCAATTTCTTTCCGCTAGAGTCTTAGGATGCCTAATTAAGGCATGAAGGTGACCTTGGGTTCTAAAAAGCTATGTCAGGAGTCCTATATCTAATAGGTCTGAATAAACCGGAAAAGCTTTGAGTGTGGGTAGGGTGTCTATAAGATTAAAACCATCATACTTAAGTATAAGTTCTAGTTATTATTATGAGCACAGAAAAGCTTTTCATGAAGTTGACCACAAGGCAAAGATAACTCATATAAAGAGAGGTTTTGATCCATAAACAGATAATGATAATAAAAGTGTTTATTAAGGCCATAGTATAATTCAGGGACTGTGCTAAGCCTTCAGAAAACAAAGACGAGCAAGCAAAAAGAAAGACAGTTCCTACTCCCAAGGAACTTACAATTCCAATGGTAAAAGACAATACATAAAAAGGAGTCGAAAAAGTGGGGTGAAGAACAGGATAAATTCATCTATCAGAACAGAGAGGATCCATATCAATGACATCATGAATATATTCAAGTATTTGCTTGATCCAGGATACAAAGATTTAATTTATCACAGACTATGAATTGATACACATTCTATCTATAATGGTGCTTTAATCTAGAACATACTATGAAGAGCAACCTAGCAAAGTCTATTTTTTTAAAATCAAATGTACTTATTATAACAAAACACACTTATTCTACATCACCAATATTTATAATTTTTAAAAAAAGAATCTTAAAATGAGGTTTGATAAGTAATATGTATGTTTCACATTTCTTCATAACTATGAAATCATTCAGTTTAACTTTATTCTAATTTCACACTAATAACAGATCAACCTAAAATTATGCAGTAAGCAATCCATTATTTTAGTTATATATTATAAGCAGAATCTTACAAATTAGTAGATCAGAAAAATATTAATTTTCTCAAACCACAGTTACAGAAAACCAATACAATAAATTACTCTGAAATTCCAAACATCTTCCTTTCTTATGCCCCTCTTATAACCTTGGCCAAACAACACACTTTTAATTTTTTTTAATTCTGAATTTCAACACTAAAAAAAACATTTACATATACAAAGCAGAATGGTGAATCTCCATTTTATACTATTTGTTTTTTTAAAAAAATCATAAATTTCACACAATACTTTCAAAACTGTAATTCCTGTGCTTCCTTCTCCTCCCTTTGGCGCATTTTAAAAAATATTTCAATTACCTACCCTACTACTCCTCTCTCCCTCCTCTTAAAAGCCTTAAAAAAGGAAAGGCAGAAAGGAAAAGAAAAAAGAAAAAAAGAAAATCCTTGTAAAAAGTAAGCATGGTCAAGCAAAACAAATCCACATGGTGGTCTTTCTCCACCTTAGGGCGAGGAGGTAACAGGATACATAGTGTGTCACAACACTGATCAAAGTTTCAATGTCTTTCTGAGGTGCTTGTTTTACACCAACTAATTCTGTCTGGACCCAAAGACCAGCTTAAAGCTTAAAACGTTAAAAAGAGACAAATTTTGATTTGACATCAGAAAAAAAAACTAATAACTGGAGTTACCTAAAAGTGAAACAGATTGCCCTGAAATGTGTTCCTTGGAGGTCTTCAAGCAAAAACTAAATGACTCATAGACAGTCAGGTATGCTATAAAAGAGATTTCTTTTATGGAATCTAGATGGCACCGGAGGTCTCTTATGTCAAATTCTGTGACTCTGTGAATGGTGAAGTAGTATGGAGTGAGTAGAGTGATCTTTTTGTGCTCACTATCATCACTAATCTCCACAAATAATAACAACATTCATTGTATGCACTAGCTTAAAATATTATATCCTGCTATGGCTGCAAAGTTACATAGAGAACTGAATCACTGCTATTCGTTGCACTGCTATTTGTCCAAAGAAAGTATGACCCATGTTCGAATCTGGAATCAGCTGTCTGCTTATTCTAAGCTCTGATAAATCACTTCACCACTTCGTGCCTCAATTGCCTCATCTGTAAAATGAAAATAATAATACTTACACAAGCCAATTGACAGGGTTTTTGTGGGAAATATTTTACAAACCTTAAAGTTACACAAATGTCAGCTACTGGTACTGCAATGACAACCATGACTCATAGGAAAAACACCTTCCACCAAGTGATGACACATAGGATATGAGAAAAAAAAAGTTGGAAAATAAGCTATTTAAAAATTATTTGGGCATTTTGATCTCCATGAAATCCACTACAAAACTTCCTAAGAACAAGATTTGATAGGTTACAATTCTCTTTGAGGCTGGGCTACAAGCAAATTTCGTTAAGTCTGAAGTCAGTGAAAGTTTTTCATAAGACTACAGCTCTGATTTTAAAAAACAAAGAAATCTAAGTCTTACTTTACCCTTATTCAAGATGTGAAGAAAAACTTAAAAAAAAAAAAAAGATCATTTGTGGTGAGCTTCCTAAAGAATGAAGGATGTACAATGTGGAGAGTAAGAAGAAAAATAAGGTAGGTGTAAAATTGGGTAGAAAAAGAAAAAAGAAAACACTGCTAGCAAGTAAGATATAAGCCTGATAAAATACATACATAAGCCTCAAAATACACACTACTGTGAGGCATCTAACTTGGCCTCAATTAAGAGATTCATCTGCTATTCATTCGGTATTAACTTTCTTGAAGAAACCAACCCTTGTTCAGTGTGGTGACAACAACAGATTTGAGATCTCCTTGAAACGAATAGGAACTGAGATACAGTTGATCTAAGGATTCAATTTATCATAACACAGAAGAAGATTAACCTGGGTATAAGGAAACATAGTGTAGACTACTCAGGAAAATTAAACACTTTAAACATCTTTTAGATTTTTTTTAAAAATTGAACATAAAATTTCATTGGTGTTCTCAGTAAGGAAATCCTTTTTCTAATATAGATTGGCACCTGTAGTTGGATACTAATACTGATCTGCAACTTAGTGGAACTCAACATAGATCTGCAATTTTTAGTCTTAGGGAGCTGCCTGGGGTGTTAATATAAAGAGTTATTATTGTTCTTGAAAATCTTTAAAATTTAATGAGTAAATCAATGTTATATAAACAACTTCACCAGCATATAGGAGACACAAATATTAAAGACTGACAATAAATTTCAGAACAAAACTGTACCACTGCCACCATGCTGTCACCCCAATCTATTGATTCTCTAAATTTTACCTGAACTTTGCAGAGAGAAACTTGTATCTTACTCAAATAATCAAGCTCTGGTTTCCCATATAACTAATGCAATATTAAAACAGTTGGTAAGAATTGAGTGTTATACAGATGAGGTATCTTTTTACAAACTGACACTGTTTATGATGAAATATTTAGTCATTTCTCTTTTATTTTTATTTTCTATTCCTAAAAAGGATTTAAAGAGGCTAATAGTTAAAAATATGCAACAGCAGACATTTCTCCAAAGAGAAGAAACATTTACAATATTTGGAGGGTGTGTGTGGGATGGGTGATAGAGAACAAAAACTAGTATGAGAAAATATCAAGTGCTTATCATTTTTTTCCAATCATATTCCTCTTTTTCACATCTGATACATCACGAATCATAATACATCTTGAAGAATTTCTTGATAAATATTAAGGATTTTACTACAACTCTGTGCTTTTTAAGTCAAGTCCTTATGAAAAAATGAGCATTTTGTAATGTTAGTAATAACTGACATTTCTATCATGATTTAAGCTTTGCAAAGGACCTTAAATACATTATTTCATTTCATCATCATCACAATCCAGTGAGATATTTCCCTACTGCACAAATGAGGAAAATGAAGCTCAGAGATTTCAAATGACTTGCCCAGGATCACAAAACTAGTAAACAATGAAGGCAAATTTTTAACTCAAGTCTCCTAACTCCACATTTGACACTCTTTACTATAGTGTTTAAATCATGCCCATTTTAAGGACTTGAAAACTTAAAAAAGATTACAATGATCCATATAAGACATTTTGCTAAAAAGAATGAATAAATACTGCATAATATAATAAAAGGAGCAGCAGCAACACCTAAGCTATTAACACCTCCCTTCAAAGCCCAAGCTACCATTCATCTGGGGTGAAAAGTGGAGACAGGGAGGGAGGAGAAAATGGAATAGGAGAGGGATGATGTTCCATTATGTACCCTAAAACCACTATGATGGATGGGGAGAGAAGAGGAGGAAGACCTAGCAGAAATTTCAAAACTTTGGCAAATTAAGCTTTGTTGAAAGCACTAACTGTAACTCTTCGGTGTGATACAAATTCTTTTCAGAGTCAAAGAAACAGAGAGGGCAGCGTAGGGTTGCCAGAAGATCCTATTTGAAATTGTAGTGAGAAATCAGAACCACACAGAAGAAAGGAAGAAGTATCAATCTTCTGTGTTCTGATGCAGCAAGAAGGCAAAAGGACACTAGAAAAAAGAGCTATCAATATCCAACTTATTGAAAATATGTCATTACAGACTTCATGAATATGATAAATAAAGCAAACAAAAGAAAACTGTGTATGAAATAACTTGAAGGTATTATAACTGCTTTTAAACTATGACTTTTTTTAAAGTCAACTGGAAATAGATCTTAGTCATTACATTTAAGAGATTAATACAGCATGTTGTCAATGATACCACCTACCTTCACATTACAAAAAAATATAACAAACCAATACAATATAAAAGAAATTCATCACTAAGCCCAGATGAGATTAAAAAAATGAATTGAAATCAAGAGCTATTAAATCTGAAGACTAGAAAGATAAAAAACCTATGGTCACTGAAAATCTTAAGGCAAATTTTTGAAGCTCTACCTAATAAGAGAATAGATATCAAAAATTGATAACAATGTCTCAAATGATTTCAAAGAAGTGAGGGACAAAATTAGGAATTTCAAAAGGTCATTTTTGAGATTTGATGTTACATATCCAACTCAAAAATCGATTATACCAATACAGAGAAAATTAAAATAACTGGCATTTTCTGTAACTGTAACACATTATTCCACAATGTGTGAAAGTAAAAAACATTTCAGAACCTATACACACAAGAGGTACTCTCTCCAAAGTTACCACTGACTTTTTAATTGCCCAATCCATGGCCATTTGTCAATCCTCAGAACCTTTTGACACTGTCTTCTCTTTGATAATCTCTTCTCCATTTCCTTGATACTCCTCTATCCTGGTTCTCCTCCTACTAACCTGACCATTTCTTCTCAATCTCCTTTACAGGATGTTCAGTGAAGCCAAATTTGTTAATGGTGGGATCCTCAGGGCTCTTTGATGGGGACTAATCTTTTCTACCTATATACTACTTCATCTGATGATCTCATCAACTTCCATGGCTTCAATGATAATCCTCAAATCTACTTATCCATCCCTAATCTCTCTCTTGATCTTCAGTTTCACATTTTGAACTTGACATCTCAAAGACATCAGATAACTCAGTGTATCCAAAACTGATCTCATTATCTTCCTCTCCCCACAAAACCCTCTCTTCTTCCAAACTTTCCTAGTCCTGGCAAAGATACCACTACCTCCCAGATAGAGACAGGCTTGCAACCTAGGTATCAAACAATATCCAAATATCTTCTCTCTTCTGAGATTGCTATCACACTGGTACAGGACTCAATCACCTCACACCTGAAATATTGTAATAGCTTACTGGAGCTGGTTTTATGGAAGACAAATAAAATAGATAAGCCATTAGGTGCTATGATTTAAAACAAAAGAACAAACATAACTACCAGTATCAAAAATGAAAATATAAATTCATAAACAATGAAAAAGAAATGAAAGTAATTATTAGGTGCTTCTTCACTCAACTATATGCCAGTAAACCTAACAAACTAAATTTACAAAACTATAAATTGCTGAGATTAACAGATAAGAAATAGTTAAATAGACTTAGAGGATAGATAGAAATAAGTAGACTTAAATACTTAGAAAAAGAAACTGAATAATCCATAAATGAACTCCTATAGGAGAAAACCCTGAGGAACACCCACAGAGAAGACAGAGAAGGAGTAGTCAGATAGGAGGAAAACCACTAGAGAATGATGTCCTCAAAACGACAGCATCAAGGAATAAAGAGTGACCAACAGGGTCAAAGGATGCAGAGAATGAGAAAAGGTCATTGGATTTGGTAACTAAGAAATCATTAGTATCTTTGAAGTTTTGATGGAATGATAAGATTGGAAGTCAGATTGTAAGATGTTAAGAAGAGAGAAGAGAAAGTGGAGGACATATTGTAGATGAGCTTTTCAAAGAGTTTAGCTAAAAAAAGGCAGAAGAGATGGAAGACAATAGTTAAGCAGGGATGGAAAGAATTGAAAGTTTGTGGCTTTTTGTTTTTTTTTCAGGAGAGGAGAGATAGTCATCTTTGTAGGCAACAGGAAATAAGTCAGTAAAAAAGGAAATACTAAAAATAAGTAAAAGAGTGGGAGTGACAGGGGGAGGAATCTATTGGAGATGAAATGGGATCATCTGAACAAGTTAGTCTTTGTAAAGAATAAGGCCACTTCATCATGTGAGACAAGATGAAGGAGGAGATAGCAGCAGAAGGCACCTGAGTGACAGATAAGGAAGAGGAAGAAGGAATTCACCGTAAAAGGCCTCAATGTTTTCTGTAAAGAAATGAAGGTTCTAAGCTGAAAGAACAGGGGCAGAGAGAGCCATAGGAAGAGGCATGAAAAGGTTTAGAAGAGCTGATGTGTACAGTGAGTTGGAAAGGGAGGTACAGTAACATCAGTAAGGGCCCAAATTTATAGTGAACACAGTCAGAACATTTCTGTAATCTTCTCCACCTTCATTCAGCACTACCTGCATTAGCCATGAAGAGAATGACTAGTGGGAGTAATCCAAAGCTGAGGCTTCATTGAGTGGAATCAGTGATATGATTAAGGGTCTAGTGATTCAAGAGAGGAGAGCAGTGTAAAGTTAAATTGGTTCACCAAGGAGTCAAGACAGGGAAAAGAGGAAAGAGTGGTTAGTGTAGGGGAGATAGCCTGGGAGAGAACGGAGGGGTGAAAGGACTGGAGGTCATGAAAAAGCAAAAGGAGAAGTGAAAAGCCAATAGATTTTGGTAGGATAAATGGATTTCAGAATTCTAGAACATAAAGCTGGTACATTTTCGGGTGATAGCAAAATCAAGAGTATGACCATGTTTGTGTGTGACTAAGATGGGGTGTGGAGGAGGAGCTCATACTAGGACAGTAAATTAAGGTATTCAACAGTTAGGATATTTAAGAAAGAATCTATCTGTCTACACAAAATGTGTAAGCTAGGTATTGAACTCATTGGGAAAGGAATGGGAATAACCTGAAGGTCTGTAGATAACAGCTACCAGGATTTTATTTGGATTGTACATTTGAATAGCATGTGCCTCAAAGGAAGAGAGGTTACTGAATGATGAAGGAAGGGGGAGAACCTGGAAGTGGCAATAGGTAGCAAGGACTATACCAACTCCATTGACTCAACCAATGAGCTGAGGGGAATGAGAGGTATAGTCAATACTGGAAAGAGTGACCAGGGAGGCTGTGTCATCAGGGAGAAGTTAGGTTTTAGTAAGAGCTAGTATGTGAAAGAAGCAAGAGAGGAAAATATTTAAAATGAAGGGAAATTTGTTGCCTATGGAAAAGGTATTTCAGAGGCTGGGTGGAGTTAGGATGAAACTTTGGGGTAGAAGGACTGAAGGGAATGGGAATGAGGAATCATGTGGTAGTGGTGTGGAATGGGGTTTGGAAGACAATCTTTGCAGTTCAGAATCACTGGAATATGAAGAGTATGACCAAGTGTGAGAATGATAAACTCAAAGATCTGAGGAATTAGAGAAACAACTCTCTACACTTCTCCCTATTTTGACTCCTTGGTGAATCAATTCAACTCTATAATATTTTTTCTTGAATCCTCAGCTCTCTTATCCTATTGTTTATTATGCCCATGTATTACACCTCACTATGCAACAAAAACTGTTGAGAAAGTTGGAAAATAATATCACATAATTAGTTATAGGCCAATATTGCAACATTACAAGATAAGGACCCACTGAGTAAACAATTTAGACATAAATGGTGACATAAATTAGAAGAGGAAAGAAGAAACTCATGACTAAACAAGAGATAGAGAGGCTCAGGGGAGGTAAAACATACAATACAGATTTACATAAAATTTTCTAAAAAATTCACCAACAAAACCAATGCAGATAAAATTAAAAGAAAAGCAGGAAATTGGGGGAAGGATGGGGAGAGAGAATCTCTGCAGCAAGCTTCTCTAATACAGGTCTTACTTTTAGGATACTTAAAGAACTGAGTCAAACTTATAATAAAAGTCATTTCAAAAATTATAATGTTCAAAAGAGCAATAGGCATCTTTCAGAGGAAGAAATGAAAGCTAGCAATAGTCATCTGAAAAAAATGCTTTAAATCACTAATAATTAGAGAAATATAAATTAAAAGAATTCTAAGGTACCACTTCACACCATCAGATTAGCAACGCTGATTTAAAAAAAACAGGTACTTTAATGCACTGCTGGTAGAGCTATGATCTGTACTAGCCACTATGGAAAGCAATTTGGAAATGCCCAAACAGTTATTAAACTGTGCATACCCTTTGACCCAGCAATACCATTATCCACTCTATACCCTAAAAAGATACCAAAGAAAGAAGGAAAAGAATTATATGTGTGTGTGTATATAAAAATTATGTAATTTATATATATTTAATATTAGTTAATATTAATATTTATTAATATATCATATCCTATATAATATAATAAATAATATTTTTATATTATATTAATAATATTAATAAATATTAATATTTACATATTATAAATTGCATGATATTATATATATATATATATATACATACACACACATAAGTATTTCTAGTAGCTCTTTTTATGGTATCAAAGAATTAGCAACTGAGTAGGTACCCATCTATTGGAGACTTGCAGAACACACTATATACCCCTAAAAAGATCAAAGGAACAGGAAAAGGACCTATAGGTACAAAAATGATAGCAGCTCCTTTTGTAGTGTCAAAGAATTGGAAACTCAGGGGGCATCCATCAACTGCGGACTGGTCTAAAATATTATAGTATCTAAATGTGATAGAATACTGTTGTGCTGTAACAAATGGTGAAGAGATTGGTTTTGAAAAAACTCAGAACGAACTGATCAACAGATAAGTGAACAGAATGAGAACAATTCATACAATAATAAAAATACTTTAAAAATCAACCATTTTGGACTCTGATTAACAAATTAGCCAACAGTCTGTCTGAAGCCTCCCAAAGAAACACGCTATCGACCTTCCAGACAGAGAGGAGGTAAAGCACGGAGTGTACTTCTTTTCTCTGAACATGACTAATGAAGAAAGGACTTTGACTTGACTATACATATTTGTAAATAATTTTGTCTTCTTGCCTTCTCAACAAGTGGAGCAGGGGAGGTGAGAGGGAGATCAGGAGCTAAAAAAAAATTTGAATTTTAAAAATTTTAAAAAATAAATAAAACACTTTATGATCTGACCTTCTTCTCAAATCTTACCCTCCCTCCACATAATCCATGATCTGGCCTCCTTCCTCTACCTCAAACAGGTCACTATATATCCTGACTCCAGGCATTGTCAGTGGCTGTCCCCATATATGGAACACTCACTCTCCTACCTCATTACTACCTTCTGACTTCCCTTCTTCCTGGTTTCCTCAAGTTTAAGTGAAAATTTCACCTTCTAACAGGAAGCATTTCCCAATAACCCTTAATTATAGGGTTGGTGATTATCAATAGTAACTGTTGCTGTTTCCCTCCCAGTCAGATGTCCTTCTCTTCTTTGCCTCTTTAAAGGGGCCATGCCCTGACTACTTCTTTTAAACAGGCCTATTCAATGAATGAGCAGTACTTCACCCTAAGTGAGTACCTGCACACACCTTAGCCTAAAGGGGCCAAGGTCTCCCAGTGCATCCTGAGTCATCTCCAGGCATCCTGAGGAATATCAGGTCACTGGATTCAGAAGGCTCTCGAGGAAAAGTAAGGCTAGTGACTTTGCACAGTCCTCCCTCTCTCAAAACAAAGTCAAGTGCAAGTCAGGTCATCATTTCTCTGATGGCATGATCTTCTTCGGCAAAGAAGGATGAACGCTATCTCCAATCCACTCTGAATTTTGCTTGTTTGTACATAGTTGTTGACTGGAAAGGTGCAAGAGCATTGTCCATCATGCAGAACCCAGGCAAATGTGCCATCGTGAAATTGACGTACAATATTGATGAACTTCTTTGGGCAACCAAATTTTGACATAATTTTCCATAAGCCCTCACGACTAACAGTGTCAAATGCCTTGGTTAGATCTATAAATGTGTACAGATTACATCAACTGTTCCTCAGCCCTTTTTGAAGTCACACTGGCTCTCAGGTAGATAACTGTCTTCCAGGTGAAGGATCAGCCTATTAAGGAGGACTCTAGCAAGAATTTTGCCAGAAATGACTAAGAGAGAGATCCCCCTCTGATTGTCACAGGACACTCTATTCCTGTTACCTTTATAGAGATGGACAATAGAGGCATACTTGAACTCCTTGGGGATAACCTCCTCTTGCCATATAATCTGGAAAATTTCAGTCAGCTTTTGTATGAGCATGGTCCCCCTACCTTGTAAATCTCAGCTGGAATAGAATCAGCACCAGGTGCTTTGCCACATGAAAGCTTAATGGCCCTCAAAACCTCTTCTTCACTTTAAACTTCAGCTAAGGAGGGATTGATTTCAACCTGAGGTAAATGGTCAATGGCCTCAGCATTGATTGATGATGGTTTGTTAAGAACACTATGGAAGTATTCAGCCCATCTCTCTAAGATCATGATCTTATCACTAATCAATGTGGCTCCATCAGCACTGAGTAGTTGTGATGCAACATAAGTTTTTGAGGCAACATAAGTTTTTGGCCCATAGATAGCTTTCAGGGAATCATAAAAGTGCTTTGGATTGTTACTATCAGTGTAAAACTGAATTTCATCTGCCTTCTTACTGAGCCAGGAATCTCTAAGGTTACTTGTACTTTGCTTTTGATAAAATTAAATGCTGCCTTCTTAGAGATAGATGAACTATCCTGCTGGTAAATCCCGTGGAATTCTAGATTTTCATTTAGCAGCTTCTGAATTTCCCCATCATTCTTATCAAACCAGTCTTGGTGTTTGTGAGTGTTCTGACCCAGATGAGCAAATGCAGTGCCGTACACCAAATCTCTGAAAGTTGCCCACTCCTTTTCTGCTCCGCTGTTGCCAACTGTGGGATGGCTCAGCTTTCCCTCCAAGTTAGCAACAAATTGTTCATACACTAATTTGTTGACATTAATTCTTCTGGTAGTCATTTTGCCTTAGGGGCGGTACTTCTGATGAATGTGAATGTTTAGCTTGGAAAGGATAAGTCTATGATCAGTCCAGCACTCTGCACCACACATTTGTCACTCTCCCATCTTGTTTGTCTCTTCTCCTTACAATCACATAGTCTATTAGATGACAATGTTTGCTGCATTCAAGGAGCATTCATGAAGTTTATTGCATTTATGTAAACGGAACACAGTGTTGGTGATAAGAAGGTCATGCGATGCACAAGTCTTCAGCAGTAAATGACCATTGCTGTTTCCAACCCCATTCCTCCCTAGGACTCTCTGTCAAGTCTGGTAGTCTGAGCATAAAGTCACCCAGAATTATAAGCTTGTCCTCTTTTGGTGCATTGATGATAAGGGTCTCTAGGTCTTCATAAAATTTTTCTTTGACTTCATCAGGGTTTGTCATGGTAGGAGCATAGGCACTGATAATTAACATTAAGAAAACCCAGGTGCTCCATCAACCACCATCACACCATTCATACATGGAATCATCGGTTACAACAAATGGAGAAGTTTCGAATGCTGTGGATCAGTTCGCTTACCTTGGTAGTGTACTTTCCAGGGATGTACATACTGACAATGAGGTTGATACACACATTGCCAGAGCTAGCTCAGTGTTTGGGAGGCTCTGAAAAAAAGTCTGGGAGACTACCAAACTGAAGGTCTACAGGGCTGTTGTGCTGACCTCATTGTTATATGCTTGTGAAACATGTACAATCTACCAGCCACATGCCAGGAAACTGAATGGCTTCCATTTGAACTGTCTTAGGGAGATTCTGAGGATCACCTGGTAGCATAAGGTACTAGACCCTTAAGTTCTTGCTCAAGCTGAACTGCCGTTTCAAACGGCTTCAGAGAGCGCAACTCCAATGGGCTAGCCACATTGTTCAAATGAAAAAGGTACACTTGTCAAAAAGACTATTTTATGGAGAGCTCGCATGGGGCAGCCAAACACATGATGGCCAGAAGGAGGAATACAAGGATACTCTCAAGGTGTCTCTCAACAACTTTGGATTTGACTGTGCAACATGGAAGACACTGGCACAGAACCGCTCAGCATGGCATGCTCACATCAGAAAGGGTGCTGAGCTCTTTGAGCAAAGAATAATTGAGACAGCACAAAATAAATGCAGGATGCACAAATTTGGGATATCCACCCCACATCTTCACACAGACTCTCTGTGCCCAACCTATGGTAGATCATTCTCAGCTCATACTGGTCTGATCAGCCATGGTTGGACATACTAAAATTTCACTTTATCACAGTGATGTTATTTTGATTCTCTTCAAAGACGAAGGACAACCAACCAACCAACATAGTTGTTTGCATATTTTCTCCCCCATTAGATTGTAAAGTCCTTGAGGGCAAGGACTGTCTTTTGCTTTTCTCTGTGTCTGAAGTACTCAGTACTGTGCCTTGAACAAAAAAGATGGTTAATAAATGATTAGTGACTGAATTAATGACTGAAAAGAGAAACACAGAGAAAATACTCCTTATACACTTTCTCAGAGTTAAGTGACAAGAGTCAAAGACAAAGGTGCTCAAAAGGCTGACTTAGGAAATTTAAAACTGTTCTTTTGTATTCATTAAATCTGTTTGAAAAACATTATTTGTTTGAGTGACATTCGTGATGGGCAGCAAAGTGATAAAAACAAGTGACCACTTTCAGTAACAAATTCTTCATTGTAAAAAATGTCATTTCTTGAAAATTTAATGGCAGATTTAAAAAAAATTTCTTTAAAAAATGCTCCATAGTAAGACTAACACCTGTAAAACTTCTGAAAGCCTGAGCCAAGTAATCCAACTAACTACATCACAGAATTAATGAGCATAATCTCAATAAAGTCAACTAAGAAAAAAATTCTTAATCCTCAACCAGTGAATGTACACTAAACTCAGGCAAAAGTTGGTAGTAGTTACAAACAAAACTGAATGATAAAGATAGCTTGATATAAATCTATTCTTATTTCTGGAAGCATAACTTTATATTCATGACCTATTCATGACAGAAGCTGCATCTTCTATGAACATGAGAAGGATATGATCACTATTTTTTTAATTTAATAAATATACCACGCTCATAGTGCATATATTAATTTCTCTTAAAATAATACTTGTTACTCTTAAAATAAATGGTAAGAGTCATTAAGAACAGGTATTTTCAGACCCTAGAGCAAACAATTAAACTGGGATATCATCATCAGTGCTTACATCTTGAAATGTTTACCATTGAATCAATAATGCTTTGTTTCATCTCCTCTCTGACTAGAGGATAGTATCTCCAATTGGAAATTTTCAATTAATTCAAAATTAAAAAAAAAAAAGGATGAAAACCTTATTGCATTTATCAGTCAGGTCAGAGCAATAAATACAGTTCATCCTAGATTTCTGAGATTACTTGAAAGAAATGGAAAGATTACTGAAAGAAAATAGTATTGATTCTGACCAACTTTATTTTCACTAAATGCAAAAAAAATTGTTTTCTTCATTTTTACTTCAAAATTTGATATCAATGTATTAACAGCATTATTAATTCAATCAGGATTCAAAAGGAAAAAAGAATGGGAAAGACAAGAGTAGACATTTTCCTGGGCAAGAGTTAGAAGAGGCAAAGAGTAAAAGAATTAGAGAGAACCTATGTGTATATGTACGAAAAAGAATGCTTTTAAGTGCAGTTAACTGAAGGCTGTACAGTTTCCCATGTGTTAGGAGAATGCAGGTGGAAAAAGGGGTAATAATAGCTTAAGTTTCTATAAAACTTAACCATTTATAAGTACTTTCTTCCAAAGTATCCTATTATATTAGTAAAATTAATATGTTCACTTTACAAATGAAAAGTTAATGTTCAAAGAGGTTGTCAGTTGTGTCTAGTGACCTAATTAGTAAGCAGCAAAATAGGGATTCCAGTCTCTTCATTTAAATCTAGTTCTCAATTTACTCATAAGAGCGGCTAGATGGCGCCACAGTCCACAGAATGCTGGGCTTAGAGTGACGAAGCCTCATCTTCCTAAGTTCAAATCCCTCCTCTGACCGTTACTAGCTGTGTGTCTGGGCAAGTCGCGTAACTCAGTTTCATCATTGAAAAATAAACTGGAGAATGAAATGTCAAAATATATTTTTTATAAAATGGCAAGTACTGTCTTTTGTTTTTGTTTATAAAAAGCAAAAAAAACCTAAATAGGGTCACAAAAAAATCAGACAACTGAAAAAAACTGAACAACTATAACTCAATTTACCCATATAGTCTTTTCATACAGGTACGAGCCAGACAACAAAAGTCTAATATTGTTTGGTTGTGGTCCAAAGCAAAAAAGAAAGAAAACAGAAAAACAGGGTCAAAAGAGATGAACATAGTACACAATTTTTCATTTGTATTTAAAACTCAAGAAAGCATCTGTATTACTGATTACAAGCATGCTTTTCATACTACATGGCACCTACCATAAACAGAGTATAGGTAATAAGCTTAAAGAAAAGGCCAAGTGACAACATGGTACCTGCCATTCTAGAAAAAAAAAACAAAACAGTACATATGATTTAAGTGCTCACATGAAACAATCTCTGTGAAGCTCTACTGTAATGTTTCTTAATGGCAAAATAAAACTGAATTTTTCTTAGAATATCATTATTAGGGAGGTCAGATTGATTTATCTTTTTTGTGTAATATCAGCAATCTATACATAAACCTCAAGTTATGGATATTATATTTTACCTAGCACCTCCATTTACTTTCATAGGTAACTTCATTCTCTTATAACAAATAAAGAACTTGATCAGTCACTTTATTTTCTGTGTGCTGCTAAGGAAGAAATATGATTGTGGCCTCATGCATATTAGCTACTCAAATAATGCAGTGCACAGATAAACAGTACAGGATACTCCAAGGTGATCTCCTGAGTGCCAAATAACTTGTCCTTGAGAAGTAAAATGATTCTTTAAAGTGATGTGGTCTAAATTAGTAACTGGTCTAATATAAAGGGATTATTTTGATATTTTGACTGATCCTTATCTACTGGCTCCCTCTCTGGTACTTGTAAACATTACCAGCCCTTAAAAAAACCTTCACTTAATCATGCCATTCCTTAACGTTGTTGCCCTATATCTCTTTAACATCCATTTCTTAGAAAGAGCTTCTATTTCTCAGTCTTCAGTTCCTTACAATCCAATTTTTAATTCTACCACTTGATTCAAAACGTCTAAATACACAAAATTTATGTGCATGCAGATATATGATCTTATAAATATATAAAAAAGTTTTCTTCATATCTTTTATTTTTGAATCAGTCATTTACAGATAATCCCCAGACTTTATAGCATAGAAAATCCAAAAGAAGACATTGACTCCATCTCACTGGTCATGTATAAACATTGACTCCATCTCACTGGTCATGTATAAAATATTTTGTACTGAAGGCTTTCCACCATTTTCTTGTATGTAGGGAATATTAATTCCATCATCTTTTCTGGGACAAAGAATGGTAATTACAATTACTCAGAGTTTGACTTATTTTATTGGTTTTTACATCACTGTAGTTATTTAGTATACTGTTTTCTTAGGTCTGCTTACTTTACTCAACATCAATGCATGAGTGGCCCATGAGTTTATGAATTCCTCTCATTCATTATTTTTCATGAGGCAAAATATTCTGTTGAATTAACATTCCATGATTTTTTTTGTCATTTCACAATTAATGGGCACTGAATTTTGTTTTCAATTTTTTCTCCCACCAAAAATGCTATTATAATTTTGTTACATATAATGCCTTCTTTCATCTTTCTTTGACCTCCTTGAGATAGCTACTCAGAAACTTTATTACTTCCTATTACCTCCCAGGCTTGTCGTGAGAAACAAATGACATGACACATGTAATGCACTTCACAAGTCTTAAAGGACTGTGTAAGTTTTAGCTGCTATTATTGTTGTTGCTTTTCTACTAGATACGTGAGCATCTATTTTATCTACATGATCACAGGGACCTAATCTCAACTTGGCAACTTCCCCAACTCTAGACATAGTGACCTGCATAGCATGTGCTTCCCAAATCTGTCTTAGATTACCACCACAGCATTAGAATCATTGAATGTTACAGCATCACAGACCCTTGATGTTAGAAGGACTTTCAAAGGTCTTCTAATCTAGTCTCCTACTTAAAGTGTGAAAACTCTCCAAAACGGAGAGATTGTTTAATTGAAGAAAATGGAACCCAGAAAGGTAAAGTGACAGCTCAAAGTCAAGAAGTTGTCCTTAACACTGCCTGCTCTAGCACAAACTTTCCTGATTATAAAATAAATTGTTAAAAGATAGAAATTAAGTCATACAGTCATAAAAATCAGCTGGGAGATGAAAGATGACATAAATATAGAAATGATTTGTCAATAAATTGGATTTGTGGGGTAACTGAGAATGAGGAGTCAAAGATGACAGACTGGGAGCCTGGGTAATCAGGAAGATGGTAGTACCATTGACAGTAATAAGGAAGTTCAAGAGAGGGTTAAATTTGTGGGGGAAAGATAATGAGTCCTGTTTTCAGCATGTTATGACTTCTGTTGTAAAGAGCTCTCTGTGCATTTGGAGTACTGAAGACAATGATGAGATCTCATCAGTCTTCCAACAATAGCAACTAAAGTCCCAACAACCTCTTCCTTGGTTTACAGAGGGTAACTAAAGTAGAGGTGTTTACAGCATATAGTACTACCTGAAATCGATGTGTTGTTGGGTTTGTTTTTTTTTTTAACTGAGATGTTACTACCAAAGATCACAGAAATCTAGGGATTTACTTGCAAGAAAAATGTTTTCCATGTTACCAATTTTACTTTATGTACTGAATTTATGGGTTATTTCATGGTCACTGTGTTAGGAGAAGTACATATTGTGAGAATTAATGTTTTGTTATAAAGAATTGTATGCAGAACAGTGTATTTTCAGCAATCTCAAATGAAAGATTGCACAGGAACCTAACACCCTATTTTCCATTGCTCAATGTATCAAATTCATGTTTTTTACTGTCACACCATTTCCTAGGAACATTACCCCCACAAAAGTTGAGAACAGACTGCAACTTCAAAATGAAAATACCCAATAATGTCAGTCATAATCTAGAAATTACAGAGCCATAAAAAATATGAGAAACAGCCAGAACGTGAAAGAGGTACTGTCAGTATTACACAGTACTTGGCAGCCATCATTATTTAAAGAAAAAAAGGAGAAGTTCAAAATACAATATTCCAAAAGGCAAAATGTAAAGGCTTATAATTAATAATAACTTAAGAAAAATTCTGAGGGCTAAAGAAGGAATATGGATTTTTGATAAAAATATAAATATATTATATATAAATATAAACATTTTTGATTAAAATACAAGTACTGAGTAGAAATACAATAAAAAACAAGAGTCAAAAGAAATATAATAAAGTAAGCAAACAATTGCCTACAACGATGATGGGTTTATATTTTAATAGGAGATTAGTTAAGCACCCCCTTAGAACTCCATTACTATGAGAGGTCAAAGAAGTAGTCATAACATTGGATGTGGGAGTGATATTTTTATGTTTGGAGACCATAAAACATGAAAAAAAAAGAATGGAAAAACAAAATAGTGGGGTAAGAAAGAAGAAGGAAGAGGGTAAACAAGGCAGGAATTGCTATCTCTATACAATCAGGGTTTCTAAGTAGGAGACTATGCAAACAAGGAGGAAGGAATACTTAAAATGAACACCACTTGAAGCTCACTTTGATATGAACATTTAACAAATGTGTACCAAAAGGTATAGCACGTAAATACTTAAATGAAAACTAAAATGTTATATACAGGAGAAACGGCAAAAACGATAGTAACTGGAGACCTCAATATATCCCTTTCAGTCATAGCCCAATTCATTGTTAGATTTAAGCTATTTAGTTTCCAACTAATTTTATGTCTTTTCTTCAGTCTTTTTATTGATTAATCAGTAACGTGTTTAATATTTCTGTTTTGTCTCTTTGTGAGGCTTTTAGAGCCCTAATATATAAGTTTTTTGTTGTGTGCCATGTAGCTCTGATAAATATATGTTTCTATTTCCCTTCAATAAATACCAGCAATATTTCACATCTAACTTTTCTGCAATTCTCTTCAGTTTGTTTGTGTGTGTATGCATTTGTGTATGTATATCTGTGGATGTGTGTGCAAAATGAAGGGTTAAATGAAAAAGAATTTCATCCAAAAAATGACAATGGGAATATATCAAAAACGATGGCATATAGCCAAAACAGTCTTTAAGGGAAAATTTATATCTATAAGTGATTTCAAGAACAAAATAGAGAAAAAACAAATCAATGAATTTTGCATGCAACTAAAAACGAAAAAGCAATCCTGTGAGTCTACTTCACATCTATCAGACTGGCCAAGATCACCTTTTTTGGAAAATGATAATTTTTTAATCGTCTTAGGGGAAACGGGCAGCCTTATGCACTGCTTGATGGAGCTATAAATTAATAAAAAGTAACTAAACTCTTTAAACATTTTGATCCAGAAATATCACTGCCAGCCTAGTTACCCAGGCTCCCAGTCTGTCATTATTATAAACTCTGAACAAATCAAAGAAAGAAGTCTCATTATATTAAAAAAAAATTTATAGAACAAAAACCTGAAAACTAAAGAAAAATGGAAAAGTTATGGTATATGAATGCAACAGAATATAACTTCATAAGAAATGACTAAATAGATATTTTAAGAGAAATTTTGGAAGACCTACATGAACTGATACAGAGTGAACTAAGCAGAACAAAGGCAAAAATTTATACAATATCGTAAAGAGAAATAACTTTATAAGTGTCAAAGGTGAGCGAGGTGATGCAGTGAACAGAGCACGAGTGCAGCAGTCAGGAGGACCTGAGTTCAAATCTCACCTCAGACACTTGACACTCACTAGCTGTGTGACTTTGGGCAAGTCACTTAACTCCAACTGCCTCATCCTGGGTCATCTCCAGTCATCCTGATAAATATCTGGTCACTGGATTCAGATGGCTATGGGGGAAAAGTGAGGCTGGTGACCTGCACAGCCTTCCCTCACTCAAAACAGAGTCAAGTGCAAGTCACGTCATCATTTCTCTGATGGCACTGTGTTCTTCAGCTACAAAGGACAAACACACATGCACAATAAATATTTTATATATATATATATATATACACACATACATATATACAGACTATATATATATATGTGTATGTATATATGCATGTGTGCATACATGTATACATATATACATATGTATGTATGTATACATATATAAATGGTAGGATATAGTAGTGAGAAAAAGATTACTATGGTAACAGCATTAAGAGGCAGTTACTACTACAAAAATAAATCCTCAAAAATCAATAGAATTCCTATAAAATAATTTTTTTTTATAAAAGTATACACACACAAGTAGCAATAAGGGAAAGGGAAATTCCATTCCAAATGACAACAAAATGCATAAACTATTTGGGGTACAACTTCCCAAAGCACATAAAAGACATATATACTCAACCACAAAGCAATCCTTAAAGAAATAAAGAACAATCTAAAGGAGGAGATACTTTACAGATCTTGATAAAATAATACAAAATCCATTTGGAAAAGCAAAAGATCTAGAATATCAAGGGAAATGATGAAAAGAAGTAAGAATGAAGGGGATATAGCACTTTCAGATCTCAAAATTATACTACACAGCAGTAGCAATCAAAACCATCTAGCATTGTTTGAATAGAGAGTATTGATCTGAAAGTTTGGTTAAAGAAATGGCAACAGGCTAAATAAATACATTTTATTATTTAATTCCCTTGTAAGTTAACAGTAAGTAGATGTACGGGGCCAGAATTATACCTGAGTCCACTCAGTACAGGGATAATCAGGCTTAAATACATTTTAGGACAATCCAAAGTGGTCTGTGTCCTTCAGATTTATGGTCTCCATGTATGATTAACTAGACCATTAGAAAGGAAATTCTTATTCCATAGGTTATAAATATAAAAAGATAACAGAGTTTGACAAAGTTTCAAATAGAAATTACAACCCAAGATGTCTGTGTTTTCTTTACCATTAACATGCCATAACATAGTATATGTCAACAAAATATTACGATACGGAAAACGTCCCATTATTCAGAAAGTGTCTTGGGTTAAAGGTCTTGTAAAGAATGCTGTCAGCCCTATCTGGCTTTTATTGACGTAGGAAGAGGCATTCTCTGAGTTTACTTTAGAGAACAATGACTATTAGTTTCAAGCTCTGACTAAAGTCCAAAATTTATATTAAATATTATCAAGAGAAAGATCAATTGAACAAACTAGAAAAGGAAGATTCAAAAACAAAAAAACAGAACTCAATAAATCAGTGATTGATAAAGTAGAAAACATATGTAACCTAGAGGAAAACTCCCTACCTGATAAAAATGACTGGGAAAATTAGAAAGTATTCTGGCAAAAATTGGGCTTAGATTCACCTTATAACTGGGGAATGACTAAACAAACATGAATATAATGAAATGCTATAAGAGAATGCTATATACAATGAATGCAGAGAAGCATGGAAAAACCTATATGAACTGATACAGAGGTAAGTAAGCACAACCAAGAAAATAATACACACAGCTACAAAAATGTAAACAGAATGACATGAAAAAATCAAACGCAAATGTAACAAAAGCATAAAGATCAAGTGAAACGCAAATGAAGTGAAATAAGAAAATCCCCAACCAAGTAAGGGGTTCACAGGTGTTAAAAACTGTACATTTTTGTACTTTTTTCAATGTATCAGTCAATTGTACTGCCTTTTTCCCCCTTTCTAAAAAATACGATTTGTTATATGGGATAGTTCTCTGGGAAGGAGAGAGGGAGGGATACTTGGGATAATACAGTGATTTAACAAACAGAAAATATCAATTAGAAAAACAATAAAACTTTAAAGCAATTACTAGAACAAGAAAATTGAAAAGACTTGCTCTATTATGTCCTGGTAAACGACAACTACACTATCATGTTCAGTTCTTGGTGTCTCCCACTAGAATGAATATTGATAAATGTAGGAAATACTCAGAGATCAACCACAGTGGTGAAGGGCTTCAAGAAAATACTATTTGAGCATCAGCTGAAAAAACTGGGGCTATTTTGCCAGGGCAAGAAGAGGCTTTGAGAAGAAGATGGGAAAGAGGGCACATTAGAGCAAAAGCCAAGTGTTTGAAGGGCTATAATGTGCAAGTGGAATTATTAGTGTTGCTTGACTTAACACCTGGCAGCAAAACTATAACAAAGGGCAGAAGTTGCTGAGAGGAAAATCTGGGCTTCATGTCAGGAAAAGCATTTAAAAATGGAACTTCTCAAAACTGGAAAGTGATACCTTTGAAGGCTGTAGCGCATTACCCTAAGTGCTGATTTTCAAGGAAACACGAGGTGACTACTTGTCAGCTACACTGAAGAAAGAACTATTCTTCAGGTATAAGTTGATGTAGATAGCCTCTAAGAGCCTGTTTAATCTGTGAAATAAGTTTTATTAAATCAATGTTACCCTACAGTCAAAGCATCAACAAAAGTACCCCTAATTCATCTTAAACCCAATAATGTATGTGAAACTGTTCATGCTATACAGTCTTATACAAACATAGTAAATTGTTACATCCGATTTTGTTTCAATAATCAGCTAAGCATTTAAATAAAAATAAAATACTTGGCAAATTTTTATGTTCTGAGAACCACAAGCTACCAAATAGGAAGAATTATGTAACAGATTCCATGCCAGCACTATAAAGAGGTGTTGGCATACTACTCATATACTATAATGGCCTCCATATAATGTTTTTGAAGAATAAATACCTTTCTTGCCACTGAACCGTACCATTTATTTGTATAAACAACGAGTTTTCTTAGAGATATTTAACTTTTATGGGAATCTTGAATTTTTGAAATAGGAATATGCTTCACTTCCAAAATACTGTTTCCTTTATTACTGTGTCCTTTTTTCGGCATATTGTTTCCTTTATTATCCTATCCTTCCATTTATTTCTCTAAAACCTACAACCTCCTTCCTGATCCTTTCTAACATTAAATTTTCCTATTTTTCTCAACTATCTTAAAACCCTATTTTTGAATATCAAAAAATTAATACTTAAGCATTGGGAATATGCTTATGTAATATTTTCTTACTGTTTTAAAGCTTAAATTGCCTCCTCAGTTTAAAAGCAATAATAAAGAGAAAGGAAATTTAAATGCATAATTGTGCATTTGTGCAGTAAATGTGGAGACTTCACATTTGTGAAGTAAAGTTAAGACCATGGAAATAAGGAAAATTCTAAACTAAATTTAGTACAACATGAACTGCCATGTTGCATTCCGGTAGAACTTTCTGATTTGTTTGTAGAGTTGACGAGGTGCTTGGGTGCCTGTGCTTAGATCCCAATCCTAAAATCACACTTCTCTCTAAAAATCACATTTCTCCCTAGTCTGTCTCTGGCACTATCTCCCTAGCCCAAGGACAGACTGCCCTAGAAAAATATTTATCTTTCTTCTTGACACAGTGGCCAGCTGCACCTATAGAATTTATTAGTTTGAACCAGCTGTGTACTGGCTGAACTGGCTGTGTACTGGGTCATAACATTTACTATTCACTAACCTATCATCTGTATCCCAGACTTAGATATATATATATTCTCTTACATTTATCTTGTTTAAGAAGACATTGATGGGCGTAGCCTGAGTATTTCTCGGCCAACCCTGATCAGCAGTCGACTTAGTGATGTTTCAGGCCTAAAACTACACTTCCATGTAGCCCTGCCCCTGGCTATTGCCCAGAAATTCTGGGTAAAATACATGCATGGTAGATACTAAAAGTGTGTGTTCCTTTAAAAACTAACCACTCCCTAATTCCATCCGGAATAACCTAGTTAGCATATCTGGCATGTTTAATATAGAATATCCTATATAAACTTTACCTGTAACCCTTTCAAATCACAGGTTCCCTAAGCATTCTTGTCTGCTGAAAAGCATAACAATAAATCTTTACCACCTTGACTTCAAGAATGCTTTGAGACCTCAAATTCATTCCAGATGGTCTTCCCTTGAACTCCAATCTTTGAGGGATCTCTGAGGTCCCCCTTCCAATTCCCGCCAGAGTGTTATTTCATAGTGTTAAATCTGTTCCTTGAAATACATAATGCAAGCAACATGGTTGATATTTCAATAAATTTGGAATTTCCTAAAACCTCCATGAGATCTTGTGCCATTAACACAACTACACCTGTGAATATGTAGATTATTTTCAACCCTCTAAAAAAGTTGGTCCTATCAGCATTACTCTATATTTAAAGGTCTTCATATGACAAACTTAATTAACTCAGATTCTAAGACTGGCACTTCATCCTCTTCTTTGCTGTTAGGCCTGGGTTGTCCTGGCATTATAGCACAGTGTATCTCACTTTACATAGAACACATGCAGCAGTACTTTGGCACAAAGGGAGTGGATGGAGAGCTGTGTCTGCTTTGCCTTCCTTTTTACTCATGCTGGCTTATACCCTAAAAACATTACTATAAGAAAAGGAGGGCAATGATGTTGTATTCAAGCACCAGGAAACTGTGAAAGGAAAAACAGTATCATTCTAGATAGGAAGCATGAAGAAAAAAAGCAAAATAACAGTTAAAGACTGTGATATCCTTTCAAATAATATGTAAAAAAAAATGGTGTAAGACAAGTTGAAAGACAGGTAAGATGTTTGCTTCAAGAAACATTTGTGTATATTATTCAAATAAAGCTCTGTACTATATCCACTGAATAATTTATCTTTAATAGGAGACAGTTAATATACTGGCATAGATTAGTTTATTAAATCAAGACCAGTACGTTAATTGTCTCCTATTGAAGATAAATTAGATGAAGCAAACAAAAATCCTAAATGAACATTTTGGCAATACAGTTCACATCTCAGTTGCCAGGAAAGACTCAGAGAGACAATTGTTATGAAGAGGCCTTGCAAGCTGAGCTTTGCCCATTAAAGAATAGCTTAAAATCCCATTTTCTTGAAAACTCAACAAGTACCAAGTAACTCTTAGTATTCTACCTACCAAAACTACTTCATATTTATTTTGTATAGACTCTGTCTATATTTATTTAGATGTATATTCTAGATTAAATGTAAACATTTTGAGGGCAGAGACTCTCACTTTTGTTTTGCATCCCTAGGCTTAGCCTAGCCTAGCAAACAGCAGGTTCTTAATAAACTCAAGGTATGTATTTGTTGGTGGTTGACTACTTCATAAAAAGTTCTCTTCTTTTCTTTTGTACTCTCTTGTCCTTCATTCAGTCTTAGTAACATCTGAAAGGCAGAAAAGGAAATAATTCCTTACAGAACAGATGTAAAATATGACACAACTGAGAGCAACAAGCACGTGTGGAGAGGTAAAAACTTTGTGGAAAAAAACCCCAATATAAAACAAAGACAAAAACAAAACTCCACCAGAACTGATACAGAGAAGTTTATTAAACCCAAAGTAAATAGTCTCCTAAAAGACCTAAATACTCACAGAGCCCTCCCTAAAGCATGTACTTTAGGGTTCATCGTCACAATAAGTCCTCAAAAAACTCCTTTAATGGAGTTCAAGCCAAACCAGCCTTATACTGTGACCCCTAACAAACAAGGTCATTGAAAGTTCCCCTGGAATTTCTCTGGACAATGGGGAAGTGTGAGGGAAATCAATGAAAGAAGGGTTAATTAAAAGTAACACATCAGCCAAGAAAAGCCAACCTCATACAAGGTGAACACTATTGAAACCAGTTAATGGCATTGTTTAAAAAAAAAAAAAAAAGGAACTTAATAAAAAAAAAAGAGGAAAAATAATCATTCTAAAATGCGCATGCTACTCAAGCATTCCTTTAAAAAGAGATTTAAACAAGGAATATATTAAAAATAAAATAAAACAAACTATGCATTCCTTCATTTAATAAACCCTTATTAAATAACTACTATATTTATTAGACACTATAAACTATTCAAAGATAGATAACTTGGATACCATCCTAGATGAATTTCTAGTCTGGTAGATGAGACAACACACCTCTATGTATGAAGGGAAAAAAATGGAAAAAAAATTCCTAGGCAAGTACATGATAATATGCTATACATTCTGAACATAGGTGCAAAAAGAATTCAGATTAAGGACAAAAACACAACGTAATGCAGTTAATCAATGAAAAGTTCTTGGAGAAAAGCTTCTTGAGTTGGTCTGAAAAATCATACATTAGTAAAAAGAAAAAAAGGGTCCTGGGGAGAAACAGACAAAGAGTATTATGTTCAATTTTAGGCATGCATTTTACATAAAAATGGTAAGAAAGTATCCAGAGGAATAAAGATCAGAACAGCAAAGAGGCTCAAGTACACAGCATATAAACAGCTACTGAAGCAACTACAGGTGTTTGGTCTGGAATAAAGGAGACTTTGAGAGGATGTGATGGCTCAGTTGTAACCTGAGAGATGAGATCTGTTCTGTTGGGTCCCAAGGGACAGAAATAAGAACAATGGTTAGAAATTGAAAAGAGGCAGCTTCAGGTTTGGATGTTAGGGAAAACTTCTTTAAGTTAGAGTTATCCAAAAGTGCAGAGAGCTTTTCCTGGGACACAGCAGATTCCTTTTTCTTAGAGCCTCCAAATTAAATCAACATCTACTTCAGTATTTAGTTATCTTCAATGCAAAATTGAGCATGTATGTTAGAAAATACAGCTCAGAAATGAGAGATGACAATAGCATTTTAAAGACAACTTTGAAAGGCTCAAGAATTCTGATAAATTCAGAGACCAACCATATATCTCTATCGACTCCCTGTATGAAATGGACTAGATGGCTCTGAGTCTATTAACCTAGAAAGAGTTAGCAAGTACTTTTCAAGTTCATGTAATTTGTTTATGTGCAAAGCAAATGTATATGCCTTTTTGGGGTTCCTATGTAATACTGAAAAAATATTTCCATTTTGTATATGTAAATATATATGTAATTATAATTTCTATATGTAAATTTATTTAGAAAGATAGGAAACAAGTTTGGAAAGTTAAAATGTGGCCAAATGATGGAAATCCTTAAATATACAAATACAAAATGAAGATCTTCTTAAATTATCAAATAATAAATAGATAAAATATTTATTGGGATTTGATGTTATATACCCAAATGTAATGTGACTCTTTTGTTTTCATCAAATGTATAATCAAAATGTCCAGCAGACTATCACTTGCATATTAATCTTTTAAAACTTATCAATAAAGTAAATTGTAGTTGATTGTGAAGGAGAAAATATATAACATTTACTCTAACCAATATTGCATTAGTTATTTTTGACACAGCATCTAAGAATCGCACTTGAATAGAATTTTGTTTAGTAAACCAACTACAATTTTAATTCTGCAGATAGAGAGACAAAATTCTACAAAGCTATAATACTAATGCTTCAACATGTCCTAAGTTTTTGAAGGCTATACTAGTGAAGTAAAAATTGCAGAAGGTTCTCTCAAGCTGGGAAGATTTCAAATATGGCTTCAGGAAAAGCTTATGTCTATACTATCCAGTCTAGCTAAGTATAGTGAAGCTCATCACAACTAGCATGCTGACAATTTGGTGATGCATTATGTGAACATGCCAATTAATAAAACAAGGAAAAATACCAAATGGCTCTAACACTTGTTTGATCCCTTTCTGTTTTTGCATTGATAGTGAAAGAATGATCAAAAAGGGAGCATAAGGTACTAAGAATCACACATTGCTGAACAATAAACTCTAAATTGGTTGTTCGTACTCTAAAAGTGACATATTTGACACTGTCACAAAAAATTAAAATGAAAGACAAAAGGAAGCTGTATGTAAATGGATGGATGACTCACAAGTTTCCCTTGAAGAAAGCAAATAAGGGAGTTGGTTTTATTACATATCCAACAGTAAAAAGAAAACATGGTTTATGAATGATTGGTCATCCTGTATCATAGAGATCATAATAAATATCTGCAGAAGGATGGTCAAAAAATAATTGTAACTTACTATGCTCCAACATCTTGTCACAGAGGTTAAGGAAGCAGAAAATTTTAGAAAGAACTTTGTAAGAGCCTCCAAATTAAATCAACACCTACTTCAATATTTAGTAACTTCAATGCAAAATTGAGCATGTATGTTAGAAAATACAGCTCAGAAATGAGAGATGACAATAGCATTTTAAAGACAACTTTGAAAGACTCAAGAATTCTGATAAATTACGAGACCAACCATGATTCCATAGAATTGATATTAAATGTTCTATAGATGCAAAATGAGAAAGACATTTTTAGACATGGCTAATAGAGGAATGTATTTGGTTGGTCTATGCATATTTATTACATGGATCTTTTTTTCAAAATGAGTAAAAGGAATAGAAAATAATGTTCATTAATTGAAAAAAATAAATTCAAAGGAAGAAAAATCAAATAAGAGGGACCCATAACTTACAGACTACAACACAAAATCACACCTATAGATCATACTTTCTTCAAGAAAAGCATTTCAAGATGCTAGACATAGTTAACAACAAATAGCATCACAAAAAATGAAGATGCCTATATTTTAATAAACAAGATAAGATTCATTACTATAGCGAAGATCATTAACAAATCTGCCATTCATAGAACTACCAAATTATTCAAAAAAAGGTAAACATTAATATAAATTGAGAAGAATACAAACAATAAAAAGATATAGAATACAATTAAAATAAGTCCAGACCAAGAATATATTGAAGCCTCCCAAAAAAGGGGGTAGAGGATTGGGGTGAGGCAAAGGAACAGAATCACATAATGAAAAAGACCAGAAAAATTTTGTATGGAAGTCTAATTGACATAAATCTACTGTAACAATGAAAAGATTTAATAAAGCTTTGAAACTGTCTCAGTAGGCAAACACTTGCTATCTTTTCCAAATGGTGATATATGGCAATTAAAAGTCAAACCTGTGTAGCCTCTAAACTCATGTGCAACACTTCATGGAAGAGGAAGGTAGAAGAACACAAGTACTGTCTAAAAAAAAAAAGACAGGCGGTATAAGAAAAAATAAGTATACTGCAAGCTTGGTAAAACATCCAACCAAGCAAAAGTGTACCTAAAGGCTTTAAGAATAAAACTAGAAGAAAGGAAACATATACATGAAAAGTGGAAAAATATATATATATATATATATATATATATTTAAATTTTTTATGAAGAATTTTTTTCTCTATCAAGGATAGCAAAACTTTTACATTTGGATGTGTAACCTAAAGAAGTAGAAATTGGGCCAAAGCATACAAAAGAGGGAAAGCAGCTACATTAGATTAAGTATATATAGATACAGAGATAGACAGACAAACAGATAGATAAATAGATAGATAGACAAACAGACAGATAGATGGATGGATAGACAGAGAGACATAAAGTAATGTAACTGGAGAGCATTAAGGAATCAATTCTCAAGCCACCAGAAAGAGGGGAAGCAATTAGAGATGTAAATAAAATCTCATATTTTAAAAAAGGTCACTAAGAACATATGAAATACAACCAATCCATAAATTTACTTTCACATCTATACAAAAATTTAATGAAAATAGACTGGACACACATTTAAGGCACCCTTTATGAAGAAATGAAAAGGAATAGGGAAGATTTTGTAAACCATATTTCACAGAAGTGCAATTTTTACAATCACAATTTTCTGACAGGTATAGAGAATTCAAGATCCCACTTTGATAATTGCTTGGTGACTACAATAAAGTATTTAATAAAGGAAAAAAATTACCGTAAGTATTTAATAGAGGAAAAAAAATCACCTTACCAAATGTCTCCCAAACAAGTAGTGAACACTAGAGAAGGTTCTTTCAAAGATTTAAGAACAGAGATAACTTGGTTTGACTACTTTCTGATTATTATCATCAAGTAAAGGATAAAAAAGAAAGATGAAATATTTGTTTTGGAGGAAATTCAGTGCAGAATCCAAATAGAAAAGGAATTGCCTATAAATGGTGAAATGCTCAAGAGGTATGGAATAGTATTGACTGTCTCAAACCCCAAAATAATCCAGTGCCAACTGTCCTATCTACAAGGAACTGATTAAATCAAATGAATGAATGAATGACCACTGTCCACACCATAGTATGTATATGGTAATCTACATAGAGAAGGTGCAACATAGAATATCTGCTTTGAAAGTGAACTCACAGGCAGAGCCAAGATGGCTGAGTAGAAAGATGCACATACTCTAGCTCTTCCTCCACCGCCCATAAAATACCTGTAAAAAATGACTCTAAAATTCTAGAGTAGCAGAAGCCAGAAAATGACAGAGTGAAAGAGATTTCCAACCCAAGGTAGCCTGGAAATGTGACAGGAAAGGTCTATCATACAGATCATGGAGCAGAGCACAGCCCACAGAGCCCAGTCCAGCCACGGCAGCTGGGCACCAGCAGGAGCAGGACCGAAACAGGCCTTGGGCCAGAATCCTCAGCAGCAGCAGCTGTTCTCTGATCCCTCAACCCACAACCACCAAAGAAAGCTTTAAAGGTCAATGAGACAGCTTTTTCATTTGGATAAGAAGAAAATGTGGTTTGGCCCTGCCAGCAACAGCAGTGGCAGCCTCCATCTTTGGAGCCCTCTGCCTAAAGCCCTGGGGGAATTGAGCAGTTGATCTGAATCTCAGCCCTGAGCATAGTCCGGGGCTGAGGAGGAGGAGCAATGGAAGAGCTGGAGGTGACTGTGGAGAGGGAATTCTACTACCAACAGATTCTGGGCAGAAAAGTTTTTGGTCACTACCAGACCAGTGCACAGGCCAGGAGAAGAGTAAACTCCTCTCCCTTGATTGTGCCACTTTGGAGGAACTTAGAATTTACAGGACCCCAGAGTATACCTTCCCCTTGACAAAGGACTCAAAAGTCAAGTAACTGGCTGGGAAAATGCCCAAAAAGGGACAAAGAAAAAGACAAGAGAAGGTTACTTTCTTGGAAAGCAGGTATTTTCTTCCATCCTTTCAGGTGGGGAGGAATGATGTATGCCATCAGAATAAGATCCTAGGGGTAAGGTCTCTGCATCCAAAACCTCCAAAGTGGATGTGCAGTGGTCTCAGGCCACGAAAAAGCTCAAAAAGGATTTTGAAAATCAAGTAAGAGAGGAGAAGGAAAAATTGGAAGAGAAATGAGAGCAATGCAAGAACATCATGAAAAGCAAGTCAACAGCTTCCTAAGGGAAACCCCCCCCCAAAAAAAAAAATGATGAAGAAAACAACACCTTTAAAAATAGGCTAACTCAATTGGCAAAAGAGGTCTAAAAAGCCAATGAGGAGAAGAATGTTTTGAAAAGCAGAATTAGCTAAATGGAAAAACGGTTCAAAAGCTCACTGAATAAGACAGTTCTTTAAAAATTAGAATGGAACAGATGGAAGCTAATGACTTTATGAGAAATCAAGAAATTACAAAGCAAAACCAAAAGAATAAAAAAAAATAGAAGATAATGGGAAATATCTCACTGGAAAAAGAACTGATCTGGAAAATACATCCAGGAGAGACAATTTAAAAATTATGGGACTACCTGAAAGCCATGACCAAAAAAAGAGCCTATATATCATCTTTCATGAAATTATCAAGGAAAACTGCTCTGATATTCAAGAACCAGAAGGCAAAATAAATCCTGAAAGAATTCACCAATCACCTCCTGAAAGAAATCTAAAAAAGAGAAACCCCTAGGAATATTGTAGTCAAATTCCAGAGTTCCCATATCAAGGAGAAAATACCGCAAGCAGCTAGAAAGAAACAATTTGAGTATTGTGGAAATACAATCAGGATAACACAAGATCTAGCATCTTCTACATTAAGGGATTGAAGGGCTTGGAGTATGATATTCCAGAAGTCAAATTAGGATTAAAACCAAGAATCACCTACCCTGCAAAACTGAATATAATACTTCAGGGGAAAAAAATGGTCATTCAATGAAATAGAGGACATTAAAGCATTCTTGATGAAAAGACCAGAACCAAATAAAAAATCTGACTTTCAAACAGAAGAAGCAAGAGAAGCATGAAAAGGTAAACAGGAAAGAAAAACCATAAAGGACTCTCTAAAGTTGAACTGTTTACATTCCTACATGGAAAGATAATATTTGTACCTCTTGAGACTTTTCTCAACATTTGGATAGTGGGAGGGATTATACACACACACACATACATACATACACAATGCGCACACACATATACACAGAGAGCACATGGTGAATTGAATAAAAAGGGATGATATCTAAAAAAATAAAATTAAGTGGTAAGAGAGCAATAAATTGGGAGGAAAAGGGAGAAATGGAATGGGGCAAATAATCTCTCATAAAACTGGCAAGAAAAAGCTGTTTCAATGGAGAAGGAAAGGGAGGAGGTGAAAGGGGAAAAGTGAAGCTTATTCTCTTCATATCTGGCTTAAAGAGGGAATAACATGCTCACTCAATTTGGTATGAAAATCCATCTTACACTACAGTAAAGTAGGGAAGAAAGGGACAAGTGGGGTGGGGGGGATGATAAAAGAGAGAGTAAATGGGAGGAGGGAGTAATTAGAAGTAAACACTTTTGGGGAGGGAAAAGGTCAAAAGAGAGAATAGAATACATGGGGGACAGGGTAGAATGGAGGGAAATATAGTCTTACACAACATGACTATTATGAAAGTCTTTTGCAAAACCACACAGATACAGCCTATATTGAATTGCTTGCCTTCTCAGTGGGGATGGGTGGGGAGAAAGGAAGGGAGATAAGGTGGAACTTAAAGTTTTATGAATGAATGTTGAGAATTGTTTTTGCATACAACTGGGAAATAAGAAATATAGGTAAAGGGGTATAGAAATCAATCTTGCCTTACAAGAAAAGAGAGAAGATGGGGATAAGGGAAGGGAGGAGTGTGACAGAAGGAAGGACATATTGAGGGAAGGGGTAATCAGAATGCAAGGCATTATGGGGTGGGGGAGGTGAGAGATAGGGAGAAATTTTGGAACTCAAAATTTTGTGGAAATGAATGTTGAAAACTAAAAATAAATAAACATTTAAAAAAATAAAATTCTTTTCATTAAAAATATAATCAATGGAAACATTTAAATATACAAAAACCAAAAAGGATTATTTATTAAACTATGAACTTCTGTTAAGTACTATTTATTTTTAAAAGCACATACTAAATTTTGCAAAGTGGTAAAAAAAAAAGTGAACTCAGAGGTCTTTTGGTCCACCTATATAATCTCTCTCAAGGAAAACCCAATAAAACACACACAAATGGTCATCCAACTTTTGCTTGAAAATCTCCAATAAGATGAAACCCAGTACTTCCCAAGGTAGTATTCTAATTTTGGAGAGTTTGACTATAACAAAGTTTTTTCTTTACATCAAGTCTAAATTTACCTCTTTTCCACTTCTACCTGCTGCTCCTAATTTTGCTTTCAAGGGTCAAAAAGATTAACCTTTCTACCATATGCTGTTTTCAAATACTTAAAAACAATTATCATGTTCCCTCCAAGCTCACTCTTCATCAGACTAAATCTTTCCAGTTCATTCGGGATACACTAACCTGAACAATCTCCAATTTGTCAAATGTCATACCAAAATGTGGTCTAAACAAAAAACAATAGTTCTGGTATGATCTCACCAAGACATAACTGGGAGTAACTATCACCTCCAGTACATTTATCTTGGAAGGAAATTACAACTTGATAATTAGTTGGACCTGGAATTCAACAGATAGGACAGAGAATTAGGTTGCCTTTGGGAAATAGTCAAGTAATGTTGTTGCTGTTTTTAAATGACCTCAAACTTCTGGATAAAACAAAGACTAAGCCTTTGAAAGAAAAAAAAATGTCAACAAGCAACCAGTAAAAAATTAAGTCAATAAACATTTTTTTGAGTAGCTAATGTATGTACCAAACACTTCCTCAAGGAATTGTGGAGCTAAAGAAAAAAACGGAATATTGCTCCCAACAGAAGAAACATCAAATGTGTAAAAGAACTATGTGGAAATTAAAACTTTCTACAGACACAATGGAAACAGAAAAGAATGTTTTGAATTAAATATTCTTAATAAAAAACCTTTTAATACAAACCAACTGCAAGGTAGAAAGGGTCATAGATTGGGAGAAAAGATTATTTTATATAGACATAATGGCCACAAGTCAGGGGAAGGTTTAATTTAGTGTTTGATACAATGCTATTATTGATTGTCCTGAAATATATTTATTAATGAGGCTGGACAGATGGAGTACTTAATTACCAACTGTATATGTTTTAGATATTATACATGAAGTTCTAAAAGTATCATCCACATTTTTTTGGAAGAAATATTAAGTTCTTCTGCAACTGATATCAGTTAGATATAGTGAAAGGTCAAGCAGCTGTTTCACTGAAAGTGGTGGGAGGGGTGAAGAGAAACTTAGGTTCAAGAAAAGACTTTGATGGATTTTTTTTAAGCTACATTTTATGCATGAATGTACAAAACCAGTGACCTGCTTGGCAAGCCAAATTCTAAAAATTTCATGGTTATAGATAAAAAGATACTCATTTTTTTCCCCACTCATCAAGGGTTTCAAAACAACACAGATTTTTTCTTAGTCTCAAGAAAGCATCTGCACTGCCTTTCAATGAATCTGTGCTTCCTGATTCATTCCATTAGCGTATTGCTGGCTCCCCCATCCCAGAAAATAAATCTATTTTAAAACCTGACAAAGCCTTTCTACAGTCTCAGTACATTTAAGTGTTCTTCACTAGTTATAGCAGTGTCAAGTTTTGCGTTGCTGGTCTATCTGGTGAACAGGCATTCTGCTTAATGGAATCTTCTAGTAAAAGGAGAAGTAACCACAAACTTCTTCTGGTTCAGCTCATCAGAAATCTAAAGTAGTCATGCTCTTCTTTCAAAAGCTGAGTATTCTAAAGATGATCTAACCTTTATTGGATAATTAAGGTTCATACCCTTTGAATATAAATAATATGTTTCCAGTATTGTAGATATAAACAGCAGAAATATATAGATCCTAGGACGTATACTGGAAGTTGCTTTTGTTGCTTGTTAACAATTAATACTTTTATGACTTCTTTCTCCTAAAGTAGAATTCAGGAAAAAGAAATTTAATTGAGAAGTCTGGTTATATGTGTTATAGTTAACTGAATAACACTACAGTTCAAGAGGCAACCAAAGAACAATTAAATAAAATCTAAATATGAAAGGAATTCTAAGTTGTTTCTAAAAATATGAAAACCTCAGTTTATATTCCAGCTCTCTAATTGTTTAACTTGTGTGAAATTTTCTCTTAGCTTTTTCATCTTAAAACAAGGTTATAAAGATATCTTTCTTATTGGTTTTCAAAAGCTATTATAAAAATCAAATAAGATTCTATTAACAATCATGATTTCATTAAGTAGGGGACTAAGATGGAGGAACTTTGTCTAACAATGCAGATCGTTACTTTCCATACAATCTTTAATCTTAGTTGCACAAAAGATAATATATAAAAGTACTCTGAAATTAGAGTACACTTTATAACTATATAAAATGCGAAGTAAGACTGCTATTTGACTTTTTTTAGTTAAATCTTGCTGCTTTTGGTGTGGAGATCCAAAGTGTCTGTTGGCTGTTAAACTTATGAAGAGCAAAGCTTACTATCATTCTCCTCATTAGGCTGCTACTGAACATACCTCAGCAAACCACCAGAAAAAAAAAAGTTATCAGGATACATATCAATATCTTTGAGACTATGTCTCAAAAAAATATCCTAATGAGACCACTTAGATTTATTCGGAACAAGCAGGGGAATGGACATGTTTCACAACCTCAGTTTACTTTCACCAGAAGAGCTGACGCAATCTGCTCATCTCCTCGATTACACCAGAAGAGCCTCATTTGGTAAACAAGTACCAATTACAATACTGCTGCAAACAGACTGCTCCTTTTTCCAATCTAGCTTGTATGAAACCTACGTGCAGTCCACTGTCACGCTCTGGCGGGCTTTTCTGTGCCTAACTTCCTGATGTAAGAGGTGCAAACTACCTCTGAGTATCTGTCTGGTTCTGCACTGATTTAGAAAAAAAAAAAGGATGCTGGAATCTCTTCCCTGCACAGAACAGCACCATACTGTACTCAGTCCTCACTTTTTTCCTTCTCACTCAAATGCTGAGCTTTCACAATAAAGAGTTAATTATTTTAAAACATAGGCCAAGATTGCTTTCCTTTCAACAAGATCCCTTCATGAAGGCAGAAGATCCATATTCAGAGCAATAGAGTAATTGACAAACAGCCAAGCAAAAGGGAGAGGGTCCTGACAAATTCCAATCTGGGCACCTGGCAATGTTTCCAAAGGCTGAGGTTTGAAGAACATCTAACTGACCAGATACAGTCTACAGACAGCTTGACAGACACTATTATACACTCAAGACTTTTACGACTTTGCCCACAACCTACAACTCTGAAGCACCATTATATATTCCTGCTCTTCCAGATTCTGTGACTCAATCAAATGAACCTCCTCACTCTGTTCCTCATATGTGCTACTTCTTTTTCTCCACATCTTTGTATTGGCTGTCCCACAATACTGGAATGTACTTCCCTCACCCCATCTCTGCTTCATAGAATGTCTCTTTCTTCAAAAGAGTTCTTAACCTAGAAGACATTTAAGAGGGTCAGTGAACTTGGATAAGAAAAAAATATATATAAAACTTTATTTTCACTCCTCTATAACTGAATTTAGAATTGTCTTCAATTAATATTTTTTAAAAAATTATTCTGAGGGGTGCAAAGTGGTACAGTGGACACAGCACCAGCCCTTGAGTCAGGAGGACCTGACTTCAAATGCGGCCTCAGATTCTAACTAGCCTTGTAAACCTGGGCAAGTCACTTAACTCCGATTGCCTTCCCTAAAAAGTATTCCAAGAATGGGACCTTAGGCTTCACCAGATTGCCAAAAATATCCACAACACAAAGAGGGCATTCATGAGAATGCCTGTTCTGTATGAAACTTCTCTTGACATATTCAAATACTAGTGCTCTCTCTCTCAAATTACCTTGCTTAACAACTTTATACTTATCTGCATTTATTTCACATATACTTAGTTAACTCTTTACATGATATACAGCACTGCACAGTAGACAGAAGAAAGAATATTGTAGTTCAAGTATTGTCTCTGACCCACATCAGCAGGGTAACAAGTGGGCAACCACCCAGACTCTTGGCAGTCAAGACTAAGTTGATGAGAAGGTACATTGGTAAATGGAGTTGCCTTACTGGGAGTTCCCTACATTAAATAAACTACAACTCTAACGACTATCCCTACCCCTATTGTACTTACATATTTACTTCCTATCTCTCCAGTTAGAAGGTAAGATAATTTCAGAAAGGGACTATTTCATTGACTGTATTTGTATCCCCAATACAGTACAAAGCTCACAGTGGGGACTTGTACTGTATTTCACTGAGTAATTGTCACACCATGTACATGTGTGTGTATGTACATGCATGTGTGTGTTTTCAGTCCAAAAATTAGATTATAACCTTCCACTGATTAATCATTGCATGGTATAATTCTGTTCTTTACACTGCTTAAAAGGTAAACAGAGCAGCAACGTATTTACCTGTGGCATATGGATTCACACTTATCTCGTGCACGTTGCAGGCTACGAACCCAGAATTATCAGAGCACAAGCATTGTCAGTATTCAGTTTTAACAAATATCCATAAATATTCCATGTACCCTAATCTTGCACCCAAGGCAGTTTAGTAATAAGTAATTTTTAAGTAATACTGGAACGATTTTTTTTAAAGCTTCACATAATGGTCACATCCCATTTTTTGTGAAAAAATTTTGCATGAAATATGCAATGATTACGCAGTGAAATACAGCACTTGTTGATTAGCTGACTCTTTAGATAACACCACAGAGGACTAGAAAATTTAAAATTTGTACTATCTGTTGACTATATGCTTATTTTTAATATTTAACTGACAGGTTAATTACTAATTATTAAGAACCTTAAATATTTTCCACTCTCTCAGTTCCTGACTAACTTCAAAAGTCATCCTCAATATCTCCTGAAATTTCCTTCAGTGCCTGTGGCCTCCTTGCCCCAGAATATCCAACTCGGCCAGGAGAGTTCTAATCCTAGAATATCCTGTCACCAGGTTCCGGAGTAGATCTGAAAACTAGGTCTAAATTTTATCAGTTACCAGAAGAAAGCCAGGTTCCAAGGAGAGGTGAGATAAGGTCTTAGTCCTCAAGAAAAGAAAAAGGACCAGAACCCAAACGCAAAAGCAGAAGTCATCAGACAGGAGTGATTGGAGGGGCAAAGATGTCCCTGTCTTCTGCTATACTTCTGAGTGGATATGTGCTTCTCAAGTAATATACTGATTCAAACAACAACTACAGTAGCTACAAAATTATATACCCATACTTATACCTTTGCTCTGGTTGTGGCTATAGTAATGGTAGAATTAGAGCTAGAGGTACACTTGTACATTTATGAGGATTCTCATAATTATTAGGTTTGAAAATAACTACTTGTCCAACACATGCTCATTGACTCACTGACATTGCTTAAGTGACCTTCAGCCCTGATGACAGGGATTATTTTATGTTATGTTTCAAACAGACAGCCTGGAAGAGTACTGGAAGTGCACTCTCATTCTTTAGAAAGAAGTATTTTCCTTCTTCCATATGCATGGCCACCACTATCTAAAAGTCAAAACTGGGAAGGGATCTGGGGATCACAGGAGCATAGATTTTACCACACCAATATCCACTGTGTTATGTGAGGAAGCGGCAATGACATTAAAGAAGATGAAATTCGGGGGGGGCGGAGTCAAGATGGCGGAGTAGAAAGACGCACGATTACGAACTTCGAACCCACAGCCCATAGAATTAATGTAAAAAGAGATCCCCATAAGTTCTGGATCACTGTAAGGTGTGCAGAAACAGAGTGGAAGAGATTTCCGTTCCAGAGAGCCCTGGAGAGCCGTCCTCAGGGTCCGTCACGCCCCGGAAAGCGGACCCCACCCCAGCGCTGTCCTGGCCGTGGCCCCAGAGAAGCTGATCCGAGCAGGCTTCAAGGACGGAAGCTCCGGCAGCCGGGAAAGTCCCTCCGCCCACAGAAGCTACAGGTCAGTGAGTGAGACGGCTGGGCTGGAAGAGGGGAGCGGGGTGTCTCCGTGGCTCAGGCCCCCTCGGGAGGAAGCGGCGGAGGCAGAGGCAGGGTCAGGGGCGGCGGCAGAGGCAGTAGCTGCGGCGGCGGCCCGGGACTCCCCCAGCAGCAGGCAGGATCTTCATTACTGAGAGTCTCTGCACAAACCCCCTGAGGGAACTGAGCCTGGGAGACGGCCCTGCCCCACCCCGCTCCATTACTGAAGGTCTCTGCATAAAGCCCTTGAAAGAGCTGAGCCTGGGAGGTGGCCCTGCCCCACCCCAGCACCAGAACTATAGCTCACATTGATTAGCAGCCACGCAGCCAGAAAGCCCATTTGAATCTCAGACCCCAAGCACTAGCTGGGCGGATCTAGGCGGGGGTAGACAGGAATCTCAGAAGTCAAGTAACTGGCTGGGAAAATGCCTAGAAAAGGGAAGAAAATAAGACTATAGAGAGTTTTTTCGAACAGATGCAAATGATCCCGACTTTAGGATCTGACAACGAGGACATATTCTTGCCATCAGGGAAAGACGTGGAGGGCGGGGCCTTGGAAACCCAGACATCCCAGGGCCTTGGAAGGGCTCAAAAGGATTTTGAAAAGCAAGTTAGACAGGTGGAGGAAAAAATGGGAAGAGAAATGTCAGAAATGCAAGAAAAGTATGAAAAACGGGTCAATACCTTGGTAAAGGAGACCCAAAAAAATGCTGAGGAAAATAACACCTTGAAAAATAGGCTCACTCAATTGGCAAAAGAGGTTCAAAAAGCCAATGAGGAGAAGAATGCTTTCAAAAGCAGAATTAGCCAAATGGAAAAAGAGGTTCAAAAGCTCACTGAAGAAAATAGTTCTCTCAAAATTAGAATGGAACAGATGGAGTCTAATGACTTTATGAGAAACCAAGAAATCACCAAACAAAACCAAAAGAATGAAAAAATGGAAGAGAATGTGAAATATCTCATTGGAAAAACAACTGACCTGGAAAATAGATCCAGGAGAGACAATTTAAAAATTATGGGATTACCTGAAAGCCATGATGAAAAAAAGAGCCTAGATATCATCTTCCATGAAATTATCAAGGAAAACTGCCCTGACATTCTACAACCAGAGGGCAAAATAAGTATTGAAAGAATCCATTGATCACCACTTGAAAGAGATCCAAAAAGAGAAACTCCTAGGAACATTGTGGCCAAATTCCAGAACTCCCAGCTCAAGGAGAAAATCTTGCAAGCAGCTAGAAAGAAACAATTCCAGTACTGTGGAAATACAATCAGGATAACTCAAGATCTAGCAGCTTCTACATTAAGGGATCGAAGGGTGTAGAATAGGATATTCCAGAAGTCAAAGGAACTAGGACTTAAACCAAGAATCACCTACCCAGCTAAACTGAGTATAAGACTTCAGGGGAAAATATGGTCTTTCAATGAAACAGAGGACTTTCAAGCATTCTTGATGAAAAGACCAGAGCTGAAAAGAAAATGTGACTTTCAAACACAAGAATGAGAAGAAGCATGAAAAAATAAACAGCAAAGAGAAGTCTTAAGGGACTTACCAGAAGTGAACTGTTTACATTCATACAGGGAAAGACAATATTTGTAACTCTTAAAACTTTTCAGTACCTGGGTAGTTGGTGGGTCCATACACACACATGTACACGCATGCATGCACACACATATACACACATGCACACACATACAGAGACAGAGAGCACAGATCGAATTGAATAGGATGGGACCATATCTTAAAAGAAATTAAGGTAAATGGTGAGAGAGAAATGTAATGGGAGGAAAGAGGGGGAAATGGAAGGGGGTAACTATATGTCATTTAAGAGGCAAGTAGGAGACTTTTTAGTGGAGGGAAAAAGAGGAGAGCTGAGAAAAAAAAAATAAGAAGTTTACCCTCATCACATTTGACTAAACGAAGGAATAAAATGCATACTCATTTTGGTATGAAAACCTATCTTACAGTATAAGAAAGTGGGGGAGAAAGAGATATTGCAAGGGGGGGATGATGGAAGGGAGGGCAAAGGGAGGAGGGAGCAATTTGAAGTCAACACTTGGGGAGGGACAGGATCAAAAGACAGAAGAGAAACAAGGAGGGGCAGGTTAGGAGGGATGGTAATTCAGTTAGTCTTACAGAACACAACTATCAGGGAGGTCATTTGCAAAACTACACAGATATGGCCTATATTGAATTGCCTGCCGTCCCAAAGGGAATGGGTGGGGAGGGAGGGATGGGGAGATTTTGGAACTCAAAGTTTTAGGAACAATTGTTTAGTATTGTTGTTGCAACTAGGAAAGAAGACATACAGTTAATGAGGAATAGAAAGTCATCTGGCCCTACAGGAGAAAAGAGAAGATAGAGACAAGGGAAGGGAGGGATGACAGAAGAGAGGACAGATTGGAGATAGGGAAAATTAGATTGCTTGGGGTATTGGGGTGGGGAGAGAGGATAAAAGGGGAGAAAATTTGGAACCCAAAATTTTGTGAAAATGAATGCAAAAAGTTAAATAAATAAATGAATGAATGAATGAATGAATGAATAAATAGATAGATAAATAGATAAATAAATAAATAAATAAATAAATGAATGAATGAATGAATAGATAAATAAAGGATGAAATTCGGGAGAATTTCCTATGGAAGAAACACATACTAGAGCCAACACAATTTTAAATGTATTAAGAGGATGGATTCTCAAGTTATTTCAAAGAAAGGAAGATTCCAAGTGATTTTTTTTAACAAACGATGGTTCTATTTTTTGAAAAAGTGAATGGGAAGAAATTAGCAACAAATGACCCATAACCTTGCTTTCTCATCCTTCATAAAATCATAAAAATATTTATGATTATAAGCTATGTAAACATCAAGGATCTCTTCAATAAAAATATCAAACACAATGGGCAAGCTTTTGCTTATGATATTCTACAGCACCCACATCCTTACAACTGGCCAAAGGGTATAGAGATTTCACCTGTCAAACCTTATCTATTACTGATAGTTTAAAACATTTAATTCAGAAGAAAATAAACTCTTGAAGTTTCTTCTCAAAATAAAGCATAAGTCACATGTTGCAAGACTCCATGAAAGATGTCACAAGAGAGGTAATTTTATTCAATGACCCTAGAAATACTGGCATCAAGTGAGATGTAAAACATAGAGATACATATATTATCTAAGGTGTTTCAATATCATGGAAGATGCCCTGTGTAAAGTCATAACAAAGGAAGGATTCTCTCATGTGAGGCTCTTCAAATGCTCTGATTCATAACTGATTCTGTATTAATAACAAAGGTTCAGGAATTCAAACCAAGCCAAGAGATCAGTCTCATAATGAAGAAGCAAAATATGTGCAAAATAAACTGCCAAAAATAAAATTATGGTTAGACTGAAAGCCCATCAAATTGCTTTGCTACTATATATATTTTGATCAGATATTGCAGATGAACAATAAGCCAAGGCCAGAACTAAGTAGAAAGAGATCTGGCAACCATATACTTGGGAAATTCTACAGTATTTTCAGGGATCTCAAGTATGGTCGTTTCTCTCTAACATCTATATTTTCTTGGGAATTTTATATCTCTGTGAATCATAGAACACCACAGTTCCAAAAAACTGTCATCACAAAGTAATTTGAGATTCTTTCAGTGGGCAGTAGAGAGTACTAATAATCAGTGCAGAGTAGTTTTCATTTCCATTCACCTATTTGCAGAGAATTTTTTAAGCATATACATCCTTTGTTAATTGGGAAGGCGGAACAACAGCCTCTCACTAACAATAAATGCAGGAGTCCACTAGACTAGGAGGTCCTTGAGAGCAGTTTTTTACCTTTCTTTATATCCCCAGCACTTAACACAATGTTTGGCACATATGAGGCACCAAATAAATACTCACTGATTAGTTCACTAGTAACATCTTTCATGATAGGTAAAGGGGTGGCTTATTTATAACCATTCAAGATTACAAGGATTTCTCGGATAATATCCAACATTTACATTTGTTCTGTGTGGAAGTGCATATCTAATATTTTGAGTTTCATCTTTGAGGCTATCCTAAGAGAGCCATCTCCATGGGTAAAGTAGTAGACATTTTACTTTCACTTACATAAAGCCCAAATGAGATGCATCAAAAATGGAGACCAGGTAACTCTACTTCTAGTACTTCTGGTTTTCTCACAAACTTCTTATATTTCTCCATCTGCAATTCCCCAGACTATAAAAGTAGTCTTGCAAAAACCTCACTTGCCTTCTGACCTGTTAAGTCAAATAACATTTGTATCCAAATTGTCTTTTTTATGCTATATCAGTTTTATGCTATATCAGTTCTAATATATTTTTAGCAAGCTATTTGGAGCAAGAAGCTTCTTTTAAATTTGATCCTTTCACCCTAAGTTACTAGACTGCAAAGCATGCATTTTAGAGCTGTGCAGAGTCAGCTCTGATACTGCAGGTCCACTTAGAGAAAATTGCAAATGGCCATGCTTGAGCCACCCTGAATGCAGAAGCAATGGAGGGTGCCCATGGAGATGCAAAATGGAGGATGTAAGACTTGTAGGTTTTTTTAAGAGTTAAACTTTCTTTACATAAATCTTTTTAAAAAGTGTCACTCATTAAACTATCCTCCCAAAATATCCACTTGCATTTTCAAAAACATCCCAAAACAAATATAAAATAAAAATAAAACATTATATCAGGATCATAAATTTAGAACTTCCAAGGATCTTGGATGCCATCTAGCCCAAATACATCACTTTACAAGTAAGAAAACTGAGACCCAAAGAGATTAAATAATTTTCTGATTACATACCGCTAGTAAATTTGTGATTTTGTGTTCAAACTCGGGTCCAAATCTAGTATTCTATCCACTGAATCCCAATAAATGTATACATCTTTAAAAGGGATCTCCAATATCACCAAACTAAGGCAAACTAATTTTTCCAACCACCCTGACTTGACCTACTCTTCCCATACCCATTATTTCTAAGAATCCATTAGATGCCAGAGAAAAATTTTAAAAAGGAACCTAGAAACTACATAGGACATAAATTTGGAAATCTCACCCAATGGCCTTACAATCTCAAACAGTCTAATCAACAGGATACAAACATGGAAAATATGTCCAACGGATAGATCATGTCTCAAATATTTAAAAACTCTGGAAAAGTTCCCTCTCTAGACTAAGATTTACATAAATAGATCCATAAGTTTACATATGCAACTAAATATTTAGGAAGGCTCATCTCTTTCAGGACAATGAAATTAACCCCAGTAAGGAATTCAAGAAAGTATATTTTGGAGTAACTACTAGATTACAGTATTTGACCCTGAAAGTTCTATTTCATAAAGCTATTTATATGGAGACAAACTCTATATCTAAAAAGTGCAGATATGCTTTTTTTATTTCCTTTGCCATTTGGGGGAGGGAAAAGCATTCCTGATTTGTATATTAAAGCACAAGCATCTGTCCTACTGATGATATTCTAGGGAAGCACATTAGCATAAAATTTAACGATGTCAAATAAGTGGATGTGAAATAGGGACTGCGTAAAGACACTATTTCCAAGGCTGACAGAAACATCACTGTTTAGAAATGCAAATGAAACCATTATGTTCAATAATTATATGAAAATATGAACAGTTCAGCATGTTTTCCAGCCCTGATGGCGGTTAATGGGATGTACGCTTATGTAAATAACTACTATTAAAGCTAATGCTGAAAAAAACTAATAAATTCATACTAAAGCAACTGATTTAGTACGCTTTTAAACCCCAGCAGTGCTCACTTATTAGAAAAGAGTGCATTATTATGTTTAGAACTCATTACTGCTACAAGTCACTGCAACTCCATCAATTACCATGCATTAATGAAAATGGGACACATACAAAAAAAAAAATTATTGCCTCTCAGCAGTTTTCTTTAAAGACAAAATCTAGGGGTATTACCATCATGGGGCCTTGTAGAGAACTTATCAGCAAGATAATCTTTATTACTACAACTGTAGTCCTCATACTATTACCCTAGGGAATTTTGGTCCTAAAAAGGGCTAACCTCTATGCAAAATTACCAACATATTTACAACAAGGCTAGCCATTTAAACATCAATATAAATGCTCAATATTAAAAGTGCATATTTTTTCTTTTTGCTTTTATTAAAATCCTTATTTAGACTTTTTTTTTTAAAAAAAGAGGGAGATGAGAAACAGAAGGGGAAAAAAATCATTGTTTAAAAAGGCAAAAATCCAGAATAGTAATGAAAACAGAATTAACTGTGTAATACAGATGTTAAGATTCCAAACTACTGTCTGATAAGACCAAATAAATCCCACCCAGTTTTACATTTATGCCTTTAATGACTTCCTGTGGAACCAAGGGATCTAGTTTTTAAGGATGCTGCATGTATTTCTGTTTCAGGAACAAGTCTGACTTTCTTACTATAAAACAAAGATTTTTAGGACAAAATATCAGGCAGTCACCAAATCATTGTTGTTTAAAGTTCAATTCTAGTTGGCATTCAACAGCAAAGAAGTGCTGAAGCAGCAGAAAAACCAAATACTGAAAACTGTTCACTTTCAGCTTCTACTTCTGTCAACTAGTACATTCATTTTCTTTAACATCATATATATTTTTTCTCCAGTAAAACACAATCACTATTTTATTACTTTCTAAATTAATACAAATTCACTTATTCACTTAATAACTGAGGAAAAACAGCTTTCACTAGGAGGGCTATATTTTGGTTCTCGAAGAAGTCTATTCATTTCTTCAAAAAAAAAAAATGTGGTCCTGCAATTTGGATGTGCTGCCACCTACAGCCAAGTTGTGCAGTCAGTAAGTCGGTCAATAAACCTTTATTAAGGCACCTATTTAGGCAAGAATTGTGCTTAAATGGTGCTATAAAGAAAAGCAAAACACAGTCCAGGCTCTCAAGGAACTCACAGTCTAATAGGGGAGGCAACATAAAAATAAAGACATATACAAGGGACATACAAAACTGGAAGAGGGATTGGGAAAGGCTTCCAAGATGTAGGTGAAAGTTTTCCCTAAATTTCTGTGGCTCCTTGATAAAGTATATCAAGTTTAATCTTGAAATTTCTATAACCCTCTCCACACTCCCATTTGAACAGTAAATAAACTTATGTAAACTCAATCAAACATTAAACATTCCACAATCAAACAAGCTTTACAATCCTTTACATTTATAAAGGGGCAGCTAGGTGGCACAGTGGATAGAGTGTCAAGCTTGGAATCAAGAAGACTCATCTTCCTAAGTTCAAATGTGGCCTCAGACATTTAACTAGCTGTGTGATACTGGACAAGTACTCAACCCTGTTTGCCTCATCTGTAAAATAAAAAGGACAAAGAAATAACAAACGACTCCACTGTTTTTGTCATGAAAATCCCAAATAGGGTCACAAAGTGTTGGACAAATCTGAACAAATGAACAATAACAACAACATTAACGGACCAACTGCCCTCACTTTATAAAGGAAGGAACATAGGGAACATAGGCCAACAAAAGAGAAGTAATTAAAGATGGTGGACCAGAAAGTCACATATACTCTAGTGCTTCCCCCCACAGCCCACAAAATACCTGTAAAAATGACTCTCAACAAAGTGTAGAGCAGCAGAAGCCACAGAACAACAGAGCGAAAGAGGTTTCCAGCCAAAGGTAACCTGAAAGGCCAACAGGAGTCTATCTCATGGGACACTGAGCGGAGAGGAGAACAGCCCTGGCCATGTGGCAATGGTGGGAACAGGACCTGAACAGACCTCCAGGCAGAGTTCCTAGCAAGGGAAGGTCCCAGATATCTCAATCCACAAGTGACAAAGAAAGCTCCAAAGGTCAGTGGGAGAGGGCTTTCCCAGCTGGGCCAGAGGGTAGGTGGAGGGATTGTACATACACACACACACACACAAACACATAGACAGAGAGTAAAGGCTGTGTTGAATCAGAAGAGATGATACCCACACAAAAAATATTTAAAATAAAAATTAAGGGGTGAGGGAAGAAAATACTGGGAGGAGAAAGGGAGAAATGGAATGGGGCAGGCTATAACTCATAAAAGAGATAAAGAAAAATCTTGTTCAATAGAGGAGAAAAGGGAGAAGGGGACAGGGAAAAAGTGAAGCTGCTCTCTCCACATATGGCTTAAGGAGGGAGTAACATGCTCACTAAATTTGGTATGAAAATCTATCTTAAACTAGAGGAAAGTAGGGGAGGAGGCAATATGTGGGGTGAGGGGAATGATTGAAGGGAGGGCAAATGGGAGAAGGGAGTAACTAGAAATAAACACTTTTGGGAAGGGACAAGGTCAAATGAGGGAACAGAACAGAATAGAATAAATGGGGGACAGGATAGGATGGAGGGAAATACAGTTAGTCTTACACTTAGTTAGTCTCCTGACTCAGTTTCTCCACTGACACCTGGCAGACTCTAAGCCTCAATGAATGCAAGCTGACAATCTACTCCTGCCTGGAACTGACATGAAGATGGGGAAATATTGTTTCCCTGCAATGTCCCTACTCTTAGTGGCAATTTCCTATAGTCAAAAGGTTTGTAAGCTTAATACCAGATCTATTACATTATAGATTGTTGGTAGGGGAGCATCCAAGATCAAGTCTAAAATTAAGCTATTAGGCTTGGAACTTTAGACCAACAACAAGTTAGGGTCCTTTAATTCTTAATAATAGTGGGGAGACAATTAGGTCAAGGGCTTATAAAGTTAGCATGCATAGTTATTATTTGTGTCTCAGTTGGTTAATGTTAAAAAAAATCCATTTGTGGTCTATATTGTAAATGCTTTAAAAGAAATATCACCTGACCAAAAGTTGGAATTGTGTTATGTGATATGAGCTGTGTTTAAAATGAAAAATGAAAAAGAAGAGAAGCAATTGGCCCAAGATCAAAGAATTCCTTAGGGGGCATCTCAGAGGTCAGCTGGTTCAACTGCAATAGTATTGTCCCTCTTCAATAACATATATGAAAAGAGGTCATCAAGCTCTATTTAAGACTGTTTGTAATTATAAACTTGAATACTTTCTAAATGCAATACCCCATTCTATCCGAACAGCTCTAATTATTCACAAATTTTCCTTAACATAGAGGATAAATCAATCCTCTCTGAAGTTTTCTGCCATTACTAAGAATACCACAGACCTCTCAGACCCCAGCACTCATTCCACTGCAGCCACAGTAGTCTCCCAAGGTAGCAATTCTTGTGGGGAGGAGACCTGGCAATGCACTTTGCACAAGCATCATTCAGCCTCTGACTTCTCATGAGTCACTGCTTCTGAAGAACTAAAAAATAAATAAAGTTAGCCCTACTAAAGTCCTTGGCAGCATGGAATGACTCAACATCAGAAAAACGTTAGTTTTATTAGTGGAAATGACAATAAGGAGGATCTATTACTATGTGCTTTGTCTCTTGCACTCTGAAATTTTCAATATAACACAGTTAGAACCATGATGTCTTATATTCCCCTATTAGGATGTGAGCTTGTGGAAATCAAGGATGTGCTTACTTTTCTGTTTCTATCTACAGCATTTAGTTTTATTCATCCTAAGTACTTAGTAAATGCTTTATCATTCATTCATTCCTAGCTCTACCCTCTGAAATCAAACAAAACAAATCAAACCTATATAGCAGTCCTCTAAATATGACAGTTCTAACCACTTTGCCAAGTAAGTTTGTATGCCAACTAAATAACCATCTTCAATTTCTTCAATCTTTCCTCCTAAAGAATGATGTCAACTCACTTCACCATCCTGCTTTCTCTCCTCAGCAAGCACACTTTATCAATTTTCTTGAACAAAAAAAAAAGTAGCATCCAAAATTTTAAAAACTACTTCAAATTATCTAGTGAACCAGTATCCAAGCTGGGACTAGAGCCCAGGTATCCTGACTCTGCCCCAAACTCATTCCAATTATTTCAAAGGACTCTAAGATCTGCTCACAACATCCTCCTGTAACAAATTAAGGAGATAATAAATTAATTCACAAAGTAATTTTTAAGACTAGTTTGCCCATGTTTTAACTAGGAGAAATCTAGCATAAAAAATTTCCAGGGAGGTTGAAGATAATTCTCCAAAATACATTACTGTTATAGAAAACTCAGATCAGGTCATCTTACTCTATGTACTGCTCTGCACAACTGGTTGTTGATGAGTTGTTTTCAGTTGTGTCCAAATCTTTAAGACATCTTTTTGGTAGTTTCTTTGGCAAAGATGCTGGAGGGGTTTGCCATTTCCTTCTCTAGCTCATTTTACAGATGAAGAAACTGAGGTAATCAGGATTAAATGACTTCCCCAAGGTCACAAAGCTAGTAAGTATCTAAGGCCACATTTGAACTCAGATCTTTGTGATTCTAGGCCTGGAGCTCTATCCACTACATCACCTAGCTACTCAATCTTCTTGGGACTACAGTCAATTAATATTTAGTACATCTACTGCAAGAATGTTTTCCAGTAAAGCTTCCTAGTGCATAGAAAAATGCTCTAGGACACAGCAGAGTATAGTGGAAAGAGAAGTAAGGTTAGAAGACCTAAGACTTCAAGTCTTAGCTTCAACATTTACTGATGCATGACTTTAAGGGAGTCATCTAACATCTTTTGACCTCATCTAAAAAAAAACATGCATAAGAATTGGGAAGAGCCAGAATGGCAGAATAAAGGCAGGATCTAGCTTGAGTTCTCCCAAATTCTCCTCCAAACAATTTAAAAATAATACCTCAATGCAAATTCTGAAGAAGGAGAACCAACAAAAAGACAGTGTAAAACATTTTTCCAGAGCAAAACTCCTTAGAAGGTCAAGAGGAAAGGTCTGTCCAACAGGGATGAGAATGGAGCACAATCCAGTACAGACAGAGCACTGGAAAGCCAGGATAGGCCCTGGGGGCGACTGAATAAGCAGTAACTTCTGGAGCGCTCAACCCACAGACAGTAAGGGGACTGGAAAACTGGTCAGAAGGAGATTACAGGGGATCCTTTGTTGGCACAGGATGCAGGATTCCTTAGCATTACCCATACAAGGATCCAGGTTGCAGTTCAAGGGGGAAGAGAAGCATTAGCCCACCAACCCACAATCATAAGGGAGTGGGAGCACTGTTCATATTTCCAAGGCAGAGAAGAGTGCTTGTGGTCACTCACAGACCAGAGTACAGGCCATGAGAGCAATGACCACACCTCTCCTAAGACTGTACCACCTTGGAAGAACTAAACATTTCCCTAGAATTAGCATTGAAAAGAGCAGCGTAAAAAACCTAAAGCTTAGGACAGTGTTCCTTCCACCCCAAGAGCAGAGCTCAACTTTAATATAAAGTTAAAAGTCATGAAATAGGCTAGAAAATTAGCTAAAAGAAAAGTTACTATGGTGATAGGAAAGATCAAAACACAAACTCAAAAGAAGACAACAATGTCAAAATAGCTACATGTAAAGAATCAAAGAAAATGGTGAATTGATAGATGTCAGGCCCAAAAATGATTCCTGGAATAATTCCTCAAAAAGGATTCTTAAAATCAAATAAGAGAGGTAGAGGAAAAATTGCAAAAAAAATGAGAGTGATGCAAGAGAATCACGAAAAATTAGTCAACAGCTTGATAAAAGAAGAACTAAAAAGGGGGAAAGATGTGCAAAAATTCAGTGAAAAAAACTCATTAAAAAGTAGAATTAGACAAATGGAAAATGGATGTACCAAAGCTCAACGAAGAAAATAATTCCTTAAAATTAGAACTGAGCAAATAGAAGCTAATGACTGCATGAGACAGCAAGAAACAATCCAACAAAGTCAAAAAATGAAAAAATACAAGAAAATGTGAGATATCTCACTAGAAAAAAACAACTAACTGACAGGTAAAACAGATCAAAACAGATAATTTAGGAATTACTGGACTACCTGAAAGCCATGATCAAAAACTAGCCTAGATAGCATATTCCAAAAATTATCAAGAGAAACTTCCCTGATATTCTAGAACCAAAGGTTCACAATACACAGTAAATAAGCATATTCAAGTATCTGCTAAATGTAAAGATCCCAGATTTTGGGGGGAAAAAATTGCTGGGAAAACTGGAAAGCAATTTGGCAGAAGTCATTAGATCAATATCTCACACCAACATACCAAAGTAAGGTCTAGATGGGCACGTGATTTAGACATATAGGTTGATACCATAAGCAAATTAGGGGAGTAAGAAATAGTTGACTTGTGAGATCTATGGATAAGGGAAGAATTTATGACCAAACAAGAGACAGAGAACATTATGGGGTGTAGAGTTTTGTACAAACAAAACCAATGTAGCCAAGACTGCAAGGAAAGCAGAAAACTGGGAGAAAAGATTTATAGCAAGTTTCTCTGATAAAGACTTCATTTCTCAAATACATAAATATATAAAGAAGAATATACAAGTCATTACCCATTTGGTAAGTAGTCAAAGGATATGAACAGGCAGTGTTCAAATGAAGAAATCAAAGCTATTGATACTCACATGAAAAAATGCTCTAAAATACCACTGATTAGAGAAATGCACCTAAAACAACTCTGAGGTACCACCTCACACCTATCAGACTGGCTAATATGACAAAGAAAAATGACAAATGTTGAAAGGGACGTAGGGAAATTGGGACACTAACAACATTGTTGTTGGAGTTGAGAACTGCTCCAACCATTCTGGACAGCAATTTGGAACTATGTCCAAAGAGCTATAAAACTGCATGTACCACTTTTAGGTCTTTATCACAAAGAGATATACCTCTCTTCCTCTCCCTCCCATCAAAAAAAGGGTAAAAGCCTAAAAATATTTATAGCAATCCTTTTTTGTGGCAGCAAAGAATTGGAAATTGGCGGGAAGTACATCAATTGGGAAATGACTGAGTAAGTTGTGTTATATGATTGAGATGGAATACTATTGCATTATAAGAAATGAGCAGGATATTTTCAGAAAAACCTGGAAATACATGAACTGAGGCAAAGTGAACATTATATATAGTAACAGCAATTCATTACAATGCTAAACTGTGAAGAACTTAGCTATTTTCGGGAATACAAATTTTCAAAAGAATTTCAAAGAACTTATGACAAAGTTCTGGAATTATGCCCAAAGAGTTATAAAACTTTGCATATCCTTTAATACAGAAATACCACTACTAGATCTAGATCCCAAAGAAATCACAAAAAAAAGGGAAAATGACCCATATGAATAAAAATATTTATAGTAGTTCTTTTTGTGGTGGACAAAAATTGGAAATTGAGGGGATATCCATCAACCGGGGAATGGCTAAACAAGTTGTGATATATGAATGAAATGAAATGCTACTGTGCTATAAGAAATGATGAGCAGGCAGAAAAACCTGGAAAGGCTTACATGAACTGATGCTGAATGATGTGAACAGAACCAGGAGAACATTGCACACAGTAACAGCAACATTGTGGGATGACCAACTTTGATAGACTGAGATCTTCTCAGCAATGCAATGATCCAAGACAATTCCAAAACATTCATGAATGAAAATGTTATCCACATCCAGAGAAAGATCTACGGAGTCTGAATGTAGATCAAAACATATCTCTTCTTTGTTTTGTTTGTTTTTTTCATGGTTTTTCCCTTTTGTTCTGATTCTTCTTTCCCAATGTGACATATGTAAATATGTTTAATATGATTGTATATGTATAACCTATATTAGATTGCTTGCTGTCCTGGGGGGAAGGGAGGAGAGAGAGGAAGAAAAAAATCTGAAATTCAAAATCTTATAGAAATGAATGTTGAAAACTGTATTTACAAGTAATTTGAAAAAAAAAATAATAAGTGAAAAAAGAAAAATACTATCCATTTCCAGAAAAGAATTTGATCCAGTTTGAATTAGTTTGAAGCATACTTTTTCTTACTTTATTTTTTTCATGGGTTTTTTTTTTTTTGGTGGTGGTGGTGGTGGGAGGGGGGGTCTATGTTTTCTTTCACAACATGACTTATATAGAAATATGTTTTACATGACTGCATATATATATATATGTTTTATATATATATATATATATATATGTATATAACCTACATTAAATTTCTTGCCTTCTCAATGAGGGATCAAAAAGAGGAAGAGAATTTGCTAAGAACTCAAAATTTAAAAATTGTTTTTACATGTAATTAAAAAAATAAAATTTTTTTAAAAGAGAGTAAGAAATGCAGGACGGTAATGTGTACAAAGGGTTGGATTTTCAATCACTAAATTCTTAATCTTATTAAGTTGAAGAACTTACTAGCTATATGACCTTAAGGAAGTCACTTAACCTATCTCTGGACCTGTGTTAGATTCCATCATCTCTCAGATAGAAATCTATTCCAGATATAATTCTATAATCTCATAAATTAGTCATGCTAATGATCTCCAAGGTTAGAATGTAGGTTCCTTGAAGGAAAAGGCTGTTTTTCATTTTTGCTTTTGTATTTTGCTTTTATATTTCCAGTACCTACCACTGAGGTTTGTATTCTGTAACTGCATAAATGAAAATGTGTTGAATTGGGAGGGGGCAGGGAGAGAGGAAGAGGAAAGAAAGAAGTATTTATATAGAATTGTGAAACAAACTACTGTGAACTATACTAAGTGCCTTAGAAATAATATTTCATTACCCATCAAGTAGGAAATGGCTGAACAAGTTGTAGTATATGGCTGTGATGGAATACTATTGTGCTATAAGAAATGATGAACAGGATGGCTCCAGAAAATCCTGAGAAGATTTGCGAACTAATGCAGAATGAAATAAGTGGAACCAGGAGAATGGTGTACATAGTAATAATGATATTATAATGATGATCAACTGTGAAAGACTTAGCTACTCTGACCAAGACAATGATCCAAGAATTTCATAGGATCAGTGACAAAAAATGCTCTATATATCCAGAGAAAACAGATGGACTCTGAGTATATACTGAAGCATACTTTTTTCACTATCTTTAATTTGCTTGGGGTTTTTTTGCAACATGGCTAATATGGAAATATGTTTTACATGACTTCATATGTATGACTGATATCATATTGGTTGCTTTCTCAACAAATAAAAGATATTGTAAGGAGAGAGAAAATTTGAAAATCAAAAATTTTTAAATAATGTTAAATAAAAATATTTATTAAAAAAACAAATAGTATCTCATCTCACCACAACTCTGGAAAGTAGGTGTTATTGGAATCCCCATTTTACAGGTGAGATAACTGGGGCAAAAAGGTTAAATGATTTGTCCCAGTCACATAGCTATTAAGTTTCTGAGGTCAGATTTTAATATAGATTTTCCTGACCCTATCCCCAGTGCTGAAGCCACTCACTATGTGACCTGCCTCTAGGTAAGAGGTAACTAGGAAGGAAATTATGGAAGCCTTAACTGTCTCAGTGCAATTGTAATTTAATCTATATGTTTCATCTAATGATGCATATCAATCCATCTTACATTTCTACAACAGCTCTAACTCTGATACCTCAGATTGAGATAAAAGTAAACCTGGGTTCACAGAGGCCATGCAAGCAAAGTACAATCTTTAGAAGGCTCTACACCAATCTGAAATGGCTTTTGACAAATTCTGTCTCATTCAATGCTAAACTATATGGAAAAAATTCCATAATGCCAGTACAAACTTGGACTACATCCCTAGTAATCTAGCTCTTATGCAAAGCTAATCTTCCCAAGAATCTAACTTCCCCAGACACCTTCCCTACCTCCTTTTCAGCTTACCTTTACATATTATCTTCCCCTCTTAGAATGTAAACTCCTTGAGGGCAGAAATTGCGTTTATACTTGGATACCCAGCATATAACAGAGTTCCAAGGAATACAGAAAGTTCTTAATAAATGCTTATCTATCTACCTATCTACATAAAGTATCCTTAACCTTGGATTCATGGACTCACAAAGGGGTCCACAAACAAATTTCAGGAGTTTTGCGAACCTGGATGGGAAAAAAAATACATCTTTATTTTCATTAACCTCTACATAAAATATAGCATTTTCATTTAATTATAAATGTAGACAATGAACATTATTCTGAGAAGAGGTCCCAATGCTTCAGACTGCTAGAGGAATCAGCAATGCACAAAAAAGTTAAGAGCTCTCTGGGTCTAACCAAAATTTAGCATTTCCATCAACTATAAACATAGGCAATACACCTTTATTTTCAGAAAGGCTCCAGAGGCTTCACCAGATTGCCAAAGGAATACAACACACACACAAAAAAGTAAAGAGTCCCGTATCTAAACTCACCAGCTGTAAACGAGTCACTAGGTGATGAATTCCTTGACTTGCACAAAAACTGAGGGCCCTTTTCCTTATTTTATGGAGACCTAGACAGAAGCAAAATCATAATGCCTCCAGGTGGAATACTGGGAGGACCATGAAGCAAAAAAATTAATAGTATCAGAAAACTAGAGTGGCAAAGGAGCTTAGAGGTTTTCTAGTCCAAACCTATCATTTTGCAAATGACAACACTGACTTGCTCAGTGGCAATGCCCAGTACCAAGACTTCAAGACTGAAACTCATCTATGATCTGGTCTTGGTAACAGTTTTCAAATCACTTTAACATACATATTTTATTTGATATTGAAAACAACATTGTGAGATGAGTATACAACTGATAACACAGTACTTGTCCCATCTTACAAATGAGGAAAATGAGTTCAACATAGATAAAGTGAGTTGCCCAAGTGTTACAGAGTTAGGAGGAAAACCCAACAGAACTTAATACTTGTGATTCCTGTACCTTATAATTACCTCCTGTGATAAAGGTGTGCTCTAATTATGGCCATCTAGTCAAACTCATGCTCTAAAAGGATATCTAATGCATGATTACATTATAATATCTACCTCCTGAAATAAAAGTTTACTCCAAGAATGACCATCTGATCTAGGCCATGCTCTAAAAGAAATGTCTAATACAACACACCAAACAAGTGGCCACTCAACCTTTCCTAGAAGACTATTAGTGAAAGGAAACTGACTTTTTCCAAGACAACGCAATCTACTTTTGAATAACTCTACCAGGCTAAAAATCTTTTAAGTGAGGTATTTTTTTTAAAGGAAAATCAAAGGGAAAGGAGCCTTACTCTCTGAAATATAGAGACACATATTCCAGATGCTAAATTCAGACTACCACATGATTACAGTATAACTTAATTTGCTAATAGTTAAAAATTATATGTTTTATAAACACAGATTCCTTTGTATAACTCTTTAAAAGAATAGACCTGATGTTATTCTCCATTTGCAGAACTCAGCATTTTATAATCTCAGCCATTCAACAATTTCATAAGCGAAGGCCATTCTAAGGTTAAAAACACTAAGACAAATTTGCTACTGATTAATATTAAAGCCATTCATTTTATTCTTCAAATCTAAAGCAATTACAAGCTAGAGTATAGCAAATGGATTTAGCTGAAGAGATTACGTCAGAAGAGCCCTTTAAAGAAAAAGAGTAATTTAAAAGACTAAACTGAATAATGAACTCTCCTGAACAACAATTATTATAAGATTGATTTATTGAAAGCCTATTTAATCATGCAAGAAACATTTAAACTTTGAAAAATAGTTCTGGAAGATAGCAACACATACAGAATTAGTCCATTTTACACAGTACATTTGAAAAGCAAAAAGATTTTTAGTTATAAAAAGTTAAATTTCTTTGAATATGAATATCCATTATTTACATGCAGCCTTCAAAAACAAATTGAGTCTATTAACCATCAGGGTTTCCTATTTTGGATTTTTTAAGTTTGAATTTCAATGTCACTGAAGATAAAAGCTAGGAAGATTTTTCCAGGGCTTCTAAGTCTTTAAATATGGTACCTACAACAAATTTAAGAAATTAAAACAAAGAAATACTAAGGATAATCACACCAGGAAAGGGGGCTGTTTTACTGAAAAGAAGGTGCACATTAGGGACATTAATAAAAGAATGCTGATATAATAAGCCAAAGACTGGCTAGTACAAATCAATGAAAATAATTTGAAAAACAGCACTGTTCAGAAAATTCATTGACACTTAACTATGAATGAAGATATAGGGAACTGGTGTCTAAGAATAAAAAGGGATTTAGAAAATCTGTCCTAATTCTCAGATTGAAGGTCTTTTATACCTTATGTGATACTACTAAAAGATACAAAGTTAATATATCCAATTGACGGGGTAGGTAACAAGGTGAAGGCTTGACAAGTCTAGGTATCCAACAACAATGGTAAAAAAGGCTAGTTCCTTACTAAATATATTAAATCACTCCTTCCCCTACGCAGAACTAGAGTATTTAAAAGCACACTGTATTCAGGAAAGGAAAGCATATTTTAATTTTTTTTTTAACTTTCATTTACTCAGAAGAAAGAAAACCAGAATCCATAGTAACACTAAGACTTTAGTCTTTCTTGCTTGATGAGAATCCCATAAAATACTCATCATTTTAGAAGTTAAATTAACTCCTTCTACAAACTATTGCGATGAAAAAAATAGTTTGTTTTTTGTTAACCAGCTAGATTGGATATAAGGTAAGGGAACACAAAATATTAGAAAAAATTCCCCCTTAATTCTAATCTTCAGTCTCCCTCTAGCTACTCACTTATTTCATACTCCCTACCAGCATGCTCTGAAAAAAAAATTGCTGACCCTCTAGGGTACTTTGGCAAACTTTCACAAATCCTTAGAAAAAAAGCTGTCCACACTTACTGCCTCAATTTCCCCTCCAACAGTTTAGAAATTAGATTCCAGGTTCAGAATACATTTCAGAAAAGGAAGGCAGTAGCTGCCAAAAAGAGAAGAAAAGAAAGGAAAAAAGAGGAGACAGGTTTTGGGGAGGGCGTGGTATTAGTTTGGAATCACAGAATCCAGGACATGTCAGGTGAAGGGTAATAAGGTACAACAAGGATAGAAAGACAAGCTGGGCCAAAGTGAGGAAGTGCTCTAAAAACTAAACAAAGAAATCTATGCTTGATTCTGCAACCAAAAGGAAGTCACTGGATGTTACTGAGCAGGGGAATGACAGATAAATACTTCAGCAAAATCACTTTGGCAGCAGTGAAGAAGGAGACAGGAATGCAGAGATTTGGAGGAAACAGACAAAACAGGAGATGGTTAAAATAATTTAGGCAAGAGATGATGAGAGTATGAGCTAAGGTGGTAGTTGTATCAATAAGAGATGGCATCTGGTATCAGATATCACAGAGATAGAAATTTCAAAATTTGACAACTTTGGGTATGTAGACTGAAGGACAGTGAGGATTCAGGGCTATGAACCTGGGAAACTGATTGTCAATAGGCAATTGATAAGGAGAGAATGAGGCTGAATATACAGAACGGAAGTGACACAGAAATTATATTTAAAGCCACTGGGGGTTAATAAGGTCACAGAGAAGCAGGGGAGGAGGGACTACACAAAGTCTTGGGTAACACCCAGAGTTCAAGTGTGAGATTGAGATAATGAAGACGTAAACTGAGAAGGAAAACTTGGTTAGACAGGAACCTTCTTGATCTCTCCACGGCCTTACCTTTGTAGACCACAATCTCCTCCAGAATACTATCTTTTTCTCTAGGTTTTCTTGAAACTGTTCTCTCTTGGTTCTTCTACTTCTCTAGTCCCTTCTCTGTCTCCTTTACATTATTTCACAAATATGACCAAATCCCACCCCTCTCATCCCCCAAGACTCTGTCCTGAGGCTTTTTATCTTCTTTCTCTGCACTCACTTTTAGTAACATCATTAGCTCCCATGTTTTCAATTACCTGCTCTATGCAGATGACTCATAAGTCAGTATCTCTAAATGCCTATTGAACATCGTGCATTAGATGTCTCCTAAATATCTCAAACTCAACATGTCCAAAACTGAATTCATTATCCTTTCCCTACTTAACCCTCTTCCAGATTTCTTGTTTCTATCCATTCCTCCAAGTCACAGCCTTGGTGCTATGCACGGTAAACTGAGTGCTCAACTTGAAGTTCTTGAAATCTGCAAGGTCCCAGTTCAAACCTAGCATTAGACACTCACTAGCTTTATGAGCCCTGGTCAAGTTGCTTCCGTTCTCTCCTCTCAGTCTCTTCGTTTGCTGTGAGGCTACTGTGAGGTAATATTTGTGCTTCGAATTCTTGCAAATCCTAAGGCGCTTCCTCATTGCAGTTATTCCTCACTCTCCCTCATCTAACACATTCAAGCAGGAGCTAAATCTTTCCAAGTCTCACATCTGCCCTTTCTCTAGGAGAGAGAGGTCAATACACATAGTCAATACTTCAGCTGATCAATCAATCAACAAGCATTTATTAAGCACTTTCAGAGCCAATCACCGTGATAGGTGGTGACAGACAAAAAATGAAACTTCCCACCCTCAAGGAACCTTCGTATTTTCTCTGCACTACTGCAATAGCTTTTCAATTGCTCTCTGCCACACATCTTCCCCCTCTCCATTCCAGTTGTCACCTATTATCTCTAGAATCAAATGCAAACTCCTTTTTTGTCATTTAGAGGCCTTCATATCCTGGCTCCAGCCTCACTTTCTAGCTTTATTTTTATACTGCTCCTTCATGGACTTGTAGGTGAAGGGGAGTAAGTTCTGAGCAAACTGTCCTCCTTGTTTTTCTCATGTGTTATGTTCCATTTTTTGACTCTGCCTATTCCCAAGTCTGGAAAGATTTCCTCCCAACTCTGCCTCTTAGAATCTCCAAGTATCCCTCTAAAATAAGCTTAAATGTTATTTCCTTCATTGGGCCTTTCCCGATTCTCTAAGTGCTAGTGACTCTCACAATCCCAAAACCTTAAATTTATTTTGTATATACTGATGTATACCAGCTGCTCATACTTAGATGTGGGTTGCTCATACTTAGAGGTGTACTGTTGTCTCTTCTTATAAAATATAGCTTCTTGAGAGCAATGTCTGTATCATTTATGTCTTTGTAACACCTCCAGTGCATAGCACAATGCACATAGGAAGTGATTAATAAAATCTTGTTGATGGATTGAAATAGCTTTTAATTGTAGCAGGAACTCAGATCCATTTAAATAAGACCTAAATATTCTAAATATAATAGAGAACTAGTACACTGACAAAGGCTTCTATCAGAGACTCCTTATATGGATGTTAAAGTCAGAGTTGAGAGAACTGGTTCAGATTTGAAAGAATTCACTTAGACCTTCTATTTAGACAATGGGAACTTTATTGATGCAAAAGCACACAGACCTGAGCTTTAGCAAGGAGCTACAAGAAAGGACCTGATATAGGAAAAGTACCAGACTCATAAAGATAGAAAGCTATATAGCCTGTAGGATGATGCTGTAATTTTTATGGTTTCTAATGGGCGTTGAAGATTTAGGGACAGGATAAGTATAAAAACACTGAGGAAAGTGGTTGCTCGCAAGATAAGGAAAAGTTGTTATGACACAGCATGAGGAAGATGAATGACAAGATAGGGAATACAAAAGGATAAGGGGGACAAAAGCAATTCTTTTGGTACAAGTTATATGGTATTTCAAGATAAGGGAGAAAGGGCATTAGGAGACCCTCAAGTTACAGAATGAGCCTCAAATCCCCTCAGAGAGCCTGGCAAAGTGACCCTTACTGACCCTTGGGGCACCATTTGTATCCACATCATGGAAACATTGGGGAACTTCCTCACTGCTTCAGAAAGAGTGGTAATGATGTGGAATGGGACCACCTTAGTAAGACTATGAGGCATGCTTAGACATCTTATAACTAGGTCAGATGCATTCAAAAAGGTCAGTCAGCTTCGGCTCAATACTCTTAGTGAAACTTGGTAACTACTACCAAGAGCAGAGAAGGAAATTGAGCTAACAACTTTGTGAGTTGGGAAAGTCAACCCAGATTTCCAGAATTCTTGTTTGCAGCCAGATCATCATTAAAGCCCGGAAGAGTAAAGTAATGGAATGATCTTAAAGCCACCAGACCTGCTCTCACCAACACAAAAAATCATGTGGTTGCAACACCCCCTTGGGCAACGAGGTGGCACGGTGGAAAGAATGCTGGGCTTTGAGTCAGGAAGACAGTTTTCCTGAGTTCAAAATTGACCTCAGACACTTACTAGCTGTGTGACCCTGGGCAAGTCATTTAACCTTGTTTGCTTCAGTTTTCTCATCAGTAAAATGAGCTGGAGAAGGAAACGGCAAACCACTCCAGTATCTTTACCAAGAAAACTCAAAAAGGAATCAGGAAGAGTGGAACACAACTGAGAAATGACTAAACACCAACAACTTATGGGCAGAGTGGCACAGTAGTTAGAGTGCAGGATACAGTCAGAAAAATTCATATTTCTACATTCAAATCCAGCTTCAGACACTTACTGGCAGTGTGACTCTGGGCAAGTCATTTAACTACGTTTGCCTCAGTTTCCTCATCTATAAAATGAACTGGAGAAGGAAATGGCAAAGCACTCTAATATCTATGCCAAGAAAACACTAAATGGGGTCACAAAGAATTGGTCACAACTGAAGAAACACAACAACAAGACCCCCATTAGGCTAGACCTCTGTGGGACTGGCACCATGTAAGAAATGATCTAAGTGGAGTCTACTCTTTCCAGAGAATGAGGTCGTATAGGGAAGAGCACACCTCCAAGAACTTGGGGAAATGATTGGTCTTGGCACATATTTGAAGAAATTATCCTTTTTTAAAAGCTAACCAGTTTTAAGCAGTTAAATGGAACTGATGTGCTAGCATTTGGCATCTAAAAATGAAGGAAGATGGCCAAAAGGAATAGAGAATAAAGACACTTCAAATCCCTCAGGGAACTCTAGAACCCTGATGGGCAGAAGTGGAAGTCTGCTATGGAATAGTAAACAAGAATAACCCCTAAATAAATAATATTTATTAGAAAAGTTAACAGTGTAGAAAAGTTTCCATTCTTGAAAAAAGTCCGCCTAGTATGAAAGTCCAAATTTGTATATTTAGGAAAACATCGCATCTTTAAATTACTAAGTATGAAATTCCTAGTATAAAATTCTAAATTTGTATATTTAGGAAAACATTGCATCTTTAAATTACTAACATCTAAAGGACAAAATTTGTCTACATAGTTTAGTAACTGGAACTCTAAACCAGATAATGAAAAAGTTTCAGTTGTTAAACTATCTGAGACTATCAGTGTTTTAAAAAGAGGGTTAAAAAAACAAATAACACAAAGAAGATCAGAAGGGAGGATTGTTGAATACTTAAGAGAACAAATAAGCTTTCAAAGCCCTATACAAGTATAATTTAAATTCTAATAATGTAAATTTGAATGTGTAGAGGTCAGTTAGCTAGAGCTTTGATATGCTAATTACAGATCTGATAAATTTATTAAAGTAAGAGCTTGGTTAGTTTAGTTCCAGTTATTTGAAAGTTAATAAAATTGCATTTTAAAATAATATTATATTATTCAGGCTAGTCACTGACTTTCACGCCCAACAATAAGATTTTATTATGGTTATAACATGTTTTTGACAGTGTTAAAGAGAAGATCAAATTCTTGAACATTTACATCCATGCAGTTGCTCTATGTATATTATATTTTAAAGAATTTATTTAAATGCATAGTATTTACATGGTATGTTTTTTGTGGCCCAAAACATAAATGGCTATTGAGGGTTTGGTTTGGTTTTTTTTTTTAAGCCAAATGACTATAACAGCATCTAAGGAAATTTTACTAGGGAGGAATTAATAGTTCTGCCACTTCAAGGAGAAAAAATGAAAATCAAGGAAAGAAGAATATTTTATTGGTAATTTTCCTGTCACAGTTATCCCTTTCCTTAATCCTACTCAACCAAGTCTACTTAATGAGGTACAAGCTATTACAATGTTTAAAACAAACATCTAAACTCATCCTAGTGACTTACAGTGGACACATCTAATAAGATGGAGGACTAGTCATTTTATTTAATCTCTACAGACTTTCAACACTCTTCAAAACAGAAATTTCTGCCCAAGAGATAAAGCAAGTTCAGTTGTCCCTGATGGGGTTCAGACTCTGGGAACTTCCTTGAGCTCCCCTGGAATCTCCTTACTTAAACTGACTTTTCATACTCAAATTGAGTTCTCCCTGTATCTCCCCACTTTATCTGGCCTTTCTTACTCAAATCTAATCTTCCTTTTTGTTTTCAGTCTCTGGAAGCCCAGGGCCTTTTCATTATCATTTCAAGTCTCTGTTGCACTCCCCACCCTTGATCCCATCAAAACCCCATTTCCCAGGCTGCTGACCACGCCCATCAAGATCTGTATCTATTTCCATACTGCCCCTATCAAGATCTGTGGATTGCCCTACCTGCTTCCTACCTAGGCACCCCCTAGTCTGTCTCGTGATACCCTCCAGGTGTTTCCAGCCTTTGACCTTCCTTAGACTTCTCCTAGACCCTTCCTAAACCCCTCCTCCCATCACCCTGGACACCAGGCCACCCCCCACCCCCCCCATCCCTCCTATAGTCTTTTCTGTATTTAAGTTCCATCCTACCTCCATGAAGGTGCTCAGATTCAATCCAGCTTAGACTCTGTCTACCTGGGATTCTATCTGGCCCGCTTGTGAATACAAGTGTTACAAATACTTGGGCTCCTTAAGAGGCAACCCAATTAGGCGAATCCTTAATAAACTTCGTTTTCTTTGGTTTTAAGAAGGCTTGAGTCGAATTCATTCGAGCATGACCAGGACTGTCAGTATTTTGGGGTTCACCCATCACCCAAACAGACCTTGTCTGTCCCCACTGATTAGGTAGACAGAGTGTTCCTGGCAGAGCAGAGAGACAGGACCCAGGATGTGAGATACCAGATAAAATGTTGGATGTGACCAGCCATAGATTATGCATTGATGCCCCCACAACTGACTTATCTGTATGCTTTCAGAAAGCACCCCTCACACAAGGTGACATTCCCCCTTTCCTGCACTCCTTGTTTATCCGTATGATAAAGACACTTCCGCAGCCCCCTGATATTCCAGGCATTCCAGAGTCAAGTTTGCCTCTCCTCCCACTTTTCCTGCTTCCCCTTCCCCTCATCCTATAAAACTGTATTTAGACCAGATTCCTAATCTAGTTGATTGTTCTGCTTCCCACCTGGAGCAGGCCTGCTGGGACTCTATCTCACTAGGTGCCTTTCCCCAATAAATGCCCTTCTTCAACTTGGAGACTAAATGAATTCTTTCAGATCACTGGGCTTTTCTTCATCACTCTTAGTCTAGGACAGGACTATGGCACTTGAGGCCTCCACGTCACATGTGGCCCTCTAGGTCCTTGAATGTGGACCTTTAACTAAATCCCAACTTCAAAGAACAAATCCCTTTAATAAAAAGATCTGTTCTGTAAAACTTAGACTCAGACATAAGGTGGTACCCAAGGACCTAGAAGGCCTGAAGGCCACAAGTTCCCCAACCTTGGTTTAGAACATCTGCAACCCAAAAGATTTTTTAAAAAGCAACTGATTTCTACTCTGAGTTCACTCAGTACTCACTCCTCTAATACCCACTAAACTACCCGTAGCAAGACTGCATTAGACAACACAAAGACCCAGAGACTTGTAACAAAACCCAACCTGACAGCTTTCCAACCCCTCCTTCAGGAACCAATGAGATGCAAATTACAAAAATTAACCCCCTAAGCACCTGCATAGCACTACTCTGAAATGCTGGTGGCAGGTCAGAGAACAGAGGAATAGAGAGATTAGGACAGGACACCAGAAGAAGGCATTGTGTGTGCACTCTACTAGGCCTTAGAGAAAGGGCCCAGCATTCAGTTGGGGTCAGTTCTATCAACCACAAAAGTCACTTGAGGTAAAATGAATTGCCCACCTAAAAGGAGACTGAAACACTTTGAGATCTAGGCACCAGAAAAACCACCATCAAAGGGGAAGGAGTCAGAAGAAAACAATAGAGTAACATAAGAGGGGAAAAAAATAGATTGATATCAACAAAGCTCTCAAGAGGGGGAAAAAATACTCAAACACCTTGAACGTAAGAAGATGAATCAACAAGGAAAATATAAATGGCAGAAAGAAGACCTCCAGATATAGTAAATAAGTTCATACATCTATGAATAAACACTACAAAACAAAGGAAAACAATCCACATTTGAAGACACCTTATGGAATCTGAGAACAAATAACCATGAAGTCCTGTTCCTGAATGATTTGAAGTAGAAATTAGAATTATGAGAACAGAATATGGCAGAAAAGAAAAACTTGAATCTGCAAAGGCAAGTTTCACCAAAGAAACAAAGAACAAATGATCATGAGTATAAATATGCAGAAGTGAAGGAAAATCTAGAAGAATAGAAATAAAAACCAGAAATATTCAAATAAAATATTCTCTTTATCCATACAAATTATACTGATCTCAAAGACAGGATATGTAGAGAAAACCTAAGGATCATAGGTCTTCCAGAAGAATACAAGTCATCTTTTCAAGAACACAACTGGTCAAAAAATCAAAAAAAAAGAATACAAACATGCAAGAAATAAACAGTATAAGAAACCTGTTCAAAACATCTAAATACAGAAAAGGAAATACCAATTGAAAGAATTCATAGATTACCTTCTGGAAAAAAAAACAAAAACAGGATTGTAAACTCTAAGAAACATAATTTTAAAATTTAATAATTTAATTAAGAGAAGGGGAAAAATTCTACAAGAAAAAGACCTTCAAATATAAAGGAAAGGAAATTCAAATAACAAAAATCTATCCAACACCTATCAGAAAATGCAAAAGTGAATGCAGTATGTTCCAAAGTGTCATGGGACCTAAGATGATGATCTACCCTGCATATCTGAGCTTAATCATGAATGAAAAAATGGAGACATTCAATAATAAAGAGGCATTTGAAATCTTCTTAGAAAGAAAATCAGAACTGAAGAGATTATTTGCTTCTCAAACACCAAATAATAGAAATGCAGGAGAAGCAAATAAATGCAATAGCCAAAGATCACATCAGTAACAGACTGACAATAGAGAGACAAGTAAGTTATTTCTTTCTAAATGTATACAAAAAGACTGGGATGAAGACAAAAATGAGGTGAAGGGAACTGGGACAAAGAAGGATTGGAACACTGTAAAGAACCTAGTGAAACCCTACCAAGAGATAAACCAGCAATTTTTGGTTGGGCTACATTACAAAATAAAAAGGTTACACGAAATGGGGCTGGGGGCAAGGGGGAGGTGGTAGTGTTGAAGCAAGGGGAGAGAAGGGAGTCTGAAATGCCTGGGGTCAGATCAAGAGGCAGAAATAAGGGACGTTGACCACTGTAGATTTTCAAGAAGAAAAGAGCACTTAGGAAAGGCAGTGAGAGAGGAAAAGGTGGGATGGTGGTAGGAGGAGTAACAAGGTTGGATGCTTCTATGAGTGAATAAAAATGTTCCTTGAAGGAACATAGGGAACTGGTACTGGGTATTTTCTGGTACATTTGGGGCTTGAAAAGACCATTTATCCTAACTTGGAAAAGGAGGAGATGGAACTCCTGGGGAACACTGGCAGATGGGAAAGTGTGAGGGCATAGACCCAAGGAGGAAATTTTGAAGCAAATGGAGAAAAAAAAAGGTAACCAAAGAACGGTATTGATGACTGGTGGACTACATAATAAAGGACATATAAGGCAGGAGATGGTTCCTAGTACATCAGGGTCCTCTATGTCACCTGCAAGAATTGACACTGTTTTAGGAGTGACAGACAATGGAAAAGGGGAATCCATGGGGCAACTTCTACAAAGCAATAGCAGAAATTATTAATAGTCTAAGAAGAAAAGTCCAGAATAGATATATCAGAAATTCTGATTTAATGAAGGATATAGATATGGATGTGATAATAACAACAGTAATAAACTAGAAAATGAGGGTCCACAGGAGGTAAGAAGAAAGGACAGATAATGTAGAGAATGAAAAAACCCTCTCTGGAAAGTACAGCAAAAAATAACACTTTAAAAAATAATAAACAAGACTAGTTGAAGGGGAGGAGAGGAAGGGAAAAATGTACTTGCTCACAGAGAAAGTAAGATAGAAAGAATTAAATAATAAGCTTAAAAGGAGGGAAGGAAAAGGAATTAGTAAACAAAACTCCAATGGGAAAAGAGTAACAATTTGTAGGGGAGGTAAAGGAAAGAAAGGAGCTCAGAATGAGAAGAGACCATGGGAATAGATCCACCTTCAAAAAGATTAAGCTAAAGAAACTAAAAAGACATACTATTATGTTTATAGAAGAGGAAGAATGTGAAGAAGAATGAAAAGAAACCACAATAAGCAAACAGAAGAAAATACAAATTTAACATAAATATAACTTTAATTGTAAATGGATTAGAGAAGAAAATAAAATAGAAAAAGACAGATTGGATAAGAAAACAAAACCTTACAATCTATTGCTTACAAGAAATACATTTAGAAAAGAAGGGGGGCAGGGCCAAAATGACTGAGTGAGAGCATAGATTCACCTAAACTCTACCCCAAATTCCTTCAGATAACTCTAAAAAGAGAATCTGAACAAATTTTAGAGTGGCAAAATCCACTAATAGAGTATGGCAGATTTCCAGCCCAGGACAGCATGGAAGGTCAACAGACAGGAAGGATTTGTTATGTGGGGGTGGGGGAGCACACAGCACACACACTGTACCAGTGCAGACCCTGGCATAGCAAAGCAAGCATGAACCACAGAGGCAGACCAAATCAGAAGCAGCGTGTGTGCTCTCCAATGGGAATTGGAGATTCTCAAACATTGGCACAGGGTGGAATGTGGTGGAATGAAATGAGAGAGAAGTGTAGGACTCCTGATAACAGCAGCAGCTGCTCCTGACACTATCAGCCTGCAGACTGAATGTTTGTAAGTCACCTATCTGAACTTCCAGGAGTCAAAATGTTAGAGTGATCTGTAAGTGCTCATACGATACCCTTGTGTTCCTTGAAAAACCCAGAGAATATTTCTCTAGGAAAAATCCTGGAACAGTGCGATCAGCCGCAGGAGTAAACAGTCTCTCAGCTCAAGAGGCTAGGAAAATCATCAAGGAAGAGTCCCTCTTGCTGTGGCTGAAAGGGACCAGTGTAGGACCAGAACTATCCCAGACAGCCCCACCTCAGCAAACCAGGAGGAGATCTTGAGCCCCAGGAGCAGGGAGCCCAAAAGTGCCAACACCAGGACCCCAGGTGTGCCTTAGCACAGCCAGGGGAATTGGGAAGACACCAGGGCACATGAGGATTCACCAACCACTAAGCCTGCCTGTGCTCTAGCTCAGGGGAGGAGACCTCTTGCGGCCAGACCACCCCTCCTCTAAACCTCACACAGTGAAATTCAATGTAACCCCAGGGAAACTCAGGAAGACGTCACCTGATCTCTGCCTTGCCAAACCAACTAGCTCAGCACCAGCTAAGCTGCAGCATTCTAGCTTCTGGCTGAAAGAACCAGAGGCCACAACACACAAAGCCTCAAGTTCTTAGCAGAAGAATCATCAGACAGAGCCCCCTATGCCCCAAAAGCAGAGATTCACATTAAAAGTAAAAAAAAAGCAATCATCATGAGCAAGAAACAAACCAGAACAGAAAAGACCATAGAATCTTACTATGGGGACAAAGACCAAAATACGAATACAGTCAGCACTGAGACTGTACTCACACCTTAAACCTCAGAAGGGAATATGAACTGGTCTCAAGCTGAAAGAGCATTCTTGGAAAAGCTCAAGAAGGATTTTAAACGCCAAATTAGAACTGTAGAAGAAAAAGTAGTCAATGATTTTAAAATTATGAAACAAAATTCATGGAAGAATATAAAAGCAAAACTGGGCAAATGGATAAGGAGACACAAAACCTAACTGGAACACTTGGACAAATGGAAAAGAAGATGCAAAACTTAGCTTAAGAAAACAATCTATTAAAAATTATAATTGGGAAAGTAGAAGCTAATGACTCTTTAAGACATCAAGAATCAGTCAAACAGAATCTAAAAAATGAAAAAAGAGAAGAAAAGGTAAAATATCTCATTGGAAAAACAACTGACTTGGAAAAACAACTGACATGGAAAACAGGTCTAGGAGAGAAAATCTAAGAATTATTGGTTTACTAGAAAGTCATGATGAAAAAAAAGAGCCTGAACTATATCTCCCAAGAAATCATCAAGGAAAACTGCCCTGAGGTCCTAGATCCAGAGGGAAAAATAGTCATCAAAAGAATCCACCATTCACTCCTGAAAGGGATACCAAGTTGAAAATGCCAAGGAATATTGTCACCAAAATCCAGAACTATCAAATTAAGGAGAAAACACGCACACAGCCAGAAAGAAACAATTCAAATATCAAGGAGCTACAGTCAGCATCATACAGGACCTTGCAGCTTCTACATTAAAAGATTGGAGGGAGTGAAATATGATATTCTATAAAGCAAAAGAGCTTGGACTACAACTAAGGATCAATTACCCAGCAAAACTGAACATGATATTTCAGGCAAGGACACGGACATTCAATGAAATAAGGGATTTCCAGATCTTCCTAATGGAAAGGCCAGAGCTCAACAGAATTTGATCTTCAAATGCAAGTCTATATGAGGCATAAAAAGGCAAAGAGGAGGGAGAAAAAAAACTTGTTATTTAATAAGGGCAAACTATTTACATCTCTATAAGAAAGGATGATAATTGTTAATCTTGAGAATGATATATTTATTGTGATACTTTAAAGAGACATATACAGATAAGAGGGAATGGTTATAAATTAACTGATATGATGATAAAAAATGTGCAAAGGGATTGTAATGGGAGATGTGAAAAGGAGGAGGCAGAAAAAGATAAGTTACATCACAGGAAGAGGCACAAAAAACATATTATAGTAGAGGGAAAGAGGGGAGGGAAATGAGCACAAGTTGAGATTTAGACTCATCTGATTTAGTTCAATGAGGAACAACAAAGTCAGTTAAGAATAGAAATCTAATTTGCCCTATAGGCAGCAGGAGGGGAAAGGGGAAAGAAAAGGTGAGGTTAAAAGGGAGGGAAGAAGTAGTAAGGGAAAAGGGGAATAAAAGAGAGGGAGGTTAATAGAAGGGAGGGAAGAGTGAGAGTGGTGAAAAATTAAAACTCTATTGTGGAAGAGAATGGAAAAGGGAGAACTAAAAGTATAGACAAGAGATAAATAGGATAGAGAGAAAGACCCAAATGGTAGTCATAATTGTCAATGTGAATGGGATGAACTCTCATAAAACAGAGGCAGACAGCAGAATGGATTACTACCATTATCCAACAATATGTTGTTTACAAGAAACACATTTGAAATGGGGGATATGCAGGGGATAAAAGTGAAAGGTTGGAGCAAAATATATTATGCTTCAGCTCGTGTGAAAAAAAGCAGGCATAACAATTCTAATCTTAGACAAAGCAAAAGCAGAAATAGAGCTAATCAAAAAGAGACAAGGAAAGTATATCCTGCTAAAAGGCACCACAATAAATAAATAAATAAATGAATGAATGAACAAATAAATAAATAAATAAATAGATGAAAGGCACTATAGACAATGAAGCAGTATCATTAGTAAACATATATGCACCAAGTTCTTAGAGGAGAAGTTAAGGAAGTTACATGGAGAAACAGACACCAAAACTATACTAGTGGGGGATTCAACTTCCGCCTCTCCAAACTTGAGAAATCTAACCACAAAATAAACAGGAAAGAAGTTAAGGACTTGAATGGAATTCTGGATAAGGCAGATATGATAGCTTTCTGGAGAAAAGTGAATGGTGATACAAAGGAATATACCTTTTTTCTCAGTGGTACCTGGCACCTATGCAAAAAATGGATCATGAACTAGCACATAAAAACTCACAATCTCACAAGGCAGAGATAGTCAATGCATCCTGCTCAGATCATAATGCAATAAAAATTATATGTAATAAAAGGCCATGGAAAGATAGACCAAAAATTAATTGGAAACTAAATAATATATAATCCTAAAGAATGAGGGGGTTAACCATCAAGTCATAGAAATAATCAACAATGTCATTCAAAAGAAGGACAATAATGAGACAACCTACCAAAACATATGGGATGATACAAAAGCAGTTTTGGAGGAATTTTCCTATCATTGAATGCCCACATAAACAAAATAGAGAAAGGGGAGATCAATAAATTGGGCATGCCACTGAAAAAGCTAAAAACAAAAAGAACGAATTGAAAATCCCCATGTAAATGCCAAATTAGCAATACTGAACACCAAAGGAGAGATTAATAAAAGTGAAATTAAGTAAACTAGTGAACTAATAAATAAAACCAAGAACTGGTTTTATTAAAAAAATCAATAAAATTGATAAACTTTTGGTCAATTTGATTTAAAAAAAGAAAGAAAACCAAATTACCAATATCAAAAATGAAAAGGGTAACCTCAGCTCCAACAAGGAGGAAATTAAAACAATAATTAGAAATTACTTTGCTCAACTGTATGCCCATAAATTTGACAATCTTAGTGAAAAGGATGGATATTTTAAAAAAATATAAATTGCCCACACTAACAGAAGAGGAAGTTAAATACTTAAATAACCCCATCTCAGAAAAAAGAAATTGAACAAGTCATCAATGAAGTCCCTAGGAAAAAATCTCCAGGGCCAGAAGGATTTACAAATGAATTCTTTCAAACATTTAAAGAACAGTAAAGCCCAATACTATATAGACTATTTGGGAAGACAGACAAAGAAGAAGTCCTACAAAATTCCTTTTATGATACAGATATGATTCTGATACCTACACCAAGAAGAGCCAAAACAGAGAAAGAAAATTATAGATTAATTTCTCTACTGAATATAGATGCAAAAATTTTAATAAGATATTTGTAAAAATTTTACAGCAACTTTTCATGAGAATACTACATTATGATAAGGTAGTATTTATACCAGAAATGCAGGGCTGGTTCAACATTAGGAAAACTGTCAGTATTATTGATCATATCAACAACAAAACTAACAGAAACTATATGATTATTTCAAAAGATGCAGAAAAAGCTTTGACAAAATACAACACTCATTCCTGTTGAAAATACTAGAGAGCATGAATATATGGAGTCTTCCTTAAATAATAAGCAGTGTCTACCTAAAACCATCAGCAAGCATTATATGCAATGGAGATAAGCTAAATGCATTTTAAATAAGATCAGGAGTGAAACAAGGAGGTCCATTTTCACCACTGTTGTTCAATAACAGTTTTAGCAATGAGAGAAGAAAAAGAAATTAAAGGAATTAGAAAAGGCAAAGAAGAAACTAAGTTATCACTCTTGGCAGATGATATGATGATATATTGAGAGAATTCTAGAAAATCAAGTAAAAAACTACTTGAAATAATAAACAACTTTGATAAATTGGCAGGTTACAAAATAAACCCAGATAAATCATCTGCATTTCTATATATTACTAACAAAGTCCAAAGCAAGAGCTAGAAGGAGAAATCCCATTTGAAGTTATGGTGGACACTCTAAAATATCTGGCAATCTACCTGCCAAAACAAACCAAAGGACTATATGAACACAATTACAAAATATTTTTTGCATAAATGAAGTCAGATCTAAGTAAGTGGAAAAACATCAGCTGCTAGGGGGTAGGTCAAGCTAATACAATAAAGATGACAATTCTACCTAAATTAATTTACTTATTGAGTGCCATACCAATCAAACTACAAAACAATTATTTTGCAGAACTAGAAAAATTAATATCAAAATTCATCTGGAAGAACAAAAGGTCTAGAATATCAAGGGAATTAATGAAAAGAAATGCTAGGGCAGGTGGCTTAGTTCTACCAGATCTCAGATTGTATTATAAAGCAGCAACCATCAAAATCACTTGGAACTGGCTAAGAATTAGAGGGGCAGATCAGTGGAATAGGTTAGGTACTCAAGACACAGTAGCAATGAACATAGAAGTCTATCGTTTCATAAACTCAAGGACCCCAGTTTTCTGGAATAAGAATTCACTGTTTGACAAAAACTGCTGGGAAAACTGGAAAATAGTGTGGCAGAAACTGGGAATAGACTAATGTCTGACACCATACACAAGAATAAAGTCCAAGTAGATGATCTAGGTATAAAGGCTGATACTGTAAACAAATTAGTGGAGCAAGGAATAGTGTATTTGTCAGATTTATCGAAAAGGGAGAAATTTATGACCAAACAAGAGATAGAGAACATTATGAAGTGCAAAATGGATAATTCTGATTACATGAAATTGAAAAGTTTTTGCACAAAGTCAATGCAACTAAGATTAGGGGGGAAGCAGAAAACTGGGAAAGAATTTTTGCAACTAGGGTCTGTGATAAAGGTCTCATTTCTAAAATATATAGAGAACTGAGTCAAATTTACAAGAGTACAAGTCATTCCACAATTCATAAATGGTCAAAGGAAATGAACAGGCAGTTTTCAGGGGAAGAAATTAAAGCTATCTATAGTCATATGAAAAAAATGCTCTAAATCACTATTGCTTAGAGTTGCAAATCAAAACAACTCAGAGGGACCACATCACAGCTATCAGATTGGCTAACATGACAAAAGAGGAAGATGATAAATGTTGGAGAAGATGTGGGAAAGTTGGAAAACTAATTCATTGTTGGTGGAGCTGTGAGCTGATGCAACCATTCTGGAGAGCAATTTGGAACTATGCCCAAGGGGCTACAAAAATGTGCATACCCTTTGACCCAACAATAGTGCTCCTAGGACTGTATCCCAAAAAGATCATAAAAATGGGAAAGGGTCCCACATGTACTAAAATATTTATAGTAGCTCTCTTTGTGATGGCCAAGAGCTGGAAACAGAGGAAATGCCCATCAATTGGGGAATGGCTGAATACGCTGTGGTATATGGAATACTATTGTGCTAAGAGAAATGATGAAAAGGAAGATTTCAAAGAGGCCTGGAAGGACTTATATGAACTAATGCTGAGTGAAATGAGCAGAATCCAGGGAACATTGTACACAGTAACAGTCACAGTGTGTAAGGACTGTTTCTGACAGACTTAGCCCTTCAAAACAATACAAGAACCTTAAAATATTCCCAAAGGACTTCTGAGGCAAAATGCCATCCACTTTCAGAGCAAGAACTATGGAATCGGAATACAGAATGAAGTAGACTATTTAATCTTGTATTATGTTTTGGATTGGTTTCGTTTTTCTCATGGTTTCTCCCATTCATTTTAACTCTTCCATGCAACATAACTAATGTGAAAATGTGCTTAATAAGAATGTATGTGTAGAACCCATATAAGAGTGCATGCCATCTCAGGGAGGGAGGGGAGAGGTGGGGGGAGAAAACTGAAGACATATGGAAGTGACTACTGAAAACTGAAAACAAATATACTTGAAAAAGAAATGAAACACATTTAAAAAAAACAAGGACAAAATAAAAACAAAAAAATAAAAAGGAGAATGAAGAAAAATTAATAGTGCAACATTTAATCAAAAAACCAGGAGTTACAACCTTGCTATGAGACAAAGAAAAATTAAAGAGTTTTATTAACAAAGAAACTATATTTTGCTGAAAGGAAACAAATAACAAGCTAATATCAGTAATACACTTATACATCCTAAACGCCATAGTATCCAAATTAACAATTAACTGAGCTACCAGAAGACAAACAGTAATACAGTAGTGACAGGAGACTTCAGTATTAGGGTCAACTGATGACATTATTGCTTCCCCTTCTTCTGTTCTCAAGAAGCAGAACATCTAGAACCTTCCTGCTGAAATGCTATTGTTTTAATATACCATTTCTAACAGGTTTAATGATGCTTGTTGGAGAGCAGAGGCCTGATATTTTCTGCTGTTTCATTATCTTTGCAAGTCAAAAAGTCATTTTAAAGATGTATTCTTTTATTTTATTACATACATCTGCTACAAAATGGCCATTTAATTCTTCCATTTTTGTTTCAGTATAACAAATGATCTCTTCTGCCATACTGATAGCTTCTACATGTTCTTTCTCCTGTCTTCCTCAGCTTGTTTCTCTGCATTCTTAACCACATTCCTTTTGCTTGTTTCAGTTTGTTTTTGTAATTACATGTAAAGATAACTTTAACATTCTTTTTCAGGGGGTGGAGACAAGATGGAGGTGTAGAAAGACACATATTTCTTCCCCCACAGTCCATAAAATACCTGTAAAGAATGACTCTCAACAAATTCTAGAGCAGCAGAAACCACAGAACCACGGAGTGGAGATTTCCAGCTCAGGATGACCTGGAAGTCTGACAGGAAAGGTTTGTCACACTGGACACAGAGCAGAGCACAGTCCAGTCTTGGCCACACTTCACCAGGAGGAACATGATCAGAGCAGGCCTCGGGGGCAGAATCCCCAGCAGCAGTGGAAGTTCCTAGATCCCTCAACCCACAAATGCCAAGGGCACCTTCAAAGGTCAGCGACAAGGCTTTTCTCACCTCAGTGACAAGGAAGCAAGGTAACCCCCCGCCAATCCTGGTCACAGGCAGAGAGAAGCAGCAGCAGCAGTAGCAGCCTCAATTTTTGGAGCCCTCAGCGAAAAGCCCCTGGTGGAATTGAGCAGCTAATCTAAATCTCAGCCCTCAGCATGGTCTTGGGGCACAGCAGAGCTGGAGGAGCCCAGCAATAAACTCTTCTCCCTTGATTTTGCCACCTTGGAAAAACTGAGAACTTACAGGCTCCCAGAGTATACCCTACTCTTCATAAAGGATACAAAAGTCAAGTGACTGGTTGGGAAAATACTCAAAAAAGGGAAAAAAAAATTAGGACTATAGAAAGTTATTTTCTTTTTTTTTTATGGTTAATCTTTTGAAAATATTTCTTATTAGCACTGCCATACATAATGATATGAATGAATCACAAATCACAAATATACTATGAATGATATTTTTTGTATAAGATTGAACCCACTCCCCTAAGTCCTTGCTTTGACTTGCCAAGGAGAACCTGTTATACATCTTTTCATTTAGCTACAAATTCCGTCTTTCGTATAGCTATGGTTATAGTCAGAATGTCAAGGTTGATGTAATTCATCTCCGTCCACAATATGTCACTGCTTGATCAATGGACAAGGATCTCACATTTAGAGTGCTCAGAGTTGATTTAAAGTTTCCCAGTGGCTTAAAAATGACATGATTATCTGCTCATTTCCTTCTACTCCACTACTGCCACTGCAGAAGTGGCAGGCTTTAGGGCCATTTAAAATTTTTCTTTTTGGATTTAAATTTATTTATTTAAGTTTTCAACATTCATTTCCACAATATTTTGGGTTCCAAATTTTCCTACCATTTCTCCCCACCCACCACCTCAAAATGCCGAGGATTCTAATTACCCCTATCACCAATCTGTCCTCCCTTCTAACATCCTTCCTTTCCCTTATTCCCATCTTCTCTTTGTCCTGAAGGGCAAGACAAATTTCTATACCCTATTACCTGTATTTCTTATTTCCTAGTTGCAACAACAATACTCACCAGTTCTTCCTAAAACTTTGAGTTCCAGCTTCTCTTCATCCCTCCCTCCCCACCCATTCCCTTTGGGAAGGCAAACAATCCATAACAGTCATGTTGTGTAAGACAACCTATACTTCCCTCCATCCTATCATGCCCTCCATTTCCTCTATTCTCTCTTCTGACCCTATCCCTCCCAAAGAGTACTCCCTCCTCCCACTGTCTTCCCTTAGATTATCCCCCCCCCAACCAACTTATCCCCTTTCCTCCACTATCCTGTATTGTAGGATAGATTTTCATACCAAAATGAGTGTACATTTTATTCCTTCCTTTAGTTGAAAGTGATAACAGTAAGCTTCATGTTTTTTCTCTCACCTCCCTGCTTTTTTCCTCCACTGAAAAGTCTTTTACTTGCCTCTTTTACAAGAGATAATTTCCCCAATTCCAATTCTCCCTTTCTCCTCCCAATATGTTTCTCCCTCACTGCTTACCTTCATGATTTTAAGATATGAGGCCATTCTATTCAATTCACCCTGTGATCTGTGTGTGTGTGTGTAATCCCACCAACTACCCAGACACTGAAAAAAAGTTTCAAGACTTACAAATATTGTCTTTCCATGTAGGAATGTAAACAGTTCAAATTTAGTAAGTCCCTTATAATTTCTCTTTGCTGTGTACCTTTTCATGCTTCTTTTCATTCTTGTGTTTGAAAGTCAATTTTTTTTCAGCTGAGCTTTTCATCAAGAATGCTTGAAAGTCCTTTATTTCACTGAATTACCATTTTTTCTCCTGAAGTATTATACTCAGTTTTGTTGGGTAGGTGACTCTTGGTTTGAGTCCTAGTTCCTTTGACTTCTGGAATACCCTATTCCACACCCTTTGATCTTTTAACGTAGAAGCTGCTAGATCTTGTGTTATCCTGATTGTATTTCCACAATACTGGAATTGTTTCTTTCTAGCTGCTTGCAATATTTTCTCCTTGACCTGGGAACTCTGGAATTTGGCCACAATGATCCTATGAGTTTCTCTTTTTGCATCTCCTTCAGGAGGTGATCAGTGGATTCTTTCAATATTTATTTTTTCTTCTGGTTTTAGAATATCAGGGCAGTTTTCCTTGATAATTTCATGAAAGATGATGTCTAGGCTCTTTTTTTGATCATGGCTTTCAGGTAGTCCCATAATTTTTAAATTGTCTCTGCTGTATCTGTTTTCCAGGTCAGTTGTTTTTCCAGTGAGATGTTTCACATTATCTTCCATTTTTTCATTCTTTTGGTTTTGTTTTCTGATTTCCTGGTTTCTCAGAAAGTCATTAGCCTCCATCTGTTCCATTCTAATTTTGAGAGAACTATTTTCTTCAGTGAGCTTTTGAACCTCCTTTTCCATTTGGCTAATTCTGCTTTTGAAAGCATTCTTCTTCTCATTGGCTTTTTGAACCTCTCTTGCCAATTGAGCTACCCTATTTTTCACGGTGTTATTTTCTTCAGCATTTTTTTTTTGGTCTCCTTTAGCAAGGTGTTGACCTGCTTTTCATGCTTTTCTTGTATCTCTCTCATTTCTCTTCCCAATTTTTCCTCCACCTCTCTTAGTTCACTTTCAAAATCCTTTTTGAGCTCTTCCATGGCCTGAGCCCACTGAATATTTATTTTTGATGTTTGGGATACAGAAGCCTTGACTTTTATGTCTTTCCCTGATGGTAAGCATTGTTCCTCCTCATCCTAAAGGATAGGTGAACCTAAAGGTTCACCAAGAAAGTAACCTTCTTTGGTCATATTTTGTTCTCTTTTTTGGGCATTTTTCCCAACCAGTTACTTGACTTTTGGGTCCTTTGTCAAGACCAGGGTATTCTCTGGGAATCTGTGAGCTCTCAGTTCTTCCAAGTTGGCACGATCAAGCATGTACTGGTCTGGACAAAGAGAGGGATTTTTCTCCCCAGAATCTCCGCAGTAACCTCTCCACAGCCACCTGGCCTCCAGTTCCCGCCAAGTCAGCACTGGGGGCTGATTTTCAGATAAGCTGGTTGGGCAGGGCTGCCATTCAGTGTGAGAGAAAGACCAACTCCCCCAGGGCCTCCACACAGGGCGGAGAATCAGCTCCTCAGTGCCCCCAGGGTTTTTACGCTCCAACAATGTATGTGGCTGCTGCGCCTGTGAGGCGCTGCCTGCTCCTGGAGTTGTGGGAAGGCCCTTCTCCCTTCCTGGTCAGCTGAAAAACCCAGTCACTGACCTTTGGCACCTACGGGTTGAGGAATCTGTGAACCTGTTGCTGCTGGCACTGCAGATTCCACCCCAGAGGGCTGTTTGTGAAGCGCACCATGTGACCAAGGCTGGGCTGAGCTCCATTCCACGTCTGGTGCAACCGATATTTCCCATGGGATTTTCAGGTCACCCTGGGCTAGAAATCTCCTCCACTCTGTTGTTCTACACTTCTGCGGCTCCAGAATTTGTTGAGAGTCCCTCTTTACAAGTATTTTATGGGCTGTGTGGGGAGACCGTGTGTATATGTGTCTTTCTACTCCACCATCTTGGCTCCGCGCCCCAGAAGGTTACTTTCTTGGTGAACAGGTATTTTCTCTCATCCTTTCAGGTGAGGAAGAACAACGCTTACCATCAAGGGAAGACATAAAATTCAAGGCTTCTGCTTCCCAAACAACAAAAATAAATATGTAATGGGCTCAGGCCACGGAATAGCTCAAAAAGGATATTGAAAATCAAGTAACAGAGGTGGAGGAAAAAACTGGGAAGAGAAATAACAGTAATGAAAGAAAATCATGAAAAGTAAGTCAATAGCTTGCTAAAGGAGAACCACAAAAATGCTGAAGAAAACATCCTTAAAAGCAGGCTAACTCGGGGGAGGAGCCAAGATGGCGGAGTAGAAAGACTCATGTATGCTAGCTCCAAACCCACAGCCCATATATTTCCTGCAAAAAGAACTCCCCACAAATTTTGGAGCACTGCAAGGTGCACAGAAACACAGTGGAAAAGATTTCTGTTCCAGAGAGCCCTGGAGAGACATCCCCAGGGGTCCGTCACGCTCCAGACAGCGGAGCCCACCCCTGTGCTGCCCTGGCTACACGGCCCCAGAAGAGCAGATCTAAGCAGGCTTCAGTGACGGAACCTCCGGCGGCCACGAAGGTCCCTCCGCCCACAGGCACACAGGTCAGTGACAGGGACATCTGGGATGGCCGAGAGGGGAGCAGGGTGCCTCCGTGATTCGGGCCCCCTCGGCAGGCAGTGGCAGAGGGAGTGGCAGAGGCAGTGGCAGAGGCAGCAGTGGCCGGGACTCCCCAAGCAGGCAGGAGCTCCATTACCGAAGGTCTCTGCATAAACCCCCTGAGGGAACTGGGCCTGGGAGACGGCCCTGCCCCAACCCGAGCACCAGAACTTAAGCTCACATTGAATAGCAGCCACACCTACCACAGAAAGCCCATTTGAATCTCAGACCCGAAGCACTAGCTGGGTGGATCTAGGTGGGGGTGGACAGGAATCTCAGAAGTCAAGTAACTGGCTGGGAAAATGCCCAGAAAAGGGAAGAAAAATAAGACTATAGAAAGCTACTTTGATGGGGTACAGATGTTCCCGCCTTTCAATTCTGATGACGAGGAACTATTCTTACCATAAGGGTAAGATGTGGAGGTTGGGGCCTCTGTATCCCAGACATCCCAGGTGGATGTCCAGTGGGCTCAGGCCATGGAAGAGCTCAAAAAGATTTTGAAAATCAAGTTAGACAGATGGAGGAAAAACTGGGAAGAGAAATGAGAGAGATGCAAGAAAAACATGAAAAACGGATCAATACCTTGCTAAAGGAGACCCAAAAAATTGCTGAAGAAAATAACACCTTGAAAAATAGGCTAACTCAATTGGCAAAAGAGGTTCAAAAAGCCAATGAGGAGAAGAATGCTTTCAAAAGCAGAATTAGGCAAATGGAAAAAGAGGTTCAAAAGCTCACTGAAGATAATAGTTCTCTCAAAATTAGAATGGAACAGATGGAGGCTAATAAATTTCTGAGAAACCAAGAAATCACCAAACAAAACCAAAAGAATGAAAAAATGGAAGAGAATGTGAAATATCTCATTGGAAAAACAACTGACCTGGAAAATACATCCAGGAGAGACAATTTTAAAATTATGGGACTACCTGAAAGTCATGATCAAAAAAAGAGCCTTGACATCATCTTTCATGAAATTATTGAGGAAAACTGCCCTGAGATTCTAGAACCAGAGGGCAAAATAAGTATTGAAGGAATCCATCGATCACTGCCTGAAAGAGATCCAAAAAGAGAAACTCCTAGGAACATTGTGGCCAAACTCCAGAATTCCCAGGTCAAGGAGAAAATATTGCAAGCAGCTAGAAATAAACAATTCCAGTATTGTGGAAATACAATCAGGATAACTCAAGATCTAGCAGCTTCTACATTAAGGGATCGAAGGGCGTCGAATAGGATATTCCAGAAGTCAAAGGAACTAGGACTCAAACCAAGAATCACCCACCCAGCAAAACTGAGTATAATACTTCAGGGGAAAATATGGTCTTTCAATGAAACAGAGGACTCTTCAGCATTCTTGAGGAAAAGACCAGAGCTGAAAAGAAAATTTGACTTTCAAACACAAGAATGAGAAGAAGCATGAAAAGTAAACAGCAAAGAGAAGTCATAAGGGACTTACCAAAAGTGAACTGTTTACATTCCTACATGGAAAGACAATATTTGTAACTCTTAAAACTTTTCAGTATCTGGGTAGTTGGTGGGAACACACACACACATAACACATACACACACGCACACACACACCACGTACACACGTCTGCGCACACACATACAAACATGCAAACACATACAGAGACAGAGAGCACAGAGGGAATTGAATAGGATGGGACCATATCTTAAAAGAAATTAAGGTAAACGGTGAGGGAGAAATGTAGTGGGAAGAGAAAGAGTGAAATGGAATGGGGTAAATTATATCTCATTCAAGAGGCAAGCAGGAGACTTTTTAGTGGAGGGAAAAAGAGGAGAGCTGAGAAAATAACAAGAGGTTTACCCTCATCACATTCGACTAAAGGAAGGAATAAAATGCACACTCATTTTGGTAGGAAAACCTATCTTACAATACAGGAAAGTGGGGGAGAAGGAGATAAATAAGGTGGGGGGGATGATGGGAGGGAGGGAAATGGGAGGAGGGAGCAATTTGAAGTCAACACTCTTGGGGAGGGACAGGATCAAAAGACAGAACAGAAACAATGGGGGGCAGGATAGGATGGAGGGAAATACAGTTAGTCTTACACAACATGACTATTATCGAAGTCATTTGCAAAACTACACAGATATGGCCTATATTGAATTGCCTGCCTTCCCAAAGAGAATGGGTGGAAAGGGAGGGATGGGGAGAAGTTGGAACTCAAAGCTTTTGGAAGAATTGTTTAGTATTGTTGTTGCTACTAGGAAATAAGAAATACAGTTAATGGGGAATAGAAAGTCATCTGGCCCTACAGGACAAAAGAGAAGATGGGGACAAGAGAAGGGAGGGATGATAGAAGAGAGGGCAGATTAGTGACAGGGAAAATTAGAGTTCTCGGTGTATTGGGGTGGGGGGAGGGGATAAATGGGGAGAAAATTTGGAACCCAAAATTTTGTGAAAATGAATGTAAAATGTTAAATAAATAAATTTACATTAAAAAATAAAAAAAAATAGGGTAACTCAATTGGCAAAAGTGGTTCAAAAAGCCAATGAGGAGAAGAATGCTTTCAAAAGCAGAATTAGCCAAATGGAAAAGGAGGTTCAAAAGCTCACTGAAGAAAATAGTTCTCTCAAAATTAGAATGGAACAGATAGAGGCTAATGACTTTCTGAGAAACCAGGAAATCAGAAAACAAAACCAAAAGAATGAAAAAATGGAAGATAATGTGAAACATCTCACTGGAAAAACAACTGACCTGGAAAACAGATACAGCAGAGACAATTTAAAAATTATGGGACTACCTGAAAGCCATGATCAAAAAAAGAGCCTAGACATCATCTTTCATGAAATTATCAAGGAAAACTGCCCTGATATTCTAAAACCAGAAGGAAAAATAAATATTGAAAGAATCCACTGATCACCTCCTGAAGGAGATGCAAAAAGAGAAACTCATAGGATCATTGTGGCCAAATTCCAGAGTTCCCAGGTCAAAGAGAAAATATTGCAAGCAGCTAGAATGAAACAATTCCAGTACTGTGGAAATACAATCAGGATAACACAAGATCTAGCAGCTTCCACATTAAGGGATCGAAGGGTGTGGAATAGGATATTCCAGAAGTCAAAGGAACTAGGACTCAAACCAAGAATCACCTACCCAGCAAAACTGAGTATAATACTTCAGGTGAAAATATGGTCTTTCAATGAAACAGAGGACTCTCCAGCATTCTTGAGGTAAAGACCAGAGCTGAAAAGAAAAATTGACTTTCAAACACAAGAATGAAAAGAAGCATGAAAATGTAAACTGCAAAGAGAAGTCATAAGGGACTTAACTAAAGTTGAACTGCTTACATTTCTGCATGGAAAGACAATATCTGTAACTCTTGAAACCTTTCAGTATCTGGGTAGTTGGTGGGATTACACACACACACACACACACACACACACACACACACACATACACACGTGAATGCACACATAGAAATAGAGATCACAGAGTGAATTGAATAGGATGGGACCATATCTTTAAAAAATGAAGTTAAGCGGTGAGAGAGAAATGTATTTAGAGGAGAGAGGGAATGGCGCAAATTATCTCTCATAGAAGAGGCAGGCAGGAGACTTTTTAGTGGAGGGAAATAGAGGGAAGCTGAGAGAAAAACATGAAGTTTACTCTCATCACATTCGACTAAAGGAAGGAATAAAATACACACTCATTTTGGTATGAAAACCTATTTTACAATACAGGAAAGTGGGGGAGAAGGGGATAAGCAGGGTGGGCAGGATGATGGAAGGGAGGGCAATGGGAGGAGAGAGCAATTTGAAATCAACACTCTTGGGGAGGGACAGGATCAAAAGAGAGAATAGAATCAATGGGGGGCAGGGTAGGATGGAGGAAAACACAGTTAGTCTTACACAACACGACTATTATCAAAGTCATTTGCAAAACTACATAGATATGGACTATATTGAATTGCCTGCCTTCCCAAAGGGAATGGGTGGGGAGGGAGGGATGAGGAGAAGTTGGAACTCAAAGTTTTAGGAACAATTGTCAAATATTGTTCTTGCTACTAGTAAATAAGAAACATAGGTAATAGGGAATAGAAAGTTATCTGGCCCTATAGGACAAAAGAGATGATGGGGACAAGAGAAGAGAGGGATGACAGAAGAGAGGGCAGATTGGTGATAGGGAAAATTAGAATGCTTGGTGTATTGGGGTGGGGAAGGGGGACAAATGGGGAGAAAATTTTGAACCCAAAATTTTGTGAAAATGAATGTAAAAAGTTAAATAAATAAATTAACAATAAATAAATAAACAATTAGAAATCTAATTTGCCTTACAGGCAGTAGGAGGGGGAAAGGAGGAAGAAAAGGGAGGGGTGGTTAGGAGGGAGGGAAGAAGTAGTAAGGGAAAAAGAGAAAGAAAAAGGTGGGGGGCCAATATAAAGGAGGGAAGAGGGAGGTAGTGGTCAAAAATTAAAACTCTACTGTGGAGGGGAAGGGAGAACTAAAAGCATAAACGGGGGTAAATAGGATGGAAAGAAAGACACAGACAGTAGTCATAACTGTGAATGTGAATGGGATGAACTCCCCCATAAAATGGAGGCAGATAGCAGAACGGATTAAAAACCATAATCCAACAATATGTTGTTTACAAGAAACACATTTGAAACAGGGTGATACACATAAGGTAAAAGTAAAAAATTAGAGTAAAATATATTACGCTTCAGTTGAAATAAAAAAAGTAGGAATAACAATCCTAATCTCAGACAAACAAAAGCAAAAACAGATCTAATCAAAAGAGATATGGAATGAAACAATTTCCTGCTAAAAAGCACCATAGAAAATGAAGCAGTATCATTACTAAACATATATGCAGCGAGTGGTGTAGCATTCAAGTTCTTAAAGGAGAAGTTAAGGGAGCTACAGGAAGAAATAGACAGCAAAACTATATTAGAGGGGGATCTCAACCTCCCCCTCTCTGAACTTGATAAATCTTACCTAAAAATAAACAAGAAAGAAGTTAAGGACATGAACAGAATTCTGGAAAAGGTAGATACGATAGACCTCTGGAGAAAATTAAATTGTAAGAGAAAGGAATATACCTTTTTCTCAGCAGTACATGGCACGTAACACAAAAATTGACCGTGTACTAGGCATAAAAACCTCACAATCCAGTGCAGAAAGGCAGAAAGATTCAACGCATCCTCTCCAGATCATGATACAATAAAAATTATATGTAATAAAAGACCATGGAAAGATAGATCAAAAATTAATTGGAAACTAAATAATCTAATCCTAAAGAAACAGTAGGTCACACAACAAATCACAGAAACAATCAATAACTTCATTCAAGAGAATGACAATAATGAGACAACATACCAAAAACTATGGGATGCAGCAAAAGCAATTCTTAGGGGAAGTTTTATATCTCTGAATGCTAACATGAATAAAATAGAGAAAGAGGAGATCAATGAATTGGGCATGGAACTGAAAAAACTAGAACAAGAACAAACTGAAAATCCCCAATGAAATACCAAATTAGAAATACTGAAAACCAAAAGAGAGTTTAATAAAATTGAAATTAAGAAAAGTATTGAACTAATAAAGAAAACTAAGAGCTAGTTTTACAAAAAAACCCAACAAAATTAATAAAAAGAAAGAAGAAAACCAAATTACCACTATCCAAAATGAAAAAGGTGAACTCACCTTCAATAAAGAGGAAATTAGAACAATAATTAGAAACTGTTTTGCCCACAAATCTTAGTGACAGGGATGAATATTAAAAAAAAATAAATTGCCCATTTTAACAGAAGGGAAAGTTAAATAAAAGAAATTGAAGAAGCCATCAATGAACTCCCTAGGAAAACAATCTCCAAGGCCAGATGGATTTACAAATGAATTCTATCAAACATTTAAAGAACGGTTAATTCCAGCACTATATAGACTATTTGGGAAAACTGGAGGAGTCCTACAAAATTCTTTTTTATGATACAAATATGGTGCTGATACCCAAAAGCATGAAAAGCCAAAACAGAGAAAGAAAATTATAGACCAATTTCCCTAATGAATATAGATGCAAAAATTTTAAATAATATATTAGCAAAATGATTACAGCAATTCATCATAAGAATAATATACACTTTGATCAGGTAAGATTTATACCAGGAAGGCAAGGTTGATTCAATATTACAAAAACTATCTGCATAATTGATCATATCAACAACAAAACTAACAGAAACCATATGATTATCTCAAGAGATGCATAAAAAAGCATTTAATAACATACAACACCCATCCCAACTGAAAACACTGGAGAGAATAGGAATAAATTGAGCTTTCCTCAAAATAATAAGTAGTATCAACCTAAAACCATCAGCAAGGATTATATGCTATGAGGATAAGCTAGATGCATTTTCAATAAGAACAGGGGTGAAACCAGGATGTCCATTATCACCACTGTTATTTAATATGGTAATAGAAATGTTAACTTTAGCAATAAGAAAAAGAAATAGAAGGAATTAGAATAGGCAAAGAAGAAACTAAGTTATCACTCTTTGCAGACAATATGATAATAGACGTAAGGAATCCTAGAGAATCAAGTAAAAAACTACCTGAAATATAAACAACTGTAGCAAATTGCAAGATGTAAAATAAACCCACATAAATCATCTGCATTTCTACATATTATTAACAAAGCCCAAAGCAAGAGACAGAAAGAGAAATCCATTTAATGTATGCAATATTTGGGAGTCTACCTGCCAAAACAAATCCAGGGACTATATGAGCACAATTACAAAACATTTTTCGTACAAATAAAGTCAGATGTAAGTACTTGGAAAAACATCAGTTGCTCATGGGTAGGCTAAGCTAATAAAACAAAAATGACAAATCTATCTAAATGAATTTACTTATTCAGTGCCATACCAATGACTCTACCAAAAATTATTTTAGAGAGCTAGAAAAAAAATAATATCAACATTCATCTGGAGGAATAAAAGGTCCAGAATATCAAGGGAATTAATGAAAAGAAACATTAGGGAGGGTGGCCTAGTCATGTCAGATCTTAAACAAACTACCTGGTACTGGCTAAAAAATAGAGGGGTAGATCAGTGGAATAGATTAGGCACACAGTACTCAATGACTATAGCAGTCTACTGTTTGATAAACACAAAGACCCCAGCTTCTGGGATAAGAACTCACTGTCTGATAAAAAGTGCTGAGAAAACTGGAAAACAGTGTTGCAGAAACTGGGCATAGACCAATGCCTGACACATCATATACCAGAATAAAGTCCAAATGGCTATACGATCCAGGTAAAAAGGCTGACAAACTGGAAAATAATATGGTAGAAACTAGACATAGACCAATGCCTGACACCATACACAAGAATAAAATCCAAATGGGCAGATGATCTAGGTAAAAAGAAGGATACTATGGACAAACTGGTGGAGCAAGGAATAGTGTATTTATCAGATTTATGGAGAAGGGAAGAGTTTTTACTAAAGAAGAGATAGAAAGCATTATGAAGTGCAAGATAGATAATTTTGATTACATTAAGCTGAAAAGTTTTTGCACAACCAATGTAACCAAGATTAGGAGGGAAACAGAAAACTTGGAATTAATTTTTATAACTAGTGTCTGTGATAAAGGCCTCATTTCTAAAATATATAGAGAAATGAGTCAAATTTATAAGAATATAAATCATTCCTCAATTCATAAATGGTTAAATGATATGAACAGGCAGTTTTCACAGGAAAAAATTTAAAGCTATCTATACTCATATGAAAAAATGCTCTAATTCTCTATTATTAGAGAGGTGCAAATCAAGACAACTCTGAGGCACTGTATCATACCTATCAGATTATAACATGACATGACAAAACAGAATAATGAGAAATGTTGGAGAAAATGTGGAAAAGTTGGAATACTAATTCATTGTTGGTGGAGTTGTGAGTTGATGCAACCATTTTGGACAGCAATTTGAAACTATGCCCAAAAGGCTACAAAAATGTGCATACTCTTTGATCCAGCAATACCACTTAAAGGGCTGTATCCCAGAAAGATCAAAAAAATGGGAAAAGAACACAGATGTACAAAAATATTTACAGCAGCTCTTTTTGTGGTGGCCAAGAACCAGAAACAGAGGAGATGCCCATCAATTGGGGTATGGCTGAATAAACTGTGGTACTATTTTGCTTTAAGAAATGATGAACAGGAAGACTTCAGAAAAACCTCGAAAGACTTACATAAAACTGATGCTGAGTGAAGTGAGCAGAGTCAGAAGAACATTATACGTAGTACTACAGTGTGTGAGGTTTCTGACAGACTTAGCCCTTCACAGCAATGCAAGGACCTAAAGCATTTCCAAAGTACTCATGGTGCAAAATGCCATTCACATCCAGAGAACAACTTTGCCCAATTTGGAACAAGTCCTATAAAACCATGCATACCCTTTGACCTAGCAATATCACTACTAGGTCTATATCCTGAAAGAGATGAAAAAAACACTTCTTCATCCCATTCCCACAGCCTGAGTCAAAATGTTTTTTACAAATGGAAGGTACTATGTCAGCTCCAAGGTTTGGTCTTAAAACATATATTTCCTAAACTACCAGCAAGTCAAAGGTCCCACAATCTCATTGTATCTCTCCGAAGACAAATTCTTCCAAGGCCCCTACCAACATTTTGTGTGCAGGTAGTTAGGGAATCATAAGAAAAGGTCATGGTTTGACTGAGTACAGCTCTAGACTCTCACAGACATTTCAAAACACCCAACTACTTAATATTACATCACAATTTATTGGTTTAAGGTCCTTCAGTCAAAAAGCTATCAAGCTAATTATATATATGATCAAAAAGAAACAGACAACCCTATGTTCTGATTTCTGCGGGGCTTACTCAAACTGTAGATGCCTCACGGATAACCAGACCCTTTCATCAATAAGGTGCTCTGTTATGGACTGCAGTTTACTTGTAGGCAGTTTTGCATGTCCAGAGTAGATAGGTAGAGAGAGGACTGCCTAGCAGTGTAGAGGTCTGTGTCTTTACTTTCAGATTCAGAAATGTTGATGCTTTTCCCCTCCTCCATTAAGACTGAAGTCTGGGCAGCTAGATGGAGAGGGAGGTAAGAGTACAGAGCCTGGAATCAAGAACTCTCACTGTGAGTTTAAATCTGGCCTCATACACTTACTCTCTGTGCGACCCTGGGCAAGTCACTTAATCCTGTTTGCCTCAGTTTCATTATCTATAAAATGAGCTGGAGAAGGAAGTAGCAAACCATTCCAGTATCTTTGCCAAGAAAACTCTGAATGGGGTCACAAAATGGACACAACTGAACAACAAAAGAATGAAGTCTGTGACCTCAAGTGAAGTGAGGGCATAAAAAATAAACTTACTAGCTTAGTGGCCACAACTACCATTTTTAACCAACTGCCATCACTGACCTTTATAAGAGAACTTGCCATTATAAGTTGTGCTGCAGAATGAGATCTTATCAGTTTGCACTAAGGACAGACTTGAAAATCAGTATAGTATGGTGTAAAGAGTGAAAATCCTGACACAATGCCTGAATGATGACTTTGAAACTTAACAGGTTTGTAACCATGGGTAAGTTGTTTAATTTTTCTAATCCTCACTGTTTTCATCTATAAATGGAAATATCTGTACTATTTACATCAAAACTGTTCTAAGGAAAACATTTTGTAAACCTTAAAGAGGTATATAAATATTACTTATCATTAGATTCTTAAAATTATAGGAGAATTCTTCAAATTATAAGATAGTGATTTCTCTGCTTATAGGCCAATTCCTGACAAAATTAAAAGGATGGTTCTGTGAGCATTTAGAAAGGGAAACAGTAATCACTGAGAATATAAATTCACCTTTTCTTCAATTCCTTACAATTTGGTAGCACTTAGAGAAATTGAAGAACATTAAGAGAAAACATAAATGTATTAATAAACAGACTTGCCATATTAAATTCACTTCCTTTTCTGACAAAAATTATAAATTATTGGCCTGGATAATGTCACATAGGATAGCTAAATTCATGTGAAATATTTCACAAAGTTTTATGACATCTTTCTGGACAAGATAGGATGGAGAGATATGGGTCAGAAGATGAATAGTTTGGTAGATTAGATACTGGCTTAATAAGTTCACTGAAAGATAACATCATTAAAAGATCAACATCAATCCAGAGTGAAGGTTTTAATGGAGTTCCCAGGGACTAAGTTCTTGGCTTTCTTCTGGTTAACATTTTTTAAAGGACCAGATAATAGTAAAGATGGCTGATATGTTTGGGTAACAGAATTAGAATCTAAAATTATTTTCAATGTAGAAAAAACTGGCCAACTCTAACTTAATTGGGATAAATGCAAAGTCCTACATTTTGATTCAAAAAAAAAAATTAACAACTGTATAAGCATAGAATGGCAGAAAAATGGCCAGATGACAGTTTATTTAAAAAGATTTTGAGTTTTTAGAGGTCTAAAAGCACAAAATATGTCAAGAATGTGATACAATTTTTCAAAAAAGGTAACATGATCTTCAACAGCAGTAAAAGAATTAAATCATCTAGAATGAAAGACAGATCTCATGTAATCAGTACTGCAGTAAGGTTACATCTGAAATATGCTGCTAAGTTATAGGAGTCATGCTTTAGGAAGAATAACAAACTAGATCTAGATGAAGCTGATCAAATATAATGAAAGGCCTGGAAACTATGACTTGAGGGTCAACAGAATTAAGTGGCAAGGTTCACTTTGGAGAAGCAAAAACTCGAGGACTAAGAACAATGGATGGAAGTTGCATAGAATCAAATTTTAGCTCAAGGTAAGAAAAACTCCCTAACGATTAAAAAGATCTAAAAACGGAATGGGCTGCCTCATGAGGTAGTGAGATTCCCATTGTAAGACGTATTCAGGTGGAACCTGAACAAATGCTTTCTTGTCAACTATGCTGGCAATGGGATTCCTCTCCAATTTCAGATTGAACTAGATGATCTCTGGGGACCCCTACAATTCCGACATTCTGTGAGCCTGAGTGATGAAGTATACACTCTACTGTATGTGTATGGTACATATTTATAGTGGCATATCAGAGGAATTTAGGTTCCTGGAAATGTGAACATTTAGCCATGACTCACAGTTAATTTTTGTTCCTGTGACCATGATTCAATTCACCCTTGATTTTGATGCAGGATTTTTTTTGAACTACATCATCTCTCTTTTTTATCACATCTCATATATATCCTACTTCACTGGATTCCTCCACTTTGCCCATAAACAAGGTAAGGTCACCTCACTCCTAAGAGTTTTCCATTGGCCTTTCTACCTCATCCGACTGTAATTTCATCCCTTTCTCTAAACTTTTTTTTAAAAGTTCTCCACAATTGTTGGCTCTATTTAATTATCCATTCTTTACATACAACTTTGTAACTGCTTCCTAGTGAACTATCATGAACAGCAAGGAAACAGAAGAACTATGCTCAATGACTGATTTCAATATCCTCAGTGAATATCCTTCCCCAACTACAGTCACGTAAATCTCTTTTGTTAACTGTTTTATCCTCTGTAAGTGTTCATTTCATTCCAATACCAAACATAAGCTACCAGAGGACTACTCTGAATGAGGCTTTTCCTACAACACCCTTTATCTCATTATATATTTTTTTCTGTTTTTTTATGTCACTTCAATCCTAATCCCCAAGGTTTCATCCTCAGGCCTCTTCTCCCTCCATATACTATCTCTAAATAATTTCATTCACTCTCACATCTTCAACTATCAACTCTAAAGAGCTGATTCTCAAAACTACATCTCCAACCCTTCCAAAACCTTCCCAATCATATCTCCATCTGTCTAAGAACATTTCTGTATGGTATTCCTTGCCAGCATCTAAAACTTGGAATTTCCAGAACTGAACTTTCTACTCAAGCTCATTCTTCTTTTTGACCTTATTTCCTCTGAAAACTTTTGATTCTTCCCTTCCCTCTTGCTATTGATGTTTGACACTGATTATCTCCCCAATAGCTCTCTCATTCATCCTCTGCAGCACTTCAGCACAGACTCTCATTAACCTTGTAACAGCTCTTCTTGCTCAGTGATGATGACCTCCCTAGGATCTCATCTAATACTTGCTTGCATCTCTTTTGTGCACTTTTAAAAATTATTATTTTTCATATGTGAGTCATATCTCCCATTAGATTGTATGTTCCATGAGAATATGAAAAATGTTTCACCTAAACGTTGTAACTTAACTATTTTGTACACTGTCACTGGGAGGGACAGTTATGTGGCGCAGCGGACAGAGTGCAGGATCTGGAGTCAGGAAGACTCATCTTCCTAAGTTCAGGTCCAGCCTCAGACTCTTATTAGCTGTGTCACTCTGGGCAAGTTATTATTCCTGCCGGCTTCAGTATCTTCATCTGTAAAATGAGCTGCAGAAGGAAATGGTTCCATTATCTCTGCCAAGAAAAGCACGAATGGGGCCACAGAGAGTCAGACACAAACGAAACCATTCAACAACAACAAAAACAACACACTGTCATCGATTCACAAATGCTTTTGCACTGAGCTGTCACTTTTCAGCACCTCCTTCATCCTTGTTCTCTACTTTTCCTCCTTATCCACCCACAGAGCAACATTTGGTCCCAGGGATCCTGTGAGTTGGAATTCTCCTTGGGTTTAAAAGTTAATACTCACAGTCTTCCTAGTCATTCCTACAAGCAGCTGGGACCTAGATCTCTACTCCTTTCGAGAATGAAAGAAAAGCAATGTCTCAGGACTCTCGGATTACCACCAAGTTTTCTATAGAAAGAAGGAAGTTACTGAAAGAATAAGAAAGTAGCACAAAGACTGGCGGCTAGTGACGCTTTACATCAAAGAAAATGCACAGGCTGATTTTTTCAGTGACACAGAGGCCAATCAATTCTATTAAAGACCCTCTCTCTCTCATATTTTGAAATATAATTACTCATCATAATAGTTCCTTTGGTGTAGGGATTTTTTCTGTCAATACATTTGTATTTGTGCCTGGCACAATTTTTGGCACATACTAAATAATAAATGCTTAATTGATATTACCACTAACCATCCTCAACCCTCTCACAACCCTTCACCCCAAAAAAAAACATTTAGAAGTTTCGATACCTTTCATATAGAAGAAAACAACTTTTGGTCACTACACTGGAGGATGCAGGAGAGAATACCGTAATGCTATAAGGACAATAACTCATGGTCAAGCTAAAGTGATATTACAAAAGGACTAGAGATAGAGAGAAGAAAACATCAACCTTTGTTCACTATATTAGATAAATAAGCACCAATATGACAAGTAAAGAAAAAATCTCTAGGAATAAAAAAGTAGTAAAGGACCATAATGACTCAAATGTTAAAGAAAAAACCTGGGTAAGTACTGCTTTTATGAAGCATGGGGTAAATAATCTTACACATAAGCATATTTAAGCCTGTTGACTTGAACTGAGTTTTTAAAATGACTTGTTCAAAACAAGTATTTTGTGCTAATTGAAATAATGATGATTTCAACATTGTTTTAAGGAAAGCATTTTGCAAATTATATAAATGTTGGTTATTATTAATAATTATGTTATTAATAACAACATCTGCTTTTGTTTTATACTTCAGTTAAGGAAATAGGTAGGATACTCTTGAGATTTGGTTAGCCTTGGAGAAGAGAATTTGAATTACTGGTATGGGCTAATTTCTCGTTAAGGAAACAGGGAGGTAATAGGTTGGTCAGGGAAAAGAGAACTTGAATTACTAGTTTGGGCTTCTTGCTCCCTGGGGCATAGAAGGCCTAGTCTACCAGAAATGGATACTCTAGAGGTTTTAGCTAACTTCCATTTACCCTACTAAACAGATACCATCCTGAGCAATAAAGCAGCCTGTTGCTGTTATGAATGCATTGGGGGAATACAGTATACTCTGCTGGTAGTGGTTTTAGTTTAATTTACTTAAGAATTGTATCCTTTTTTAAGCTTCTTACAAGTTGTTCTTACTGCATTTATGGTCCACAAATTCTTAACTGCATTCTAATCTCAAGCCTGAATCCCTGTACTGATCTGAGCTATGTCTGACCCAGAAGATTTAATCTTTTATTGTCAGGAATTCATTGCCAAGACTTTGTGGTTAAATTCATTACTCAAGTAGAGAAAGAACTGTGATACAAAAGAAAGGGTTATCTGGATACCTAATAATAAGGACCCTATATCCTGTGGTTACAACATGGTTAAAGAGCCTTCAAGGGGGAGGGGAAGTGAAACTCTCTCAATGGGAAATGGGATAAGGAGGAAGTTCCAACTCACTCTCTAGGGTTAGCTTGTTAGATACTAAGAAGCTTGACACAATGAAGGTAGAATAGAAACTTTTATATAATTTTCATGGGCTGATCAATTTCTTGGGCTTTCATACTAAGCTAATTAACATATTCTCATGCTTCCAATTTCCTGTAACTTCATGTATGTATTGCTGCTGTCTGTGAAATTTATTGACAGAATAAGATTTTCTGAAATGGTTAGCAAATAGACATTAAATTGAAAATGATCATGTAACCTTTGCTAGGTATATGTAAAAATTCTGGCCTTCCCTTTCTCAAAATAGGAGTTATTCTACTTCCTAAAATAACTACTTTCCTCCTACATTAAAGGTACTACTTAGAACACCTAAAGATAAATAAGCTTGCAAATGAAATTTACAGATATTAAGGGTTTAAAAAGGTATATGAGGCATGGGACCCATGTTACATCTTTATGCTACCTGGAGAAAAAGATTAAACATTCAAGGACCTAATTTCACTTCATTCCCATTTCAACCATCATGTCAAATGATTGCTATGATAAACACATTACAAATTCTATTCCCATTATAAAAGGTTACCCTTCTACTTCTTGTGGCCCACTCTAGCTGCTATCCCAATTTATAGAAGCATTCTGGTTGTATTAATGTTGCTTTGGAAACACTGTCACTTACATCTCAACAAGCCATGATCCAGAGGACTTTCTATCACTCTTACATTTACAACTTCCTTCCATGCCTCTTCAGGACTCTCAGAGACACAGAACACCACGTTAGAAAAGCTTTCACGCTCCGTTACAGCATGAGAGGACTAAATAATAAGGTCCTCAACTTAAAACTGAACACCCACAGTTCTTACTGTCCATTTCCATTGACAAAAATACATTTCCTAGCACAGTGCCTTTGGCAGAACAGCTGGAGGGCCTTCTCAAGCTCAAAGGAGCAGCCACCCATACTGAGGCGCTGGGTCTTGGACACATGCAGATTTATTCCCTACTGAAATTATAAAAATTACTTCTCTGAAGTTCACTGTTTCTCCATGAAAAAACGGACCTGTCTAATTCTCAGGGGACGGGGGACTTTTCCAAAGGATATCTTCCCTTTCTCTGACGATGAGCTCGTTCTGTTCTTCTAGCTGTTTGATCTTCTTCTCAAACGACTCCTGTTCAGCTTTCAGGCGTTCTTCCGTCACTTCCTTCTCCTCACTTACCCTGAAAGAACCGCCCCCCCGCAAAAAAAAAAAAAACAAACTGTTAGAATGAAATAAATTACATTCACAGAGCCAGGACTTACAGAAATTAGACTTGTCACAAAGGTTTCCATATGTTAAAAATCTTTCTGGAAATATATTTAATATAATCATATTCTTTTTTCCAGTTCAGACTTTCATACAGGAATTTCTCCTCCTTTTTAATAATAATATGTGTATGTGATTTTATAGGAAAAATTATTTCCATCATCAGAAGTGCCTCAAAATTAAAAAGTCCTATATGGTAGTACATAGGTCTCCAATTACCAACTAAGAAAGAAGAAATTCCCAGTTAAAAAGTATATGTTCTACTATATGTTCTACATATAGTAAATATGTTTTACTATAAGAAGAAAGTATAATCAATTTATTTCTGATTTAGATTGTTCCCACACTTTTATCTAAATTCTGGCTATGAAATAAAAAACATACTCATCTCTAAAATTTTTGAACTTGATATGTATGTATAATTTTACTTTTTTTTCTTGGCATTGACACTCTGCATTTCTCTGTAGCATATAAATAATTGAGCTGCAATTAAAAGGTGACATTAATAAAAGGAAAGATTAACAATGAACTTATTTTCAATCTAAGAAGGATAACAAAGGTTTACAAAGTAATTTTTCACTATTAGTATATAATCCTAAAACTTCTTTGCACTTAATTCCAGCAAAAAGGGGCAGTTTAAGCACTAAGATGTAGGAAAGACATGCACATAACTTTGAAAAAAAAAGACTAATCTCTATAAGTACAAAAAAGGAAATTTTGAGACTGTCCTAATAGGTGCTGTGCTGCACTTAATATGGACCTCACTACATGAATCACAATAATAATGTAATGCTATACCAAAAGAAGTCAGTCTTGAGTTCTGTTTATTAGTAACTATTACTACATATGAATAAAAATTTCATTATATAATTAAATAGATCTTATTGTATAAGTAAAATAGACCATGAAAGCAAACTAAATTTGCAGAAAAATCTACGTCCTCTATATAATGTCCTCCATATCTGATCCTTTATTCCCTAGTCTTACTTCCATTCTAATTTTTCTCCCTGTTCCAAGTCCAAGTCAGGATTAACCCTCTACCATGTTTACTCTCTGTTCTCATTCACTGAGCTGATGCATGGGAAGTCAAACACAACGCTAATTAGAACTGCTACATATTTATGTCGTCTCAGTTCCTTTAATTGCAAAAATAAGAAAACTGTACTAGATGGCTTCAAAGGACCTTTTCAGCTCCAAATGTAATTTGATCTAACTACAAACAAGCCCTCACCTGTTTACTTGCTTTGTCATTAGGTCCTACTCTTTCAGACCTTTTTTATGTTTCTCTTTTTTACTTTTTAAAACTTTTTTTGGGTGGAGCCAAGAGGGCAAGTAGAAAGATGACCTGCTCTAGCTCTCCCCCAATAGCCCATAAAATACCTGTAAAAGAATGACTTTAAACAAATTCTAGAGCAGCAGAAGCCACAAAACAACAGAGTGAAAGAGATTTCCAAGACAGCCTGGAAGGCTGACTGGAAAAGTCTATTGCACAGGGCTCAGAGAAGAGTGCAGTCCAGCCTTTGGTGTGCAGCATGGACAGGAATGAAGCAGATTTTAGGGTGCAGAATCACAGGCAGCCGCTGAGGTTCCCAGATTTCTTAACCCACAAACACCAAAGACAGCTTTAAAGGTCATTAAGAAAACCCTTTCACTTGAGGGAGAGGGGAGTGAGGTCTCGCCCTAACCCCATCCCCAGGGCAGCAGCAGACACTTTCGGAGCCCTTGATACAAATGCCCTGGGGGAGTGAAGTGGCCTATCTGGATCTCAGTTCTAAGTGGCAGTCCTGGGGTGAGGAGGAGTGCTGGTGTGGCAGAACTGGTGAAAGCTCTGGAGAGGGAATCCTACTCACAGATGCTGGGCAGAAAAGAATGCATGTGGTTGCTCACAGACCAGAGTGCTGGTTAGGAGAGAAGTACACTCCTCTCCCTTGATTGTGCCACCTTGGAAGAACAGAGAACTTATAGGTTCCTAGAGTATACCCTCCTCTTGAAAAAAGACTCAAAAGTCAAGTAACTGCCTGGGAAAATGCCCCAAAAAAGGGGGAAAAAATAAGACTATAAAAGGTTGCTTTCTTGGTGAAGTTAATTCCTTCCAACCTTTCAGATGAGGAAGAACAAAGCATACCATCAGAGGAAGACATAAAAGTCAAGACTTCTACATCCAAAACTTCCAAAAAAGAAATATGCAACGGTCTCAGGCCATGGAAGAGCTCAAAAAGGATTTTGAAAACCAAGAGAGATGGAAGAAAAACTGGGAAGAAAAATGAGAGCAATGCAAGAAAATCATGAAAAGTGAGTCAACAGCTTGCTAAAAAAGACCCCCAAAAAATGCTGAAGAAAATAACACTTTAAAAAATAGACTAACCTAAATGGCAAAAGAGATCCAAAAAGCCAATGAGAAAAATGTCCTAAAAAGCAGAATTGGACAGATGGAAAAGGAGATCCAAAAGTTCAATGAAGAACATAATTCCTTAAAGATTAGAATGGAGCAGATGGAAGCTAATGACTTTATGAAAAATCAAGAAATTATAAAACAAAACCAAAAGAATGAAAAAAATAGAAGACAATATGAAATACTTCATTGGAAAAACAACTGACCTAGGAAACAGATCCAAGTGAGACAATTTTAAAATTATGGGACTACATGAAAGACATGATCTAAAAAAGGGCCTAGAAATCATCTTTAATGACATTGACAAGGAAAACTGCCCTGATATTCCAGAATCAGAAGGTAAAATAAATATTGAAAGAATCCACTGATCACCTCCTGAAAGAGATCCCAAAAGAAAAATTTCTAGGAATATTGTAGTCAAATTCCAGAGTTCCCAGGTCAAGGAGAAAATATTGCAAGCAGCCAGAAAGAAATAATTTGAGTATTATGGAAATACAATCAGGATAACACAAAATCTAGCAGCTTCTACATTAAGGGACTGAAGGGCTTAGAATACGATATTCCAGAAGGCAAAGGAGGTAGGATTAAAACCAAGACTAAATACTAAGATTAAAACTCAACAAAACTGAATATAATACTTCAGGGGAAAAAATGGTCATTCAGGAGGAGCCAAGATGGCAAAGTAGAAAGATTCACATATGAGAGCTCCTAACCCACAGCCCATGAAATACCTGTAAAGAAGAAGTCCCAACAAATTCTGGAGCAGCAGAAGCCACACAGCAACGGAGTGGAGGAGATTTCTGTTCCACAGAGACCTAAAAAATTGACACCAAAGGTCCATCATGCACCGGACCCAGAGCAGAGCCCAGCCCTGCCTTGGCCACGTGGCACTGGGAGGAGCAGATCCAAGCAGGCTTCAGGGATGGAATCTCCAGCGGCCATGCAGGTCACTCCACCCATAGGTGCCAAAGGTCAGTGAAAGAGCCTTTTTTGCTGGCTGAGAAAGAAGGGGGGTGTCTCCATAACTCAGGCCCCCTCGGGAGGCAGAAGCAGAGGCAGCAGCAGACAGGAGCTCCCAAAGCAGGCAGGACCTCATATCCATTGTTGGTCTCCACATAAACCCCCTGAGGGGACTGAGCCCCTAGTGGCGGCCCTGCCCCTACCCAAGCAGCTGAACTTAATCACACACTGAATAGCAGCCCTGCCCCCGCTGAAAGCCCTGAGGCTGGGAAGCAGCATTTGAATCTCAGACCCCAAGAACTAGCTGGGCAGATCTAGAGGCGAGGTGGGTCTGGAGAGGAATCTCAGAAGTCAAGTAACTGGCTGGGAAAATGCCCAGAAAAGGGGAAAAAAATAAGACCATAGAAGGTTATTTTCTTGGTGAACAGATATCTCCTCCCATCCTTTAGGATGAGGAAGAACAATGCTTACCATCAGGGAACCCAAACATCCAAAATAAATATTCAATGAGCTCAGGCCATGGAAGAGCTAAAAAAGGATTTTGAAAATCAGGTTAGACAGGAGGAGGAAAAACTGGGAAGAGAAATGAGAGAGATGCAAGAAAAACATGAAAAGCTGGTCAACACCTTGCTAAAGGAGACCCAAAAAATTGCTGAAGAAAATAACACCTTGAAAAATAGGCTAACTCAATTGGCAAAGGAGGTTCAAAAAGCCAATGAGGAGAAGAATGCTTTCAAAAGCAGAATTAGCCAAATGAAAAAAGAGGTTCAAAAGCTCACTGAAGAGAATAGTTCTCTCAAAATTAGAATGGAACAGATGGAGGCTAATAAATTTCTGAGAAACCAAGAAATCACCAAACAAAACCAAAAGAATGAAAAAATGGAAGAGAATGTGAAATATCTCATTGGAAAAACAACTGACCTGGAAAGTAGATCCAGGAGAGACAATTTAAAAATTATGGGACTACCTGAAAGCCATGATCAAAAAAAGAGCCTTGACATCATCTTTCATGAAATTATTGAGGAAAACTGCCCTGAGATTCTAGAACCAGAGGGCAAAATAAGTATTGAAGGAATCCATCGATCACCGCCTGAAAGAGATCCAAAAAGAGAAACTCCTAGGAACATTGTGGCCAAATTCCAGAATTCCCAGGTCAAGGAGAAAATATTGCAAGCAGCTAGAAAGAAACAATTCCAGTATTGTGGAAATACAATCAGGATAACACAAGATCTAGCAGCTTCTACATTAAGGGATCGAAGGGTGTGGAATATGATATTTCAGAAGTCAAAGGAACTAGGACTCAAACCAAGAATCACCTACCCAGCAAAACTGAGTATAATACTTCAGGGGAAAAAAATGGTCTTTCAATGAAATAGAGGACTTTCAGGCATTCTTGATGAAAAGACCAGAGCTGAAAAGAAAATCTGACTTTCAAACACAAAAATGAAAAGAAGCATGAAAAGGTAAACAGCAAAGAGAAGTCATAAGGGACTTACTAAACTTGAACTGTTTACATTCCTACATGGAAAGACCATATTTGTAACTCTTGAAACTTTTCAGTATCTGGGTAGGTGGTGGGATTACACACACACACACACACACACACACACACACACACACACACAAACACATACACACATACACACGTGCATGCACACAGAGAGACAGAGAGCACAGAGTGAAGTGAATAGGATGGGATCATATATTAAAAAAATGAAGTTAAGCGGTGAGAGAGAAATATATTGGGAGGAGAGAGGGAGAAATGGAATGGGGCAAATTATCTCTCATAGAAGAGGTAGGCAGGAGACTTTTTAGTGGAGGGAAAAAGAGGGAAGCTGAGAGAAAAATGTGAAGTTTACTCTCATCACATTCGACTAAAGGAAGGAATAAAATGCACACTCATTTTGGTAGGAAAATCTATCTTACAATACAGGAAAGTGGGGGAGAAGGGGATAAGCAGGGTGGGCGGGATGATGGAAGGGAGGGCAGTGGGGAGAAGGAAGAAATTTGAAATTCTTGGGGAGGGACAGGATCAAAAGAGAGAATAGAAGCAATGGGGGGCAGGATAGGATGGAGGGAAATATAGTTAGTCCTACACAAAATGACTATTATCGAAGTCATTTACAAAACTACACAGATATGGCCTACACTGAATTGCCTGCCTTCCCAAAGGGAATAGGTGGGGAGGGAGGGATAGGGAAAAGGTGGAACTCAAAGTTTTAGGAACAACTGCTGAGTATTGTTCTTGCTACTAGGAAACAAGAAATACAGGCAATGGGGAATAGAAAGTTATCTGGCCTTACAGGACAAAAGAGAGGATGGGGACAAGGGAAGGGAGGGATGATAGAAGAGAGGGCAGATTGGTGATAGGGGAAATTAGAATGCTTGGTGTACTGGGGTGGTGGGGGGGACAGATGGGGAGAAAATTTGGAACCCAAAATTTTGTGACAATGAATGTAAAAAGCTAAATAAATAAATTTTAAAAAATTTTAAAAAATGGTCATTCAATGAAATAGACGACTTTCAAACATTCTTGATGAAAAGAACAGAGCTGAGTAGAAAATCTGACTTTCAAATACAAAAATCAAGAGAAGCATGAAAAGGGAAACAAGAAAGAGAAATCATAAGGGACTTACTAAAGTTGAACTGAAGGGGATAATTGAGGTGTGAGGAGGATGACAGAAGGGAGGGAACATGGGAGGAGGGGGTAATCAGAAGTAAATACTTTTGGGGAGGAAAAAGGTCAAAAGAGAGAATAGAGAAAATGGGGAGCAGTACAGCCTGGAGGAAAATACAGTTAGTCTTCCACATGACTTTTATGGAACTACACAGTATAACTATATTGAATTGCTTACCTTTTTAGTGGGAGTGGGTAGAAAGGGAGGAAGGGAGAGAAGTTGGAACTCAGAGTTTTAAAAACAAATGTTAAAAATTGTTTTTACATGCAACTAATAAGAAATACAGGTAATGGGATAAAGAAATCTATCTTGCCATACAAGAAAATAGAGAAGATGGAGATAAGGAAAAAAAGGGGTGTGATAGAGGAGAGGGCAGATTTGGGGAAGGGGTAATCACAATGCAAGGTATCTCCAGGTGGGGGAGAAGAGAGATGGGGAGAAAATTTGGGACTCAAAATCTTGTGGTAATGAATATTGAAAACTAAAAATAAGTAAATTTTTTAAAGAAGAAAGAAATGTCAAGGAAGAAAGTTTAGATTTGTTCTATTTGGCAGAAGCTACAAAGAGAATAGTTTAAGCTTGATGACAGGTAAAACTTCCTAACAACTGGAATTGTCCAAAAGTGGAATGGATTGTCTCAAGAGGTAGTGAGGATCTTCAAGAAGAGGCTGATGACCATTTTCAGCTAATATTATACTTTTGTATATGGATTGGACTTGATGGATGTTAAAGTTCCTTTCAACTCTCAAATTTTGATAATATGATTCTGAGTGTCAAGTTTATTATATTAGAGGATATCACCACTTACACCAAAAGAATTAACTGGAGAAAGGGGGCAGGTAGGTGGCACAATGGATTGAGTATCAGCCCTGGAGTCAGGAAGAGTCATCTTCCTGACTTCAAATATAGCCTCAAATGCTTAAAAGCTGTGTTCCTTGGGCAATTCAGTTAACCCTGTTGGCCTCAGTCTCCTCATCTATAAAATGAGCTGCAGAAGAAAATGGCAATTCACTCTAGTATCTTTGCAAAGAAAACCCCAAATGAGATTACAGAGTAGGGCATGACTGAAACATTTTAACAAAATTAAGAAAAGGAGTGGAGGCCCGAAGTCAGCAAGAGCGGATGAACAACCAGAACAGAGAAAGTGGAAGATACTATAGAGGAAGAAGCAAGGGAATATGCAATAATAGTCAATAATCAATAAAGAGTCATTAAGTGCCTACTATGTAAAAGGCACTGTGCTAAGAGCTAGGGAGACAAAAAGTTCTTGCCCTCGAGGAAGAGGGTCGGGGAATTTACAAGTTAGTTACTTGGCTTAAGGGCATGATGGAAGCAAGTAAAGCTACTAATGGAAAATGAAAATATACCTGGAAAGTTCTAAGTCCCTCTATAAAAGAGGGGCTTAGGAGGGGTTTATAGCTCTGGCTCCAGCTATCCAGACAAAGGAGAGAAGCAACTGATGGTGAAATTCAGTAGATTGAATTTAACTGAGAATCAAAAGAAGAGGTGATATTAACCACTATGTGGAAGAAATATGACACCTGAGATCGTAATGCTAAGAAAATTGGTAGCAAAATCTATGCTAAATTGAGTCTAAGGTTACTTTTGATAATATCTGAAAGCTGTTAAATAAAACAGGGAAAAAGCGGAAAGACAAGCAAAATATGAGAATATCCTTACATACAGTCATGATATCCTTAATGCAGTTAGAAAAGAGCATTACACTTTTAATCCCATCCCTAGTAGCCACTACAGTAGCTATGAAGATTTAGGATTACTTCTGGATAGGTTCCAGGAGGCTACAGGGTGCCAAACTAAAGTAGATTAATGTATCTGCTTTGAAGCAAACCCAAACTTCGTTATCAATCCAAGGCCCAATTCAGCCTTTTGGGACATTTTAAGATCTAGACATGGTATCCACCACAATTAATATCTTTTGTACCAAAAAGAAAAACAGATGTTTCTTTGGAAACCAAAGAGGCAGCAAAAGAATGTCAAACGTATTTGATGCTGAACTTTTGTAAACACAAGACACCATTTGTGAGCACACATGTGGCTAATTATTCTAAAGACACTAAAATATCCACACCTGCCCAAAGTCATTCCTCCAAAAGTGTACCTTCCAAGGCAAGAAAGAAAAATTCACAGCACTGAGACAAATAAGGTATTTTTTTTTTTTTACCATCATGGTATGATTACACTACTCTGTAATTATGGCACTCTAAAACGCAGAAAAATTAACAAGCCACGTTAAACACAAAGGCCAGTAATTCTTCTAAAAGTCTATCTCAAATGATACGCGTGGATTCCTTGTGGCTATTACCATAGTTAAAATGAGAAAATGGATTATTACTGATCTTAAATACAGAAAGCAAACCAATAAAGCAATGAGAAGATCTGATATTCTCTTTGTAATCTATCTTCTTCTTCAGTCTATGGAAAAAGTAAAGTGCTTTTCAAACCTTAAAGAGCTATATGAATGCTAGATATTTTTATCTTGGTATACAACAAATCTGGTATCATAGCTCACATTTTTCTTCCATGTCTCTTCAGATCATAACCAATCAACAAGTTTTTACTAAATATCAGTTTTGTGAAAGGCATTAGGCTAAGTGCAGCTGAGTACACAAAGCAAAAGTGCAAGTCTGTGCCTTCAAGAAGCTTACTTTCTACAGTAATGTAACTGAACCTCCCCAGGTCACAATATATATATGTACATACATATAATTTTATATATTATAATATTTTGCACAGCAAAATAAGAATTTCAAAACCAAAAAAGGAAAATCCTCATATAATGGAAGAAACTTAACTTGAAACTATGGATACTGGAGCATTCCCATGATAGGTACTGGTTTCATTAAGTCATAAATTTGGTGAATTGGGCTAGTATTTCTTAAATGTCAAAAGATATATGGCGTACTACAATATTTCAATAGCTCTATGATCTATTCACTAATGAAAGCAGTGTGCAAATCACAACCCAGCCAGATAAAGGGAGGTACATAACAGAAAAATTCATCATAAATCTAGTCTAAATGACGCCTTCTAAAGATAATTTTATGGGCAAAGATCAATCTTTTTTATTTTGTAAATAATTCTCTTTTTCAGCTGTTGTTGGGTATGCTGTTTATTCAGGTTTCACACTGGAGGTGACAGTTGAATTTGGGTATGCACGCATTACTGCTTAATAAGAAAATTCACTAATGAGAAAGTGGTGCAGTGGATAAAGTATTAAACTGGGAGTCAGGAAGACGTGAACTTGAAAACTGCCTCAGACACTAGCTGTGTGACCCTGAGAAATCTCTCAGCCTCAGTTTCCTTATCAGTGAAATGCAGAAAATAATAGCATCTATTTCTCATGGTGGTTGTAAAGATCAAATGAATTAGTAAAGGTAAAGTGCTCGGCAAACCTTAATATGCTATATAAATGCTAGCTATTTAAGTTGTGCTTTTTTTGAATGTTTTTCAGTTTAGTAGATAGGGAGTAGAAGGTTATTTCTAGGTAGAAAATGACAGAGAAGAAAGCCAGGCAGCAAGAAAAAGAAATACTTGGGGAAAAAAACAACCATTTAAATTGTTTTAAGACCTTGTTAAGTTTTCTACTTGAATGTTCACAGAAATTCACAGTCTGTAGTAAAAAGAACCAAGTTCTTTTCAAAATCGATTCTGATCAGGTATAAAGGTGAACACCTATAATCCTCCCTCTTTGAGGCCAAACCTGATAGACCACCTTGGCTGAGGTGTTCTGAACTTCATTCAGCAGGGCCAATCCTTAAAGGCATCTAAAAAGAAACTGGTACCAAGATGGTGAGTGTCTGGTGTGGGTATGGGGCCATGAGGATATCAAAGCAGGGGCAAATTCCTCCAGGTCAGAAAACAGAGAATACCAACGCTTCAGTGAGTGTGATCAGCAGTAGAGTCTGATCCACAAATGACAACAGACAGGTAAGAAAAAAAGAATGGAAAGAAAGGATAGAAAGGAAAAGAAAGGAAAGAAAAAGAAATTCTTTTATGGTTGTCTTGGTAAAGTATTTTGTATCCAAAGCCAATTGTAAAAGTTAAAAGCTCCTACTAAAAGTACCTGCTGAGAACTATTTAATGTATAAACATTACTATTTCTTAGAAATGCTATAACACTTTGGGTAACTAAACAGCAGACTGACAATGGGAGGAGGAGAATACTGTCTTTTTTAAGAGAGAAAAGGAAATTATTTTTTTCTGATTAGAAAGATATAGAGAGATAAAAGTTATTGTCAGTAAAGCAGAAAAAAAAAAACTAGTGACTGAAAGTTTTGGGGTTTTTTTTACTTCTTTTTAAAGCCTTTTAGAAAGAAGATGTAACTCTTAGAACCTGAGTACCAATTAGGAGCATTTTGAAAAGCAAACAGCCTTCCAAATCTTTAGCACAAAGCACCAAAGTGTCCTATGCTTAATCAGTATTTGTTACATTGGAATGGTTTTATACAAACCCTAGAGAAATAGTAAACTTTGTTTGTAACTCTGAAGTAGTACACATTCCCCAGAAAGTTAATGAAACTAATTAAGAACAATCTAATATTAGCTTGTGAATAAGATTAAGTCTAGACAAGAACTAACAATTAATGAGAAAGGTACCAAATTGTACCTACAATTTACTATCTTGTTTATTCTTATATTTACCCTTTTTAACAAATAGTCATATTTTTATTTCGGAAAAGAAGGAGGTAATTTATCTCTACCTTAGGCAAATACATCTCTCAGAGTTAAAACTCTGAACTACACAACCAAGACCAGACCTACATATACCACTGCCATTTGGAGACCACATCTCTAATTGCAATTGAGTTTTGAATTAAAACAGGCCTTTGGTACTGCACTTGCACTAAAATTATATGTATAAATTATTTGCCAACACCACAGAAAAAAAATAAAGTGTTATGAGAGGGACCAAGGGTGAAAAGGAAAAAGAGAGAGTGAGAGAGAGAGAACGAAGAAGAAGAAGAAGAAACAGAGAGGGAGAGAATAGGGGACATGGAGAGGGCTAAGTAGAGTAATATTTTCTAATTGAGAAAAAATAAGGGTGCTAAGTATCGGAGACTGTTGAAGTTTAAGAGTGCTAGGTACTCCAAAGGACGGAGAATAGAATGATCAAGATTTGAACCGTACCTTTGTGGGGGCAACATAGAAAGGGAAGAAACAATAAATACAAAGGAGAAAGAACAATTTCACAACAGTTATGTGAGAAAAGAATTACAAGTAATTATGATATTGTGAGCTTATGTGTCAAAGAAGCTAGAGATTGATATCAAAAACTAGACCTCTATTTGGCCTGAGATGGATGTTCTAAAAATAGTAAAGTATGTATATTTAGACAGAAGAATAAATCATAATAGCACAAAACTGAGCTGGAAGGGACCTTAGAGGTTACACAGAACCCCTCATTTTTACAAATGAGGAAACTGAGGCTCAAAGAAAGTAAGCAAATTGCTAAAGATTCAAATTCAGATTCAATTCCAAATCCAATATTCTTCCCACTGTCACTCTAAAACATTATAATTGATGAATAAGTGTGATGAGCCCAGGGTTCCTCTCACTTCCTCACAACAGGTCCAGCCTTCACTAAAAGGCAACAATGCTATCCCTAGGATCTGACTGACCTCTGCCTACTTTGACACAACATCCTGGTCACCTAAGGCCATAAATTATAACTTATCAAATAGGGTAGGGGCCCCTCCAACTTGGTGGATAGCTGGAGACCACAGTAATCATCATATTTTGCCCCTTTGACCTGACTACACCTCCATACAGAGGCAAAGAGAGCCATCTCTACCAGGGGGTGGAGAACTTATAGCCTCAAGGCCACATGGAGCCCTGTAGGTCCTCAAGTGTGACCCTTTGACTGAATCCAAACTTCACAGAAAAAAAATCCCCTTAATAAACGAATTTGTTCTATAAAACTTGGACTCAGTCAAAAGGCTGCACCCAAGAACCTAAAAGGCTGCAGGTTCCCCACTCCTACATAGACATTAAGTTTCACTGTATCCTTCTTGCATGTGCTTAATGTGTTAGGACAAAGTGAAACATCATTATTAACTCTTCAATGACTTATTAGTGGTTTATTTAACCTCAAAATTAAATCTGAACAAAGAGGCATTGGTGCAAGGCCCACTCTGACAGTGAAAGACTTGAAAGGCATCAATTTGGAGTGGAAAGAAGACTAGACTGGACTTAAAAGACCTGGATTCTTGTTCAAGTCCTTCTCCTAACTTGCTTGTGACCCTGGGAAAATCATTTAATCTCAGATCCTTAGTTTCTTCATCTGTAAAATGAGAAAGATGGAATGTATGGTCTTTTCCAAGGTCTTTTCCAGATCTAATATTTGATTATTATGCAATAATATACAAATTTTTATCAAAGCTATTAAGAGGCCATGAGATTATTATGAGAACAAAAGGAAGAGAGATGATGATATAAGATCATCCCTAATATATGACTCCTAAATTGCTGAGATTGTCTTAAAATTAAGAGATAAAAATATAGTAAAAGTACATATTCATGAGGCTGAAGAAAAATAATCTTTAGGCAAAATAAATCTTCAAATTTTACCTTAATATTCAGATTAGTAAAAAAAATTAAATTTCATTATCCAAAACTTACTAGTTTCAATTAGATTCATATTTATGACTAATGTACCTAACACTATATGTAATATTCCCTTTAAGAACTATTTTAGGGGAAATGTTACTTTTCCACTTGTCATGTTTTTAAATAGACAGAAAAGCATGAGTCAAATATTTTGATTTCTGAATCCAATAGAGCTGTCATATTTAAGATCACCAAAACTGAAAAACTTCTAAGAGTAATTAAAAATGACCTGAATTTTTCAAACATTAGAACTTTTAAATATTCAGTAATTTATAATAAATTACAGTAAAACTGTAATATTCAGATGATAGCACCTTGATATAATTAGAGGGTATTCACAATAACAAAGGGTATCATTAAAAACTGATCACCCTTACAAAAACGCTCAAAACAAATGGCTATTCTATTTGGAACAAAGAGCAGCATTTCTTCAAAAAGCAAATGATCAACATTTGTTTCTCCTTACAAAATGCTAGAAATCAAATGCTCAAAACTTGAAAGTGTTAGAGATAAAATATTCTGTAGATCAAGTGCTAAACCAAGTAAAAACAAATCAACTGTCAAAGCTAGTGTTTTCTCCACAGTTTTGCAGAGCAATAACTGATAGACCAACAAAGGTAATCTTTGTCTTAACTCCTCCCAGATTCAACTCTATGAAGTAAGTACACTCTTGAGTTAAGGTTTGAGGATTTGAAACCATTCTATTGGGTCAGCTGAAGAAAGCAAGAAAAAAAATCAGCATATCAAAAGCCTAAGGGTTAAAGCAATTTTTAATTTCAAAATTGTCTGAGAATGGACTGCATAGCATATACATGCAAATTACATGCAAATATACTCTTGGCTCCTCATTCAGACTTTGCATACAGAAGGATGTAGCCCTAGGATAAATCTGAATGGAGCCTATCAAGTCCAAAAGAAATTACTTTCATCCATATGGCACTATATCCAGATGCCCTATGATGGAGAAACTAGAAAAGAAAATTTTGATTCAAAAATCATCAAGAAAGGAACTTGTGTGTCAGAGAAGTGTGATGGCAAGCAAAGTGGTATCTTTTGATGTTTTTGTTTTAGTATAATCTTATTGATACTGATTGAATCTTACCTTTATCAACCTTTATCAAGTCTTTACTAGGAGTGAAATACAGAAACAAGAGTTTCCTTAACTAAAAACAGTATATGTATTTGTATTGTTAATTATTTTAATGTGATTAAAGATCTTCCCCAATCATTAATGGGACTACCCATTAAGGGGAGTTTGATTAGGGAAGATTTGTAGGAAGGCCCAAGCCTTTTGTTAATGAGTCACTGGTTCTCAAGGGCTGTGATGCCCTCTGGCTCTTAAAAATGAATAAATACTCCAAGTTGAGGAATTACTTTGGGGCTTACTCAAAGAGTTTCTTTGGTCAGACAAGGATTCTGGGAAGCCACTAAGATGTTGGTGCTTCCCTCTGTAGTTACTATGGTCAGTCATCTGGACCTGTCTGCTGATGATCAGGCAGAGGAAGCAATGTCTGTTGACTTTTGATTTCTCTATATTTTCTATGAAGTTCAGGGTACTGACTACCCTGAATTAGGTGAATGATATATGTGTGCTTGGTTAAAGAAATGATACATGTGCCTGATTAAAGTGATTGTTAACCCCTCAAAAGTTGCCTTTCCTTTTAGGATTGTAGATCTAAGAACCAGTGGTAGCAGTCCTCCCTGCACATGCTGGGGTGCTTACTGATACAAGAAGCTAGAAATTGTATCAAAAACTAGACCTCCATTCTGCCAGAGATGGATGTGAGATCAATTAAACAGCTATTCACAGAACAAATCCCCTTAATAAAAGGATCCGTTTTATAAAACTAGAACTCAATAAAAAGGCTACACCTAAAAGCCACATGTGGCCTCAAGGTCACAGGTTCCCACACCCCTGCATGGATGCTGGGTGTCACTGTCTCTTTCTTGTATGTGCTTTGGAAACTAAGAGATCCAAGAAGTACATAAAACTTCCAGATGATCAGATACACTAGAAAAACCATGACTAATTTCAGACCATAACATATATATTCATTTCTTCCTGAAATGACTTGTGAACTATGGAAACTAACCTTTCTTCCAGAACCTCAACATGTATTTTTCAAGTATTTTATTCTATACTACTTTAAACTTTAGAAATCAAAGAATCCACTTTCTGGATTAAGAATGAAGATTTCATATTTTTACATAGCTTCAAATAATCTTTTATTCACTCATAGTTTTAAAATTTCAAACCACTAAAAACAGTTATGTATTAATTTAAAACATTATAAAGGCCTCCAATGAGGAAAAAAATCTCAACCATCTATGAAAAATTAAACTTTCCTATTACAATGAAAAGTATATTATGTCAAATAAAAATATGATTAGGTTAAAATAGAAAGGAAAAGAATAAATATAAAATAATAATGTTTTACTAATTTTACCATGGGAAACCAATATTGCTGTACTTTCTGGTTTTTGTCTAAGCAATGTCAGATAGAAATATCAAGCTGTCCTCTGGGAAAAATCAGAGGATCTAAGTCTTAAAAAGAACTCTGCCCTCAAATGAGTTAGTACACTGGTATTCATTAGGGACTTATGCATTATTTGACAGAATAGGTATAGGATACAACCTACTGGAGACTTTTTAGATTTTTTTAGAACAGGGAAATATACATCAAGAATGGCACTAAGGGCCAGAATTAGCTTAAAATTTTGCAGTTCTTTTTCTTTTTAAACATTGAGTTTCAGTGAAACATATACTTTATCAAAATACAGTCCTTTTTCTTAACCTGCAGGATGAATAGTAAAATGCATCAATATAAGAAATCATATTGTCATATAATTGTCACATTTATCAGAAAAAACATTTCTATTTTATTGCATCATTCATTTTTCAAATAATATAACTGACCATGACTTTTCTTCTCACATCACCAACTCACTGAATCTTTAAAGCTGGAAAAAAACTTTCCCAGAGAATTGACTATAACCATTCCAGATGAAAACTCAATTATCAAATTCTCAAAATCTCTGGGCAAAATTCACAAAAACTCCACTTCCTATCAGTGTAAACAGTGTCATCCTCTGTGCCCAAGGAACGATTAAGATACAGTTTTAACAATCAAATAGCTGGAACCTAACATTTGAAGCAGAAAAACAGGACAGTATTACAACATTTATAGTATTCGGTATTTTTCTATAAAACCTTAAGAGCTAGCTAGCCCCCATCACTGAGTCATATGATGTGAGGCAATACAAAACAGGGGAAAGAGTGATGGCTTTGGAGTCAGAAGAAATGTGGGCTTGAATTTCACTTCTGATGTTTACTAGCTGAGTGACCATGGGCAAATCATTTAACCTCTCTGATTCATTTGTAAATACAGCATCTACCTCAAAGGGTTTTTGTTGATACCCAAGTTTGATAAGGTGCTATATAAAAGTCAATTATTATAATGATGTCTAAACTGGTGATGCCAAACTCAAATACAAAAGGAATCACTAAGGTTACTCAGAAAAAAAGAAAAAAAAACAAATGTTGTTCTAGTGTACTTTTATTAAATATTTACCAATTACATTTTAATATGCTATGGGCTACACTTGGGAGTGGAGTCACATGTGTTTCACACTTCTGCTCTAAACCATCCATATTTACTCCAATTAAAGATCTCCAGAGGTAGTTGGAACACCCTCCCTCAATTACACTTCACTATTAAATTCCCCCAAAGGCCAACATGTTAACAATAATAATCCAGCTGACTTATGACACAATGATTTGCAAAATGCTTTATATCCATTATCTCATTTAATTCTCACAATAGCCAAGACTATTTGCACTGCAGAGGACCCTGAAGGTCATCTGCCCCAACCCTCTCATTTTATAGAATGAGGCCCACAAGTGATTTGCTTAAAAATTATCCATTTTATAAATGGCAGGACCATAATTTGAACCCTGATCTCCTGATTTTGAATCCAGGGCTTTTTGCTCTACAAAACAAACACTCTACCTTATAACAACCCTAAAAATCTTCCTTGCTTTAATTAAGCCAATTTCTTCTTGCTAATCAAGTTACCCTTAGCCTTTCCATCTCTACTCAATAACAATTCCTTTCACCTCTCCTCATAGAAGCTCATTTTTCCCTTTATTCCAGGGGTTCTTAGCTTTCATTTGTATCATGGACCCTTTTGGCAATCTAACAAAACCCAAAGACCCCTTTGAAGAATTTTTAAAATTTTAATTCATAACAGAATTAAATGTTCATTTCAATTAGAGGCTGGTGAAAATTAAGATGTAATTTTTCCCCATGCAAGTTCACAAACCCTGAGGAATGCTGCTTTAGTCATTTGAGTCCCTTATCTGTAAACTCTCATTTCTTTTTTTTTATTTCTAAATATAAATTTATTTAACTTTTTACATTCATTTTCACAAAATTTTACGTTCCAAATTTTCTCCCCATTTATCACCTCCCCCCACCCCAATAACCTGAGCATTCTAATTTCCCCTATCACCAATCTGCCCTCTCTTCTATTATCCCTCCCTTCTCTTGTCCCCATCTTCTCTTTTGTCCTATAAGGCCAGATGACTTTCTATTCCCCATTAACTGTATTTCTTATTTCCTAGTAGCAACAACAACACTAAACAGTTGTTCCTAAAACTTTGAGTTCCAAATTCTCCCCATCCCATCGTCCCCACCCATTCCCTTTGGGAAGGCAGGCAATTCAATATAGGCCATATCTGTGTAGTTTTGTAAATGACTTTGATAACAGTCGTGTTGTATAAAACTAACTATTTCCCTCCATCCTATTCTGCCCCCCATTGTTTCTATTCTGTCTTTTGATCTTGTCCCTCCCCAAGTGTTGACTTCAAATTGCTCCCTCCTCCCATTGCCCTTCCTTCCACCATCCCCCCCACCCTGCTTATCTCCTTCTCCCCCACTTTCCTGTATTGTAAGATAGGTTTTCATACCAAAATGAGTGTGCATTTTACTCCTTCCTTTAGTTGAATGTGATGAGGGTAAACTTCATGTTTTTTTCTCAGCTCTCCTCTTTTTCCCTCCACTAAAAAGTCTCCTGCTTGCCTCTTGAATGAGATATAATTTACCCCATTCCATTTCACCCTCTCTTCTCCCACTACATTTCTCTCTCACCATTTACCTTAATTTCTTTTAAGATATGGCCCCATCCTATTCAATTCACTCTGTGCTGTCTCTGTATGTGCGTGCATGTGTGTATGTGTGTGCGTGCGCACACATGTACATATGGGTGTGTATGCGTGTGTGTGGTCCCACCAACTACCCAGATACTGAAAAGTTTTAAGAGTTACAAATATTATCTTTCCATGTAGGAATGTAAACAGTTCACCTTTGGTAAGTCCCTTATGACTTCTCTTTGCTGTTTACTTTTCATGCTTCTTCTCATTCTTGTGTTTGAAAGTCAAATTTTCTTTTCAGCTCTGATCTTTTCATCAAGAATGCTTGAAAGTCCTCTGTTTCATTGAAAGACCATATTTTCCCCTGAAATATTATATTCAGTTTTGCTGGGTAGGTGATTCTTGGTTTGAGTCCTAGTTCCTTTGACATCTGGAATATCCTATTCCACACCCTTCGATCCCTTCATGCAGAAGCTGCTAGATCTTGTGTTATCCTGATTTTATTTCCACAATACTGGAATTGTTTCTTTCTAGCTGCTTGCAATATTTTCTCCTTGACCTGGGAACTCTGGAATTTGGCCACAATGTTCCTAGGAGTTTCTCTTTTTGGATCTCTTTCAGGTGGTGATCGATGGATTCCTTCAATACTTATTTTGCCCTCTGGTTCTAGAATATCAGGGCAGTTTTCCTTGATAATTTCATGAAAGATGATGTCTAGGCTCTTTTTTTGATCATGGTTTTCAGGTAGTCCCATAATTTTTAAATTGTCTCTCCTGGATCTACTTTCCAGGTCAGTTGTTTTTCCAATGAGATATTTCACATTCTCTTCCAATTTTTCATTCTTTTGGTTTTGTTTGGTGATTTCTTGGTTTCTCAGAAAGTCATTAGCCTCCATCTATTCCATTCTAATTCTGAGAGAACTATTTTCTTCAGTGAGCTTTTGAACCTCTTTTTCCATTTGGCTAATTCTGCTTTTGAAAGCATTCTTCTCCTCATTGGCTTTTTGAAGCTCTTTTGCCAATTGAGTTAGCCTATCTTTCAAGGTGTTATTTTCTTCAGCATTTTTTTGGGTCTCCTTTACCAAGGTATTGACCCGTTTTTCATGCTTTTCTTGCATCTCTCTCATTTCTCTTCCCAGTTTTTCCTCCACCTGTCTAACTTGATTTTCAAAATCCTTTTTGAGCTCTTCCATGGCCTGAGCCCACTGGACATCTACCTCAGCTGTCTAGGATACAGAGGCCCCGACCTCCATGTCTTTCCCTGATGGTAAGAATTGTTCCCCGTCATATGGTCTTATTTTGCTTCCTTTTTCTGGGCATTTTCCAAGCCAGTTACTTGACTTCTGAGATTTCTGTCCACCCCTGCCTAGATCTGTCCAGCTAGTGCTTGGGGTCTGAGATTCAAATGCTGCTCCCCAGCCTCAGGGCTTTCCGTGGCAGGTGCGGCTGCTATTCAATATGAGCTTAAGTTCTGGTGCTCGGGTGTGGCCAGGGCTGCCTCCCAGGCTCAGTTCCCTCAGAGGGTTTATGCAGAGACCTTCAACAATGGAACTCCTGCCTGCTCCGGGAGTCCCTGGCTGCTGCTGCCTCTGATGCTGCCTCTGCCGCTGCATCCCGAGGGGGCCTGAGTCACAGAGCCACCCCGCTCCCCTCTCAGCCAGCCCAGAAGTCTTTCTCACTGACCTGTGCGCCTGCGGGTGGAGGGACCTTCGCGGCCGCTGGAGATTCCGTCCCTGAAGCCTGCTCAGATCTGCTCCTCTTGGGGCCGTGTGGCCAGGGCAGGGGTGGGCTCCGCTGTCTGGTGCGCGATGGACCCCCGGGGATGGCTGTCCAGGGCTCTCTGGAACAGATATCTCTTCCACTGTGTTTCTGCGTGGCTTGTACTGCTCCAGAATTTGTGGGGAGTTCTTTTTACAGTAAATTTATGGGCTGTGGGTTTGGAACTAGCATACATGAGTCTTTCTACTCCACCATCTTGGCTCCTCCCCCCTAAACTCTCATTTCTTCATATTTTTTTTGATACATGAAAATTAAAACTGGTAAAATAACTTAAAAAAATAGTTCCCAGACCTTGAACATCACACTTCCTTTAATATATCTGAGAAACATCACTGTTATTTTTTCACATTATTAAGTTGTTGGTTCATATTTAGTGATGACATGGAAGAGATAAGGTACAGTGTATAGTGAATAGAGTACCAGTCTCATCGCCCAAAATACCTGCATGTAAGGTAGATTTTTAGTGTGTGCAAGGTGGATCTTGTTATTCTGTTCTAAATAATAGTTCCCATGATCATAGACAAACAGCTCCCAGCATCCATGGCCATAACAATCTCTAGTTCCCAAGCTCATGGCTTGTAAACATCTCCACCACACTTGCGCATCATATCATAATCTTCAGATAATGTAAACATTTGAGTTCAGCTGGTAAACATCTGCTGCACTTGGGCTATGATGAGTGACCATAATATCGCTAAAATTAATGTAAACTTGCAAGGTGATTGCTGGCAAATTGCCTTGTCACCCTATAAACAAGCAGGCCTGGGCAGTGAGTGGGGGAACGTCCACATGTACTTGTCCCAACTAGTCCCCACTAAGGTTGGGGGGTAATGCACCGGCTGGAATGTGGTGTGGACCTTGACTGGCCCCCATCGAGTTATAGCTCCTACTATATATATATATATATATATATATATATATATATACGTGTGTGTGTGTGTGTGTACTACCTGCCCCAAAGAGGAGAGTAATTAGGGGATGCTCCCATTATGACCAAACTCCTTTGAGAAGACTAGAATCAAGTAAGCTAACTATTTAACCCCTTATTATGACTCTAATCCTGTCTTCCCATCTGCCTAGATCAACAGTGAACCAGCCAGTTCAAGAAGGGGGTTCTTGAGTCTCTCACCCTACAAATGGCATAGTAGGTTTTATCTATCTGACAATACCTCAGTTCAGCTCCCATTTCTGACATGTAATGGCTGTCAATCAATAAGCATTTATTTCTTAAATATCTGCTAAGACAAAGGAAAACCATGACAAATAGTTTCTAGGTAATTAATAATCAATTTATTTAGCTGGGCTAGCTGTCAATCAATAAATGGATGGTCAATGATTTCTCTCAGTAACCAAAGACATCAAGGCCTTAAATCATTTCTGAAAAGGAACTCCCCTGACTAGTAAAACTGCTGTTTGTTGTTTGTTCTTTCTAGAAAAGGATCAAGGACATCAGGCAGATGATATCTTGACTTGTAAGTGAACTGGATTTAAATAAGGCAGGGCTGTACAAAGTCATTAGCCTCGCTCTCTCCTCCAAGGTCATCTGACTGGCAAGACATGGGTCAGGATGACTAGAAATGCCTTCCAGCAACTCTCATTGCCTTCTTGGCTACTACTACTCTGCAGGCTCCCATCAGAATAATCTACTCTCCATTCTATCACCCAAGGTTCCTTGACCTTATCAGAGCAATTGGTAAACTCTCTTAACCTTAACAGGCATCTAGGTGGCATAGCGGATAGAGTGCTGGGCCCGGAGACAGAAGACCTGAATTAAGATTTGACCTAAGACACTCATTATATGTGTAACCCTGGATAAATAATTTAACTTCTGTTTGCCCCAGTTTCCTCATCAGTAAAATGGAGGTGACAGTAGGACCTACCTCCCAACACTGCTGTGAGGATTAAATAAAACAATATTTATAAAGTGTACAGCAAACTAGTACCTGACACATGGTAGGTGCTATATAAATGTTATTGTTAGTATTATCTTACCAATCACCACATCACACCTCCAAGTGCTCTACGAATGAAATCCAAGTGCGGACCTTGGTTTAAATTTGTTCAAAGTTGCACTCTTAACACCTCCTAGGAATCTTGAATCCCTCTCACCCTTTCAAAAATGACCTGACTGGAAATACAATGTGGTCTGTATGACACTGTCAACACTCTCTCCCAAGATCCACCCTAACATCATCAGGATTCAGTTATGTCTCAACAGATTAAAATAATCAACAGAGAGTCTACCTCCCAAGACACACACATAGGAACTTTGTAAACACATTTACAAAACACATTTCACACAAAGAGAGATCTAAAGAAGTGAAGAAATGTTAACTGCTCATGGATAATGATAATGATAATTTACTTATTCAGTGCCATAACAATCAAACTTCCAAAGGATTACTTTAGAGAGAGCTAGAAAAATATAACAAAATTCATCTGGTTGAATCAAGAAGTCAAGAATATCAAAGGAATTAATGATAAAAAGTGGGGGGAAAAAGGGGCTAAGCTATGTCAGATTTTAAATTATACTACAAAGCAATAATCAAACAATTTCATACTGAATAAGAAACAGAGAGGTCCACCAGTAGAACACATGAGATACACAATATATACAGAAGCAAAGAAGCACAGTAGCATAATGTTTGATAAACTAAAATATTCCTACTACTGAGGAAAAAACTCAACATTTTGGGAAAACTAGAAAACAGTCTGGCAGAAGCTCAGTATAGACCAGTATCTAATGTAAATATTATCTCAACATAAAATATGATAAGCTCCAAATGGGTACAAGATTTAGACATAAAAGGGGATATAAGAAAATCAGAGGAGCAAGGGAAGAAATTACTTGTCAGATCTATGGATGGGGAAAAGTTCATGACCAACGTGGGGTGGGAAGAGGGGGGAAAAGGGGAGAGAAAGTAGATATAGTAAACAGAAAGTAAAATAAACACTTTTGATTACACAAAATTTAAAGTTTTTGCACAAACAAAACCAATGCAACTAAAATTAGAAAACCTGGACATCAGGAAAAAATACTTTCAGCAAGTTTTTATGATAAAGTTCTCATGTCCAAGACACATAATTAACTGGGTCAAATACAAAATAATAAAAACTATTCTCTGATAATCACTAAAGGATATTTTTCAGAGGAAGAAATCTAAGCTATCCTTGGCTATATGGGGAAAAAAATTCTCTGAATCACTAATGTTTGGAGTTATACAAATTAAAACAGCTCTAAAGTTCTACCTCACACACATCAGAATGGCATAGTAGACAGAAAAGAAATGACAAAAGCTGGAGGGGCTGTAGGAAAACAGGTACATTAATACAGTGTTGGTGGAGCTTTGAAGTGGCCTAGCCATTATGGAAAGCAACTTGGAACTATTCTCAAAAAGCTATTAAACTGCACATATTCTTTATTAAGAACTCTGATCAACACATCACTAACCACAGTTCTAGAAGTCTCATAATGAAACATTCTAGGTCTCAAGAGTGCATAGCAAGACTTTTTTTTTTTTTTTTTTAATATGGCCAATGTAGGATTTCGTTTTGCTTGACTATACATATTTGAAACAGAGGATTTTGCGTTTTGTGCTTTCTCAGTGGGATGAAGACAAGGGAGAGGGAAAAATGTTGGCTTCTCATATAAAATCAAATTTTTTAATAAATTATGAGCAGAATAAAATAAAATGAAATTTAATAGGGACAAACATACAATTCCAAACTTGGGTTAAAAAAATCAACTTTGCCATTTTAGCAGTGGAGGCATGGCTACAGTTAGAAGGCTGTTACAATGGAAAATATTTGGGGTGGTAATAAATGCAAACAACATATCAACAAGGCAAAATAAAAGGCAAAACAGTAACTACAGCATCACACATTTAAATCTAAAATGGCCTTTACAAGTTAGCAAAGTCATTTTACAGAAAGAGAAACTGAGGTCTAGGAAGACTTGAAAAAGGTCACACAGGCAACAAGAGGCAACAGCCTGCAAAACTGGCTCTTGATTCCACAGTCAGTACTGTTTCCACTGAACCACGTTTTTGTTTTTGTCTTCTGTAGACTATACTCAAAGGTATATTGTCCAGAACAAAGAAAGATTTTTTTGCTATGCATTGTACTAGTGAGACAACATCTGGAATATTGTGTTCAGTTCCAAGTACTGCATTTTATCAGACTCAGATAATCTGTAGAATTTCCAGAAGAATGCTATCAAGGTGGTGAAAGAACTAGAAAGTATGTCATACAAAGTTCATCTGAAAGAATTGGTGTTGTTTATCCCGAGGGAGAAGAAAAACTTAGGGGAGTATGTGATCTTTCATTGTTGAATAGTTTCAGTCATGCACGACTTTCTGAGAATATATTTGGGGCTTTCTTGGAAAATAGACCGAAGTAGTTTGCCATTTCCTTCTCCAACTTATTTTACCAATGAGTAAACTGAGGCAAACAGGGTTAAATGACTTTCCCAGGGTCACACAGCTAATAAATGTCTTGAGGCCAAATTTGAACTCTAGGTTCAGTTTTCTATTCACTGCACCACCTAGCTGTGTCCCACCCCCTTCCTCAGTGTATATGATAGTTGTCATCACATATCTGAAAGACTGTCATGGGAGACAAATTAAACTTATTCTATTTGTAGGAGCAATAGGTAGAAATTGCCAAGGGGAAGATTTAATCTTGACAGGAAAACCTTCTTCACAATTATAGCTGCACAAAGGTAGAAAAGGCTGCCTTGAGAAGTAGTGAGTCCCTGCTCTCTGGAGCTCTTTGAGCAGAAGGCGGAAAACTTCTTGCTGGAGTTGTTGCAGAATAGATTCTCAGTCAGGTACAAGTTGGACATAATGGCCTCTGAATTCCAAGTCAGATTCTGTGAAACCAAATTAGATTTGTAAAACTCTATCACCTGAACTCAGTTTGTTTTTTCTAGAATTATTCAATTAACTTCTAGATTTTATAAGCTTACTGATATCCTACCAACAAGTAAAATTCAACCTCCAAATGTAGACCAAGATACAGGCATGCCTGTCTACCCATTATTTCTAGGATCCATTATAACTCCCCTGGTTGACATTTCAAGTCCTTTACATTCTGGTCCCAATCCACCTTACCCACCTTATTACACAGTACCTCCCCTGGCACATACTATGGTCCAACCACACTGGCTCTCTTAATGATTCTTCACACGTAGTATTCTCTCCCATTCCACTTTTACACTGATTGTTTCCCATGCCTGGAAAGCATTCCCAACCCAGCTGCCCCTCTAAGAATCCTTAGCCTCCTTCTAAACTCCCTTCAAGAATTACCTTCTACATGAAGCCTTTACTAAACCTCCAAACTAGAGGATCACAAAATTATCTTGCATTTACTTTAGGTAGAGAGAAAGCATTTGTTAAGTGCTCACTAAGTGCTAGGCATAGTGCTGAACTCTAAAGAAAAAAAAAAGGTATGAAAGACCTAAAACCTAAGCTCAAAGGAGCTGAGGGAAGGGCAAGAGATTAAACAGTGCCACGACTTGAGAGATCCTAGAAGTACAGAAGACCTACATGCACACATGCGTGCACATACACACACAAACACATAGGAACTATTTCTCTTTTGCCTTTGTATCCCTAAAGCTTGGCACAGTGCTAAGCACAATGCTTGATGACTGAATGATTAACTACTGCCCCTTCTGACTCTCATACAGTACATTAAGTTGGCTAAGTACAGGGAAAGAAAAAGAAGTTGTTCCACTGTGATTAATTTTACTTTGGCATAAATTACTATAACTAACTCAGTTTTACAGAGACAGATGATCTACTCTCTACTTTTGTTTACCACAACAGTGGACAGATAGTAGTGAAAAACAAAAATTCAAACCAATCAGCACTGCAATTGTTAAGCTTCTCCCAGTAAAACTTTGAGGAATAGAAGGGGTAAAACTATAGGTTACATTAAGATTTTTAAAAATTATCTGAAATTTCAAGAATCTACATATTCTCTAGCCCAAATGTTTAAAAAGAGAACAGAATTAGTTCCGTAACACAGCAACAGTGTTTAAAACACTATCTAGCTATAGATCTTTTACTAAGAACACAAGTATCTTCCTGCTTCCAAGAGCATTAAAAAACTTAGAACCCTTTGACTTAAGAAGTCTCAAGTACCATTCCTTCTCTATCTCCTTTGTTGGTTCTTTCAGATCACAATCTCTAACCACTGGTGTCCGAACTTCTCTTATCCCTCTATACTATTTCACTTGGTAATATTAATCAGCTCCCAATGGCTTTAATAACTATCTTCATACTGATGATTCTATCTTCTCCCCTTCACAATATGGAAGTGTTAATTAAGGGTTCCCTTAGGAGACTCTAGACTTGCTTAGAGACACACTAGAGAAAACAGAATTAGCCTAGAATGAGGGAAATGAGCTAAATTAGCCTGGTATTTAAAAGACCTGCCCCAATCTGGCTCTAACCTATCTTTCCAAATTTATTTCACATTATTTTTTTTCATACAATATGCTCCAAATATACTGGATGCTTAGTTTTTCCTAAACCTGATATGCCCTCTCCCATCTCTGTATTTTTCCAGAGCACTAGACCTGGAGACAAGGGAAACCTGAATTCAAAACTGGAATTAGACACTTGCTAGCTATGTGACCCTGGGCAAGTCACTTCACACTGTTTGTCCATTCCTCAACTGTAAAATGCAATGATAAACTATTAGGTAAACAATGATGAAACACACTACTCACTTCCTGAAGAAAGATGATAAACTTAAAATATAGAAACAGACATGTTTTTCAGATATGGCTAATGTGGGAAGTTGATTGGCTGGAACAGACAGCTATGAACTAAGGCCTTTAATTTTTTTTTTATTTAGATCAATGAGGAAGGGGTACGTGGGGGGCAAGTAAAGTAAAATGTTTAAATGAGTAATTTAAAAAATAAAAATGGTTATTTTTTAAAGTAATTTATCAGCTGATCTGATCATAGGGAGCTCCTATACTGACTGGGATAACTCAAGTCCCAAATCACCTCTATGTGAACAAAGCACAATTGTTTACACATAGTAAGCACTTAATAAATGCCTTTTCACTCATTTATAAGTGGCCCTCATGAAAGGCTGGTGATATCTTTCCCACAATCAATATCCTTCTTGTGAGATATCCTATTTTTTTCTTTCCACTGATAGTCACTGATGATGCTTTTCATGTTATTATGGCACCTCATCTTTTTAAAAATTAAACTGTATTTTAGTCATCAAAAGTCTGCTTTCTCTCTTTCTCACTGTTCTCTACTGAGAAAGAAACAGAGAAATGCCTTCTACAAACATGTACAATCAAGCAAAACAAATGTCAATCCAAAAGGAAAAAATAATTACTCTGCATTGAGTCCTTTACCGTATCAGGCAGTCTGTTTCACTGTGAGACCTCTGGGGTCATAGATGGTCGTTATATTGATCCAAGTTCCTAAGTCTTTCAAAGTTGGTTGTCCTCACAACTCTGTTGTCGATTGTAAAACCTGTTTTGCTGGCTCTGTTCACTTCCCTCTTCATCAGTTCATATCTGTCTCCCTAGGTTTCTCTGAAACCATCTCATCATCATTTCTTACAACAATATATTAACATATTTAGAAATGGCAACTTGTAAAACCATTACCCAACTGATGAGTGTCCCACTCAGTTTGCAATTCTCTGCCATCACAAAAGAACCATAACTATTTTCGTACATTCCTACTTTGTTTTACTTAAGACTAATGCCTACCTTAACATACACTCCCTCCCTGAAATTTTCCAGATTATATGGCAAGAGAATGTTATCCCCCAGGAGTTCAAGGATGCCATCATTGGCCATCTCTACAAATGTTAAGGGGAATAAATTGTGCTGCAACAATCACAGAGGCATCTCTCTCTTAGTCATTGCTGGCAAAATTCTTGCTAGAGTCCTCCTTAATAGGCTGATCCTTCACCTGGTAGATGGTCACATACCTGAGAGTCAGTGTGGCTTCAGAAAGGGCCAAGCAACAGTCGACATGGTGTTTGCTGCGCAACAACTCCAGGAGAAATGCCAGGAGAAGAACAGAGGTCTGTACACAACATTTGTAGATCTAGTCAAGACCTTTGACATTGTTAGTTATGAGGGCTTATGGGAAATTACTTCAAAATTTGGGTGCCAGAAAAGTTCATTAGTATTATACATCAATTTCATGACGGCATGTCTGCCCAGATTCTATAGAGTGGACAATGCTCTCATGCCTTCCCAGTCACTAACAGAGTAAAACAAGGCTGTGTGCTTGCTCCCATGCTTTTTAGCATGATGTTTTCGCTCATGTTATCAAATGCTTTCAATGAAGATGAACATGGCATCAAGGTCAGCTACCATACTGATGGTAAGTTCGTCAATTTGAAAAGGCTACAAGCCAAGACCAAAGTGGAGGGTGTGTTGGTGCATGATTTTCTGTTTGCAGATGATTGTGCACTCAATGCTGCCTCTGAAGCTGAGATGCAACAAGTATATTGATTCTCTGCTTCCTGTGCTAATTTTGGCCTAATAATTAACACCAAGAAAACAGGTGCTCCATCAGCCACCACCATACCATCCATATGTGGAATCATCAGTTACAACAAATGGTGAAGTTTTGAATGCTGTGTATAAGTTCACTTACCTTGGTAGTGTACTTTTCAGGGATGTACATATTGACAATGAGGTGGATGCACTCATTGCCATAGCTAGCTCAGCATTTGGGAGGCTCTGAATAAAAGTCTGGGAGGGGCCAAAGAAAAGTCTGGGAGAGAAGAGGTCTTAGACTGACTAGCAAATTGAAGGTCTACATAACTGTTGTGCTGACCTCATTGTCGTATGCTTGTGAAATATAGACAGTCCACCAGCGGCATGCCAGGAAATTGAATTGCTCCCATTTGAATTGTCTTAGGAAGATTCTGCGTATCACCTGGCAGGATAAGGTACCAGACACTGAAATCCTTGCTCAAACTGACTATGCTTCAGAGAGTGTAACTTCGATTGGCTGGCCATATTGCTCCAATGCAAAATGTACACTTGCCAAAAAGACTATTATGTGGAGAACTTGCATGGGGCAGGCGATAGATCACATGGTGGTCAGAAGAAGTGATACAAGGACACTCTCAAGAACTCTGGATTTGACTGTGCAACATGGGAGACACTGGCATAGGACCGCTCAGCATGATGTGCCCACATCAGAAAGGGTACTGTGCTCTTTGTGAGCGGTCCCACATCAGAAAGGGTACTGCGCTCTCTGAGGAAAGCAGAACTGAGACAGCCCAAAGTAAACACATGATACACAAACTTGGGATATCCACCGCAAATATTCACATGGACTATTTGTGCCCAACCTATGGTAGAGCATTCTGAGCTCATACTGGTCTGATCAGCCACAGTTGGACACAGTGAACTTTCACTTTATCATGGTAATGTCATTTTGAAACTCTTCAAAGATGAACAACAACCAACCAACCAACCAACTCCCTCCAGATCTCCCTTATCCCTTCACTTCTTTCCCTATTTGCTTCCTGAGTGAAATGTATTTCTCTACCCAATTTTGTGTGCATATAGTCTTCCCTCTTTTGACTCAACTCCCCATTATAGAATATGAGCAGTTTATGCTTTTTATGTTTCTCTTAACTCCTGTATTTAAATTTCAGCATTTCTACACAGCTCTGATCTTTTTATCAGGAATGCTTACAAATTCTCTATTTCATTAAAGGTGAATTCCCCCATCCACCACAGTATATTAAGCTCAGTATTTCTAGCTAAGTTTTTATTGGCTATAAGCCTACATCCTTGCCTATATCCTTTGACTTCTGGAATATTATATTCCAAGCTCTTTGCTCCTTTAAAACAATAGCTGCTAAATCATATGTGATCCTGATTTTGGCTTTTAAGGAACTAAAGTCTGTCTTTCTAGTTGCCCAAAGTATTTTTGCTTTGATCTGGATTTTAGCTATACTGCTCCTAGGAGTTTTTATTTTGGGATCAAAAAGTGAACAGTGGAATTTCTCTATTCCTACTTTGCTTCTAAAAGATATGGGCAATTTTCTTTTATGATTTCTTGGAAAACTATGTCTAGATTCTTTTCTTTTTTTTTTTTTTTGGTCATGGCTTTCAGGAAGCTTAATGATTCTGAAATTATCACTCCTTGATCTGTTTCTGGATCAGTTGTTTTCAGTATGAGAGCTCTTAATTTTTTTTTTTTTTTTTAGTCTTTTGATTTTGTTTTAGTATTTCTTGATGTCTCATGGAGTCAGTCCACTGGTTTCTATTTGGTCCACTGGAATTTTCAAGAAATTTGTTGTTTAGGCAAGGTTTTGTACTTCTTCTGCCAACTGCTAATTCCCTTTCTAGTTCTTTCTTCCATAGCTTTCATTTCTTTTCAAAATTGTTTTCCTCTGCTGCTCTCATTTAATTGATAAAAAAAAAAAAACCAAAACATTTTTAATCTCCTTTTTAACTCTTGCTTCATCTCTTCCAGGAATTCTAGTTGATTTATTTATACCCAAGCTAAGTTCTTCCTTGAGGATTTGCTTACAGATATGTTGGAACCATTCTTTTGTTCTGAATTTCTTTCTTGAGCATTCCAGCGACCATAATATCTTGTCATGGTAACTCTTTTTGTTTGCTTATTCTTCCCGCTTATTTCCTGACTTAAAATATGATGTTGGGGCCAGACTCTACACATTTCTAGAGGGAATGACTGGGCTGGTCTTGCTTTTTGGAGCATTGAATATTATCTTATTCCACATTCTTACAGATAGCTAAGGGTTGGCACCTGCAAGTGTTCCCAAAGTGATCTGATTGAAGGCAAAGTCTGATCACTGCACCCTTGATCTGTTATGCACATCTCTGTATGAGCCATGGGCCTCAGTGCTCATCCCATTTGGAGTTGCTGTAGACTGTTGTGGAAATGAGCCCCTATTATCTAGCCAGAACACTTGGCTACTTCAGAGTGACAGAAATGCTGGTTCCCCTTTGGTCTGGGATTCCTGCCTTGATTAATTTTCTGAGGATTTCAGATTATGCTAAAAGCTAGAACTGAGAGCCTGCTGAACTCCTATGGTCTGAGCCGCACAACTATTTTGCTTGTTTCTGAACTTGTTCCTCACTCAGTACAAAGCCTAGGGTCCCTCATTGCTCCTCACCCAATAATAGTACACCAGACACATTTCCATTCCTAGGCTGCTGATCATCTGTCACCTAGAATTAGGTAGTGAATAGAGCTGTCAGTTGACATGTATACATGCACACTACCTAAGTGTAGGCCCCTTTATATTGGATCCATAATCTTTTCTTGTTCTAGTGCATAAACTTTCCCTGGTCTGGAATGCTCTGCAGGGTATGGTCCTGAGACTCTGTCCACAATATCCACAGCCCTCTCCATTGATCTCCCTATGACAGACTAGGACAGAAAAATGACTCTTTTCTTGAATTTCTCAAACAGGAATAGATCTGTTGGATTTTATAGATCTGTCTGGAAGAGTTGGGAGGGGGAGGAAGAAATACGGTTCTCTATACTACTTCTACTCTGTCATCTTGGCTCCACCTCTCTATCCAAAAGCTTTTCATCATAGATTCTTTGGATCATAAATTTTTAATAAAAGTGTTATGTCCATAAAATGTAATCCTATTTCCTTCAAGGCAGCAAGGAAACTCAGTGGATAGAGCACTGGGCCAGAAGTCAGGAATACCTTGGTTCAAATGCCAACACAGACACTTACTAGTTGGGTGACCCTAGACAGGTTACATAACCTCTATTTGCCTCAATTTCCTCAACTAGAAAATAGGAATAATTACAGCACTATTACAGCATCAACTTCACAGGGTTGTTGTAAGGATCAAATGAGAAAATATTTGTTTGTCATACAGTGCCTGGCATAGAGTGGGTGCCATATAATTACTTATTTCCTTCCACTCTTCCTCTCTTTTCCTATTTCATTCCCCTTTAAACTAATGTATTCCTTGTGGGTAACTCTTCCATATCTAGTGTCCCATTTTGATTCACATGACATCAAGTTATCTCAATATCATCACTGATGGAACGGGGATGGGGGGTGGATACAGGAAATGCAAATGCAACACAACCTCCACTAATATAGATTAGTAACTTGACCACAAATTGAAGCTTTAAAGAGTTAGCCAAGGGGTGGAGCCAAGATGGTAGACTAGAAATAAGGACCTGATGGAGCTCTCCACCCCAAAATCCTCAAAAAACCTGTAAAAAATGACTCTAAACAAATTCTATAGCAGCAGAAGTCACAGAGTTACAGGCTGAAGCAAATTTCTAGCTCAAGATAATCCAGAAGGTTAACAATAAGGGCTTATAGCACCAGGCTGGGATTGGAGCACAGTTCAGCATGGACTGCGCTGGTACAGATGGAGATAGAGCAGTCCTTAAAGGACTGAAATGCTGGCAACTGCTACAGTTTTCAGACTTCTCAACCCACAAATGCCAAAGACAGCCATGAAGGTGAGTGGGATGGGTCTCTCATCTGGCTGAGAGGGGAACATCATCTGGCACTAGCCCCAGGGTGGTGGCAGCCACTGTTGAAGTGGTAGCTGCTTCTACAGCCCTCCACTTAATAAAGAGCTCAAAAGTCAAGTAACTGGCTGGGAAAATGAGCAAACAGGGGAACAAGGAACAGACTACAGATTCTTACTTTCTTGGTGAAAAGGTATTTTCTTATGTCATTGGTGATGAGGAAAATGAAAACATACAACAAGAAGAAGTTGTTAAAGCTTCTGCATCCAAAGCCTCCAAGAAAAATATGAATTAGTCTAAGGCCATGGAAGAGCTCAAAAAGGATTTTGAAAAATCAAGTAAGAAAATTGGAGGAAAAATTGGGAAGAAAAATGAGAGTGATGCAAGAAAATCATGAAAAATGAGTCAACAGCTTGCTAAAGGAGAGCCAAAAAAATGCTGAAGAAAATAATGTCTTTAAAATGAGACTAACCCAAAAGGCAAAAGAGGTCCAAAAAACCAATGAGGAGAAGAATGCCTTAAAAAGCAGAATGAATCAAATGGAAAAAGAGATTCAAAAGTTCACTGAAGAAAATAATTCCTTAAAAATTAGAATGGAGCAAATGGAAGCTCATGACTTTATGAGAAATCAAGAAATTATAAAACAAAACCAAAAGAATGAAAAAATAGAAAACAATGTGAAATATCTCATTGGAAAAACAACTGACCTGAAAAATGAATCTACAAGAGATAATTTTAAAATTACTGGATGACCTGAAAGCCATGATCAAAAAAAAGAGCCTACAAAAAATTATCAAGGAAAACTGCCCTGATATTCTAGAACCAGAGGGTAAAATAGAAATAGAAAGAATCCACTGATCACCTCCTGAAAGAGATCCCAAAAGGAAAACTCCTAGGAATATTGTAGCCAAATTTCAGAGTTCCCAGGCCAAGAAGAAAACATTACAAGCCTCCAGAAAGAAGCAGTTCAAGTATTGTGGAAACACAATAAGGATAACACAGGATTTAGCAGCTTCCACACTAAGGGATCAGAGGGCTTGGAATATGATATTCCAGAAGTCAAAGGAGATAAGATTAAAACCAAGAATCATCTCCCCAGCAAAACTGAGTAAAATGGAATTTCAATGAAATAGAGGCCTTCCAAGCATTCTTGTTGAAAATACCAGAGCCGAATAGAAAATTTAACTATCAAATACAAGATTCAAGAGAAGCATGGAAAGATAAACAAGAAAGAGAAACCACAAGGGACTTACTAAAGTTGAACCATTCACCTTCCTACATGGAAAGATATTTGTAACTCATCAGACCTCTCACAGTATTAGGATAGTTGGAGGGAATATATGTGTATGTGTGTGTGTGTGTGTGTGTGTATGTATGTATGTATGGAGATATATATATATATATATAATATGTATACACACACACACACACACACACACACACATATATATATATATATATATATATATATATAGAGAGAGAGAGAGAGAGAGAGAGAGAGAGAGAGAGACAGACAGACAGACAGAAGGCGAAGGGAAGATATCTAAAAAATAAAATTAAGTGTTGAGAGGAATCTACAAGGAGAAAGAGAAAGGGAGGGGTAGAATGTAGTAATTCACCTCACATAAAAAAGTTAAAAAAGAGCTTTTACAATGGAGGTGAAGAAGGGGAAGGTGAGAGGAAATAAGTGAACCTTCCTTACATCAGATTTGGCTTCAGGAGGGAATAATATATACACTCAATTGGGTATGGAAGTTTATCTTACTCCAAAGGAAAGCAAGTTGAAGGGGATAATAGAAGGGACAGCAGATTGGGGGAAGGGGTAATCAGAAGCAATATACTTTTGCAAAGGGACAAGTCAAAGGAGAGAATAGAATAAATGGAGGGCAGGACAGGGTAGAGGGAAATATAGTTAGTCTTTCACAACATGACTATTATGGAAGTGTTTTGCATGACTACACATGTATAACATATCGAATTGCTGTGGGTGGGGAGCGGGGAATGGAGAGAATGTGGAACTCAAAGCTTTAAAAATGAATGTTAAAAACTGTTTTTACATGCATCTAGGAAAGAAGATACACAGGCAATGGGGTACAGAAATTTATCTTGTCCTACAGGAAAACAGAAGGCAATAGGATGAGGGGGAGTGGTGATAGAAGGGAGGGCAGACTGGAAGAAATACTATACTGTCCTGGGGTGAGGGGAGGGAGGAAATGGGGAGAAAATCTGAAATTCAAAATTTTATAGAAGTGAATGTTGAAAACTAAAAATAAATAAATTTAATTAAAAGAGTTACCCAGACCACAAGAGGATGATGATATAACCAGCATATATCAGTGTAAATGTGAAGTTATGCTGACTCCAATATCAGTTTTATAGGCATAATGTCACATTTCCTGCCTCAGTTACAACTATGAGGCTGAATTTACTTCCATTCATTGAATTCTAAAGTTCAATTTATTATCCATATTCTAGGAACATGAAAAGAGAAAACTGGAAGATTTTTTTTAACTGGTTTTTTTTTTTTATATTTTGTCTCCTGAGAATAGGAACTCCTCTTATCTGCAAATGCTTTTCTTACTATGTCTATCCTATCTCTACCAGCTCCTCTACTCCCATGCCCCTATCCCCCCATTCCTACTCCCTACACCCCTCACTCCACCCCTCTACCCTACACCCCTTCACAACCTTATCCCCAGTCCACTGCCAGTTTAGAGCCATCTTTATTACATTTAACTATCTTTAGGCAAATGACTTGCTCATTTATTTTTCACCACCCCTTATTGTATGCACTACATTCCTAGTAAAGAACTTATCATTTGTAAACCTTAAGCTACAGTTCAGAAATCCAAATCTTCTTCTCAGATACCATTCCTATTAACCATTTGTTTGTTTCTTGAATCCATCTTTCTATTCTGAAGCTTCCACTGTCAACTTCCAGCAGTAATAGAAATATCACCTATGCCACTAAAGTCTTCAGCTTCTTAACTGGGATTTTATTATTCCCATCAGTGCTTCTAGATTATTTCTGATAACTACCAATACTGCCCTGTGGAATTGTCAAAAATAAGCAGTGACTGTCAAGTTTGCCAAATCTTAGTAGGCTCTCTGTCAGACCCCACATACTGATAATATTTAATATAAATTTTGGACTTTAATAAGGGCCAAAGCTTGAATTAAGAACAGTCTGGATCTAATAGTCTCCTTTGTTATCTTAAGTAAACTCAGAGAATGCCTTTTGGTATGTCAACAAAGCAGATGAGGCTGACTTAGTAACTTCCTTAGGAGACTCTTTTTCTTGGCATCTTAGTTATAAGGAAAAACACAGATTTCCTGGGTTGTAATTTTGATTGAAACGTTGTTAAAGGTACCCTTTCCTGTGACAGCTATTTCAAAGACCTGTTTAGGACAGGAGGTCTGCCACTAGAATGGTGGGATTTCTCTTTTATTTTATATCACAGAAACATATGCTATAGAAAGGAAATTCACACAGCCTGGAATCATAAATCTCAACTGACAATTGTCTTGTCTTACTAAATTTACAATCTGTTCAACTGAGAGAGTTCCTTTCTCACGGTGAAATGTATATAGGCCAGAAGATTTCTGTACCGGGCAGTCAGGGTAATGTTCTGACTCCATAGTGCATTATGTTACTGTTTTCTTTAAAGGGAATTAATTAATTAAATCATAAAATGTATGCATTTAAACTGTTGCCTTTTCTTTAACCCAGTTTTCATGTCAACAGCTATGGCGCCCAACATGGATTGGAAGTGAGAAATGGAATGGACATTTCCTCATTTTGCCAATGCTATGACTCTGGCACCAATAGGATCCATTTTTCCTGGGCCTTGATGGGATCAGGGTAAGTCCTTTCTAGTCCCAGCTTCCAAGGGACTCCCACTAATTGGCTGATGTCCGACAGAAAAAAATTCCCTTTAAAGATAACCGCAGGACAGGGACCACTCTGTGTTAAATCTCCTCTGTATTAATTAGGTCTCCTCTGAAGATTGATCTAGGAAAATCAGCTAGCTATGGGTCAGCCAAAAACTAGAAATAGAAATCCGGCTGACAAGACCCCTGCTTTTTGTATGTCAAGCCATTACCAACCTGATGATCACAGGTATTGCCATCACTAGTGTCAATTAACTAAACACAGCCCCAAATTATGTTGGCCCCCACAGGGTTCTTTTGGCCCGGTCAAAGTTACTTTATCTCAAAACCAAGTTAAGTCTAAAGGCCAACAAAGCAACTAGCCAGCAGCAGAAATGTTTCATCTTGGGCTTGCTGACATGACTGAGCAAGGACAAACGACAAGCCTCTTTCACTCTAAGGCTCATGGAGCTGCTTCAGCACCAGCCACATAATGGTAAAATTCCTTTCTTCTTCAAAGGCTCTAGTCTGTCCTTCTCTTCACTCCCTCTACGGTATTCCTCGCCCCTTTTCTCCCTCCCCCTCCCCTTGAAGGTCTCTGATCTGGGGAAACTGACGGCACCTAGATGCAATCTGTCCCCCTTGCCTTCCCCTACCTGCCTTAGACCTGCGGAAGGCACCTTCTGTTCAAGCCTCCGTTGCCTCCCTCCTCCCCATTCCCCCTCCTTGCTTTCCCTTAAGGTCTCTGGTCTGGAAGAGGACAGTAACAATCCACTGAAGAACTAGAGGCCTGAACCTATTCCCATGGGGCCTATCTCTTTAAGATAGTCAGAAAACTTCAGGGCACCAAGGCTCCCCACCCTTCCAACGACCTCAGGGGTGCACTGAGCAAAGGCTGTAGGATTCCCCTTTATTATCAGGTCTTGAATTCTTGCAACCCCTTTTCCTAAGAATAATAATAGCCAATTCATGATGGGGATTTCTAAAAAGCTTCTAATTGCCCTCTCCCTGGGTTGTTTTTGAGTTCGGCTAGTATTCCTGTTGTCAATTTGTCTGCCCATATCACGTGTGCTATGAATGGGTCTGTTATCTTGTAAGATTTAAATGCAAGCAGCCAGACTTCAGGGGCTGCAGTTATGAAAATAAAAACTTAGAGACTTTTACTTGTTGTTGCGGTCTGGCCATCCTGGAATTACAATGGAAAGTCAGATCACCTGAGGTAAAATCATTTTAGCAGATTTGTGCATTCTCTAAATTCTGCCTACAAAAACCACACCACTGGGATATCAATTTCTCTGCTCTTGGTAAGTTTCACTTCTCTATTTCAGTTGCAAAAGGTATTTTATCTCTGTTTTACCTGTTTTCTGATTTGTAAAAATAATTATAATTGTTGTTATGAGATCAAAATGATAAAATGATTGTAAAATGCTTAACATAATGACTGGTATATGTTACATACAATATTATTATCTCTCTAATGTAATTGTTAACTGAAGTGGTTTTAATTACTAAAAGTAATAAAATCAATAATTTCTGGAAATGCAAATGATATCATCTGAATTTATTGTTATTTCTAAGATTGTATTTCTGAATTTCTCTTAGACTGTGAAAATTAAGTAACCACTGTAATCCAGGAATGGTGCTAGACAAAGCAATTTAATCTGAATTTTGTTGCAACTAAAAGATGTTGGGTAAATTGTGTAACATCAGTTGTGTTACTTTACCAGTCCTGCTAACTTTGTCTTATAATGTTTTGTGATTGCCATTTAGAAATCAGGTATTTTAACCTTTGTCTGTTGAAAAAAATTAAAGCTAAACAATTGGGCTATCTTCTATGAAGGTGTAGGATTGTTAACTAAGTTACTTGGGATTACTGTTTTAATGTTGAAACCTAAAATTGTTAAGTGATTCCTGTGTATAGAAAGGAGGGAATGGGGTGAAAACTTTATTTAGATTCCCTCTGCCCACTCAGAAGAGTCCTCCCAATGGGGTGAAAACTTCATTTAAATTCTTTCTTTCCGTTCAGAATAGTCCTCCTGCAGGTTAGCACACAGGGGCAATAATATCAGCTTCCTCTCTAGGGTCCATGCAGATTTGCCTTATTTTGTAAAACTGACAAGCCCCCTGAAAACCATCCATATGGGCATGGTCATCAGCCCTAGGGAACGAATTTAGTTTATATAGGTTCTAAACAATGAATATGACTTGCTCAGAAGTTGTAATAAATAGGAAGGATGTTTAACAATTGGCTTTTACATCAGGACAAATTTCAAATTTGAGAAGGAAAGATGTTAAATGGAATCCCTTATGTATGTGAGTCCTGGTAAATTTTTATTGCTTATTGTAACTCCATAAGAGTGGAAATAACTGTTATCTGACTCTAAGCTGTGATTAGGGAGACTTCCTGTTTAAGGAAAAGGCAACTGGGACCATAACTATTTTTGTTTTGAATTTGAATTTGGGTATAGTTGTCTGCATTAAATCAGTATCTGAGACAAATGCCCCAAGATACTCAGAGGGAATGTGATCCTGTATTGTTAACAGGTGAAGTTTGTATCTGGAAAGGAAACACCAAGGGGACAATTCTAGACTCAATCTAAGACGGGATCCCGCTGGCTCAGTTTCCCTATTGTGTTCCTTTAAAAAGGAATGTTTCTTACCTGACTATTCCTGAGTCTTGCTATGAAACAGATACTGCATGATTGGAAAATGTCACTCCTATCTGAATTCAAACAGAGTAAAGGATGTTTTATCCTGTCATATTTGGTATGCCACATGTCTCTGCTTTTTCCTTCTACAGAAAACTTCTGTGGTCAATAACAAGTGACCAGCAAAACATGTGAGCCCTTTTGTGTAATCTTACCGGGAAATTTAATATTATTTGTATCTGAAATTAGAATATGTGCAGAATTTTATGTAAACTACTCAAGACTCACCTTAAGATGTTCCCATTGTTTAAAAGGATTTTAAAAGCAACAGTGCTTTTCTATGAGTCAGTCTCTTATGTTCTCTTATGTCTAGGAATACTGCAATAATTAAAAATTCAGTTTGTTGTAACAACTTGGAAATTCATATCACTTAAAGACATTTTTGTAACAACTCAGCTTTAATGAATTCCAAGTTTAAAGGTTTATTTTTGCTTAAGAAGAAAAGAAAGAGATGTCAAGCATTTTAAAAGTTTCCAACTAGTTTTCTTCATAAAAGTTTAGTGGACATCAGAATAAATCTTAAACTTTTTAAAGAATGGAAATACTTTTAGAAAAATGTTTTGAAAGAAAATCTTGTGTGATTCTTTGAAGGTCTACTAAAATTTCAAAATAATTTACTATTAAAGTTTGCGTCTGAACTGATTATATGTAAAAGCTTTGATTCCTGAAGTATCTCATTCTTCCAGAGTGAGTATAGTTAGGGAAGAGTAACAAACTTCTGAAGTAAAGACATAATTCCATCAAACTATAAGGTTAGTCATTAACCTCTTTGCTTTGTTTAAGCTGGAATAGGATTTTAGTACCGTTATGTTACTAAAAAGTAATAACTTTATGAACTACCTTGTCTTATGGTTAAAATGTAAAAGCAAGTGGAATAATCTGAAGAATAGGATTGGGAGATTTGGAAAGATAAATTAAGTTCTGACTGAAACTATGAAAGGTGATAGTATTTGGGAATAAATTTGGGTTATCAAAACCCCTCTTGCTCCTAGAGAGTTGTTCTGGATACTTTTGTGTCAGTTTCAGGTTGTTTAAAATGTGAGGAAGTATTTTAAGAAGACAGAAAAAATTATGTAACTTAACTTGATAATTAATAGCTCAATCAAATCTGAGGTGGCCCTATCTGAAGGATACCAACCAATATTTCTTTGCTATATAAGACTGGGACTGCAATTTACTATTGTTAGAAGTTCTGATTACAGGAATACTTGTCTAAGTTACCATAAAGCCAGTTGACATGTGTGGCAGGCTAATTGGTGATTGGTTGGAAAGGTTTTGAAGACAACCTTGGACACAGCCTAGGTAGGATCTTCCTAACTTTATTTCCCAAATGTGCTATTTCCTTTCTGAAAAAGGAAACTCCCAACCTGATTACTACTAAGCCCTGCTTTCAGCATCTGATAACCACATATCAGATAACAACTTATTCCTGGAATCAACCAGAACTAAGGAAATCCTTTCCTTCTGTTAAGATTGTCCCTCTTTTTCTTTTATAACAAATCTTTATAATCAAGTAGTTCTGTAAGTACAATACTAAGTCTATCAAATAACAAATGGAAATTGGAACATCTCTGAGCTATTATAATGGGATGAAGGAATGAATAGCTTACAACTTTAACCTATATTCCTGGCCAAATAAATATAATATAGAGATAACATCGAGGAAATTATTAGACCAAGTAATAAGAGCAAATTTTGAGGAAAAACAACAGGATCAGATCGATTCCTCTAAGAATTATATACTGATGTACAGGACTGACTTCTAAAATTTGTCATGTTTTTGATAATAAGATTTCAAATTTGGATTTTTTTGCACAAAAACTGTATAAGATAGTGGTAAAAGTAAGTGAAATTATTTCTCCTTTATTAAAATACCTATCCAATAATTTTAAAAGGGCAGATGAGTTAATTTTATGGTTGGACCGTCATATTTTAAAAGATTCTTATTCCAGGTACAAGACTTAGGTAAGGACAGAAACAGCAAATAATATAAACTGAAATTTTCTGAAATTTCAAAAACAGAAGAGAAATTTTAAGTAATTGTACTAATTTATATTGTCAGAAGTATCTGGGAACTTCTAAATCTGAAGTAGAAAAGCAGAATTCTCTTTCTCAACTGTCCAAGAATAAAACCTACTGTCAAAGAAAAGGTAGCTAGACATCAGATAACTATATGAGAAACCTGGGATTCAAAAAGTGATGTTTGAATGGTCATTAAGAATGGATTACTGGGATACAAGGAACTTAATGTTAATTAACAATGGAAAATAATGATTGCATTTATTTGTATGGCTCATGTTTAATTTTCTTGTTTATATTGGTGACATGTAAATCTCCCTTTCAAAACTAGTCTATTGTGAGCCATCTAAGTTTAATTCGTATCTGACAATGTAAAAATGCAATTTTGTGAATTGTAAAAAACTTCATTGTGTTGTTTGAACCTAGCCCTGTGTGGCTAGGAAAACTGAACTATTGCTATGTGCCTTTAGTGATACTAACTATGTTATCATATCATATGTTTTCTGGGAGACCCTGTCAGGTTTTCTGTATAGACTCTTGGATCCATCTGTCACCTCCACTGCCCCTGCTCCTGAGTTAGTGGACCATGCCCTCCAAGTCTGAAAGGGCCTGAAGAAGATGATATCGGACATAGACAGCTTTCCCAAGACTTACATGAAGGTTTTTTCCATACCTTTGTTGGTCTACAGGCGAAGCCTTTGACCAAAAGGAGGGAATGATAATATTTAATATAAATTTTGGACTTTAATAAGGGCCAAAGCTTGAATTAAGAACAGTCTGGATCTAATAGTCTCCTTTGTTATCTTAAGTAAACTCAGAGAATGCCTTTTGGTATGTCAACAAAGCAGATGGGGCTGACTTAGTAACTTCCTTAGGAGCCCTTTTTCCTGGCATCTTAGTGATAAGGAAAAACACAGATGTCCTGGGTGGTAATTTCAATTGAAACTTTGTTAAAGTTACCCTTTCCTGTGACAGCTATTTCAAAGACCTATTTAGGACAGGAGGCCTGCCACTAGAATGGTGGGATTTCCTTCTTATGTCACAGAGACATATGCTACAGAAAGGAAATTCACACTGCCTGGAATCATAAATCTCAACTGACACTATGTTATTAATTGCCTTGTCTTACTAAAGTTACAATCTGTTCAACTGAGAGAGTTCCTTTCTCATGGTAAAATGTATATAGGCCAGAAGATTTCTGTACCAGGCAGTCAGGGTAATGTTCTGACTCCAGAGCGCATTATGTTACTGTTTTCTTTAAAGGGAATTAATTAATTAAATCATAAAATGTATACATTTAGCCCGTTACTTTAGGCTAATTCTTGTGGCATACCATCACAAATAACTGCCTATCCAACACAGCTTACCCATTCAGAAAATACTTTTGTTGCAGCCAATAAATAGGGCCTTCTTTATTGTTAATTTATTTTGTGGGGTTTTCTCCACCTATGTCTAGGCAATTACTATTCTAGCTAAAGCTTTAATGAAAATTGCCCTCCACTGTTATCTCCAAGTAAGGTTTGTGCAGAAATTCAGCCTTCTGTCACCTCTTGTCTTTTTCTTTCTTTTATTCTTCTGTTGTTCATTAGAATTAGAAACTATAAGCAATTTGCATTTTGCCCCTGCTATGTTCTGTCTTCAGGGGCTCCTTGGCAAAGTTTTATATCAAGAGAAGACCTTTCTACACTTTCTTCCTCACAAAATGATGATACTCTAGACCTTTTGTTTACCTGTTATGATCTATAACAAGAAGAGTTTTGTCAAGGGCATAATGCAAACAGAAACTGACTTTTTTTTTTATTGTTGTAGGCAAAAAGGTATTTAGTTCAAATTTGAGCTCTAGCTGCTTCTTGTCCCTTCTAATTCTTACTGCTTCCAGCATTTAAATACAAATCCCGCCTCTTCACTCTCTCCAAGAGATCTTTACAATAACCTTGTGAAACTCTGAGGTAACACCTCACACCTATTAGACTGGCAAAATAACAAGGACAAAAAAAGGTAAATAATAAATGTTGATGGGTCCTAAGAAAACTGCATACTAATGCTCTGTTGGTGGAGTTATGAACGGATCCCACTATTTTGGAGAATAATCTGGAACTATGCCTAAAGGGCAATAAAACTGCATACCCTTTGATCCAGCAATACCACTGGTCTATATTGCAGAGAGATTGAAAAAAAAAGGGGTGTGTGTGTGGCTAAGAATTGGAAACTGAGGGGATACACATCAATTTAAGAATGCAGAACAAGTTGTGCTATATGATTGTAATAGAATACTATTATGCTATAAGAAATGTCAAATAGGATGATTTCAGAAAAAAATGAGAAAAACATAAACAAACTGATACAAAGTGAAATGAAGAGATACAGTGTAAAATGTTAGACACAGTAACAGCAAAATTATACAATGAAGAACTGTGACTGACAGCTGTTCTCTCCAATACAATGAAACAAGACAATCACAAAGGACTCATGATGAAAAAATGCTATCCACATGCAGAGAAAGAACTGATACTATTTTTCTTCCTTTTTTTGAATCTTCTTATACAAAATGACTAATATGAAAATGTTTTACATAATTACAAATGTATAGCCTATAATAACAGACTGTTTACCATCTCAGGGAGGGAAGAAAGGAAGGGACAGAATTTAGAACTCAAAACTTTGTTTAAAATGTTAAAAATTCTTTCAACATGTATTTGGGTGGAAATAAAATATTATTTAAAAAAAATAACCTTTTGAAGGTGTACAATTATTATTTCCATTTTTTAGATAAACTGAGATTCAGGAAGGTTACCTACCTAGTATATTTAACTAAGGGGCTTAAACCCAGTTCTTCTGACTAAATCCTAGGTTCTTATTTTACCATTCTGCCTCTGAAATTTCACAAGCCATCTAAGAATGCTTTTTTTAAAGATGTTGTTGTGTGCAAAATTTATACTTTACTATTCTGATTTTACACTTATTTTTCAAAAGTCTTAGGAGAAGAAAATTTCTAAGTCTACAAAGCTTTGCCAACTTTAAAAGTTAAACTTAACCATTAAAAATGAAAAATTAATTACAACTTCCAAAAAATACTGATAGTACTTTGATGTTTTATGGAATTTTGCTCTATGAAAAGATTATGTTGAAAGGTTTTAAAAGAAATAAAAGTAAAATCTTATTATATAATCACTTTGCTGCTTGGTGTCCTTTTTTACAATATACCAAATAGAAGCAGCAGAGACAGTTCCCAACTAATGGGCTGTGTTCCAAAGTTTTCTGATAAGTTGCTTGTTTTGCACTTAGAATATATTTTCTCCTTCCCATCCCCCCAAAAAAGTATCATGCAATTGTGGTTAAGTTTACAAGACAGCCTTAAAAGATCAATTTAAGCTATAATGTACTTGAAATACTACTACACTACTAATGAGTAATTGATCTCTAAGAGTTCCTTTTCACAACTAAAATTCTATGACTGTTTCTCCTATGATTGCTCATGAGTGACAGAGGTAGTAGATATTCCTGGGTACCACAAACCAGTTAATTCTCTGCATTAGTAAAAAGGAAGTACTCTGAATTTGGAAAAATGAAGATACTCCTTTCATTTCCTAAATTCCATTTACAAAAACCTTACTATTTCATTTAATATGAAATCAAATTGTATTTTTTTAGAAATCAATATTGTTCCTCCTAGAATGACATGAAATCATATATCACAAATACTAATCACAGCAATTTTCCATTTTGCTTCAAAATTTCTACAATCCCTTCATTTCAATAACCCCCATTACTGTAGATCAGAAATCAGAGCAACAGAGTTGCAAGGGATCTTAGACATCATCTAATTCAATTTCTTTAATTTGCAAATGAGAACAATGAGGCAAAGGGGTGAACTGACATTAAAGAAAACAAAGGCAGGTGGCAGAGTCAAGATCTGAGTATAGGTTTCTGACCCTAAATACTGGGCTCTTTCCAGTCAGTTATGCTACTCTTAAAGTGTTTCATGGTCGAGTTAGCTTTGGAAATGACGATCAGAAATGATTAATTTCTAGTTAGAATTTGAAGAAATTACATATATGATGTAGGGTTTAGAAATTATTAGGGTTTAGAAATCCTACTTAAGAATGTTTGAAAGGAGAGAGAATACATATGCCTACAAGTAGAAAGAATAACGGATTAATATGAAGTGCTCAGTAATTTAGAGAATATTTGTTAAATCAGTACTATGTGGAAGGCACAAAGGGATACAAAAATGATTTTTTTTTAAAGTCCCTACACTCAAGGAACTTCCATTCTACTAGGGGAATACACATACCCATACAAATGAGTAAAAGGTATTCTGATGGAAGAAAGCACATTACAGTTCTACTATATAATCTAGAACCTCTTTTCTCCTATTCCCAAGTGAACTGAAAAAGGAATTTATTTTGGGGAAGAGAATGTGGTTTGATAAATGCAAGCATACACACACACACGCACATGTATCAATCTAGTAGCAAAACCAAGTAACACAGAGGACTGACTAAACAGGTACACTAACACATCTATATATTTAATAAATTTACAAGCTAATATAGCCAGTTTTTCATTAATTCTAGCAGCTTCTTGGCTTGTCCTTCATAATCTATTCTGACTACAGTAATATCCATGGAAGAAAAATGTAGAAACAGATATTAACTAAGTACTCAGTGTACAGAATTACGGTGTTATGAAATATATACAGATACATATTTCTGCTACCAAGGAGATTATAATTTAATTATAACTGACAATGGTGGCAACTGAAATACTGGACCTGGGTGGCTGCTGGCTGGTAGACTAAGTAACTCCCCAGACAAAGGTTTGGAGCTTGAAACTGCCCAGGGAAAAAAGACTGACTTGGCATCTTTCAGAGTTTAAATAACATTTTTATTTAAAATCCTACCCAGTCTCCTCTTTCTATACCATAAATAACTGCTATCCTAAAGCAAACTACCAGTTCTGTTAAAATATGTAAGTGGTAGCATAGAATAGCAAGCCAAGTATAATACACTGCCATCTGATATATGTAAACAAAAGGGTTTGATAGAGTATCTCCACATTCAAAGTTTTATACACATACCTATGTGTGTGTGTATTTATATGTGAAAGCATATTTGTGGATGTGTATATACACATACACATACATATGTGTGCACGCACACACGCACACACACACACACAGCAAAGCTGAGAAAAAGAGCCTTTGTCTGATTCATTGGCTGTAATATCATATACCACATATAGGGCTACCTCTAGCTCCGGAGTGGAAAACTTAGAACCAGTCTTCCATTTTTCTTAACTAGAAAATCTGTTCATTATTCTACTAATCAGGTAAGCAATAATTTTTTAAAATGTATTTTGGGGACTTCTGGGTCATGTGACCAACAAAGAGACACTTTCTTGAATCCTCACAACCTCTCAAATGTCTCCAAAATAGAAATCGCATGGCAGATACAAAGCAATATTAGCTATCTCCATGGTCGAGGAATTCAAGAATCCAAAAGCGGTAAAAACTCCATGAACTAACATCTAGCTTGTACTCACTCAGCACTCGTTTCCCCACTATCTACTACCCTCCTGGCAGCAAGGATGACTCCCCGCTCTTCCCCTCCAAAACAAACACAAACCCCCACACTTTCCCTGCTTCTGAAAGCTATGGAAATCCAGATTCTGAAGTGTGGAAAACTGTTGAGGCCTTGATATCTGGTGCCTCATAGCAGCATTCTGTGCTACAATAGAACTATGCAGGAGAGTGGAAGAAGAGAGCAGAGAGTGGAGGGGCAAGACATATCTAAGACAATTATGGAGCTCAAGTCTCCCTCAGTTCTGTCCTCCTGGTGTCATAGAGATCCAAACTTCAAATGGCAGAAATCTGCCTAAACTGTGAGAGTGGCTAAGCAGCAGTACACTGTATCTCTAGGCCAGAGAGATTTAAGGAAAATAAGAAATGAGGCTGGGCATGGTGTGTGAAACGCTGTGCATAATTCCACTAAGCCTGAGCATTCAGCATCTAACTAAGGCCAGTTCTGTTTCTGACAAAAGTCACTCTAAGAAGATACCTTGTAGCTGGTGAAGTGTAAATTGCACAGCACAGAAGGCGGTTGAAACTTAAGATCCAATTTCTAGGGAGAGCACCATCAGAGAGGAGGGAGCCGGAAAGTGAACAATAGGGAAAATAAGGGGAAAAAAAACACTAAAATTACCCAAGATCTCAGGAGGAAAAAAACTGAAAGACCTTGACCAGATAAACCATCATGAAAAACATTATCAGAAATATGGCTTCCAGAGCTAATAAATAAGTTCTGGCATCTATTAATAGATACTGCAAAGCTAAGGAAATGATTCAATGCTGTGGGCTTTAAGAAGAGCAGGAAACCACAACACAATGTTCTTTCAAGCTTTAAAAGAAAAATGGAAATTGTGAGAGAGGTGGTAAAGCCAAGATCTGAATCTCGGTCTTCTGACTCTAGATTCCGCATCTTTTCCCTAAACCACTTAAATTCAATGCTTCCATATACTTTGTGATTAAATAAGAAAAGAAGTTTCAGTTCTCTATAGACTTTTCTAATCAGTTTGATACTTGATGTCAATAGGCCAAACTACATATAATTTTCTAAATCCAATCATCTAAAAGAGTGGTCCCCAAGATGAAATATATAAGATGATACAACAGATTATAATTTATTTATGTTACAAATTATATTACGATATTAATTACTGTCAATGAAAACTTTTATTATACAATATGTTTATTGATTCTCTTTTTATCCAAAAGTAAAAAGAAATTAATCTTTTATAATATTTAAGAGATGGGTTAATATTGGAGCTCTAAATCTGTATGTCAGATGGTTACATGTCACATATGGTAAAGCAAAGTGGAATGATGCAAGTGCATCGACACAGAGAGACTGACAGTGGGTTCATTCACTTTCAGACATATTATTGTTTAATATGCGCAGTTCAATGAATTTATAGGTGATACTGTCTACTTTCAACTTTCATAAAATGGACAGGTGGTTTAAAAAGACTTCTGCAAAGAAACCATGTATTAAAAATAATGTTATTGCAAACACAAAGTACCAATAAGAAAATGTTAATGGTAACACTCCGCCTACTCTTAATACTAGACCTTCATTAGCCATATTGCACAAGCGAAAAGCAGTCCTATCTAATCTGATCTGACCAAATTTCAAAGTTATCAAGATTTCCTTAAATAGGATTGACAACTACTACTGATAACAATGGCTCTCTGTAACTGTACCTTGAGATATTATTAGCTAATGATATAGGATGAAGCCAACACAACATTTTAAAACAACTTTTTTTCTTTTCACCTATAAAAACTTGCATATCTGCATGCTTTAAAAACAATTTTCTACATTGTTTAAAAGTCTTCTAAATGAGAAGTTTCAGTGGGTTTCAAATGAATTTGTTAAAAAATACAAAAATGCAACACCTACTAACTTTCTGCAAGAAGCCTTTCCAAGTCCCTTATTGCTAGTGTGTATTCTCTCTATTGTTTATCTCCAATTTATCCTGTATATGTCCTGTTTGTACACAGCTGTTTGCATATTGTTTCCCCCATTAGAATGTGAGCTCCTTGAGGGCAGGGACTATTTCTGCCTTTCTTAGTATTTCCAGCAACTCAAAGTTCCCACCCTGGGGAGTTGGGTCTTTACTACTACTTCCAAACAAGCTACTGCTAGGTCATCCTCATGCCATTTTCTCTTGATACTAATCATCCTTTCTTGTTGAATACAGTTCTAAGAACAGTAATCAAATCAAAACCACCATTCCTGAAAAAGATATGTCAATTTCCCTAAAATTCTGATCACCATCTCTCTTTCTTTCACAAAACTCTCCTCCCTGGCCACCATTCCCAAGATGCTTAACAGAAGGTTTTGACTCTATATTTGTATCTGTAGCACAAAGCACATAGTAAGAGTCTTAATGAGTGTTTTTTCATTCATTCATTCATTCCTCATCCCTACATAAGGCTTACACCGAATGAGAGGATTTATAAAGGTAAATGAGTGTTCCTTACTTTTCAGGAATGCTCTCCAGTTCCAACTAGCTAAAATGAAATAAGTCAGGATTACAATGACCCTAAGGGGACATGGACAGACAGAGTTGAATTAAATGTAATGGCCTTTCCAACCTGAGACAGTACAACTACTTCTACCCATTTGGGAAATAATGCAACAGAAAATAAAATTCAAACATTAAAGATGACAAAATACCTTTCCCTAAAACACAAAACATACACTTTTATTTCAATGAAAACTCCACCCACATGGGCCATACCTAGACAGAAGAGGCTAGATGAAAAGTTAATTTGTTCCAGGACATAGTCCTGCTTCAGACTTCTCCCCAGATGTATCACATCAGTGAACAATGCCTTTGGCATCTCTGTATTTCTGAGATTCTATGCTTTTGCTCAGAAAAAAAAAAAATGAAAGAACTTACAAAGAAAAGTTTTTTAAAGAATTATAACAGTTGAAATAAAACATGAAATATCTAAAAGTTAACTTCTATTTGAATCATTTGAAACCAAGGAAGAAAGCTAGTTACCAGAATTCAATGTAATATATTCTTTTATGGAAAATGCCATAGTTTTTATTAATTTTCAAATCAATACTTTGTTTCATTGCTTATTTACCAAAATATGTTTAATACGTTTCCTTAGAAAAATGCTCATTTACAACATAAGTATCTGAAAGCCCTACAACTGGCATATATATTCACAAAGAGGTCACACACAATCACCAAGCAAATAATAATCAGCAAGTATAAGTCCTGGTTTTGCACACATCCATAACAAATTTGATTGATGGACAGATCAGAAATACACCCCTTCAAAGCTCAAACATCTCCTTATCAGAAAGCATCAGAAGCTCTCAAAATGACAAAAGGATATTTTACAAGACAATACAATTTCTGTTCAGATAATGAAGCAAGGTTAACTAGATAGATCAAAGGATATCTGCTGTGCTTCTGATCATAGCAATACCAACCTACTTCAACAGTATTGCTCTGTTTTAAAACTTTCCCTCATGATAAATGATATCTATAAAGGTTCATACCCATCAATCTGGGACTTCAAACAAAAGATAAAATGAGCAGAGAAATGTTGGTTTTCTGACCACAGAACATCTTTTTCTCAGATGGGACAATAAGTCTGAAACTGAAATACTTTTGTTCCCCATAAGATCAAATGACAACGAATGGTAGTTCACCAAAATAATCCCTTCCACTGTTTATCTTCAAAAGAAATGCGCTATTTTGACATAATGTATTATCATATGAGGTTTAGCCTCACCTGGCAAGCTCTTTAATTAAGTTTGCAATCCGTCTTTTATCTTCAGGACATAAGTCCTTCAAGCAGGCACTCTTCATTCCTCCATTGTGAACAGTCTAAAACATAAAAGTTTTCTATTTTAAAAAGAAGCTGATTTTTGCAAAGATAAGTAACTCTTAGATTATTAATAGCAATAGTTTATTAAGAAGAGCCTCAAAGCAGGATTGGAGATTAAATTTCTTAGATATTTTTCATCTAGCAAAGTGTTCTTCACTTCAATTAAATCTATTTGGTTTTACCAACTGTTGTTTAACCAATTCAATTCAATAAACATCTACAAATTGCCTTCTATGTGCCAGGCACTGGACTAGGTGTTGAGGAAGCAAAAAGAGGCAAAAGACAGTCTCTTCACTCAAGGAGTTTAAAATCTAAACCACCAGGTGATTACCAAGAAAGTCTGCAAAGGACAATGTAAAGAAGGACCCACATGGAAAGTACAAGAAAAGTATAGACATAGACTATCCTCAGGTATCAAAAAGGCAGCTTTACCCTCAGGAATAAATGCAAAAAAAGTGACCTCTAAGACAAACATTTAAAAGTGCTTACTATGTGGAAGGCACTGTGATAAATGCTAGGACATAAAGACAAAAATGAAAAACATTTCCTCCCCTCAAGGAGCCTATACACCCCTAGAACATAAGACATCTACATATAACAACTACTATTTAGGAGTACAAATCACTGAAACCTAAATTTTTTTCTCATGACACCTATTGGTGATTCTTACGCTACTAGCAGTTGTCAAACTGGCAACAGAGACCATTAAACTTGGGTGATACAAATGCTCTCAAAACAACCTCATTTGATGCTTATCATCCTAATTTGGATCCAGGCACCAAATATGAATGTGCTGTTGACTAGTTATAGGTAGAATGAGGTCCATTAAAGTTGTTCCTCAGTACATGTAGTTGTCCAGGTGGGTCCCTATGGTTACTGCAAAAACACCTGAGCAAGACCTCTGAACTGAACCCTGGTGATAATGAAAACTAATGGGAGGGAGAGGGGGAAGGGAAAGACTTTGCATAGTAAATTATACCATGGGTAACTGAGGTTTTCTCACTTGTGCTAAACGAGCCAAACAAACACACTTAGAGTCAACTTACAGTGGGTAACAACCTAAGACATACATAAACCTGTAACAATGTGTGATGAGCCTGACATGAATCTATATGCCTTCAAGTAAGTGGCATTCATAACGAACTTTCCCAAGGCACAAAAAGGGCCCCAGTTAGGATATCACAGTTTTCCCTGATATTGGGCACCTTCCCATAAAAGACAGTAAATGCCTGAGTGTCTGAAAAAGGCCCACTGGCATTCAACTTTTTTTTTCTTCAATTGTATGTACGTGTGAATTCACATTTGTACAGTGCAAATAAATGCTTAAAATTTCAATAAGAAACCAGAAAACTACATTTTCCCCCTACTGGGTCTCTTCTAACTGGATTCTTCTAACTTAACAACAAACTTCTATCATCTTTAGCAGTTAATATGCTTTTAAAGAGCCTTTCAAGATAAATTACAGCTTTCAATGAGCACTGATAAAATTATTCAATGATACCTATTTTAAAGCAGTCAAAATAAAATTAAGTTATAACTATTTTATATAAATAACTCATTTCTTAAAGCACTGATTAAATCAAACAATTATTGACAATTAATATGTACAATAAGAGTTGCAAACAGTTAAGCATTTTTGGAAAGAAATAATCAATGATGTGATATTTGTGATTAAGACTCAGGGAAGTACAACTAAAACTTGTGGGAAAATATGTATTTTTGGTAGTTACAGTCAGCATATAACAGGGGCAGGGCTTGAACCCACCAAGTCTTCCTGATTCCCAAGCTAGTTATGTACTATACTATATGCCATACAAAATGCAGGGGAATGAAAATTACTCAATTAAAAGAGTACATCAGCAGAAGGGAGGTGGATGGAGGATTGTGAGACAAATGAATCAGCTATCAACTCTAGTCCTTAACTCTGACTTCCCTTGATCTCATCAAACTAAGCTAGGCAACTAGGACTAAAGCACAATGAATAAAAGGATGGGTACTCCGGCCCTCACTCTGCAAAGTGCCCATCCCTCACACATGTAAGGACACAAAAAAAAGAATATGGCCTCTAAGCCAATGTTCAAATACTACAAAAATGGGCAAGAGAAATGCATAACTCTCAATAGCTAAATGGCTTTAATAATATAATCATAATAATGTAATAATAATAAATAACATTTTATTATTGTAAAAAATTTTCCCCAAAAGATGCCAAGCACTTAAGAAACCTTTTGAAATCCATAGCCTCCTGGTCATCTCACTTTGGGAAATGCAGAGGTGGTACTCTACTCTCCAGGCTACATTATGGCTCTTTTCATGGCCTTTTGATTTTACCTAAATTGAAAATAAGTCCTCTGGAAGCACTTTATGTTTCAGACTGCGGGTGAAATATGTTAAATTTTTTAAAGCTTTTTCAAGTAGATAGTTGATATTCTATACACTATACAAAGAATGCACATGACATGGTTCTCAATGTAATAAGTCCTAAAAGTTTCAGAATTTCAGAAGATACTATCTACAGAGTTGAAGCTAATGAATTTGGAATACTGAATTAGCAGACCTGGTATCTATCCAAATGCATTTTGCAGTAGAGTGCTAGACTCACAATTTAAAAGATTTGGGTTCGAATTCCCCCTCAGAAACTTACCAGCTACTTATATGGCCTTAAGCAAGTCACTTATGCCTTCTGGAACACGGTTTCCTCATTTTTAAAATGAGAGGGCTGAACTAGACAATTTCTAAGGTCCCTTTTCCTCCATGACTTCTTTTCTTATTACAGTTGGATACTTTTTTTCTTAGAACTCTCAGGAAGGAGTGGTGCCCTGTATCTGATACTAGAAGTCAGACCAACTCAAAATACTGGTAAAAACTAATGGAAGACAAGCTTTATTAATCTATTCATTAGTCTCTAACCAGCACAGGCAAAGTAACATCCAACAGGAGATGGCTTCTTTAGCAAATTCCTGTCTAACACTGTAGCTCAGGTAGGCAACTTATAAAGGCTCCCCCCCCACTACATTTATTTAAATCTCCCACAGTAATCATAACACACAAAGTTCTCAAAGTAGCCATTTTGAGTCCAGATTTTACACTATAAATTACTACATTCACATCACATTAATGAAACCCTCTTCTCCCTAATGGTACAAGCTTCTTGAGGACAGTGACCATTTATTTCATTTTTTTAGGGACTTGCACAATGCCTTATAAATATTTATTGAACTGAATGTTTATAAGTCTAAAAGGTCTTTCAGGGCAGAGGCTGTATGTATCTTGTTTTATGTTCAGTAACCAGTAAATCATAGAATTTTGGAGGATGAGGGAATCTCAGACATTATCTAATCCAATTCTCTTCAGTTACAGAGGAGGAAACTGAGATCCAAAGGGTTCTTAAGTTACTTGCTCAAAGTCACACTAATAGTTAATTAAAGAAATGAGTTATTCTTAATCCAATGTTCTATCATACCAATAGCTAATACATTGTATAACATATACACATGTATGCCAAATGATAAATGAATTTTTAAAAATACAAATACATTCACTGATTAAACTAAAATTAACTCTTACACTTCCATTTATTTCGTTTCAGGAAATCCCTGGATTTCCAACAAACAAGAGAAAGAAAAGAATGTTATGAAAAAGTCAGTGGATTTGGAGTCAGAGAATTTGAGTTTAAACTCTGACTCTGCCAATTACTACTTATGTGACCCTGGGAGATTTTTTATCCTCATATGGAGATGATCTTCAAGGGCCTTTGTAGCTATAAGTCTACAATCTTGAAATCTTATTAATATTTCAAAATAATTATTGGCTTTTTAAGTATTGCCCCATCTTTTTTCTCCTTAATCCCATCTATCTGATAACAATTAAGCTGAGAAGAGGATTTTTAAGAACCTGGATGAGAACAGGTACGCTCAGACAACGTCTGAGGGTTTTTTACCTAATGACCTGATCATTCAACTAACCAATCAATACAGTCAAAAGATTGTCTGATAAACAGTCAATTCATTCTAAATAATCAAACCATTTATGTTCTGTCTCATATACATACATACACACACACACACACATATATATATACATACATGTATATATACATATGGGGTGTAGGTTCAGGGAGGTCCAATACCTTTGGTGTGATGGTGTAAATGACAAGCTCATGACAATGTGATTGCCACTTGCAGGAAAACACCATGCCACCATTGTCAATGTCTATACTCCCATCCTGATGAACTTTGATGAGGTTGAAGAAAAATTTTACAAAGACCTAGAGACCCTTATGATCAATGTGCCAAAAGAAGACAAACTTATAATTCTGGGCGACTTTAACGCTAGAGTACATTCAGACTACCAGACTCGGCAAGGAGTCCTAGGGAGGAATGGAGTTGGAAACAGCAACAGCAACGGTCATTTACTGCTGAAGACTTGTGCATCACATGACCTTCTCATCATCAACACTGTTTTCCATTTACCTAAAAGCAATAAAACTTCATGGATGCACCTTGAATGCAGCAAACATTGGCATCCAGTAGACTATGTGATTGTAAGGAGAAGAGACAGACAAGATGTGAGAGTGACCAAAGCAAAGTGAGGTGCAGAATGCTGGACTGATCATAGACTTATCCTTTCCAAGCTAAACATTCACATTCATCAGAAGTACCGCCCCTAAGGCAAAATGACTACCAGAAGAATTAATGTCAACAAATTAGAGTGTGAACAATTTGTTGCTAACTTGGAGGGAAAGCTGAGCCATCACACAGCTGGCAACAGTGGAGCAGAAAAGGAGTGGGTAACTTTCAGAGATTTGGTGTACGGCACTGCATTTGCTCATCTGAGTCAGAACACTTGCAAACACCAAGACTGGTTTGATGAAAATGATTAGGAAATCCAGAAGCTGCTAAATGAAAAACAAGAATGCCACAGGATTTACCAGGATAGTTCATCCATCTCTAAGAAAGCAACATTTAAATCCATCAAAAGTAAAGTACAAGCAAAGCCTAGAGAGACACAGGATTCTGGGCTCAGTCAAGGCAGATGAAATTCAGTTTTATGTTCATAGCAACAATGTAAAGATTTTATGATTCCCTGAAAGTTATTTACGGACCAAAAACTATGGTGGATTACAATTACTCAATGTTGATAGAGCCACATTGACTAGTGATAAAGACATGATCCTTGAGAGATGGTATGAACATTTCTATAGTGTTCTCAACAGACCATCACCAATCAATGCTGAGGCCACTGACCATGTACCTCAGGTTGAAGTCAATCCCTCCTTAGCTGAACTTCCAACTGAAGAAGAGGTTTTAAGGGCCATTAGGCTCCTTTCATGTGGCAAAGCACCTGGTGCTGATTCTATTCCAGCTGAGATTTACAAGGTAGGGGGACCATTGCTCATACAAAAGCTGACTGAAATTTTCCAGGTTATATGGCAAGAGGAGTTTATACCCCAGGAGTTCAAGGATGCCTCCATTGTCCATCTCTATAAAGGTAAAGGGAATAGACTGTCCTGCGAAAATCACAGGGGGATCTTTCTCTTAGTCAGTGCTGGCAAAATTCTTGCTAGAGTCGTCCTTAATAGGCTGGTCCTTCACCTGGAAGATGATCATCCACCCAAGGGCCAGTGTGGCTTCAGAAAGGGCCAAGGAACAGTAGACATGGTGTTTGCTGCCCAACAACTCTGGGAGAAATGCCAGGAGCAGAACAGGGATCAGTACACAACATTTGTAGATCCAACCAAGGCCCTTGACACTGTTAGTCATGAGGGCTTATGGAAAATCATGTCAATTTGATTGCCCGGAGAAGTTCATCAACATTGTACATCAACTTAATGATGGCACGTTTGCCTGGGTTCTGGAGAGTGGACAATGCTCTCATACCTTCCCAGTCACCAATGGAGTGAAAAAGGGCTGCATGCTTACTCCCATGCTTTTTAGCATGATGTTTTCAGTCATGTTATCAAATGCTTTCAATGAAGATGAACATGGCAGCAAGGTCATCTACCACACTGATGGCAAATTCTTCGACCTGAAAAGGCTACAAGCCAAGACCAAAGTGGAGGGAGTGTTGGTGCATGATTTTCTGTTTGCAGATGACTGTGCACTCAATGCAGCCTCTGAAGCTGAGATGCAACAAAGTATGGATCAATTTTCTGCTGCCTGTGCTAATTTTGGCCTAATAACTAACACCAAGAAAACACAGGTGCTCCATCAGCCACAACCATGCCATCCATATCGTGGAACCATCTGTTACAGCAAATGGAGAATACTGTGGATAAATTCACTTACCTTGGTAGTGTTCTTTCCAGGGATGTCCATATTGACAATGAGGTTGATCCACACATTGCCAGAGCCAGCTCAGTGTTTGGGAGGCTCCAAAGAAAAGTTTGAGAGAGATGTAATAGACTGACTACCGTAGTGCTGTAGTATTAGACTAGAGTCATAGTACTGTTCTCGTTATATGACTGCAAAACATGGACAGTATACCAGTGCCATACCAGGAAACTGAATTGCTTTCATTTGAACTGTCTTAGGAATATTCTGAAGATCACCTGGCAGGATAAGGTACCAGACACTGAGGTCCCTGCTCAAACTAAACTGCCAAGCATTCAAACTATGCTTCAGAGAGTACAATTCCAATGGGCTGATCACATTGTTAGAATGCAAAATGTACATTTGCCAGAAAGACTATTTTATGGAGAACTCATATGGGGCAGGAGATTGCAAGGTGGTCAGAAGAAGTGACTCAAGGACACTCTCAAGAACTTTGAATTTGACTGTACAACAAGGGAGACATTGACACAGGACATGGCATGCCCACATCAGAAAAGATGCTATGCTCTATGAGCAAAGCAGAATTGAAACAGCACAAAGGAAACAGGATGTGCAAATTTGGAGTAACCACCCCAAATGTTTACACAGACTATCTGTGCCCACTCTGTGGTAGAGAATTCCAAGTTCATATTGGTCTGATCAGCCACAGTCATACACACTGAAACTTCACTTTATCATGATGATGTCATTTTGGTCCTCTTCAAGAACGAAGAACAACAAACTATATACATATATACATGTATATATATACATACATACATACACATACACATATATGTATTGACCATAATGAAGACATGGCTACAGAAACCAAGAAACAGAGAAGTATGTTTTGCTTACAAATAGATCAAAAGAAACAAACAAATGATTTTGTCCTCAACCCTCTATTCTGCAACTATTATAATATTTATCACAAGACCTCTATCTTAGAAAAAATGCAATAATCTTGTCCCCTTTTTAGTAATCTTAGAACAATCGGTTCCGCTGATATCTGCCCTAGATTCTTAAAATTTTCATTTCAGTTTAAAGGAACTTTTACTCAATCATTTTTGTTTTCATATTTTCAGACATTAAAAAAGCACTGTTATTTTCTCTATAATGTTAATAATTCAAAGTTAAAATTTGAACCAATTAATCAGATTCTGAACTTCTGTATACTAACTTCCTTATGTAATATATCCTATTATGTAATATGTAATATAATCTCCACCTTAGGGGCAGTAAAAGCAAGCAGGAAATAAGGAAAAAGAATGCTTAACTCAGGATAGATTGCAGGATTATGACATTTTTTCCTCAAGCACGTGGATAATGGAAAAATGTTCTGTGTTCAAAAACGTCTACATCCAGGTAAGTGGATATCATTTAAACTCCTCATAGCAGGCTGTCAACAAGAATTCAAAACCAAAGACATCCTAAGATCAAAATAAAGCATAACTATTTCACATAAAGAAAGTCAAAGCAAGGTTGTAGAGTTTAAAGAACACTAAAATCAATCAGAAGACCAGAGTTTTGTTATCAGTTCTGCCACTGATTTACAGAGTTGCCTGACCTGACAAGCACTTCACTGCACAATATCTCAGGTTCCTTCTCTATCCAATGAGAGGGATAATACCTTCCCTAAATGTATTATCTAAAAGTCAGACCTTTTTATTGTGCTGTGAATTACTACATATAATACAATATGTCATTTTGATCACTTGTAGTCATCCCCATCAATTCACCTCTTTGAGCCTTGGTTTCTTCAGCTGCAAAATAAGGGTGGTGAACAAGGTGTAGAAGATCCCCCAGCTCTAACATTCTATGACACCAGGGTTCTAAGGTTCCATCACTCAGGGCTTTTACTGCAAACAAAGCCTGGGTCTGGCTCTGTTCTTGGTAACAGGCCTTCCAGACCTGAAAGGAAGAGGATTTTTATAAAAAGCAGGGAAAGACAATTAACAGAAACTGAACCTTAAATAAATATGAAATATTAAATAAGCTAATGAGGTCACTCACAATTTTGATAGGTAGCTTCTAGATTTGTGCAACTATAGCATTTCTGACAATTTTTAAATCCAGTGGACACTGACAGCTTCTACTACTGTCATTCTCTTCATGCATCATGAAGGTAACCAGTTAACAGCAAGTTTTCAAATTTGTAGAACTAAGCTAGAAAACTTCAAATCTGGTTCCCACAATGGGATGTAGGTTTCCTGAAATACAGAGAAGCTCATCTCTATAGGGTCTGGCCATCAGTCAACTTTTTCATCCACAAGAACTCATGAATAAAGCATACATGTATATGGTGATGGGATATGCATCAAGTGAAAGGAACAGGCACACAGACCAAGGCACAGGTCTCTTGAATACTGAATAAGTATACTAGGAGAGTGATTTAAAGTATACACACACACACACACATGCATACATATATATGTAGGTATATATACATATACCTACATACATATGTATATATATGTATATGTGACTTTCAGAGAATACTACCATCAGAAAGAGGGAGAACAAATCAAACTAAGTTTTCTTTCCTGAGGTAGAGAATAGTATATTCCCAGAACTGAAAAGTAATAAAATCCTGGGGCAAGGGCCTGGTCTAGTCAAGCAAAGATAAGACTAGTTCTCAAATTTAAGAGCAATTTGGGAAAAAAAGACAACAGTTTTAACATGTATTACAACAAATGTTCAGCAATAACCTAAACAGTACCCTGTGAGACCAATGTTTAAAGTAAGAAAAATATATGCAAGAGTTACCTTCCATTTTGTGATAAATCAAACTTGATCTTATGATAAGGAGTTATAAATGCCCTGTATTTTGTTTTATACTCAACATCAGCAGTTCAGGCCAATATTAGACAATATAATCACCATCATAAACAAGTATCTAATAAGTACCTGTTTTACAAGGCTCTGTGCTAGGGATAGTAGATATAAAGAAACAAAACATATGTCGCAGACTTCAAGAAACTACAGATATAATAAAAAGTATTAAGTAGAGAAAGTAGCATGAGAAAAGCACTACCACTCAAGCAGTTCAAGATAATACCATAGGGATAAGGAAAATTCTCTACAAATTCAAAAGCAGATTTATGTTTTCTCCAAAACCTCCTTCTTCTAATTTTCCTGCTTCTCTCAAAGGCACCACCACTGACCCAATGGTCAATGCTAAAAATGTTAATGCTGTCTCCTTCCCTCTCCTCATTTCATCATTAATAAAATTAAATGATTTCTAAAGATTTCTCTTTTCTCAGATGCAAATCAGTTGTTCAATCTTCCCAATTTTACCTGCAAAGTCTGTCTCCAAAGTGTCTCCTTCTTTCTATTCCTCTGCTACCGCACTAATCAAGAGATTAAGCAACCAATGTTTATTAAGCACGTACTATGTGCTAGGTACTGAGAACACAAGTACAAAAACATCAAACAATCCCTGATCATAAGCTTAAGTTCTATAGGGGGGAACAAAAAATACATTTTTAAAAAATAAATATATTCATATACTGTATATGTAATATACACATGTGTATATGTACATGTACATATACATATATACCCATAGAGTAGAAAGTAAATATAAATATAGACAAAGCAGTTTGGGAGAGAAGGAACTGTAGTTGGGAGAAGAATGAAAGACAACATAGAAGACAGTAATTGAGATTTATCTTAAAGGAAAAGTGAGACTCTCTAAATTAGAGATTCATTCCAAGAACGAGGGACAGCCAGGAAATGGAGTTGTGTGTGAAGAACAGGGAGAAGGTAGGTTTATATAACAAAGAGTAGAGTATACATCCAAGCTGGTAAAATGAGTTGGAGCCTAGTTGTATAAGGCTTTAAAAGTTAAACAAAGGAATTTGTTCTTTATCCTAAATTAAACAGGGAATTTGTAAAGTAACAGAGTCAGATTCACTTTGGCTACTGCACAGAAGATGTACTGAACAAGATCTACCTATCTAGCCCCCACCTCTCCCCTGACCTTCACTTCCATATTACAAATCACCTTTTGTGTGTTTCATACTGAATATCCTAAAGACATCTAAAGTAAACATGTCCAAAACTGGACTTCTTTTCTTTCCTCCTTCCTTCCCAATTTTCCTGTTTCTACCCATCAGTATTCATGTGTGACAACATTCCCACAGGTTCCCAAAGTAGACAATACTGTCCCCGGGACAGCGTAAAATCCAAGGGTCAGTAGTAGCCTCAGGTGCAATTAGGGGACATTGAATAAAAATAAGGAGCTGTAGAAGCATAAGGAGAGAAGAGAAGAAAATTTTGAAAAGCCATTTACTGTGTAACTTTACTGAGTTAAAGTCATAGCAATTACATTATTTTTCCAAATAAACATATAAAATGCAAGTTATAACCAATCAGGGGTCAAGTCTGCCAACAGGGCTTAACAAGCAAGTGTTGGGAGGTAAGCATGTTAAGCATTACTGGAAAGTCCAGCATGCATTGAGAAGAAAATGTGAATGTAATGATTGTATATAGTTAACATGACACAATATGGTGTCATCAAAATTCCAATAGAAGAAAAAACCCACGAATTTCCAATAAATAATTAAATTTAAGATGAGGGGTTTTTTTAATTTTAATTTTTTGAAATGATACAAACTTTAAAAAAACTGTTAAAGGATTTTTAAAAAAAGGTAGATTTCTGGGAAACTGATGAGTAATTTTTTTTAAAGGAGACAGTAGGCCAAATAAGCTTGGGAACCTCTGTCCTAGACTCTTTATTCTCCTTTACCTCACAATATTGGATAAATTGCAGAACTTCTTGCTTCTGATTCTCCTTCTCTCCACTCACACAGATCCTACTGTAGTTCTGGCTCTTACCTAGATGCTTGCAACAAACTCCTACTTGGTCCATCTACCTCTAGTTCAGTACACCCTCTAGTCAACAGAGTCAAAAACTGATAGTTTCAGAAGGTCTCAACTGTAGAAAAGACCATCATATCTGGCAATTAAGAGATCACTGGTAACTTGGAAAAGAGCAATTTCAGTTGGCTGATAAGGTTGTTAGCCAGACTGCAAAGAGTTGAGTGAGAGAAGAGAAAGTAGAGCCAAACAGCACAGTTTTTTCAAGGAATTTGGCTCAGAAAAGGGAAGAGACATAAGGGATGAGAGCCTGAAGACAGTAGTATCTAGTGAAGAATGGGGAAGAATTAAATGTCCATGTTGAGAGGCTGATGTTGGCAAAGGAAGAGGACATCTTTTCCTCAGAATCAGGGTAAACAGAGGAAAGATAAGCAAATGATGTTAAAAGGTTTCAATGTAAAAACAATGTGAGAGCTCACAATGAACAACTTTACTTTTTTTCAGTAAAGTAAAATACAAGGTTGTCAACTGAGAGAAAACAAGAGAGGGAGGTGTGAGGCAGGAGTCAGTAAGAGAAGTAAAAGTTTAGAATAATTTTTGTGAGGTGTGGAATAGTCAATAGTGAAAGAGTCAACCACAGACTAAAAAAAGATTAATTCAAGTTTCTCCTATGTAAAATGTGGATAGGGACTAAACCTGTGATTTTATCAGGAGAGAACTCCCAGCTACACCAATAAAATCATAGGTCCTTGAAACACTAATACTGAATGTCACAGACCTCCTTCCTCCCCCCAATCAGGTAGAAGGGCTGAAAAAAAGAATGACATGGTAGTGAGAAAGTACACTGGGTTCTAGACTCAGAAGATCTAGATTTTAATCTCAGATCTTTTACTATCTATGTGACCTTGGTCAAAAGAATGTAACCTCCCAAGGCTTTCGTTTCCTCATTTGTAAAACAAACAACTACAAAGACAGGGGAGAAGGAGGGAGGAGGGGTGGTTGGACTAGATCACATATAAGCTCACATTACAGCTTCAAATCCTATGATCCTATAAATTCACATTAACAAAATCTAGATGTTTTTGCTTTATTTGTGATTACATTTGTTACTTGCTAACAAGCAGATATTTAGCTTAGGTACATTATAAAGGAAAAATAAGATTGAAAACTCAGTTTGAACTGTTTTTTTCTGCAGATTTTTTTTAATTTATTTATTTTCAGTTTTCAACATTCACTTCCACAAATTTTTGAATTTCAAATTTTCTCCCCATCTCTCTCCTCTCCCCAGGATAACTTCTACTTTGATGACCCTTTCCTCCAATCTTCCTTCCCTTCTATCACCCCCCCTTTAGCCCTTCCCTTCTATTTTCCTGTAGGGCAAAACAGATTTCTATACTACACTGCCTATACATCTCATTTTCTACTTGCATGTAAAAACAATTTTTAATATTCATTTTTAAGTCTTTGAGTTCCACATTCTCTCCCTTCCCCCATCCCCACCCTCACTGAGAAGACAAGCAATTCAATATAGGTTATAGATGTGTAGTCATGCAAAACACTTCCAAAATAGCCATGCTATGGAAGACTAACTATATTTCCCTCTATCCAGTTTTGTCCTCCACTTATTCTATTTTCTCCTCTGACCTGTCCCTCTATCAAAGTGTTTGCTTCTGATTACCCCTTCCCCTAATCTGCTGTCCCTTCTATTTCCCCCTCTCTTATCTGCTTCTCCCACCCCCTGCTTTCTTGTTGGGTAACTTCTATACCCAAATGAGTGTGTACATTATTCCTTCCTGAAATCAAATCCAATGTAAGGAAAGCTCACTTATTCCCTCTTACCTTCCCTTCTTCCCCTCAACTGTAAAAGCTCTTTCTTGCCTCTTTTATGTGAGATGATTTACTACATTCTACCTCTCCCTTTCTCCAATTACATTTCTCTCAACACTTAATTTTAAATTTTTGATATCATCCCTTCATATGCAGCTCACCCTGTGCCCTCTGTCTCTCCACATATAGATATGCATATATATATATATGTATATATATATATATGCACACACACATTTATATATACATACACACACACATTTATATATACATACACACACACACACATATATTCCCTCCAACTATCCTAACACTGAGAAAGGTCTCATGAATTACTAATGTCATCTTTCCATATAGGAATGTAAACAGTTCAACTTTAATAAGTCCCTTATGATTTATCTTTCCTGTTTACCTTTCCATACGTCTCTTGATTCTTGTATTTAAAAGTCAAATTTTCTGTTTAGCTCTGGTCTTTTCAACATGAATGCTCTATTTCACTGAAATTCCAATTCTTCTGCTGAAGTATTATACTCAGTTTTGCTGGGTAGGTGAGTCTTCATTTTAATCCTATCTCCTTTGATTTCTGGAATGTCATATTCTAAGCCCTCTAATTTCTTACTGTAGAAGTTGCTAAATAAATCCTGTGTTATCCTGATTGTGTTTCCACAATACTTGAATTGCTTCTTTCTGGCTGCTTGTAACATTCTCCTTGACCTAGGAACTCTGAAATTTGACTTCAATATTCCTAGGAGTTTTCCTTTTGGGTTCTCTTTCTGGAAGTGATCAGTGGGTTCTTTCTGCTTCTATTTTACCCTCTGGTTCTAGAATATCAGGGCAATTTTCCTTGATAATTTCTTGTAAGATGATGTCTAGGCTCTTTTTTTGATCATGGCTTTCAGGTCATCTAATAATTTTAAAATTATCTCTCCTGGATCCATTTTCCAGGTCAGTTGCTTTTACAATGAGATACTTCGCATTGTCTTCTATTTTTTCATTCTTTTGGTTGTGTTTTATAACTTCTTGATTTCTTAAAAAGTCATTACCTTCCATTTGCTCCATTATAACTTTGAAGGAATTATTTCTTCAGCGAATTTTTGGACCTCTTTTTTCTTTGGTCCATCCTGCTTTTGAAGGCATTCTCCTCCTCATTGGTTTTTTGGACCCCTTTTGCCATTTGGGTTAGTCTAATTCTAAAGGTGTCATTTTCTTCAACTTTTTTTGGGTTTCCTTTAGTAAGCTGTAAACAAAGTCAAGTGCAAATTATGTCATTATTTCTTTGATGTCATGGTCTTCTTCGAAACGAAGAACGAACAAAACAGCCTGACTCATTTTTCATGATTTTGTTGCATCATTTTCATTTCTCTTTCCAATTTTTCCTCTACTTCTCTTACTTGATTTTCAAAATTCTTTTTTGAGCTCTTCTACAGCCTGAGACCAATTCATATTTTTCTTGGAAGGTTTGGATGCAGAAGCTATGGTTTGTTGTCTTCTTCTGGTTGTATGTTTTGATCTTCCTTGTCATGGATCATATAAGAAAATACCTCTTCACCAAGAAAGTAAGAATCTCTTTCTCCCCCCATCCCCTTCCCCATTTGCTCATTTTCCCAGTCGATTACTTGATTTCTGAGATCTTTGTTAAGTGGAGTACTCCAGAAGCAACTGTAGCTTCAGCAGTGGCTGCTGGTACCCTGGGGCTGGGCCAGGGCCAGGGCTGGGGCTGGACCACGCTCCCCTCTCAGTCAAGTGAGAGACTCTTCCCACTGACCTTCAAAGTTGTCTTTGGTGTTTGTGAGTTGACAAGTCCAGAAACCACAAGAGCCACCTGAAATTCAGTCCTCTAAGGCCTGCTCCAGCTCCATCTGTGCCAACATTGCCCATGCCAAACTGCGCTCTGCTTCCAGTTCAATGCAACAGACCCTTCTCGTAGACTCTCCAGATTGTCTTGGGCTGGAAATTTGCTTCAATTCATCATTTTGTGACTTCTGCTGCTCTACAGTTTGTTTAGTCATTTTTTACAGGTTTTTTTGAGGGGTTTGTGGTGAGAGCTCTAGCTGAGAGCTCCCTGTTTCTACTCTGCCATCTTGGCTCCCTTCTCCAGAAATTTTAATGCACACAAATTAAAACTTAAGGTCTTGTATATGTTATAACTTAGCCCACAGTAATCTCAGAGATCTTCAATAAATATAGGTATATGGTAAGATGTGAGCCCAGATCTTCCTGATTCCTGGACTAACATTCTATTCACTATCCCATGCTGCCTTTACAACATACAGCAAATGAGATTTAAGAGTCTCCTGAGCCTAGTCTTCAAATCCCACAATGCAGTAATGATGATTGATAGTCATACATATTACAATTCTTACATAAACTACAAACACCCACATTCCCCAAATCTAGGACAATATGCATCCAAAAATGCAATATATTTTGAAGAAGGTCTTAGAATATTTTCCTGTATACAGTAAAGAACATGAGCAATTTCCTCTTTGACTATGAAGAGAGATCTGACAAAGTGGCATTCCCTATGGCCTGTCATCCATCCAAACAAGGCAGCTTAATTGAACTCTCAAAGGTTCATTTAGCTGCATGACTCTAGCCACTGGGCAGTCCTATGTACCTTGTTCTAGGCCTAAAATGCTAAGTAAAAACAAGAAATTCTACTAACCTCTTTGTGTGCCGAGTCTCCTGCACCTTTGAAAGGATCCACAGCAACAGAAGTATCAGATGCCTTGGAAGCCTTTACTTTAACACCAGCTTTGGAAATTTTTGACTTGTGTTTCACTCTACTATTTCCAGCTGCAGAAATTCAAAAACAATTTCAGAAGACAGTATTCTCTAGTACTAAGATTCCCATTCTAAAAACATTTTCCTTAATATCTTTTATCTGATGTGAACTAAAATGAGAACCCTGCAGGTAAAAGATAACCACTAACATCAAATTTTGTTAATTCCCTAAAAGTCCTTAAGATAGATAGATAAGCCTGTATTTCAAATCAACAAGGCTTCTATTAGAACAATTAAATAAAAAGCCTTAAGTCATAAGCTGACTTAAAGTTAGAAGGCGTTTAACCTCCCCTCTTGAGAGATGATGAAATTGAGGCCCACGGAAGTTAAATGACTAACCTAAAGTGATACAAGTAGTAAGTGAGACAGGATTTGAACCTAGGTCCTATGATCCTAAAGTCAGTGCTTTTCCTACACTATCAGGTAACCTAGCAAATATATCCTTTAATGTATTTTTAAAATTTTTTTTAAATATTGCCATGATTCAATTGAACTCAAGTAACCAACATTCTGACATGGATAACATATGTGAATTATTTCTATTATTAACATTAGTAGGAAACACCGCACCTCCAGCTAATAACTAACAAGCTGTAATTTTTCTTTACCTTTTTAAACAGGAAAAAATTTTCCTCCAGAAATTTAACATTTCCCCCCAAACTCTCCTCCTTCCTAAATTCTCCATTATTGTCTAGGGTATTTTCATCCTCTCACACACCAAGGCTTAAAATCAAGGGGTCATTCTTGACTCCTCACTCTCATTCTGCGCCCCCCCATATCAAATAAGAGGTAAAATCTTGTCATTCCCACCTGTATCTGGCTTGTATCTTCCTCCTTCTCTCCTCTGATGTAGTCACCACCCTGGTAGAGGATCTCATCAATTTCAAACCTGGACTACAATAGTCTGCAAGTTGGTTTTCCTGCCTCAACTGTCTGCCCACTCCAATCCATTCTCTACTCAGCTTCCCTAAATGCAGACCTAACCATATCATCCCTCTATGTGACAAACTCCAATGATTCTGTTACTTCTAAGATCAAAAACAAAATCCTCTGTCCAACTTTCAAAATCTTTCCTACCTTTTCAATCTTCTTGCACCTTATTCCCCTCTATTTCCTCTACAATCCACTGACACTGGCCTCTATGCTTTTCTTCACACAAAAAAACAGCAAGGTGGCACTGCGGGTAGAATGCTGAGCCTAGTCTGGAATACTTGAGTTCAAATCCAGCCTCAGACACCTACCAGTTATGTGATCCTGGGGAACTCCTTTAACTTTCTACCTCAGTTTCTTCAACTGTGAAATGAAAATTCTAATAGTACTTATCTCACAGGACTCACAGGATCAAATGAGATAATATTTGTAAAGCACTTGGCGTAGTGCCAAGTTCATAACAACTATTATGTAAATGCTTATTTCCTTCCCTACCCCTACTATTTTCCCATCTCTGGACAGTTTCACTGACTGTCCCCCATGCCTGGAATTCTCTCCCTCCTTATTTCTGCCTCTTGGTTTCACTAGCTTTCTTCAAGTCTTAGCTAAAATCTGCCTTCTGTAAGGGTCTTTAATAATCCTCCTTAATATTAGCACGGTCCCTCTCAGAAAACTCCCAACTGATCCTGTATATACCTTGTTTGTATATAGTTGTTTACATATTATCTCCCTGTTAGTGTGTGAGCTCCTTGAGAAGAAAGACTATTTTTTGCCTTCTTTTTTGTATCCCCAGCACTTAGCACAGTGTATGTCCCATAGAGTAGGCATTTAATAAATGCTAGCTGACTAGATTTCTAAACAGATCAATCAACAAAAGAGAAAGTGCTCATGAAAATAAAAAGAACATCAACTAATCCCAGAGCAGCTGTTCAGAAGAAGCGAAGTTTAGGTTCTGATGGAACTGGACTCCAAGAGGTCTTTCTTGATTTATTAAACTGTTAGTATCGTCCCATCCCAATCACTACAGATTTTGTATCTATCTTGTATATGCTGATATGAAATTATATTGTATGCCCCCAATAAAATGTAAGCTCCATTAGGGTAGGAATGACAGGACACAACACACAGTGGTAGCTTAATCAATACTTACTAGCTCATTTAACTGCAGCTGAAAAAGGTTTTTCCCGAAAAATAAGCCCCACCCCACTCCCCAGCTCTACTGTATTCATATAAAGAAATCATACCTGAAATATGTAGCACTGCATGCTCCTCATCAGAAACTGTACATGAGAGCATTAAGGGGAAAAATAAATAATCCAAATACTGCTCTTGGCCCATGTTTGTGACATAATTTACAATTTCCTTTAACCTTGAAATGGATAACTAGCTTTTCAAAGGACTAGAAAATAAGTTATTCAGAAAACTGAATTGAGTGCTTTAGTAAAATTGAGATTTCTAAGAAAATGGATCTTTCTTTGTATAGACATAGCTGTCATCTAAATTGCTTTGTAAAAATGCTTTGAAGGCTGTTTGGCATATCACTACTTCTCTAATCTCACCTTCTTGTATTACTATCACTGAAAATTTATGAGAAAGTTATACTATGAAATCTATTTTTAGGTTTTGCCCTTGCTTTTCAATTAAAGGGGTCACTTTCCATATCTGAATAAGGAGGTAAGCAAGTGCTACATGTTTTGATTTTTTCACTTGGAAACTTATATTAGGCAAACACCATCCCCCCTCCCCCAATTTCAAAATGGTCTTCAGCTGTGAAGTAGAGTGTTGGAGGGCAAGCAAATAAAGCAGAAACAGGCAATGTCTCCAACTACATGAAATATGTCAAGAAGTTCCGCTATTTTAGAACCCAAAGGAATTTAGAGGCAAAAAATTTTTGAATTTCCAAAAAAGAAATTCAGGATGATTAAGATTACAACAGTGCTAAAGAAAAAGAATCAACACAACATATAGAAGTCTTCTACAAGTGACTAGAAATTCTTCCCATGTTATCCAAAACTAAATAGTCTTTTTACATTGCACTATCTTCCTGACTCCAAGGTCAGTATTTTATATACATACATATATATGTATGTATATATATATATATATATATATATAGAGAGAGAGAGAGAGAGAGAGAGAGAGAGCACCAACTAGATTGCCCTTCTTTCCTTCTCATCTGTTAAATTATCTTTCCCTTCCCTTTAAAGTTCTACTCAAACATCATCTCTAAAAATCTCTAGAAAAACTTCCCTAATAACTACCATCTTCCAGGAAATGATCTTACCCCAAGACTTTGCCATCACTGTGTAACTCTTTAAATACATAAAATGTAGTATTGTTTCTTATAGTTACCTATCTTTACCACCTACTAGACTATAAACCATGTGAGGACAAGGAACTAGATCTTACTCAAACTTCGAGGCTATTCAATTACCAGATCATAAAGCCACTATGTATATGCTTAATTACTGTTTTGTTTCTGGAAGTACAACAAGGCAAAAACGGGAATTCTAAAAGAATTTCTGGAAAGTCTAGTTCTACCCAAATTCTGAAGATTATGGCACAGAGCTCCTCTCACAGCATAACAGCCCCAGGGATTCCACTTTCAGTACCATCTAGAATTTCTTACCTTTAATAATGATTCATGTAAATTTTCAGCAGAATAATGAGTATGCATAGTCATAATTGATCATGTTCTGCTTTTCCAGAACTAAGATCATAAATCTAGAATGAAATCTCATAAGCTACCTAGTCTAACCCTGTCATTTTATAAGTGAAGAAAGTGAGGCCCAAGGAGGTTAAATGATTAGCCCATGGTCACACTGGTATTAAACATGAAATAGGATAAAAACCCAGGTCTTCTGGCACCTAAGCCATTGCTTCTACTAGGGTACCATGCTGCCTCCTTAATATACAATCACTCACATACACTCCTTTTGTGTTATCCAATCTAAATTTTTTAAAACAGCAAGGCAAAATCAATTTCTAAGTTTTGACCAAGCTCTTTAAAGTTAATACTTAATATGCCTGATAAAAACAAAGCAAGTATGTTTTAGCAATCAACTGCTAACATCTGCCCTTACTATGAACTACCAAGTAAGAAAGCATTTCACTGCTGTTGGGTTCATTTTTAGTCTGAAGCCTGACTCCTAAGATGACATCATGTCATATCTCACATTGCTGACATATTAGGTATGTAAGGCTCTTGTGCAACATACCACAGCTAAATTGTATTGTGTAGCAAGAAGAAACAGGAGGGGGGAGGGGTGGGGAAGCTGATAGCCACAGAAGGCCAAAAGTATAAAACATGACGTTGTCTGGGGTTAGGAAAACTTCAATTCAGATTTTTTTAACTGGGTTAATGGAAGTATTAAAAGTATCCACTGTGAAAAAACTTCCAAATGGGAAGACTAGAATTTTGGTATCTTACTAGAAAGGTTGTTTGGTTTGGTTTTTTTTTTAATGTGTTTCTTTTCAAAGTTCAATTATGGAAACTCTGGATGATTGACAAGCCATAAGCTGTTGTTGTGTAACCAATGATATACCAAGCAAATGTGCAACCAAATGATCTATAAATGTAATCATCACCACCTATCTTGAGGTGATTTATGGCCACTTATTTTCCTAAACTGAATCACACTGCTTTTTTTTACCTGCATATTTCTAAAGGACTACACCACCACTATTTCAATATCAGCTCTTTATCACTAAAAGGGAAATCAGCAATTTACATTAAAGATGAGAAAAAGAACTGAATACATGACTCTATATAGTTAGACTATATTTAGGGCACCATGGTTAGGTTCAGACCTTGCACCTGCTAATTAGTTAGCACTTAACCTTAAGCAGATGATCCAGGAAAACTAGCTGAGAATATGGCTTGGTCAGCATAAACCCAGTGGTCCAATTCCCACATCCATAATGCTCTACTTTTCCAGAAGCACAGTCTAGGGCAGAGTTCCTTCATGTGAGGTCCATAAACTTATTTGGGTTTTTTGTTGTTGTTCTGTGTCCATACACGAACATAACAACTATAATAATACGTGTAATAGATTACCTTATTATATAATTATATATTATAACAAATATAACAGATGGAATACACATATTAATTTAACTTTCTTTATAATTTTGTGTACCTCATTTTGTTCATTTAAAAATATTCTGGTTTACCCTCGTCACATTCAACTAAAGGAAGGAGTAAAATGCACACTCATTTTGGTATGAAAACCTATCTTACAATACAGAAAAATGGGGAAGAAGGAGATAAGCAGGGAGGGAGGGATGATGGAAGAGGGGGTAATGGAAGAAGGGAGCAATTTGAAGTCAACACTCTTGGGGAGGGAAAGGCTCAAAAGACAGAACAGAAACAAACAATCGGGGGCAGAATAGGATGGAGGGAAATCCAGTTAGTCTTATACAACACGACTGTTATCAAAGTCATTTGCAAAACTACACAGATATGGCCTATATTGAATTGCCTGCCTTCCCAAAGGGAATGGGTGGGGAGGGAGGGATGGGGAGAATTTGGAACTCAAAGTTTTAGGAACAACTGTTTAGTATTGTTCTTGCTACTAGAAAATAAGAAATACAGGTAATGGGGAATAGAAAGTCTTCTGGCCCTACAGGACAAAAGAGAAGGGAGGGAGGATAGAAGAGAGGGCAGATTGGTGATAGGGGAAATTAGAATGCTTGGTGTATCGGGGTGGGAGGAGGGGACAAATGGGGAGAAAATTTGGAAACCAAAATTGTGTGAAAATGAATGTAAAAAGTTAAATAAATAAATAAATTAAAAAAAAATATTCTGTGAAGAGCTTCACCAACCGGACAAAGGGGTCCGTGGCACACAATAAAGCTGCACAAACTCCTGCTCTGAGGACTGCTACCCTCACTTAAGGACCACCTGAGGCAGCCTAAAGCCCCGCCCCCTGCGGTGATCGGCAGCGCAGCATTCTCACTCCGCACCTGCACCTCCCCTCACCCCAGGTCACTCCGGAAGCACGGGGGGGTGGGGAGGGGGGGGACACAGGCCTGGGCCCAGCACGGGAGCCCCCACTTCCTGCCTCAGGAGACAACCTCCCCGGGACGCTCCAAAATCCAACTCAGGTACCCTACTTTTCCTGCTCCTTCCTCCAAGGTCACGCCCCTCCCTCGAGGGTCACCTCCAGTCCTGGGGCACAGGGACCCCCCTCCACACACACCCACACACCTCGGTCTGATACCCATGAAATGATTAAACGCGGGGTGAGGGGGAGGTCGGGGGTCATTTCCGCCTTCCCCCAGTTCGGCCACCTACAGGCGCCAGAAAGGAAGAAACCCCTGATGGGAGCGCGGGGGCGGGAGAGTCCAAATCGGGGGGCCTGCGCCCCGCAGGCAGGGAATGGGCTGCTCGCTCCCCTGCCCTACCGGGAGACGGACCTCCGGGAACGGGGGTGGGGAGGGGGACAACGCACAGCTGCCCGGGCCATGCCCCCAGACCCCTCATTTCCCTCCCGACCTAGTGTGTGTACTAGCGCCCCCTGCCTGCCGGGCAAAGGATACGGTCCCGGCTCCAGTACGCCTCGACCCCCGAGCCGGGGACTGCCGTCACATCCGCCATCTTGAAACAACCGCCACTCCCGGGGTCTCCCCTCAGCGGCACCGCCCCGGCCGCCAGAATCGTTCCCCCATTGGCTCTGCTGTGTTTGGGGCCCGCCCCCGTCCCTGGCGTGTCAGGGCCCACGCGTGTGGGAGGGAATGAGGAAAGGCGGAAGAGAGGTGGTATCTGGGAGTTGTGGTTTGATAACCCTTCCCGGCTTTTCTGCCTCTGATTGACTCGAAACGGAGAAGAAGCGCCAGGCCCGGAGAGGGGAAGAGAGAACTACGACTCCCGACATGCCGGCACACAGCGCCTCTTGGAGTCTGGTGGAGGGGGAGGGGTTGTGGAATTCCTCCTCCCTCCCTGCCCCGCCCCCCTTCAGTTATCGCTCTCACCTTTGACCCTCAGGCTCGCACAGACTGGGGAAAGGAGCTATGGAGGACCGATCGTTGCAGTGTTTAGGTGGCAACAAACCGCACCTGGAGAAACTAACTCTGGGGGTCGCCCGTATCCTGGGTCAGGGCGCGAGGACGGGGCTGGGCGGAAGAGGGATGGTGCGGGAGGGGAGGTGTCGGGGCGGTCTGGGGGGCGGGGGCGGGGTGCGGACCGAGGGCACAAGGGGTGAGACGCCCCCGTGGGTAGAGCCCTCTAGGGTTACAACGAGCTTTCAGCGGAACGGCCCCATGTGGTGGGGAATCGACCTCCATTTCACAGAAAAGGAAACTGAGGCCCAGGGACTTGTAACTGACCATTGGGCAGCGCTTTGAGGCTTTTGAAGGCCGAGGTGACCCCCGCCCCTTATAGGTACACGTCACCCAGTGAAGATACAGACCGAGGGGAGGACGTACAGAAAAGGAGTTGTGGGGGGGCGTGCCCCGCCCCAAAAGAGGAAGCAGCCGGGACTCCGCGAGGGTAAAGTTACCGGAAGGGAGAGAGGGCCTAGGAGACGGAACCAGAGCGTTCCCAGGGCAGCCTTGCCTGTTTGTGCTGGGGGAAAAACGGTGCGCAGGGTCATGTGTTCGAACAAAGTATGACGTGCCGAGCCCTAGGGAGGGGATGAGGACTGGCCCTGTGATTTCTTTGGTGAATTAAGCTGCAGTCGGCAGCTCCCTCTGAGATTTATATTCCGAGATATTGCCTAGAGTATTGAGAAGTTATGAAGCTTGGTCAAGGCCACAGCCCAATTGAAGTGCAACTTCAAACCGGATCTGCCAGCCCCTCTCTCTATCTGCCTCTTGCTGTTTCAGGGTACGGGGAAACAAAACCAAAAGATCTTGCTTTCTATTGGGGAAAACAGCGAGTACATAGGTAATTATATGTGCAATATTTGCAAAGTAATTTGCATAAAAGTGACAAGTTAGGAGCTTTGAAGGATGGTGGAGCCTCTGTGAGCTAGAGATGAGTAAAATGTATTCCAGGTGCAAGGGACAGCCTGTGCAAAGGTAAAGAGAAAGGAAATGTAAAGTACTGTTCAAGTAGCACCAAGTAGACCAGTTTGGCTGAAACAGAATATGAAGAAAAGGAAGGTGAAATAATCCTGGAAAGGTAGACTGATTAGTCTGATTAAAGGGCAAAAAGTAGAATCTGTATTTTACCCTAGATTGTCCATCAGTGTACGTAGCTGGAACAGATTCTGCAACAAACTGGGCCCAATATTAACCAGGAAGAGGTAGTGCTAGATTACTTTTAAGAAATTACAAAACTCCTTTCATGAAGCCAAGCATTTTCCAGGAAAAAAAAGGCCTATTTTTTAAATACCACCATTCTACAAGTACTATATGGTTCAGATGCAAGGAATATAATACTCTCTAAAGAATTTAATATCACATGGAAGACAACAAAGAGATTGTGTGATGGCTATGAACAAACCACAACACAGTGGGAAACTTACAAAAAAACAAATGAAGTAAAAGACACTGGGAAAATGTAGAATAAGAAGAGAAAGTAGCCAATAACATGATGAGAGCAAGGAATGCGAGATGGATAGCCCTGTTGCACAGCTGACATTTTCAAAATGTCAGGAGAAATCCAAAAAGGACTCAATCCAAAAAGGATTCTTGACCCATTGGTTGAATATCCTCCTCTGTGAATTATGGGAAGATGTGTGAGCCACAGAAGATAAGTAGGCAAGGACGAGTTACATATTTGAAGGAAATATCTACATCAATAAGATTACTTAACCAGTTGAATACTTCAAAAGAAGATGTTGGTTCTTGAGCAAGAGAGTGATACATGATCAAAACTCTGCCTCAGGAGTGGTAACTTGGCCACTTGGACTGAGGAGAGAAGGAACTTGAGGCAGCAGGACCATTTATAAGACTATTTCAGTAGGCTCGGCAAGAGGAGATAGTCATGCTTAAGATAGGAGACAAAAGTCAGATGTAAAAGGAAGTAAAATTGACAAGACTTGACCAATTATTGGATGTGAGGGAAGAATTAAGAATGATTCCAAGATTTCTAACCTGTGTGACTAGAAGATGGTTGTGCTCAGAAGTTAGAATGAGGGGCCGTTTGGGGAGAAAGATAAATGAGGTCTATTTTACAGAGATTGAGTGTAAAATGTTTACAGTGACATGGGATGAAAATTAAGGAAAGAAACTGAGTTTGGTTCTATCAATCTGAGATTTGTCTGCATAAAGGTGACACTTGAATCCATGAAAGCTGATGAGATCTCCAAGGAAAGAGAAGAGAAGGCAGCCAAAGATGAGCCTGCAAAGGTGTCTCTGATGTAACTTTCAGAAAGGGGTTTTGTTCAAACTCGGAGGTACTGAAGCATAGCTCCAGAAATTATTTTTGAAGTATCCATCACAAGCACTATCCAAAAATTTTGTAATTAGGACCAAACCATAGGTGGGTTGGGTCACCCAAGAGTTATTCAATTAGACAAGTTATCAACCCGTAATATGTTTTATCATCTATAAGTCTCCAGCTCCACCACAAAGGTCTGTTGTGTTAGAATTAGTATTTTAAGTTCTATATTCTGAAAAAGAAACTTTCAGTGACTACCTCTCTTGGATTTCAAGGCCTTTCATATAATCTGGACCTCTCATACTTAACCTGTGGAAACATCTTGACTTTGTATACCCAGAACTTAGCATAGCCTCAACTGTCTCATAATTAGGTAATGCTCATGCCCACCTTCAGTAGTACTGTTCTTCAAACCTGGGAAACCTTCACCTCTACTCCAAATCATCTTTTCAGCGTCAGCTCATTGTGGCATAGTGAAAAGACCATTGGCTCTCAAAGTCAGAAGATCCTTCATTTGATGCGTATTATTTGTGTGATGTTTATCAAAACCCTTAGTCTCCCTTGGCCTGTTTCCTTATCTTTAAATCAGGAAGTTCAATTAAATGAACTCTGAGATACATTCCCTCCCTAGCTATATAATTCCACTTCCTCCATGAAGCCTTTCTTGACCATAGTGATCTTCGTTTCCTCTTCCCACATATCCTAAACAATTTATACTTTAGTTTACATACAGTACACAACCAGACTGTTCACTTCTTAAAGGTAGAGACCATGTATCATGTTTCCTAGGTATGTCAGGGCTGAAATAGAGTGGGCACTTAGTAAATACTTAGCAACCCAATGTTTCTTGTTCTGTGACCAAAGCTTGAATCATCAACCCCATCTAGTCATCTTGAGAATACATGAATTACAAAATAGCATTAGTACAACCAGTAAGTATTGCCAGAAAAGCAATTCTAGTACAGTACTGATAAATTGATCTTTAGTGTCATCTTGATAAAGTCAGTACATACAAAGGGTTGTTGCTTTCTCTCTTGATAAAGTGCCCTTAAAACATCATCATTTCTCTATTTAGATATGTTTTCTGGTTCTTTTTTACCCCAGTTAGTACCTAGTACAACCACATTTCAGTGAATCCTCTTTGTATTGTCCCCATTCTCTAGCCATTATGTTGCAAATCAACATCTAGACCAGGAGGACCAGCCAGTCATAAATTGCTGTCAACTGAAATCATACATACCTCACAGCAGCTATGCCTAACAAGCGGATTCCAGGGGGTAATTACTAATTGCCAACATGTATAATCTCTTATTTCTTTAGCCGTCAGACTACTGTCTAAGTGACTTCACTACCAAGTTAGAACTTGTTATTTTCATAGTGTCCTTGCTAGAGTTTAGGAGCCTTGATAGGTTATCAGTACTAATTAAATTCAGTACTTGGTTGACCACTAAATTACTAGAATGCTCTGCTGCAAAGCATTAGAGGATCCAATGATCCTCTGATCTTCTCCACAAATATGTGTATGTGTACACAGATATACCATCACAATCCTTTCCAAGAAAATCTCTGGAATTATGTGTATTTTTCCAGGAAAGAGAAGAGAGCATGGGTGACTGCAACAGTCATCTTAGTGTAAATTTTTCTCTTCATTCAATTTTTATGAAATTCTGCTTGTCCATTGTACATCTCTAGTATTTCTGGAGTTTTCTTGAGGCATGTTTCATTCTTTCATCTCTCTTTGTATCCCACTAAGTTCTACCTTAGCAGAATTTTTCTCACATCTTTCCATTTCCACTGCCACTCCCTTAATCCAGACTTATATTGTTATTACAATAGCCTGGTATTTCTGCCTTCAGCCTCTCCCTTATCTAATCCCCAATATTCCTATTCTTCAGAATCTTAAAGTTGGAAGGGATTATCTGGTCCAACTCATACCTGAACAAGAATCCCCTGTACTTGGCAAGTGCCAACCAACCTTTGTTAGATCCATTGAGGAGGAATCCAATAAATACTAAGGTAATCTATCCCACTTGTGAATAGTTCTAATACTTACAGAATGGATCATAACATCAATCCCAAATTGCCTAGGACCAAACAGAATAATTCTCATTTCTCTTCCATGTGATAGTGCTTTTGAAAGTAGCTGTCACATTCCTGCTAAGTATTTACCTTTTTTAGATGAAATAACCCTAGTTCTTTCAACTAATCCTCATGTGGCAAGAATTTTTAAGTCCTTTACTATCTTGGCTGTCCTCTTTAAAAAAAAGAAATTAGTGAAAATCCACTTCTCTCTCCCACCTCTCCCCACTCCACATTGAAAAAGAGAGAAAATTAAAACATTTAGCCAAGCAAAACGAATTCCTGCACTGATAATTTTCAAGTATTGTTTGCTTGTTTTTCTCAATCTATACCTCTCAGGAGGCAGGTAGAATATTTCAAGAGATTTCTAGAATCCTAGTCAGTACATTCAACAGACTTTCCAAGCTTACCAAAGTGTTTGTCCGTATGATATTACTATTCTATAAATAGTTCTCCTAGTTCTGCTCACTTCTTTCTGATGAGTTCATACAAGCGTTCTAGGTTTGTCTAAAATTATGGTCTTCATAATTTTAAAATGTTTGGAAATATGTACAACTATGATACAGTTCCAGCATGCTCCAAGATACCTATGTCCACTTGATATAAATCAATTATATTGCCTATCTAAAAGCATTTTTCAGAAGCTATGCGATCAGAACCCAATTAAGCCTAATGAGAGCAGTCAACGCCATCACAAAAGAGAGCTGTTTCATTTAGGAGTTTCCCCTTTTGTCTTCCTCCTCCGCCGTTTTCCAGGCAGCTTTAGTCTCCCATTTGCCCCATTGACCTTCCCTTTCAATCTGCAGCATCCTCATCTTTCTTCAGTTTGGCCGCCTTATTATAAGGTTACTTCTCATCATCAATCAGGTTGTTCTCCATTTTGCCAGGCTTCTTCGTTACGTCCCCAATGGATATGCCAGGATTCTCGGACTTGATCTTGGTACCCTTATAATTAAAACTAAGGCCTAGTATAACATATGTGAAACTAGATTTTAGGCCAACTCAGACTATCATCTTTGCCCTTGGTCAAGGGACAACCTCTTTGGACCTCAGTTTCTTGTGTACCTTACAAGGATGCTATTAATAGAATGTGAGATTAATTATATACATGACTTTGGTATCCAGAAAGTGCTGTACAAATATAGGCTATTGATGTTAGCTAATTTGACCTCAAATATCCAAGACAGGTACAGCAAGTAGTATTCTTCTATAAATGGAAAAACAATGGCAGCTGAAGTTAAGGCCTAGAGCTGTTAAATAACTTGTCAAGATGTCAAACCAGAACAACATCAGATGCTCGAATCAGTATAGGAACTCCAGCTTCCTCTTTCCCAACCAGAACAGTGGTAGTTTGTAGGAGCAGAGTGAGAAATATTCATCGATGCCTGTTAAAGCAGTGAATAAAATAAAGAATAATTACTAGGATAGACATACCTACCAAGTTTCTGCATGTTTTAATATAGATTCCCAAAGTGGGTGATACCAACCCTGGCAGGGCACTAGAGCAATCCAAGGGGGTGGTGTTTATTTTTGAAATGATGTGAATTAAAAAAAAACCAAAACACATTAGTGTTAAAGATTTCCAGGGAGTGCTGAGTAATTTTTTTTTTTTTAAAGGGAATAATAGGTCAAATAAGTTTGGGAACCTTTGTGACAAAAAGTTCAATTCATCCTACTGAATAGTGTGTTCAACAGTCTTATGACCTTAGAAGCTTTCGAAGAGTTTACATCAGATAAGACTTGCACGCTTGAAACAAGCAAAAAACAAGGTAATATGGTGTGACTGTATGTATGGCATAGGTACTAAATGCTTTGGGAGGACAGAATGTAGTAAAGCTTCAGAAAGAGAACAAGACAAAGCAGGCCTTGAAAGGTGAGTAAAGTGCTCCAGGCTAGTTGAAATGAACAAAGGTAGAGATTAAACATTGAGTTTTGGGGGTACATTTATGTCTGCTAAGGGAGAGAACTTATGTGATTGGATAGGTAAGATGGAATCATTAGAGAGTATCTTGAATGCCAGGTTGAACAGGTTAAACTTGACCTTATAATTAATAGAAAAAAAATTGTATCTTCTTGAGTTGAGGAATAACATGTCATGGTGGTATTTTAGGAATGCTAATTTGCTGTCACCTGCAAGATAGATTGAAATTAGTGAAAAAGGACTGTGCTAAGCATTGGGTATATAAATAGAAAAGTAAGACAATCAGCTTCAAATCAGATAAGAAAGCCCTCCCCCCACACACCTTTTAAGTACTGCAACAAGGGAGATGATACTGCATCATCTTTAGTGCCTTTTCCATGAATAAAAACTATATCTATTTCTGATTTTAAATAATGGTGTCAAGGACTTTGGCATCAAGTATTTTCTTCCGTAGTTGGTAGTTTGTGGGTGGAGGGTTATTCAATTCCTGGAGTTCTTGGGTTTACCTGTTTATCAGTGGCAATTGGTTGACAGTTGGTGATGGGCCTCTTCTCCACAGCACTGCTACCCTGGACACTGGGTGTGGGGGCCAAGCTGAGAACAGTGTTAGTGGCCTAGAAGACACTCTTATTCTCAGGGCTCTTGGGCATGGGGTTCTGAGTTATTTCCACTAGGATTTCAGAAATGGTGTTTGAGGTGGTGGTGATAGTTTGACCGTCATGATAAATAACCTTTCTGTCCCATAGATTAGAAGATAAATACTCTTACTGCTTTTTTTTTTTTTAGAGGTTCAAAGCTAGATCATTTAGGAGCCTGGTTCATTAATTCAGGCTTAAGGTGATAATTGACTGAAATTATAATAGTAGCAGGAAGAAAGGATAAAGGAAGAATCTAAGATTATAAAGGAGTTGGTGATGTTGGCATAGGAGATAAATGAAAGTAGTCAATAATTCTGATGTTTTGGACCTAGATGACAATGGAAATATGGGGGATTGGGGAAGGGAAATTGGTTTGTGGGTAAAAATAAGATTTCGTTCTATTCAGATTTCTGTTTAAACTGCCTTAGTGATTTAACTCTTTTCATAGAGCCAGTAGACTGAAAGATTAGAGACAAATGGCTGAACTAGATGACTGCTTCAGTTCTCTACTGTTCTAAGATTTGGGGCCATTTGTTGTCTTACTCTCAAGTGCATTCCTCTGAAAGATGGAACCCATCTTTTACAATAGTGCTGGTATGACCTGTTTTTGGAATTTCTGTATGTACAGGAAAGCTCTTGCTCAGATGAGAAACTAGTGAGAGTTAAGTGCTATATAAAGAGTGGCTGAAGTGCAATTCTTCTCTTCCTCCCCTATTTCCCAAGACTATGTAGCATAAACTCTGTGCATAATTCTGTATGATACCATTTAGGTACACAGAATGCCTAATGTTTAGTCAATCGGTCACATGTATTGGACAACTACTATATGGAAAGCGACAAAGCACTTTGTCTTGGTTGTCATCCACCTTAGAGACTCTGTAGTACTAGAGAAAGGAAATAATAGATGCTTTGAGGACCCAGTTCTGTCTTTTACCAAAGCTTTGTTCTTAAAAAGCTTTCAGAGGGACTTCTTTATTTGTGATTGTAATTCCTATAGTAAACATCAGCAAATAGCCTCCAGTACTGGAATAACCCCAGGAGCCTCAAAGAGCACTGTGCAATATGTAGATGGAATCTTTTTTCTCTTTTAGAAGCTTCCCCAGGAGTGACCGGAGTGTCAGTTGTGGAACGGGAACCAGCTGACATTGGAATGATTACTGCATGGGAACAAGTAAGTATCTTCTTTAAAACAAATTTCCTCCTACTCCTGGGAAAGATTGAAGTCATTGAGAAATCCTTTTTTCTTTCTTTCTTTTTTCTTTTTATTATTTATTTTTAACACAGTTTATAACAGATAAAGCAATTCCAACTTTGGGTCAGGTGATACTTCTTTTTAAAGCATTTACAATATGGACCACAAAAGAAATTTTTTCTTTAAACATTAGCCAACTGAGACACAAATAAAATGTTGCTAACTTCACAAGCTCTTGGCCTAATTGTCTCCACAGTATTACTAAGAATTAAAGGACCCGAACTTATTGTTGTTGGCCTAAAGTCCTATGCCTAATAGCTTAATTTTAGACAACGTCGGATGTTCCCCTACCAATAATCTGTAATTGAATAGATCTGGTATTAAGCTTATAAACTTTTTGACTGTAGGAAATTGATACCAATAGTAAGGACATTGCAGGGATACAATATCTCCCTAACTTCATGTCAGTTCCAGGCAGGATTAGATTATCCACTTCATTCAGTCAGGCTTAAAGTCTGCCAGGTGTCAGTGGGAAAATTGAGTCAGGAGAATCCCACCTCAGCCCATGCGGAACAGCCCCTCTCCCTTCCTTCCCTTGAGATCACCTATGCAGTTCATACCAGCATCTCATTAACTTACTGGCATCATATACTGGAGGCTCAGATCACCTTTCTTGCTACCCATACCTGGAGTTAGACTCAGAAGAACAGTCACTTAATAGTCCCGTAGCATCTAAAAATGGCAAATTCCAATAACCAGGTTTCAAATATGATTATAGTTTCACTTTGGCTAAGGAACATCTTTTGAGGCAAGTCCTAAGTGACTTACCTGCCTTTCTATACATGTTCTAGTTCCTGATTAAATGGCAATCATAAAATCAAATTTAGTATTAAAACCTTGACTTTTCTATCAATACCAAATGTTACCCAAGGTTACCTTCCTCTAGGAAATTTAGACTGAAATTCTTTTCTCCAAACTAAAGATGTCATTGATTTATTCTTAGTAATTAATTCAGTCTATTGTTTTAATACTAATTGCTTTTATCTCACTTTGTAACATGTCCAATTTTTCTCCCCATCACTCCCCTCCCCCCGCTTCTTTGCATTCTGATTACTCCTTCCCTCAGTGTACCCTCCCCTCCATCACACCCCACCCCTCTCTTATCCCCATCTTCTCTGTTTTCTTGCAGGGCAAGATCAATTTCCATACCCCTATCGCTGTAGTTCTTATTTCCCGATTATAGGCAATAAAAATTCTCAACATTCATTTCTAATACTTTGAATTCCAACTTCTCTCCTTCCCCCCCTCCCTCCCCAGCCCTACTGAGAAGGCAGGCAATTCATTACATACAAAATATATGTTGTTTTGCAAGAGAAATCTGTATTTCTATCTCAAACTGTCATTAAGGTATACAATTCATCTTTCTCCTCATTTACCCACAAGGCACTTGAGCTCCACCCTGCCACTCCTCTGAATTCTTGTCCTGGGAACAATTATTTTTCTAAAAGGTGTCTTACCCCTAGAATTTCCATCTCTCTGTTTGCTGTGTAAGTCTTGTTTATCTGATCAGTTTTTCTTAAGAGTGAGGCAGAGATGAATTCTTTTCTGTAGCCCAGGTAACCTCAGCTCTGGAATCCCTTTGCTACCTTCGGTTTCAGTACGATATTTGCGTTTCAGAAGACTCCCCACCAATCAGAGTCCTTACTTTAATGACACTTTTGCTCTGTACCTAGTCATAAAACCTCATGGGGAAAGGAGTCCTAGGAGTTAGTGCCCATGAACAATGCCCTCTGACCTTAAGTCATTTTGAGAGATGTAATTAAACTGGAAATGGAGTCTTAACATACAGCTTCTATCTGATTAAAAAAAAAAATTTTTTTATAGTCCCTGCAACTCAATTGAATGCAAAGGCACAGTTGTAGAAATATAAAAATCCATTAGTTTTCATTTGGCATTGTTATAGGCAATTATGCACACATGTAGAACACAGCATACATATAGTATTCTAAATGCATGGTTGTGTGAAAAAATATAACATAGCATCACACAACAAAGTTGAATACAGTAGACCAGACACATTTGTTGTTCAGTTCTATTCAACTCTTCATGACCCTGTGGGCTACAGCATGCCAAAGCTGATCATGGAGTTTTCTTGGTGAAGATGCTGGTGTAATTTGTCATTTCCTTCTCCAGTGCATTAAGGCAAACAGAGATTGCATGACTTGCCAGGGTCACGTAGCTAGAAAGTATCTGAGGTCACATTTGAACTCAAGTCTTCCTGATTCCAGGCCTAGCCCTCTATCCACTGAGCCATTTGCCTATACCAGATACACAGATCACTCCAACTGCTGATTTTTTCCCTAGATTTCATTTAAGGAAGTATCTATGACAGTCAAACCCAGCACAAGCCATGATTCCTCAGACTTAATCTTCTCTGCCTCTGTCCTAGTGACCTCATAGTGGCAATGTTTTTACCCCTATAATCTCCTGCAAGTGGCAAGTTCCTCCCCAGAACTTCCATTTGAGGAAATACTCATGCCAGCCATGTTGCCTTCGAACTGGGCTCTCCCCATGACTCTCCAGACTACTCCACTTCCTGGCCTCCTGGTGCTCCTAGAGTCTAACCAATTTCCCGAAGGGTAGCAAACATTTGTGCTTGCATCATCCCTGTAGAGCTACTGGCATGAAATTACATCAATATTTCTTCTCTAATACCTTGGCTACTCTAGACAGCTGATTTCTTGGTAAATAACCATGTACCCAACCTACTTATCAAGGAAGGTGTTCTGTCACCGTTAGGTTATTACTAATGATTTTCCTATCCCATTGCAAAAGTAAAAAGTCTGTGCACACCAGCTTTAAAGTGCTGGTGCTTAGTGTCCCAAGATCTGCCATTAGCACTTTCTTTTGACTAGACCAGCCTCAAGTCTTGTGCTTTTTACATACATTTGCTACCATATGGGGCCAGTAGAAGCTCTTCTGTGTCAGCTCCAGGGTTCTAGCTGCACTTAAGTGTTCACTCATGGAATGGTTTTATGCCTATATATCTTGCAGGTCAGGAACTGCTTTGTTGTAAAGAGAGAGGCAAAATTAAGATTTTTTTTTTTACTAGACCTATGATTTCATAGATATAGAAGTCACCTCATGAGGAACTCCCTCTATTAGTGCAGGTCACCATCTTCTCTCCAGAGGCTTGCCTGAGACGCTGAGAGGTTAAGTGATTTGCCCAGAGTCACAGAACCAATATGTGTCAGAGGCTGGGCTGGACCCCTGTTCTTCCTGGAAACTGGTAGCTTAGTACCTAGAGTCAGTAAGGCTTGGGTTCAGTTTAGGCACGTTAACTGTGTAATCCTGGGCAATCACTGCATCTCTGCATCAGTTTCCTCAAATGTAAAAATGGGATAATAATAGCACCTACCTCACTGGGTTGCCCTGAGGATCAAATGAGTAACATTATGTACAGCACTTAGCACATTGCCTGATACATAGTAGCCACATAAAAAATGTTTGTTTTCTTTCCTTCCTAACTCAGGTCAACATTACATCAGTGAGTGTAGTTGTGTGTATGAGATGGGAGATTTGAATCTGCTTCCAGGTTCCCTGCCCTTTCCCTACCAACCACCGCCACCACCTGATCCCCTTTCTCAGTGGGAACAGGAAGAAGCATATGGTAGAGAAGAGTAGATGCACCAGACAGGGGAAAGGCAGCACCTTGTCTAGCCAGGTTCTTTTCTAACCGTCTTCATTCCCCACTCCAATTAACCTGGACTTTAAAGCTCTTCTTTATGGGTAAGTGTTATATGCTGTATTTTATGGGCAATTCAAAAGTTGCAAGAGAGACAGTAATTTTAACTATGTGCAATTTTTATTTTATGGCCTGACTTGAGAACCTCACCCCTGGGTAAGAAGCAATTCCACCGTACCTCATGTTTGATCAGTTATGATATGGTACAGTGAGTATTCTTCTATATACAACTTCTGCCATTCTCTCAATAACAACATACCTTCTGAGGAGCTAAGCTTGTTCTCCTGAGGGTCATACTTCTGTTTCTTGGTCCGTATCAGTTTTCTTAGCCATCTAACCTATAGATACCCTTGCCACAAATCATCCAGGGGCAACAGAGACAAAGGAGACTAGTTAACTATGTATTTACTCCCCTGATAGCACATTCACCTGGGGAAATCCTAGAATCACGGCTCTGCTTTCTTGTGCTACTGACCTGGCTCTCTTTATCATAAATTATCTTCACCTCTTCCATGGCAATCCATGAGGTTTCCATGTATCAGGCTGATGGGATAGGGCATATGCTTCCACATTATTCTTTTCTGGCCAGTAATGAACTATTTATCCATTCTGGTAGTATCCAGCATAGCACTCATCAGAATATAAATTAATGGACTGTTGTTTGTATACTCTTGGAATTGGCCTCCCTATACATATTCTTAGAATTTATCAGTGACAGTTCACTTCAAAGCCAAGAACTAAAATTGGTGGATAGGATATCAAAGTCTTATGAGGAGACCTCTACTTGCAAATGTAATTGGCTTCTGGGAGCCATCACTCTTTTGTTATAAAATTGCTTCCAAAGCCCTCAGGGCTGGCATCAATGTATAATATAGAGGACTTAGATCTATAAAAAACAAGCAAAAACAAAACTACCCTAACCTTGGCACATATATCAGGCAGTTGATCAAGTTCTTAAAGATCTGCTCACTTTTTCTATGCCAAAAATTTCTCAGTATTTCCAAAGGGCTTAGGCCAAGTTGTCCATTTTTTTGGTTCTGGTTCTTCTCAGTCATGTAACGTATGAGATTATAAAGCTTTTTGATGATGGCAGAGTTCTTCACAAATTTTTGAGAGTAGCTGTCTCATCCTAGAAAGCTTGTCAGTTCTTGATAATTCTTTAAATGTGGCCTAGTGATGACTTTCTGTCCTCTTGGGGTTGATACTCTTCATTAGATCTATCCATGTACTTGACAGAGACTCTACAGAATGCCTACTTTTTTTAATTGATAGTTTTAGCCTAGAATCCCTTGCCAATCTAATGCCTTTAATAGTCATTTTTAATGCTTTTATGATATCTTCCCAAACATGATGTGGTCATCCAGATACACCAACCTCTAAGTAATTTATGTCACTAATGATTTTTTCATGAAGAGCTAAAAAATGGCAGTATTCCCAGAAATCCCTGGGGACATTTGCTGAATTTATAGAAATTCTGAAATGTCAATAGACAGATAAAGGCCATCTTTTCCTAATCTTCTTCAGCCATGGGAATCTGACAGTATTGGCTTCACAGGTCCAAATCTGAAAAATGCCGGATCCCCACTACACAGTCTTAGGGATCTAAGGTTCTGGGCACGGTGTTCAATTCCACAGCCATTAAGTGCCAATTGTACATGAGTTGCTGTGTGTAGGTACTGGAGACACAAATATAAATGAAGAAATCTTGTCCCTCCTCAAGGAATTTACATTCTACTCTAAAGACACAACATGTACATAGATAAATAATTACAAAAAAACCTTTAAAAAAAAACATTTTTAAGCATCTACTTTGCTAAGTTCTATAGATACAAAGAAAAAACAAAGTCCCTGTCCTCAAAGAACCTATATTATCATAGGGGAGACAACACATATAAATCAGAATACAGAGAAGGAGTTTGGGAGGAAAGGCCTCCTGAAGGAAGTAGGATTTGAGGTACATCTTTTTTTTTTTTAATTTAACTTTTTACATTCATTTTCACAGAATTTTGGGTTCCAAATTTTCTCCCCTTTTTCCCCTCCCCCCCACCCCAATACCCCATGCAATCTAATTTTCCCTCTCTCCAAGCTGCCCTCTCTTCTGTCATCCCTCCCTTGTCTTGTCTTCATCATCTCTTTTCTCCTGAAGGGCCAGATGACTTTCTATTCCTCATTAACTGTATGTCTTCTTTCCTAGTAGCAACAACAATACTAAACAGTTGTTCCTAAAACTTTGAGTTCCAAATTCTCCCCATCCCTCCCTCCCCACCCATTCCCTTTGGGAAGGCAGGCAATTCAATATAGGCCATATCTGTGTAGTTTTGCAAATGACTTCCCAGATAGTCGTGTTGTGTAAGACTCACTGAATTACCCTCCATTCTAACCTTCCCCTCATTGTTTCTCTTCTGTCTTTTGATCCTGTCCCTCCCCAAGTATTGACTTCAAATTGCTCCCTCCTCCCTTTGCCCTCCCTTCCATCATCCCCCCCCCTGGCTTATCTCCTCCCCCACTTTCCTATACTGTGAGATAGGTTTTCATACCAAAATGAGTGTGCATTTTATTCCTTCCTTTCGTCAAATGTGATGAGGGTAAACTTCTTGTTTTTGTTTTTGTTTTTTTCTCAGCTCTCCTCTTTTTCCCTCCACTAAAAAGTCTCCTACTTGCCTCTTAAATGACATATAATTACCCCATTCCATTTCACCCTCTTTCCTCCCAGTACATTTCTCTCTCACCATTTACCTTAATTTCTTTTAAGATATGGTCCCATCCTATTCAGTTCAATCTGTGCTCTCTGTCTCTGTATGTGTGTGCATGTGTGTATGTGTGTGTGCATGCATGCGTGTACATGTGTGTGTATGGACCCACCAACTACCCAGATACTGAAAAGTTTTAAGAGTTACAAATATTGTCTTTCCATGTAGGAATGTAAACAATTCACCTTTGGTAAGTCCCTTATGACTTCTCTTTGCTGTTTACTTTTCATTCTTCTTCTCATTCTTGGGTTTGAAAGTCAAATTTTCTTTTCAGCTCTGATCTTTTTATCAAGAATGATTGAAAGTCCTCTGTTTCATTGAAAGACCATATTTTCCCCTGAAGTATTATACTCAGTTTAGCTGGGTAGGTGATTCTTGGTTTGAGTCCTAGTTCCTTTGACTTCTGGAATATCCTATTCCACGCCCTTCGATCCCTTAATGTAGAAGCTGCTAGATCTTGAGTTATCCTGATTGTATTTCCACAACACTGGAATTGTTTCTTTCTAGCTGCTTGCAAGATTTTCTCCTTGAGCTGGGAGTTCTGGAATTTGGCCACAATGTTCCTAGGAGTTTCTCTTTTTGGCTCTCTTTCAGGTGGTGATTGATGGATTCTTTCAATACTTATTTTGCCCTCTGGTTCTAGAATGTCAGGGCAGTTTTCCTTGATAATTTCAAGGAAGATGATATCTAGGCTCTTTTTTTGATCATGGCTTTCAGGTAGTCCCATAATTTTTAAATTGTCTCTCTTGGATCTGTTTTCCAGGTCAGTTGTTTTTCTCATGAGATATTTCACATTCTCTTCCATTTTTTCATTCTTTTGGTTTTGTTTGGTGATTTCTTGGTTTCTCATAAAGTCATCAAACTCCATCTGTTCCATTCTAATTTTGAGAGAACTATTAGATTCAGTGAGCTTTTGAACCTCTTTTTCCATTTGGCTCATTCTGCTTTTGAAAGCATTCTTCTCCTCATTGGCTTTTTGAAACTCTTTTGCCAATTGAGTGAGCCTATTCTTCAAGGTGTTATTTTCCTCAGCATTTTTTTGGGTCTCCTTTACCAGGGTATTGACCCATTTTTCATACTTTTCTTGCATCTCATTTCTCTTCCCAGTTTTTCCTCCACCTGTCTAACTTGCTTTTCAGAATCCTTTTTGAGCTCTTCCAAGGCCTGAGCCCACCCGACATCCCCCTGGGATGTCTGGGGTATTGAGGCCCCGCCCTCCACGTCTTTCCCTGATGGTAAGAATATTTCCTCGTCAGATCCGAAAGTTGGCATCATTTGCATCTGTTCGAAAAAACTCTCTATAGTCTCATTTTTCTTTCCTTTTCTAGGCATTTTCCCAGCCAGTTACTTGACTTCTGAGATTCCTGTCCACCCCCGCCTAGATTCGCCCAGCTAGTGCTTGGGGTTTGAGATTCAAAAGGGCGTTCCGTGCCGCCCACCTGCTAATCAATGTGAGCTTTAGTTCTGGTGCTGGGGTGGGGGCAGGGCCATCTCCCAGGCTCAGCTCCCTCAGGTTGTTTATGCAGAGACTTTCAGTAATGAAGATCCTGCCTGCTGCTGGGGGAGTCCCGGGCTGCCACGGCTGCGCCACTGCTGCCTCTGCCGCCTCCCCTCCTCTGCCTCCGCCACTTCCTGCCCCCGTCTCTGCCGCCGCCACTTCCTCCAGAGGGGGCCCGAGTCATGGACAAACTCCGCTCCCCTCCTCCAGCCCAGCTTTCTCTCACTGACCTGTAGCTTCTGTGGGCGGAGGGACCTTCCAGGCCGCTGGAGATTCCGTCCTCGAAGCCTGCTGGGGTCAGCTTCTCTGGGGCCGCGGCCAGGGCAGCGCTGGGGTGGGGTCCGCTTTCCAGGGCGCAATGGACTCTGTGGACAGCTCTCCAGGGCTCTCTGGAACGGAAATCTCTTCCACTATGTTTATGCACCCCCTGCAGTAATTCAGAACTTATGGGGATCTCTTTTTACCTTAATTCTATGGGCTGTGGGTTCGGAGCTCGTAAACGTGCATCTTTCTACTCCGCCATCTTGGCTCCGCCCCACTTGAGCTACATCTTAAAGAATATCAGAGATTCTAAAAAGTTGGAGGTTGAGAAGCTGAACATTCCAGCCATGGGAAACAGCTAGAGCAAAAGCATGGTGATGGGAAATGGAAGATCATGTCTGAGGAATAGGCAGAAGGCTAGTGTGTCTGTATGGTGGTATACATGGAGGGAAACAATGTAAGAAGATTGGAAAGTTACATAAAAAGATGATTTTATGAGAGTACTAATAACTATGGATATGACCTATGTAGGAAGCAATAAGAAGGTAGGGAATTCTAAAATGCAAAACTGAAGAAAGAATACCTTCCAGTCATGGGGTATACCACCAATGCAAAGGCAGAGAAAAAGGGGATAGGATGTCACATATGAGAACAGCTAGTATGCGAATTTGACTAGATTGCAGAGTGTTGTTGCTGTTTTGAGCCAGACTTGTGATTTCATTTGAATAAGAAACTCCTTATATTAAGATACATCCACATCTACTCTGAAATTTATAGGAATAGAAAGTTGCCTGGGGGTGTACTGAGAGGTTGTAATTTGCCCAGGATCATAATGCCAGTGTGTGTCAGAGGTAAAACTTGACCTTAGGTCTTCTTGACTGAGGTTGGCTTTCTATCCATTATGCTGTGGATACCTTACAATTATATGAAGTATTCTTATAGCAAAAGTGCCTCTTAATAATATGAAATAAGACTGGAAATATGGGTGGGAGCTAGATTACACAGAGCTTTAAATGCTGGGTTGCAGATTTTGTATTTTAACCTACAGACTACAGGAAACCATGAATATTTTTGAGTAGGGGAGTGACCTTGGTTAGATCTTTGTTTTTTATTCAAAGTCTAATCATCCACACATTCAAGTCTTTCCAATCTTCTTCCATACTACACTGTGGTAAGGCATAGAAGCTATGAGATTTGATAATGATGCCTTTAGTTAGCAGTCTTTCTGGTTTATGAGATCCTCCATTTCTAATCAGTTTTCCAAAATTGCTCTCAAAGTGGTCAGGAGTTGTTGAGCTGGCATGTGGGCACCTTATGTCACGTTCATCCATTCATGCAATAAAAACCCTTTGATTTTCACTGTGAATTTCTTCCTCATATAGTCCTTCTATTATTCAGGCACTGGAGTCACCAAAGTTTAACTTTTATATATTCCCTTCTTAGTTGGAAAGATTAGTGCTTCTTTGATGGTCTCTGCCTGTTATTTTCTTTCTCCCTGTAAGTTTCTGTAGAAGAGGTAGGAATTATCAGGGTGTTTACATCTCAAGCCTCAGTTTGTTGCCAGCCGTGCACTGCCAGTTCTTAAAATAGACTAAAGTTGGTCCCATGAATGATGAAACTAAGAGACTTTTGCTAAATTTTGATATAGCAGGACCACGATGTACATTTACTGTACACCAACAACTTCCTTAATACTACACTCACTATAACATATCTAGAAGAGAAGTAATCATCTTCAACCAGTATCCTGAGGACTTGCCCCCATTGACTCTAGAGGTAACTTTCATAAAATGATGAGAATATAATTGTCACTTGGGATCTGCTGCACAGGGTCCTATGAGTCCAAGTGTAAAGAAATTGGAAGCAGGTAGGGGTTTTTCTGGGGTCTGCATTTCCCAATTCCAGTTTGATTGGAATTCATCTTTAGCAAGTTAATGAGAAATTTCCTTAAGTATCTTCAGCATACATCTACCCATCTAGTCCATATTTTTTAGCAAAATATAACTTGATTTCTTTTGGCACAATGTATTATTCTCAAATTGAGCTACCTCACTTTTGGTCCCCCTTTTTGGTCAGGAAGAGTAACTCCTGAGTGCTTTCTGTCTTCTAGTCTTCTAGCAGGACTGGCCTGACTTTCTGTGAGATCTGATTTTTCCTGAGTTATTCTCACTTTTCGCCTTTTAATCAAATGAGATGCCTTGAAGCAATGCAGGACCAATTCTTGTCTCTTCTGCCTACTCTTAGTCTTGCTATCATGAGATCCTTAACTAACTGCAGGGCATAGGTATTGGAATTGTGATTTCAGTGGTATAAGGACTCTCAACCTCCAATCTACCAATGTAGATCAACATCTTCTCTGCAGCTTTTAGTCTTAGTTGCCAAGAGCATTGAGAATTTAGTAACTTACCCAGGCTCACATACTTAATACAGCAGGTATGTGCCAAAAGTAAATCATGAACCAGTTGTAATAGCTGAAAGACTTTTGGCATGTGCACAAAACTAGTTGTATGCAGAGTACATCATCTATCAGTCCTGTTATCACTTCGAACAGTGTAGTATGGTTCATGCTCTCCACAGACAATACTCTTCCTCTGAACTAAGCCTGACAGCCTTTTCTCCTTCCTCCTGGAAGGTATTAAGGAACTTTACATAACTGTCTTGTGCACTCTCCGTGCCACTGAGTACCATTGCATTGTTATTTGACATTTTCCATGTACCCAACCTCAAAAGTTATCTCTTTGAGAATATCCCATAGTCCAAGTTTAGAGTCAGCTATGTGATGTAATGAATACAGTGTAATACTTGGAGTCGAAAAGACCAAAATTCAAATCCTGCCTTGGATATTTGCTAGTTATGTGACCCTGGGCAAGACATGTAAATCTCTATCTGCCTCAGTTTCCTCTTCTGTAAAATGAGGATAACAACAGCACCTACCTTACTGGGTTGTTACTAGGGTAAATGAGTTAAAATATGTAAAGTGTTCTGCAGACCTTAAAGCACTATATGAACAAAGGTTTTATCATCATCATCATCGTCATCATCTTCATCATCATTATTATTATTATACAACCCACATAGCATAGCCACTGCCTCTTTCCTATATGCTTTTCTTAGTCCTTTTTGTACTCCCAAAGGATGTATGGCAAAATCCCTGTTATATTTGTCATATCCAGTGAGTATCCACCAAATCATTAATCCCTAATGAGACTAGTAGCATAATGGAACATGAGCTCTTCAATATCATAGTAGCCATATTAGTTTCATAAGCACATAAATATGTGATATACAACTACCATTTAACACTTACCATTTTACAAATTATGTGACTTTCTCAAAATGTCACCTTAACACAATTATAATTAATTCAATACCCAGTTGAGTAAACTTGAATAAACTTGCCTTGTGGGTAATAGAATTCACTTTAGGAGAAAAAAAATGCCACCAATTTAGAGATTAGCCCTTAAGAAAAAAACAGAACAAAACCCAACCCTTAATGAATGCAAGGGTCCTTAACCTGGAGTTAATGAACTTGGTTTTGTTTTTTTTCTTTTTATTTGTTAATGTAGTTCAATATAATTGACTCTCTTTGTAATATTACATATTTAATGCATTTGAAAACATTCTGAGAAGTTCGTAGACTTCACCAGACTGCCAGAGGGGTCCAGAATATGAAAAAGCTTAAAAATCCTTGTTGTCATACTAATATAAATAGACTTGGGTTGACTCATCGGCATCCATAAACTTTTTTTCATAATCATGAACTTTTGAAAGCTACAGGGTATATATCTTATTATTTTATATATTATATATTAATAATATATCTTATTATATACCTAAAAAGAAAAGCAAGTTTTATATTAAAAAACCCTACAGTTTTATATATAATCCTCTTTTTCTATTCTATGTATGTACCAATACCCATTCTTTTTGATGTTTTAAGTTTAGAATAAAGCCAAAAATTAATATATTTCACAGCATTCTACCTGGGGACCTACCAGTATAACACAATTCCCCTTTAACTCTGCAACCCCCTTGCTACTCCTACTCTTTGAGAAAAAGAGTCATGGAAGTTTCTCCCAATAATCAATGTCTGCTAGTGGCTAAAGATTAGACTGTAGTCTATCAAGAAAACTATTCCCTCCCACTGATCTCTTACTTGTGTGGACATAGCTCTTTTTTCCCAAAGCCTTTAAAAGCAGACCTCATAGCCTTGACTTACTTTCTAGTGTCCACCCTGTGAAAGGGTTTTTAAAAACCTTCCTGGTCAGAATCAAGGGATCACTGAGGCACTGAAGGCCACTGCTCCTGAGGAAAGTGACTTCTAGTTCTATTTACCAAGCTTCCCATTTCTTGGTATCCCACTGCTTAGCTCATTCTTTTTTGCCCTGGGGAGTCCATGAGGATGGGATTCACAAGGCTTTTTATCTTTTGGAGAGTTAAATTATCAGTAAAATCTCTGATTCATCCCCAGCTCCTAGTTGGATGCCTGAGCAATCTGAACCAAGAAATTGCTTCTTTCTCTCTTGAATATTTCAGAGCATCCACAACCACGTCCTCCATGGCTTCTTTCCTTCCCCTCACAGACACACCCACACAAAGAGAAGGGTAGCTTGAAGAATCCTATTTCTTTTTTTTTTTCTTTCCATAACTTCACTTTTAATTATTTCCAGCAGTAAAAAAAGAAAGCGCAATGTTGTGGAGGTGGTGGGGAGGAGTGATTAACTATTTGAAATAATGGATCATAACCCTTAATCACAATTTAAAACTGTTTGCAGCAATTATTCACTACAACAATAGGCTGGCTTGGGAGAGGAAATGGTTCATGCTAAGGAGTAAGAAATTAATCATACATAATCAGCAAACAGCTGCATTGATGAAACTGACTATGAATGGAAAGAAATGTCATATAACTATGCTTCTAAAATAAACTGCTAACTTTTGCCATTACAAAGAAATCTTTGGTTTTTATCTATATGTTTTATTCTACATTTTCCACTCAGCAACAACAGGGTTGACCCTAGAAAAAAATGTAATGGAGGCAAAGTTACACTTTGGTGCCCACTTTAATTCTTTTTTTTAATTTTTAATTAATTAATTAATTTCTTTAACTTTTTACATTCATTTTCACAAAATTTTGGGTTCCAAATTTTCTCCCCTTTTTCCTCTCCCCCCACCCCAATACCCCATGCAATCTAATTTTCCCTATCTCCAATCTGCCCTCTCTTTTGTCATCCCTCCCTTCTCTTGTCTCCATTTTTCTCTTTTCTCCTGTAGGGCCAGATGACTTTCTATTCCTCATTAACTATATGTCTTCTTTCCTAGTAGCAACAACAATACTAAACAGTTGTTCCTAAAACTTTGAGTTCCAAATTCTCCCCATCCCTCCCTCCCCACCCATTCCCTTTGGGAAGGCAGGCAATTCAATATAGGCCATATCTGTGTAATTTTGCAAATGACTTCCCTGATAGTCGTGTTGTGTAAGACTCACTGAATTACCCTCCATCCTACCCTGCCCCTCATTGTTTCTCTTCTGTCTTTTGATCCTGTCCCTCCCCAAGTGTTGACTTCAAATTGCTCCCTCCTCCCTTTGCCCTCCCTTCCATCATCCCCCCCCTTGCTTATCTCCTTCTCCCCCACTTTCCTATACTGTAAGATAGGTTTTCATACCAAAATGAGTGTACATTTTATTCCTTCCTTCAGTCAAATGTGATGAGGGTAAACTTCTTGTTTTTTTTTTTTTTTCTCAGCTCTCCTCTTTTTCCCTCCACTAAAAAGTCTCCTACTTGTCTCTTAAATGACATATAATTACCCCATTCCATTACACCCTCTTTCCTCCCTCTACATTTCTCTCTCACCATTTACCTTAATTTCTTTTAAGATATGGTCCCATCCTATTCGATTCACTCTGTGCTCATTGTCTCTGTATGTGTGCATGTGTGCATGTCTGTGTTCGTGCATGTGTGTACGTGTGTGTGTGGTCCCACCAACTACCCAGATACTGAAAAGTTTTAAGAGTTACAAATATTGTCTTTCCATGTAGGAATGTAAACAGTTCACCTTTGGTAAGTCCCTTAAGACTTCTCTTTGCTGTTTACTTTTCATGCTTCTTCTCATTCTTGTGCTTGAAAGTCAAATTTTCTTTTCAGCTCTGATCTTTTCATCAAGAATGCTTGAAAGTCCTCTGTTTCATTGAAAGACCATATTTTCCCTTGAAGTATTATACTCAGTTTAGCTGGGTAGGTGATTCTTGGTTTGAGTCCTAGTTCCTTTGACTTCTGGAATATCCTATTCCACGCCCTTCGATCCCTTAATGTAGAAGCTGCTAGATCTTGGGTTATCCTGATTGTATTTCCACAGTACTGGAATTGTTTCTTTCTAGCTGCTTGCAAGATTTTCTCCTTGAGCTGGGAGTTCTGGAATTTGGCCACAATGTTCCTAGGAGTTTCTCTTTTTGGATCTCTTTCAGGTGGTGATCGATGGATTCTTTCAATACTTATTTTGCCCTCTGGTTCTAGAATGTCAGGGCAGTTTTCCTTGATAATTTCATGGAAGATGATATCTAGGCTCTTTTTTTGATCATGACTTTCAGGTAGTCCCATAATTTTTAAATTGTCTGTGCTGGATCTATTTTCCAGGTCAGTTGTTTTTCCCATGAGATATTTCACATTCTCTTCCATTTTTTCATTCTTTTGGTTTTGTTTGGTGATTTCTTGGTTTCTCGTAAAGTCATTAGACTCCATCTGTTCCATTCTAATTTTGAGAGAACTATTAGATTCAGTGAGCTTTTGAACCTCTTTTTCCATTTGGCTCATTCTGCTTTTGAAAGCATTCTTCTCCTCATTGACTTTTTGAAGCTCTTTTGCCAATTGAGTGAGCCTATTCTTCAAGGTGTTATTTTCTTCAGCATTTTTTTGGGTCTCCTTAACCAAGATATTGACCCGTTTTTCATACTTTTCTTGCATCTCTCTCATTTCTCTTCCCAGTTTTTCCTCCACCTGTCTAACTTGCCTTTCAAAATCCTTTCTGAGCTCCTCCAAGGCCTGAGCCCACCCGACATCCCCCTGGGATGTCTGGGGTACCGAGGCCCCGCCCTCCACGTCTTTCCCTGATGGCAAGAATATGTCCCCTTCCTCGTCAGATCCGAAAGTCGGGATCATTTGCATTTGTTGGAAAAAACTCTCTATAGTCTATTTTTCTTCCCTTTTCTGGGCATTTTCCCAGCCAGTTACTTGACTTCTGAGATTCCTGTCCACCCCCGCCTAGATCCGCCCAGCTAGTGCTTGGGGTCTGAGGTTCAAATAGGCTTTCTGCAGCAAGCTTTAGTTCTGGTGCTGGGGTGGGGGCAGGGCTGCCTCCCAGGCTCGGCTTCCTCAGAGGCTTTATGCAGAGACCTTCAGGAACGGAGCGGGTGGGGGCGGGGTGGGGGGCCCGCCTCCCAGGCTCAGTTCCCTCAGGGGCTTTATGCAGAGGCCTTGAGTAATAGAGCAGAGTGGGGCAGGGCTGTCTCGCAGCCTCAGCTCCCTCAGGTTGTTTATGCAGAGACCTTCCGTAATGAAGATCCTGCCTGCTGCTGAGGGAGTCCGGGCAGCCGCCGCTGCCTCCGCTGCCGCCCACGCCTCTGCCTCCGCCGCTTCCTGCCCCCGTCTCTGCCGCCGCCGCTTCCTCCCAAGGGGGCCCGAGTCATGGAGACACTCCGCTCCCCTCCTCCAGCCAGCCATCTCTCTCACTGACCTTTAGCTTCTGTGGGCGGAGGAACTTTCCCGGCTGCCAGAGCTTCCGTCCCTGAAGCCTGCTAGGGTCAGCTTCTCTGGGGCCGCGGCCAGGGCAGCGCTGGGGGTGGAGTCCGCTTTCTAGGGCTCGACGGACCCTGGGGACGGCTCTCCAGGCCTCTCTGGAACGGAAATCTCTTCCACTCCGTTTCTACACACCTTTTAGTGGTCCAGAAGTTATGGGGGTCTCTTTTTACATTAATTCTATGGGCTGTGGTTTCGGAGCTCGTAAACCTGCGTCCTTCTACTCCGCCATCTTGGCTCCGCCCCCCCCACTTTAATTCTTTCCATTTTCCCTCCCTGCCCTGTGCTCACTGTCCTTATTTTTTCCCTAGTTGTCCAATGACCTCTCTTGTGGTACTCTATTTAAACCCTATGGACAACACTTCTATGTTCCAGATTTTTCCTATATCCATTTGTCCACATTTTATGGACACATAAGCTCGTTTTGTATGTCATTTCCCTGGAACTCTGTTCTCTGCTAGATAAAAGTCAATCCTGTGAAGTAATAGAGCAGTTGGTGGTACAATAGATAGAGTGCCAGGCTTGGAGTGAGGAAGACTCATCTTCTTGAGATCAAATCTGGCCTCAGACACTCACCAACTGTGTGACTCTGGGCAAGTCACCTAATCCCATTTGCCTCAATTTCCTTATCTTCAAACTGAGCTGGAGTAGGAAATGGCGTATTACTCCTAAATGGAGTCACAGTCAAAGATGACTGAACAACAGCAACATATATGAGCTAACATATGCTGATAAATACTTAACAGTCAGTTCAGTCTTGCTTCTTTTTTGAGAACACTTGACGAGTAATGAAAATAAACAGACTGGTTGAAAGGAAAAAGGAATAGAAAGTAGAAAACAAGGAATTGTGTAATTCACAGAAGATGGGAAGTTAGCTTCTGTCTGTACCTTCGTTCATCATTCTCTCTTTCCTGCAAGTTCACTTTGGTGGAAGCAGGCACAGCGTGAGGTAGCCTCAGCTGCCTCTCCAACTCCTTTATCTCCTATTTGCTGGACTCAGTCCCCACAAAGATTTATCTTAATCACTTTCTTCACCTCTGTTGAGATTTCAGATTCCTACCCCACCCTCCCCAAGATGAAGAGTTCTTTCTTTTCAAGTATAGATACAGAGTTCCTATGACTTCCATAGACTCTTGTAGGCAGGCATTGGGGACTTTAAATTGGCCTGTTGTTGTACAGTTTCCCCCTACTAATGGTCCCAGAACCTCAGGCATTTTAGGAGATATAATTGGACTGGAAATACATTCTGATGCACTTACTGTGTTTCTTTTAAGATATCATTCAGGTTCTGTGGTTGCCCAGAAGCAGTGCTTTAAGAACTGGTATGGGGGCTCCTTTGTGAAAGGGAAATCTTGAATCTTGCCCTCAGTAATGGAGGGTTACACATAACTGAGAAACACAAGCTGACAGTTCTAGGGAGGTATGCCTTCTTCATTTTTGTGAATTGTTTCCTGAAGAACATTCTACATTCCTGCCATGTACTAGATATTCTTTTGAAATCCTCTGTTCGTTAAGGCAGAAACTTTATTTATTCTCCCCATTTTATTTATTCTGTTGATCCGTCTACTTTACAGCACTTTATAGATTGGGAATAATCATTCCTTAGCTACCATCTAGACTAGCCCCTTCATCTTGCCCTCATTGAATATTTTTCTAGAAGAATTGTAGAGCTCAGGGTCTGGAGTCAAGAAAATGCATCTTCCTGAGTTCACATGTGGCCTCAGACACTTACTTTGTGTGACTCTGGGCAAGTCACTTAACCCTGTTTGCCTCAGGTGCTTCCTTTGTAAAATGGGCTAGAGAAGGAAATGGCAAATCACTCAAGTGTGTTTGCCAAGAAAACCCCAAATGTGGTCACAAAAAGTAGGACATAGAACAACAGGATAGTAGACTTTCATTTGGTTTAGCATTTCTCTTTCACTGTAGGTTGGAACACTTAAGATAATGTAGTTACAAAGCCAGATAAATAGCAAACTTTCCTGAGAATTAAGAGGTAAATACAGAGAGAGAGAGAGAGAGAGAGAGAGAGAGAGAGAGAGAGAGAGAGAGAGAGATTTTTAACTAAAGTACTCAGTAAACTACTAAGTCAGACACTTAATGAACTATTATCTCACAGTTTTTGAATTAAGGGAAGTTTCTTAGAAGTAGATACCTGCCTCCAAAATAATATGATGCATTGATAGATTTGGAGTTTAAAGTAGAGTCCTTTATTTTATTTTTTTCTCGCTAAATAGTATTTTATGTTTTCCAATTACATGTAAAGATAGTTTTCAACATTCAGTTTTATAAGATTTTGAGTTCCAATTTTTTTTCTCCTTCCCACCTTCCCTCCCTCCCTAAGAAGCAAGCAATCTAATATAGAGAACTCTTTATTTTCAAGTCTTAACAAAATATTCAAGATCTCAGATATTAACAGTAATTGTGTGGATAGTTATAACAACTAATAACATAGATTGCTTTTTGCCAGGCACTGTGCTACGAGTTTTGCAATTATTATCTCTTTTGATTCCTACAACAGCTCTGGGAGGTAGGTAACTATTACTATCCTTATTTTACAGGGGAGTAAACTGAGGCAAAAAGAGGTTAATTGACTTAACCAAGGTCACATAGCTAATAAATATCTGAGGCAGGATTTGAACTCAGGTTTTCCTAACTCCAGGCCCAGTTTTTCTCATACCCAGTGTTTTTGGCCAATGATGTATCTTGCCTTTTTGAAGGTCAGCAAGATAGCTTACAGCCAAAGCACACAAGCTGACTCTGGAGTATGCCATTTCTTTACTTTCTCCACTAGTCCACTATGGTTTAGTTGGGTTCAACAGACATTTTAGCTACTCTTGGTTCATACCAGCATGCTTGGATGAGCTACATCTAGTTTACTGAAGGTGTAATGGAGAGTAATCTTTGGATCAGAGTCGGTGATCTTTTAATGACCTTGGAGACCAAGGGGAGACACTGCAGGAGTGGAGAAGGGCCAATGGCCCGATTTTCCAAAAAGTGAAGAGGCCAAAGTCTACAAACTGTATAGAGAGCAAACTTGACTTCTTTTCCTGGAAGATTCTAGAACACAATGATGGTGTGACTCATCATCAGGTAGAAGGGAAACCGATTATTCAAGGACAATGTCGCTTCAGGCTGAACTCATTTCCTTTTTTCACAGGATACCTAGGCAGCTAGATCAAGAGAATGGTGTAGACAGTATGTACTTAGATTGAAGCAAAGGACTTGATTAGCCAGTCTGATGAAGGAAGCATTTATTAAGTATCTACTGTGTTCAGAGCACTGTATTAGCAAGTTCAAAATGAAAACCAAACTGTGCCCACAAGTGACATACAACAATTTTGTATTTTTTCCCAGAAACAATATGGAGCCAATGAAAGTGGAATGACAAGGGCAGACTTTTGCTTTAGGAAGATAATTTTGCATTTGTGTGGAGGAGGGCTTGGAGAAGGGAAAGATTAAAAGCCAGTTAGGAAGAAAGAAGTGATAAGGGCCTGAACAAGTGTGGTGGCTGTTTGAAGAGCAAGAGGAGAATGTTTTTCAATATAGTCCTAAAAACTATTAAGTACTTACTTTGTGCCAGGTATTATACTAAGGGCTGAGCATTCAAATAAGAGAAACACAGTCCCTGCCCTCAAGGAGATTAAAATCTCTTGAGGAAAGACAATACACAAAAGGAAACAGAAGAAGTGGAGGGAAGGGGGAGGAATCTTTGATATTCTGTGGAGTGGAAGCCAATCAGATCTGATGATGGACAATGGACATGCAACATGTGTATGGAGAATTGAAAATATTTGGCAAGCAATTGGAATTGGGGGGATAAGGGGACAGGAAGAGTCATGGATAACCCTATGGTTGCAAACTTTGATAACTGGAAGGATAGTAAGGAAATAAGGAAATTTAGAGAATCAGTGAGATTCAAGAGATGAAGGGAGAGTTTCCTTTTGGGCCTACTGAATTTGAAGTACCTTTGGAAATCCAGGTGGAGGTATCCTTCAGGTAGTTGGTAATATGGGACTAAAGCTTTGGAGAAAAACTAAGATGTCTATGTAGCTGTTTGAGTGATCTTCAGAGTGAGAATAAGACTTATGGGAGATGAGATGACCCAAAGAGAGGGCATAATGAAAGAAAAGAGGGCCCAGGGAAGAACCTGAGTGATGCCTGTGGTTAGGGAACAAAATCTGGATAACAACTCAGCAGAGAAAACAGAAATGGGCACACTAGGTTAGTAAGCCTGGAGAAAGTAGTTTCAATTGAGAGGTGTTCAAAGCTAGAGAAGAAAGGGTTGAGGAGTAAAGTGAAAGCTTTTTCTAATAGTTTGGATGTGAAAGGAAAGAGAATTAGAAGATGGGTGGTACAGTGGCTAGCCAGGGCTTCTTAAACTTCTTCCACTTGCCACCCTTTTCGTATTTGGGCAGCTTTCACTGGTATTGCTGAGGGCATGTGCAGTGCAAAGTGCACATGCTTTGTGTTTTGTGTTCAGAACCAAGGCTGCAGTGAAGTTGCACAATGCAACACAGGTGCCAGAAGCACCTTAGATTCCTTACACACTTGATTTTTAATTAATTTTTGGTCGTTGCACATTCAGAAACCTTTTACTATTGCCGAACTATTCAATGGAAAAATTTGGGGTCTCCATCCTCAGTTTAAGAAGCACTGTTTGAGAGGATAAGACTTGAAGTCGAGAAGACCCCAGTACAGATCCTGACCCTTGCTACAAGTCACTTCATCTCTCTGTGCTTCAGTTTCCTTCTCTATAAAATGGGAATTATGATAGCACCTACTTCCCAAGATTATTGTAAGGATCAAGTGAGTGGATGTATGTAAAGCACTTTTCAAACTTTAAGTATTATGTAAGTGCTAGTTAAGAAAAATGTACAGGGATAGAAGGCTCAAGACAAAATTCCTCCTGCTGTTTGTTGATAAGATGGTAGAATATGGGCTAGTGAGTAGATCCAGTTAGGAAGTTTTGGAAGTGATTGAATGACTAACTGGCTGGAAGTCTCTACTAAAGTTTCCCAGGGTTTTGTCCTTTCCTCAACATTTTTATCGGTGGCAAGAATGGAGGCATAAATGTTATACTTACCAGCTTTGCAGATCACACAAAGCTTGGAGGGATCATAAATTTAAAGCTGAAAGGGACCTTAGCAATCATTGAGTTCAATGAGGTAACTGAGACATGGAGAGGTTAAATCATTTGTTCACGGTCAAATAGCTCTTAAGTGTCTGAAATAGGATTTGAACTTATGTCTTCCTGATTTGAAGTTCAACACTCAGAGCCAGTATCTATAAAGATCTCAGTAGGTTAGGCTAATGAGTTGAATCAAATAAGAAATTTAAATATTGGTCAATGAAAAGCTCTGCACTTAAGTTCCAAAATTCAGCTTCATAAATATAAAGACAGAGAAGGCATGATTTAACAATAGTTCACATGAAAAAGATCTGAGGGGTTTAGTGGACTACAAGATCAATTGGAATCAACAGTCTGAAATGGTCACCAAAAAACCTTTCTACTATCCTAGGGTGAATTAAGACAGGCATGATGTCCAGAAGAGAAGTGATAATTCTGCTATGTTCTGTCCTGGGACAGGCCACATCTCTAGTACTGTGTAAAGTTTTCAGCCCATTTTAGGAAATAAAGACAAAATATATCCAAAGCATATTCAAAGGATTGGAGAAGGCATAGTGGGAGAATTAATTGAAGAAAAGGAGAGTTTTTAGACTGAAGAAGAAAAGACGTTTTAGAGAGAGAATGAATGATAGCTGTCTTTAAGTATTTTGAAGGACTATCATGTGTACAAGTAATTACACTTATTCTGGTGACCCCAAAAGACTGAACTAGAGGAAGAGGGTAAAAATTGCAAATTAGATTTCAGCTTGATGTAGGGAAAAGCTCCTTAACAATGAGAGTTATCCAAGAGCAGAATGTGCCACTAGGGGTGGGTGGAGGCCTTTAAGGCAGAAAATATTACTTATTGTGGATGTTATTAAAGAGATTCTTGGTCAGGATAACTAGAGGGCCTCAGCACTCTTCCAGAAGTTAGCTTCTGCAATTGTGGGACTGAACTAGGTAATGTTTAAAGTTTCTTCCAGCTCTAACATTCTGTGATTTATTCATTACTTTCTACTACACCAGATAGATGTCCTCAGCCTCTTACCATCATGGAATACAGTTTTAACAAGTAACCTTGCGCCAAGAAAGAGGTTAGTTGGAATGATAGAGAGGGAATCAATTCTCTTGTTAGGGCAAGGTCATCCTGAGGCACAGAGGCCACGCCATGGCAAACAATGTGGGTACAGAAGGAGCGCACATATATTCTTCAGCGTAAGAACTCCCCTATGGCCAAATGAAAGTCCCTGGGACCACCAGCACTAGTGAAGAGAGAAGGAAAAACAAGATGATACACAATCAGGGCTACTGGTAGGGCGGAAGGGGTTAAAGTTTGAAACATGCAATGGTTAGGTGACTGATGAGGTACTCAGAAGTTGGAGGAGAAGGTGACCAGTTTCTCTTTCAACATTAATATATTTCCTCTCATTTTATTCTCCAGAAAATAGTTTCAATCCGCTGTATTTTGTGCAATGATATGATTCATGGGCTCCCTGCCTACTGCCTTTCCATTTGTAATGGCAATAGTTAGTAATGTCTAATATCTACTCCAAGCTCTTTATCTTCCCAAGTCTGTGAAAGTATCCACTTATTCATTCTCCCAGTGTCCTTGAACAGGAGAACTTTATTTTTATTAAGCACTTTGGTGAAGTTTTATAGTGGTTCTTGATTAGCTGGACTTCCCAACCCCCCAGGATGAAAGAATTTGAAATTCAGTTTTTGATGGCAGAACTAAAACACAGAGACTGAATGGCACAACTGAGCCAAGATTCTATCTCCCCCTCAATCTAAGCCCATGAAGCAAATTTGTTTACAATTTTTATAATCTATTTGGCACATGTACCTACCACAAACCACTTTAAACATTTCTGGGCTAGAGCATCCTGGGATAAGGTGGATTTAGAACTGAAGTTCATAAATGTTGGATGACTTTCTCAAGGTCACACAGCTTTAACCACAAATTAGGGCTCTTGCCCTAATACTCAAGCAAGAGTACCTTTCTCCAACCAATGCTTCTAAATACCAAAGTGATTTTGTGGCTTGCCCTCCCCTTCACCCCCAGTTAGAGTGATTGTATGGGGAGACTTGGGAATTCTAATTTAAAAGATGACTGACGCTTTCCATTTTACAAGTTGTCTTAGTATTTATGCTTTGCCAGGCAGTAGGCACGTTATCAGTGGAATAAAATTCTCATTATGGACAGTATAGCTTAAGAAATTTTAATGACCCACTACCTCAACACTGTATTTGCTTTATCTTCATTCCTTTTGACTGTAGGACTGACTATCTCCTTTTTGCTCATTCCTCTCCATGGTGTCTCTTAGTAAAAAGGAAAGAGGATAGTAGGTTACACAAGTTCATAAAACTAAAACTTTCAGAAGGCAATAGACATCCTTCACCCCATGAAGCTTTTGTGAGAATAGAACTTCCTTTTATCCTATATCTTCCACCCTATGAAGGTTTTGTGGGAATAGAGTTTACATTTCCCTATTGTTTTTGGCTTTACCATGGATAGAGCAGAAACTAATAGTTGATATTTTCTTTGACAGCTTTGTAACAAGTACATACTATATTATGTATCCTTCTGAAGGAAATGAAAGCATAAGGACTGGGAGACACATTGAATCAACAGAATGGAATCATTTTTTGAAAGGCATAGATAGGACTTTTCATATTATAACCACTAGATGGAAGTGTTGACCAAAATAATGCTTTATATGCTTCAAACCTTGAGCTATAACTCTGGGCAGTACTGTGGCCCCTGCTGATCGGGCAGCCAAGCACTAAAAGGTGGTTAGAAATGGTCAAAATTTTCACTACCACCAGTTTCACTGCAGCAGGATATTTAATTTGAATGCATATTCAAATTGGCCAGAAGAACTTACTACTTCCACGTACTATCCATGTACTTTGTGTAATACATTTATTGGAAACCCAGAGGGAATGTTAAGATCCAAATAACCTTGTAAGTAGGAAAGAAAACAAAAAGATTAGCATAAGGCCTTGGTAGAGGCTTTTAGATTTCACATATCTTTGAAATTTGAGGGTGAGGAGAACAAAAGATAAAACATAATATTAAACTATATTTTATTAAGTTACAGAAATGAAAATGATTTATTCCTTTCTTTGTATCAGCATTCTAGCCTCTCTGATAGTATGTTGACAATGGAATGGTTTCATTTCACTGATTTACTTCTGGACATTCATAGCACCTGGAGGGAGGGGAGACAGGAGTGACATTGTAAGTGTGGAAGGAGAAAGGGAGAGACCTTGGGGAACTTAATGTTTGCCAGGGTCATGCCAGTCCCTCCTGCTATTGTGGATTCCACACTTATGTCAGGTTGTGCTGCATGGAAAACAGACTGATGCCCTGCATAGTTTCAGATCCTGAGAAATGGCAGTACCTGAACACTCAGAGCTGACTTGCATCCTGGTGCCCTGTTTGCCTCTGCAGCTGTAAACTAGAGAGGCACTCTAAGTTTTGAGGGTGCTGTCTAAACCAGATATGAGTTAACTGTATGTGTCCAATTTTATTAGGATCCAGGATATTTATGAGCAGATACTAATTCTTGTGCTAGGACCCAGACTTTGATAACAGCTGGAAACTGAAAGAGATGAGATGCTTTCCTGCTCAGTGGAGTTGGTGTGAGGATGGAATGAAAATCTCAGCTTTTTATACACTCTTCTGTCATTCAGATAGTACCATGTCTGTGTTTGTTACCAATCTGATAAAATGCTCTCACAAACTTATGGCAGTATTAGAAGTATTTTAAGTTGCTGTTCATTCATCCTTCATTTCTTGAAGAGAAGCAGTGACTCCACAATGTGACATCTTGCCTCTCACATGACTTGGATTTAAGTGAGGCAGAATTGTAGTCGTCAGCCTCACTCTCTCTTCCAGGGTCTTTGAAGTTCAGAGGCAAGAAAACAGTCAAGACAACTGGTGATGGCCCTGGGATGTGACCTTGGTGTCTCTGATGTCTGACCAAGCTCTAACTGCTGCTTCAGCTGCCTTCTTGGCTGTTGGAACAGATTGTTCTCATCCACCCATTCCACCGGAGGAACATCTTCACACACTTGGGGTAGACATCCTTCTAACTCACTGAAAGTTTTGAGGCCTGTTGGTTACCCTAGACCTCATTTAGCCCTTCTACTGAGACAGTGTTATGGAGATGTAACCTGCACACATGCTAGTTTCATACATCAGGTCTAATGAGACGGCTAAGTAGTGTTGGAGCAAGTAATACAATTACAGCAAGAGACCATATTAGTTACCATGTATGAAATTCTCAAAGATGATCAACGTCTCTAGAAAATATCTAACTTCGTTATAAGTAGCAGTGTAGCTGATATGTATGTAGTGTTATAAGATTTCCATATTTTAGCTCAATTAAGCCTTGTAAAAACATTATAAGGCATTAGTATCCAAATGAGGGACTTGCTAGAAAAATGTCAGGTATGGAATTCAAACCTAGGTCCTCTTGCTGCCAGATTTAACATACTTTGTTTTGTTATCCAAAATAATGTATTCCAATCCTTGAATTTGCCAGTACTTTCATCTTTTTTAGTACCTTATAGTGACTGATTTAGTGACTAATCTGGTAAATGTTTGATGGCAGGAACAGGTGAAATCTTTCCGTGTATCAGCTTATCTCCTATTCAGTTTCACAAAATAGTTATTGTAATAGAGGTGCTTAAGTGAGCCTCATGCAAGAGACAGAATTGAAGGGAGCTACTACTGGTGGGAACAAATGAAGTAAGTGGTTGCATGAAAGGAGACAATAGCATACAATCCAAGAAAAACCTGGCCTCACTCATACAGAGGGCAGAGCCAAAGTGGAATTGCCAAGGTTGGCTGATGCCTGCAGCATCCTCTGGTATTAGATGTCCTTCTCTACATCTTTAATAGACCATCTCTACATTTGTATCCCTTAAGTTGTAGGATTATCAAAATGAAACAGAACTCTCTTGCTCTATTCCACAGTTTTTGCTAGGTCTACGTCCTTAGAGAGTAAATGCCCAAAAGATTAGGGGACCTGTGTATTATGCCTTTTGAATCTTTTCTCATCCATCAACCCGTATCTCTCCATCTCCCTTTTATGTCCAACAGGGTCAGAAACATAACATTTTGGAATTAGACATTCTCTTGGAAGTCATTTAATACTCTTATTTTATGCTTAAGGAAATTGACACCCCACCCTCCATCCCTGGTAGAATATATGTAATCCTGAGAGGTTCTGGTCAGGATTGATGAAGTTAAAGGATAAAAATCTTTGGTTATATGCCATTCATATATGAGAATGTCCCCCAATAACACCTCCCTTGGGACTTTGGTCATATCATCTTAATGAAAGCAGGAATTGGCATTTACTTCTGGGATTGTTTTTGAGACCACATGATACAGTTTAATCACTTTGCAACCTTAGCTGTATAACTGCTAGCTATTGTAACTTGGTTGCCATTTATACTTCGCTGAAAATGATCAATTGAATCTGAGCGTTCTAGATCTAAGTAATCATCCTCGAGTTCTGGCTAACAGAAAGAGCAAGAATAATCTGCAAGAGGACCTGACAGAGAGAAAGCTGAACAAACACAGAGACCAGAGAACATGCCTGGGTCCCTGGGAAGGGAGCTTCAGATGTAATAGCCATAGAGAGGCAGCAGCAGAACCTTGCAACAGTTCCCAGAGGAGAAGCCAAGTGAGCCTTCCAGGAGAAGAAAAAATCACATGGCCTAAGAAGTGGAAATAGTGATGGAGCAATACTCAACCTCATGTCAGACTTATGGGGGTTCTGGTATCCAGCCTTCTGGAAAGAAGACAAATAACCACAGAACTGTGGGGTGAAAAGAGGCAAAGGACAAAGCCAAGATTCAGAAAAATAAATCTGGACTTTGCCTTCAACTTCTACCATGAACTATTTGATTGATGGAGATCCCAAGGAAAGGTTGCTTCTATAGTGGCCCCAAATGAAGAATTCCCTCTTGGGGCCCCTGGATTCTTCAGGAAGTACCATCTGTCTTTGAGATTGTATACGTCCCTAGAGGAAATAGAAGGAGCACCCAAGATATTGATTCTTTAACTCCAAGTGAAATACTTCTGTTGAGTCTCAATGCTTGTGGTAATGCAATGAGTCTCTGGAGAACTGCATAGGTCCCTAGAGGAGAACGAAGATGTAGGGTCATCTATTGGCCAGCCTCGAGTTTATTTCCCTTCTAGAGAAATATAAGCCATAGAGTGCAGTTGAGAGTCTGGAGAACTGGTTATGTCTCTGGGGGAGGTGGGACTCAATGAAGAGGGAAAGAGCATTGTCTTGATAGTGTATAGGATCCTGGTCTTTGTTCTTTGTCTTCTTTTGGTACGAAATAAAGTGCTTGCTGATGAACTGAGAGTTCCCTTACCTACATATTTAGAAACTGAGACATGATGTATACATTCTGATAATGCCCAATGGTGGGGGAAAAACAATCCACGTTTTGATTCTGCCTTGGAAAATCTGATGTGGAGGCATAAGCATAAGCATAAGATTTCTGTGTGTCCTCAAGACTGAGCCTGGTCTATGAAAACCTGAGGTCCTTTATTATAGGTTGTATTAATGAAGGAGCTAAGACTAAGACCCTGAGTAATCACAGTACTTCCCCCACATTGTTCCTACATATCCAAATGCAAGTCATTGCTTGGAATTGACGTAATGATTTTGGATAAGCTTTCCATGAGAAATAGCCATTGTCACTATCAGGACAGCTCAACAAGTGAAGAGTTTTGTCATAGATGTTGTATTGCTTTTACTTTCTTAACCATGCCCAATGGACCCAGGGAAGGAGATAGAGATTCGTCCTGAAACTTCTGATACCAGGTTCTTTTTTTTAATGGTTTTTTGGTTAGATATCATTAGTGACAGATTTTTCTGGAATGGAAGTGTTTAACAGATTAACAATTTTTAATCTTGAAGAGTTGCCTAGAGCACTGGAGAAATTAAGGAAATAGCTAGTACATGTCTGAGGCAGGATTTGAAACCTTGTCTTGACTCTTAGGTTAATCCTTTTTCCCTATGCTATATTGTTTAATGTTGAGCTGGAAGAGTCAGTAGTAATGATTCTGAATTTCCTATTTCACTCTTCTGTATGGTCGGTCCCTAACAAAGGAAAAAACCCAAACATCAGACTTTTGAACAGGCCCCAGCACACCCTCGAACCAGAGATGGCAGCAGTGATAGGGCAGTGGTCAAATGTCAAGGCAGATTCTGGAAATCTGGGGTCAGGAGGAGCGTGTTATATGGCCCCTCACTTCTCCAGTAGCTTGGTTTGCTAGGAATGCTTTAGAGATTTGTTGGATTGTCTACTTTGTACCATTTCCCTTGGACTAGGGTCTCCTGCTTCCTATCATTTGATTATACATCTCATCTCATCTCTTTGATCTTTCTAGCCAATTCTCTTTGAGCTTTCACCCCCAGATATGTCTCTTACCCACAAGAAGAGTATCATCTTAGAAGAGGTAGTAGTTTCCTTCTTCTAGTATGGTGGATCTTTTGCAAGTAGCAAAAGAATTGTCCATGAGGTGATGATATAGAAAACTTTTGCCCCTTCCACTGTGCCCTTTGGAATATCTGCTCCACAGTTAACAAACTTCCTCTCACCTTAAAACTTCTTCCTTTCTCTACTCTCCTGACCATCACTGGGACATAACTCCTTCCTGATGGCACTGCTTTCTTTACCATCCTTTCAAGTACTGACTGCTTTCATATCTTCCAATTCATTGGTTGCAGTGGGAGATAAGGTCTTCATGGCCATTTCCAGATTCTCCCTCCACCACATTTACTGAAAAACCTTTCCTTGTTTCAAGTTCATTCTCTCCAGATTTGCCATCCAGTCTAAATCAGGGCTTCTTAAACTTTTTTCATTCCAGATCCCTTTTCACATTTTGTTTCATGGCCTGAGGGCAGGCACAGTGCAAAGTGCACATGCTTTGTATTCAGAAGCAAGGCTACAGTGAAGTTCTGTGATGCAACGTGGGCAAGTGCTTCCAGAAACATCTTGGAATCTTTATGCATCTAATTTTTAATTACTTCTTGGTTGTTGTGCATTGAGAAACCTTTTATTGTTACCCAACTTTTCACAACTCCATGTGGGGTTGTGAACCACAGTTTAAGAAGTGTTGGTCTAGATCCTGGTGGTTGTTATCTGTTGACAAGTTCAGAGCCTGTATTGCCAAGGCAATATTCACAGCACCAACTGCAACTATGATTATGTCAGCATAGTTCTGAATCACAAAATATAGCAGATTCTCCACATGGAAGACAGAACCAAAATATTTATTCAGACACCAGAAAACACAACAAATAAAGCTATACACAAACAATGCAGGGGGCACTACCATCCCCAAGCCCAATAGGCTCCCTTAACTGAAAATCACAAGCAAGTTCTCCCACTCATAGTTGCTGTCCGCTTTCTCTCTCTCTCCCAGCTCTGACTAGTCTGACCAACTTCCTCTCAGCCCTGCTCCAGCTCCACCTCTTCCTGTTCCACTAGTTCAGCAAGCTCCTCCCACCATGTGTGACTTAGGCTTCCACATGATTTAGGCAGGTCACGTAGGCCTATTAATGAATGGGAAAGATGTTCAAATTAAGCAAAAAATACATTAACAATCTAGAGCCTGACTCATGGTCTTTCCTCCCCATACCCTATTCTCTTACTAGAGGATTTCAACATATTTATACTCATTTAAACACTCTCACTTCATAGTTCCTCAACCTACTCCTCTATCCCACCTCAGCTACACATAAAGATGGGCATGATCTTATCATCATCCACAAGGGTTCCACTTCTTTGATCACAAACTTTGATGTGCCTTTACTTGATCATAGTCTTTTATCCTGTCTTTCTCTAAGGCTTATGACTCATAATCTTATCTGTCATTTTATTCATAGCTTCTCTTTTCTCCACCCCTCAGTGCAGGCCAACCCTTGGTGAACCAGCTTAACTCTATATTATACTCTACCTTAAATCCCTTATTCCATTGTCCTGTCAGTGATCCTGACTTGCCAAACTCCAGCTCCAAACTACTTCCTCCTCATCTTTCTTTCTTCATATTCATATGATACTGAATAAAACTAAAGGAAATCATAAAACTATGCTGACTGCATCAAAACAATTTAATGTTATCTAATCCCAAATGGGCCCTTTCTGCAGTAGGATAAACCTTATATTCCTCTCTAATAATTTACTCTCTAGTAGGTCCCACAGGGACCTGTGCAGGCCTACAGATGTATCGGCCCCTGAAGCCCCAATTTCTGTAAAATGGGGATGATAGCAACACCTACTTTTCAGAGCTATTATGAGGGTCAAATAAGATGTTTGTAAAGTGCTGAAGACAATAATCAGCCTGTGTAAGTGCTTATTCCCTTTTCCTCTATTCTTTGATGACCCTTCAAATATTTAGCAAGTTCTCTCCTAAGTCTTCTTTTTTTCAGGCTAAACATCCCTGATTCCTTCAACCACTACTAATAAAGTTTAAGGGCCTTCTGACAGAAATCTGATGATCCTAGATGAAGCTATAAACTTGTTAGAGTGAATATACTCCTTGTGTTTAGAGTGTTATCTTCAGCTTGAATAGTGAGGCAGCTGTCAGTGGAGTGGACAGCGTATTGGGCTTCGAGTCTGAATGCCCATGTGGAAATCCCACGTCAGATACCACAAGTTACGTGATCCTCTCTGGTCCATTTCCTGCAATCTAAAATGAGAGTTATCGTGAGAATCAAATAATACACAAATGATATAACTCATATAAAGTATTTTGTAAATTTGTCCTACAATTATTTTTTAACTATATTTCACAAGATTGTGAGGAAAATGCTTTGAAATTTAAAGAAATATTACCTAAATGTGAATTTTTACTATTGTTTAAAATCTTCCCCCCTTTGGGGGGGATCTGACAGTTTGCACTTTATTTCGGTGCATTGGAGGTAGTAAACATTCCTAGTTGGATATGTAATCTTTTGATTTGAAGCACAACCACTTTCTTCCTTTCCCCTTCCCCATGTTCTTCACCAGTTCTTATCCTAATGTTCAGGTACTTTATGATTACAGGAAAATGATTGTGTGCTGCCAGAAGATCTGAAGAATTTTTACCTGATGACAAATGGCTTCCACATGTTGTGGAATGTGAAACTAGATAGTAAGTTCACTTCCCTACCACACCTTCTTGCCCCCCACCTGCATTGTTGATCTCCTAGGAATGTTTTTCTATAATGTAATGTCTAGAAGATTGGATTATCTCCCAGGAATGGTGAGAACCACAGTTGCTTCCTTAAAATTCATTCAGTGCTGAACACTAACTTCTCTGCTCAGAAGCTACTACTGTAGTATGTTCACCTGACAGAAAACAGGGGCAAATAAAAGAGCTGAGATCCTTAAACAACCTCCTAATCTATAGAACAGGTACTTTCATAATCACTGAAGTGTTAGGACTATGAAGACCATCCAATAACGTGAATTGGTCTAACACCCTCTGGTGGCCTTAAATATAATTGGTCTGCTTGTTTCAAAGGGACACTAAGTGGCACAATGGATAGCTTGCTGGACCTGCAATCAGGAAGACTAATCTTCCTGTCTTCAAATCTGGTCTCAGACACTTACTAGCTGTGTGACCCTGGGCAAGTCACTCAACCTTGTTTGCTTCCGTTTCCTCATCTAGAAAATGAGCTAGAGAAGGAAATGGCAAACCACCCCAGTATCTTTGCCCTTAAAAATCGCAAATGGGGTCGAGGAGTCAGACATGACTAAAAAACAAGTGAACCACAAAATGTGTTTCAAAGAAATAAGCACAGAAAATAAAGATTTTTGTTTCATGACAATCTGCAGACTTCTCAGCTGCCTTGCCTTCTCATTGCTTCATATACACAAATAAATAGCTGGGACACATGGGACATATTAATCCCTAAAAAGAAACAAACAAACAAAAAAACTGGCTTAAGGTTCAAGCCCTTGCTGGGGGGGGGGGGGGGGAAGGGGGAGGGGAGGAGGTACTGAGGCCCTGCAGTGAGTTATTTGATTGTCTGGCTGGTTTATTGACTTGTTCCTCCAGTTAGGTCATCCTCGACATTCCTCTCATTATACTGTTCTTTGAAGATTTTATAAATTAAGGAAAACTATTCTCTTATGCAGAAAAGATAGAATAAAATATAAACCAAGTAATAATAATAATGGCAGCTCATGTTTATGTAGTGTTTTAAGGACGATAATTCACTTTCCTCTCAATAATCCTGCAAAGTGAATAGTAAAGTACTTTTCCTATTTACAGGTGAGAAAACTGATATACAAAGAAGATATAGAACTAGATCAAAAGAATAAGTTTATATAATAATATAAATTTGTTTACCTAGATATTATCAAAGAAGTTGATAACGTATCACATGCTATTTTTCTGGAAAAGATGGAAAGCTATATCATATGACAGTACAATTGCATTCAGAATTTTTTGAGTGGTCAGACTAGTTCCAAGTCACCTTAGAGAGAGGTCTCCTGTACAGTGAGTGCCCTTATGCTTGGAACTGCTGTTTGATAATATTATTAGTGACTTTTATAAAGGCATAGGAGGCATAATTGCAAATGACACAGAACTGGAAGCATTCCCCTCCTGAACACAAAAAAAGAATGTTGGACTGAATCCAATTAAGAAGAAATTTGACAGTAAATAAATGTGAAGTCTTACATTTGAATACACAATATTGACTTTAGAACTATAAGAAGGAGAGGGATCATTAGGCAAAAGTTTGAAAAAGATTTTTGGATTTAATGAGATGTGATCTCATTATAAACAGCAATACAATATTTCAGCCAAAAAAGGTAAAAAAATGAAAAAGGTCTTGTGCAGCATTGATATTTAAGGAATAAGGAGGTGAGAGCCCTGCTATATTTGCCTTGGTCAGGCCACATCTAGAGAATTGTTTTTAATCCTGGGTACCGGAGTTTTGGTAAACTACAGTGTCCAGAGGAGGGTCTGGAGTCCATACTATCTGAGTATTGTTAGAAGGAAATAGGGTTAGTTAGTCTAGAGAAAACTTGGGAAAGGTTGGTGTAGGGGGGTGGGAGTGGGGCTGATAACTGTCTTTCATCATCTGAAGTGTTATCTTTTGGAAGAGGGATTAAGCCTATTTTATTTGTCCCCAGAGGACAATGGATGAAATTATATAGGGGCAAAATATGCTTAGTATAAAGAAAAGCTTCTTAACAGTTGAGCTACCCCAAAATGGAATGAGTTGTCTTAGGAGCTAGTTATTCTCTTAAGGAGCTAATTATTCTAATAACTGCTTACTGTCTTGTCTGGAAAACTTGGTTCTGTTTTTTATTCTATCATTTAAGCTAGGAACTGTAAACTTCCTGTTTCTCCTAGCAACATTCAGATTGCTTATCCCTATCCTCATTAACACTTAATTTGTCTCTTACCACAGAGTCATTGCATATGCTGCTGTATCATAGCCAAAGCATAAAACTGTCCCACATGCACATAGGAATTTTCATCATTTCAGGGCCTCAGATTTCTCTGAGTTGCATGTTAGCATTTGTCTGATTACTGCAATGGGCATCTTTGATATAAAAGATGACAACTCTCTTCACTTTGTTGTGCACAAGAGGGCATCAAACCATCAATCATTAAGCTGTAATTGAGCAACTACTCTGTGCCAGGCACTATACTCAATGCTAAGGTTCCAAAAGATCTAAAGGAAAAGTTCCTGTTTTCAGGAACTATTGATGAAGACAATAGATCCGTATATAAGCATATAGAGAGATGCATATAAAATAAATGCAAAGCAGATTTTTGAGAGAAGATACTAGCAAGAAAGGTCTCACATAGAAGGTGAGGCTTGAAGAAAGTCTTGAAGGATTCTGACACAGAAGTGAAAAGGAAAAACATTCAAGGCATGAGCCAACCAGGGCAGAAACACAAAGGTGGGAGATGAACTGTCATGTGTGAAGGATAGTGAGACATTTTGGTTTCTCTGCATTGTAGAGGGCAGGATGGCACCTCCCACTCTTCATGGTACTGTATGCCCTAGTCTCCTTTCCCAATCTTCATACAGATTATCCCATTCCATTGGGCAGCCTGATGATTAACAGCCTCAAGAAGTTGAACCAGCTCCATCAGACCTCTGTTTATTTGCTTCCCAATTCACCAAGTCTTGTGGACCTGGAGGAAGATGAAGATGAAGGTAGAGTGAATAGAGCCAAGTGATAAATTAAGAATGGATATTGCTTGTTTTACTGACGGTGGGGTGGCTAACCTCTTATGGTATTGTGCATTTAATTCAGCTATATAAACAATTATTAGGTATACGCTATAAGCATAACACCTAGCTGGTTGAAATAGGAAGATAAAGTGAGACAAAGTCCCTGTCCTCAAGAAGCTTGTGATCTAGAAGGGAAGAGAAAGCATGAAACTAAATCAATATGTTATTTAAATCCTCACCACTTAATTGTATTAGAATATAGTAAGTACAAAAAAGCGTTCTAAAGTGTTTTAGTCAGGAAGGATGGAGTTAGAGAGATTAAAAATTATAAGCAGTATTACTACCTAAAAAAGCTAATCAAAAACTACATATTTATATACCTCATGTCAACTTTATAGAATTATTAGAATAATTGATCTGCACTTGAATCAAGGGCATTCTGTATAAAATATATGAGAAGGAAATGGTCAGGTTTTTGCACTAAAATCCTACAGTGGACCACGTCTTTAATGGAGAACACAAGATCTTGATTTCTCAATTGTTTGTTAATTGTAAAAATTGATACTTCTGTAAGACTAAGTTTCCTTAACATATTCCTTAATTACAAAGATAATTCTGTTCAATGATCTTTCAGTAATCAAGATGAACATAAAATAGGCAGATATATGTTCACCAAGATTGCTTGTGACTGCTTGGAGAATGCCCATCACAGAATCCAAATGGAAAAGGAATTCTCCTTAGGTGATGGGGTGTTCCAGAAGATCTCACTTTTCATGCTGTTTTGCTTGTTTCATCTATTTCTGAGATACTAAATAAGAACCACAGCCACTAAGAAGAGTTCAGTCTAATAATAGGTGCAAGACAAAACCAAGTAGATGAACACCTCTTGTCCAAATTATGATGTACATTTGGATTGACAGTCCATTGAGTTAGCCTGTCAATTCATACATCTTGGACAGATTGTTCACAGAGACACTGAGCTGGACCCAAAGTTAGATGGGTAGAAGAGAGCAAAATAGATTTTATTTGGGTGATTTAGTAGTATGGTTAATCATCTCAAGCTTCAAGCTGAAAGAAATATTCTCTTTAATGCTAGTGTTGTTTCAGTGATACTATATGGCAGTGAATTATGGAACACTGTAATCCCTATAGATTTATAGGTAACCCAAGGACTATTAGAAAGCCTTGGTAGGCTTTAGCTTATTACCAGTGTGTAAAAAATAGTATTAGAAATGCCATGGAAATGTGTAATAAGAGGTCAGTTATGTTTAGAGAATGAGAGATAGCTGATGGACAACCCTTGTGCTACACTGGTATCTGCAGGACTTTAAAGGATCTAGATGAAAGGCTTGGTATGTTGGATGACTCTTCTGTAGATATTTATGCTAGGACATAGACAGTAGTTGAATCAAACAGTCCTCACCGCTAAAGGGACTGCTCACCTTGATACTGCACTAAAATATGATCTTCAGGATGTCTTCAGGATTCTGGAAAATTTCTTGTGGTGTCATCTAGCCCAGAAGCTGGAATGAACTTTGTCCTCACCTGTGGTTTCCTTCAAGGGTTACCTCAGTTGCTACTTTCCTGATCACTAGACAGACATACATATAAAGCATTTTTTAAATGCTTACTATGTACCTACCAGGAATCACGTTAAGCCCTGAAAATATACGTATAAGAAAACTAGATAGTTCTCTGCACTTAAAGGTTTACATTCTAATAGGAGAAGATACAATCTAAGGGGAGTTGGAAAGGGCATATGAGGCTACTCTCATGGTTGCCAACGAGGTGGAGCAGCCCAGAGAATCGGATGAACTGGGAGTGACATGGGCCTGGCTGGGACCGCTCAGAAAATGTCAAGCCTTGCCAGGGACTCAGCAATTGGGATTTTTTGTGCTCTCTTCTTCAAATTATTTTATATTTACCTAGTTGTGTGCATGTTGGATCCCCTCTAGAAGAATATAATGTTATCCTTGTGAGCAGAGATTGTTTCATTTTTGTATTTATATCTCTGATAGCATGGTCTTTGGCAACAAAAGACGAACACACGCACTGTATCTCTGATGCTTAACACAGGATCTTATATGCAGTAGAGCTTATTGAATGCTTACTGAATTCATTTCTAATATATGGGATTTTAGCTGGATTTTAACAGATGGCTGGGTAGGCATCAAAAGCACAGGGTACAGTTAGCTGGCACAGTGGATAGAACACCAGACCTGGAGTCAGGAGGACCTGAATTCAAATCTTGCTTCAGACACTTACAAGCTGTGTGATCCTGAACAAGTCACTTAATCCTGATTGCCTCCCCAAAACCAAACAAACAAAAAGCAAACTCTTGCCAGCCAGAACAGATAATTTTCTTCCTTGTACAGAAAAGGTTGCTTTGTTATCAGTCATAGGACAAGTTTATGAAAAAACACTTACCAACGTATGTCACAAAATACAGGTCAGTTTCCAAGAAACTTTAAAGGTAAAAACTTTAAAGGTAAAAACTTGATAATTTAAATGAAGAAGTAACAGGATAAAGCTACAAAAGAATAAACTATAGGACTACAACCACTGTTATGGACTAGAAGATATAGATTCACAAGGCAGGTTTAGGTCTCTATTTCTCTCCCTTTCTTTCCTTTCAAAAAGTATAGTAAAGAAAGGGATCCAAAGAGACCTGAAGCTTGAATTGTACTTCAAACGCCCCCTGGGCAAGTCCCTTAATCTTGCTAAGCCTGTTTCTTCATCTCTAAAATGGGGGTTAATATTTGGAGTACCTAGGTCACTCTTGTGGGGAATCACATCAAACCAGATGTTTAAAAGTGCTTCCTGAAAATTAAAGTGTTATGTAACTGTCGACTGTTATAACGATTATCGTTGTTGTTTCGTTGCCTGAGTTGTGTCCGACCCTTAGGGACCCCATTTGGGGTTTTCTTGGCAAAAGTACTGGAGTATTTTGCTGTTTCCTTCTCCAGTTTATTTTGCAGATAAGGAAACTGAGGTAAACAAGTAACCTGCCCAGGGTCACACAGCTGGTAAGTGTGTGAGGCCGGATTTGAACTCAGGAAGGTGAGTCTTCCTGACTACAGGAAGCCTGGTGCTCAGTCCACCGTGCCGCCTGCCCTATTATTATAATTATAGCAAAGGAACATGGAACATGGAACATGGGTGAAGAGGGATCTGTACCCTGTGAGTCACACGAATCCTGGCCCTTTGCTAAAGAACATGCGTAACCAGAGACTTTTGATAAGTCTCCTTGTCCCTTTTTGGTGGGAACATGCTTGGGGATAAAGCTTTGTCAGAGAACTGGTAGCTGAGCCAAGAGCAGCTAGACCGAGAGCTGTAACATTTGAAGAAAGAGGGCTTCTGGTCTCATCTGAGGAAACCTTGTGCTGACAGAGCCAAAGGCAGATCTTTGGATTTGCAGCAGATTTTCCCATTCTCTCTCCCTACTAGCAACTTGTCTACAAGTACATCTGACCCACCAGCAAGTTCTAAATCACAGGCCCATTTCCGTCCGTATTCCTACATAATAAAGACCCCAGATCATCAATTAGTTAGAAATTTTTCTTACTTTTTTTCCACTGTATTCCACAATACATCCTGGCATGGTTCAGTAATTTAGGAACATGCTAAGAAGAGACCCTGTGACTTGTTTAATGACAATGTTTTTAAGTAGCACTATGGTATAGTAATTCCCCAAAGACCAAATTTTCATTCCCTCATGCCCCTGCTGTCCCTATCTACTTGTGATTATGAAGACAGGAACAGAAGACATTAAGCAGGAGAAACCTATCATTCTTTTATATGTAGAATTCATTTGACTAAAATTTGAAAAATATTTTGAAGAAGATTTCCAACTTCAATGCATTTGTGTTTTATTTTCCTGACATTTTCATCCTAGGAAAATCATGTAGGCATTTAACCCCAGCATCTCAATAAGTGATGTTATGTTTTGTCTTCCTTGAACATTATTTTCAATTTCAGGATTGGTAACTAATGGGGATGACCCAGAGAAGCCACACTTTGACTCTAGAAATAGGATTTTTGAACTGGATTCCTGCAGTGGAAATGGGAAAGTCTGTCTTGTTTATAAAAAAGATAAACCAGGTAAATTAAAGATACTCTCCTATAGGTAAGACTTTGGCTGGAATTCCTAGCTACTCTTTAGCATTTACCTAATAGTACCTTCCTCCTTAGCTTTTAAAAGCATTATTATGTTGGACTTTGGCTTTAAATTGAGATCTTTTTGTTTCATCCTTTGTATTTTTCAACATCATAGAATCCTGGGATTTAGAGCTGTAAACAAACTTAGAGATCATTTATTTCATGGAATCATAGATGTAGAGCTGGAAAGGGACTTTATGTATCATATAGTACAAACCAACCCAGGGCACTTAAGGACTTGCCCAAGGTCATGAAGGTAGTACTTCAATGAACCAGAATTTGAACTGAAATCCTCCCAATTTCAATCCAGTGCTCCTCCCATCACACCACATTGCCACCAATAAAATGACTTCTTTTAGGTCCTGCCAAGAAATGTGAATCATTATTAGAGCTCAACGCATCGTACATCACTTTTCTTCATGTACCAAAGGCTCAGAATTTTATGTGTCAGTAGAATGTTCCTCTACCCTCAAACCTAGGATGCTAGGACTTTACTAGAACCTTGATCTCCCCTCACATCACAAAGTAACCTTAAACCTTGATATCAAATTGTTCTAGGTACTTTTCAGAATGTGCATTCTTTACTCCCTCTAAACCCACTTGTAAAAACTGAAATGCTAAAAGAAAAAAATACAAATAGGTAGATTAGAAAAACAAAAAAAAATCAGGTCTTTGTAAGAGTGGCCTAATGAGAGATGATGACAAAGTTCATAGTCCTCTTAAGCAGAGCTCTCTAGCCTGGCATGTGAGGCTCTCTCAAAGTGGGAGCGAAGCAAAGGCCAAAATTATTGGCTATTTTAAAGCACAGTTCACAAACAAACACATTCACTTTATTCAGTGAAAACAAAAACAAAACTCACTTCCAAGTCAACAAAAACATGTTATTCTCAACTTGACAACTAATGTGATCCAGAGATTATTTAACACAAGGTCACATATGAATCAATGTGTTTAAAATTTAAGGTTTTTTTTTATTAAAGCAATGGTTTGAGAAATTTACCTGAGTGTTTTCCTTCTAGACTTCTCACCTACTAACGCATGCCTTTTTGGAGAGTCAGTTTGCGTAGGGTTAGGGTTCAGATTGTTACTTGTTTCCTAGATTTAAAGGCGGAGTGTTTAAATGTAGAGTTAAGCCATCTTTGGGTAAAAATACCATAACATTTTATATTTCCCATAATTAATTTGGGTAAAATTTAATGTAATGAGCTGATAATAAGAAAACCCATTACAACTTAAAAAGTAAAAATAATTTTAGAATGCTTATAATTATATTTTTAAAATTCTTAAATTTATTACATTTCTTTTTTTAAAAAGTAAAATGCTATCCCTTCCTTGTAGATAAATATATAACTCATTTGAAATGAAAAACTCACCAGAGCAGCTAAAATTGGTAGAGACATTTAAGTAGTGAAAATGCAATCAGACATACAAAGTAAAAAAAACCAAAATCTTAGATACAGTGAGTCATTTTTTTTCTAATCCAGGTCAGCACAGGGAAAGAGAGAAAAAGGCCTTTGGACACTGAGGAGAGAACCTGACCAGAAGCATCATCTGGGAAGCATTCCAGAAAAGAGAAAGGCTGTTTATCAGAACAAATAGAGATCCCAGAACTTTATTAAAACATCTCCGGACTCACACCTCAACATCTTAGCACCTTGATGGGGACAAATGCCAAATGGAAGCTTTGTAACTAACTACCCAGTTCCAGGGCAAACTTCTGTTGAGAGAGGTCAGCCTCTGATGGTAGCATTTCCCAGGAAGGGAGGTCCCCTGGTATTCTGCTGAGAAAGGAGCAAACTCAGAAGCAAACAGCAGTAGCCTAGCTCTGCCCTGCAGAAAAGTAACCTGGGTGAGAGTTCTAGACAAAGGGCAGCCTGCAGTTCTGTCAAGGAACCAGTGCAGCTTTTCAGCTAACTGATAGTGGCAAAGCCCAGGCCAAGAACTGGCAGTGCTCTGACCAGGAAGACAGCAATCCAATCTTATACCATCTTATACGATCAGAACACTTTGGGAGTACTGAAAGCTTTCAGGTCCCCAATATGAAAAATCCCTGAGATTCACCCTAAAACCAGAATACTCAGTACAACATGAAAGCATCAGGTCAAAGAAAAAATATTACAAGCAGCCAGGAAAAAAAGACTTCAGATACCAAGGAGTAAAAGCCAGAATCACACAGGATTTAGAAGCCACCTCAATAAAGGAGCAGAAAGTTTGGAATACTATATTCAAGAAGGTGAAGGATATAGGCTTACAGCCAAGAGCAACTTATCCAGAAAAACTGAATATAATCTTAAGGGGAGAGGGATGAGCGTTTATTTATTCCAAATTAATTTTGATAATCACTTTCATTAGTTCCAAATTTTCTCCTCCTTCTCCCCCAAAGTGGCATGCAATCTACACATGCATTCCTATTAAACATATTTTTACATTAGTCATGTTGCACAGAAGAATTAAAATGAATGGGAGAAACCATGAGGAAAACGTAACAAAGGAGAAAATAGTCTGCTTCATTCTGCGTTCCATAGTTCTTTCTCTGCATGTGGATGGCATTTTTCCTCATGAGTCCTTTGGAAATGTTTTAGGTCCTTGCATTGCTGTGAAGGGCTAAATCTATCAAAAACAATCCTCACACACTGGCTGTTACTGTATATAACATTTTCCTGGCTCTGCTCACTTCATTCAGCATCAGTTCATATAAGTCTTGCCAGGTTTTTCTGAAGTCCCCCTGTTCGTCATTTCTTATAGCACAGTAGCGTTCCATTACATTCATATACCACAGCTTATTCAGCCATTCCCCAGTTGATGGGCATCTCCTCTATTTCCAGTTCTTGGCCACCACAAAGGGAGCTGCTATAAATATTTTTGTACATGTGGGTCCTTTTCCCATTTTTATGATCTCTTTGGGATACAGTCCTGGAAGTAATATTACTAGGTCAAAGGGTATGCACATTTTTGTAGCCCTTTGGGCATAGTTCCAGTTTACTCTCCAGAATGCTTGGATCCACTTACAGCTCCATCAACAATGTCTTAGTGTTCTAACTCTCCCACATCTTCATTGAGCCTTTATTTAAAGAGAGGACTTCAAAGTATGCCTGATGAAGAGACTATCATTATATAGAAAATTTGAAGTTCAGAAAAATAAAAAGATAAACATGAATAGACCAAACAAGAACAAACTGCCTACGTTCTAATATATAGAGCTAATGCATGTGTCTCCACTTGAACTCTTATCATCATCAGGGTTCATAAATAAAATTTAATTAGACAATCTAGGAGTGGTTCTGTTCTATCCTGATGATCTTAGGAAAAGAAAGTAAAGAGAAAGGAAGAGGAATACACTAGGGGGCAAAGGGAAAGGAAAGTTAAAGAAAACTAATTCACATGATCCAGTTGGGTGAGTAGACATCTATACAAACGAGGAGAGAATGATGGAGGAGCTGACGTTGGATTTGTTAAAAGAAGAGAAAATACACACATGGGTACAAAGATGCAACTGACTCAAAAGATGAATGGAAGAAGGGGGAATTAGTGATAGGGTAGTAGAAATCAGTGTAGAATGATCAATATAGAAATTTGTTTTGTTGACTATACATGTTTGTAACAGTGGTTTTGCTTTTCGTCTGTTCTCAATTTGTGGATGGGGAGAATAGCCAAAGGACTCAATTAGTTCAAAGCAAAGGTACTTGACTGAAATAATATGACACAAACTGGAGCAAAAAAAGGCATGCATCTCACAAACACTGTCCCATAACTACCCATGGTGTCACTGGGAAGAGTGGATACACGTATGGTTTCCTAGTAGAGACACATGGGGCCTACACATGGCCAAGGAGCTCTTACTTTTGGTATTCTTTGGGTGCAGTTTCTCAGCAGAGTATATTGCTCTACTGGGCTCCCTTGTTCTGGACCCTGCTAGATATATCTGTCTATAGATATATAGATCCTATTGATTCTTCTTTGGGTGGTTCTCTTCTCAATTGTCCAAGTTCACCCCCTCAAAGCTATCTTCTTCATTGGATCCTTGACTAATTCCCCAGAAATTACTTTGCTTTTAAAGGGCCCCTGAAGGCATGCATGAATGCCCTGCCAGTCACTGGCTAGATGCCTCTTAATTCCACTTGATTAAAGAACTTCTTCACATCCTATAAACTGGTAACAACATCTAGACAGTTCTTTGCACTTTAAGAACTTAAAACTTCATTGCATCTGTTACCTGTACCTTACCTTCTGTTTTTTCATCAACTCTTCTAGGTGGAAGTCAATTTATCAGGTTTGTCATCTTCCTCCTACCATAACTATATTTGTCACTGAAATTCACAAGTACTGTTATTGCCAAAGAAGAAAGACTTCTGTGTTTGTACAAATACTTTAGCTGAAAATAGCATGCAGCTTAAGAAATTGAGATTATATCTTCAAATATATAAACAGAATGTTTTCACAAGACAAGAACATTTTTCCAGAAAAATTAAATTCTTTTAATAGTAATCAATTAAAAAACACAGGTTTTCAAAAATCATGATTGTTACATCAGAAGGATTGCTTGCATCTCTCAAGGTTGCTTAAAGAATTGCTAAGTATAAAAAGCCTAACTGGCCAATAGAAATATTGGTATTACCCATGGCTATTGATATGACTAAAATCACATGCAAAACAGCTTTGAATACCTGATTTGTATATCCTGTTGTAGGAGTAATTGTCCACATTTGTGAAGACATTAGTGATAAATTAACTGAGAAAAGAAAGCCTTCCTATTTTGTACTATTAAGTAAATGAATCAACAGATGTAATTAAAGATACTCATTCTGTTACATACATATTATATGCTGTTGAAATCGTCAGGGAAGATTTGTTACTTTGTGAAATTATTGAAGGCAATGCCACATTATGTGAAATTTCCTACATAACTGACAGATTTTTAAAATGAAAATGATGTAACATGGGTGTTATAATCTGCACTGATGGAATTCATTAGGTATTAGGTCTCTAGACACTAGTTTAAAATGTGGTTCCTCACACACTTTGAATAGACTGTGTGCTTCATGGACAATTGATTGTATTGATAAATATGAGTAAATAACTATGTGCAGTTTTTCAAGTTGTTCTAAGAGTAAGTAACTTAATACAGTCCATTAAAAGGAAAGTTCTTCATACAGTTGTGTGATGATATGGGACACAAAATATAAAACTATTTACATTATTGCAAAGTCTGTTGGTTTTCTTGTATGAAAGGACTCCAAAAGTTACCTTAGATAAAAATAGTTTCCATTTTTTAGTGGTAATAAAAGTGAAACAAAGTCTTTTATAACAACAATTTTTTCCTGAATGTATGTGTATTTGGTGAGTCTTTTTGAAAACTGACTACTCTAAATCAATTCAATTTCTTCAAATTTTATGCTTGAATCTAGAAAAACTAACAATATACTTCTATTAAAGTTACAACTATAGGGAATAAATTCATAAAATAATATTTTGTAACTTCCCAATTTGAAAGATATGTCTTGAAAATTAGAGAAGGAAAAATCTGCTTTGTGATCACTGAACTGATCTACAAAGCACTTTTTGTTTTAGATATTTCTAAATGATAAGGAGCCCATATGCCATTGAAAAATACAACAAACATTTGGTCTTCCAAGAGTGTTAGTAGACATTAAATAGCATACTGAAACAGGTATTTGAACATGAAAACTTATAATGTTTTGACTACAGGTGTATAAAGAGATCTTTGGTTTATTTAACAAAGATGCAAATTTTACTACCATTTGTAAAACTTTATTTGTGTGAAACTAGATTTTCTGTTATAGATGTTATAAAGGAAAAGTATTAGCGTTTGAAAAAAGAATCACAGGAGGTACAATCCCCTCCTTCTGTTTTACAACATATTTTAAACTTCTCATTTTACTTGACATGTGTTAAGTTTGGAATAAAACAAAAAAGAAAAAGAATGACTAGAATTGTGGCAAGATCGTGGCAGGATCATACTGACAGCAGCCTGTCACTTTGTCAAAGCTCTAATAATGCACTAATGATAAAGAAAATCAAAGAGAAATGAATCTAAGTTTTTCCACTCAATCCAGGACTTCATGAGAAAAATGCTAGGAACCTTCAGAGGCTCCAAGTGAAGACCAGTCAGGGTGGGTGGAAGTTAAAGCCTGCAGTTAATTATCCACATGCCATAGCAGGAAATAGAACTAAGCAGCACCCTGCACTGGGCCCAGAGAGCCAATGAGCAAACTATAGGAGGAGGCCAAGCAATGAAGTGCGTTGCTCACACCCAAGCCCCAATAGGACACAGCAACAGGAAGTGATAGCATGCAGGCAGCCCCGCAGCCAAATCATAAGAGGAGAAAGGGCACACGTAGTGCCTGGGAAACAAAGCTCATGGGGTCTTGCAGAAAGCCTACTATTCGAACAACTGCTGTCATCTGGTTGAGTCCTGCCAAGGTCATAGCCAAAGGTGGAGCCAACCAAGGATTTGGGCCCCGACAAAGAGAATAAAAAAAGACAAAGTGGCAAAGCCTAAGTTGAACCACCAGGACACTGAGCCCCAAATTAGGGATTCCTATAGAGAGTTGGACTTTGTCATAGCTGTTTGGTCTAGAAGTAAGCCAGGTCTGCCCACCTTGCCCAAGTACAAGAAAAGGAGAAGTGTGATCCAAGTTTGAATCTCAGTCTAGAAACTGAGACTGGAGGTAACAGGGGTTAACAGAAGAAAAGGCTGAACAAAATGAAGACATACTATGGGTTGAGCAAAGCCCAATAAGTAAACCAGGAAAAAGAGAGGATCTCCACAAGCCCAGACAGAATCTGAGAAAAGAACAACTTGGCTCCAAAGACCATAGAAATAACTGGATGAAATGAGCAAGAGTCATACTCGTTTAATTTTAAAAATGAGAAATACGGAAGAAAGAATGAGAATAAGAATTGATAGCTTAGAAAAGGAGGCAGTAAAAAATTACTAAATAAACTCCCTGAAAATTAGAGTGGACCAAGCAGAAAACACTGACTCCAAGAAATTCTAAAATAAAGTCAAAAGATTGGGAGGGGATGCAAAGTGACATATCCAGGTAAGATAATTTAAGAATTATTGGAGTACCTGAAAGCCATGACCAAAAAGCCCCAGCATATTTTTAAAAATAGAGACAATATATTTTTTTTTAAATCATAAATAAGAACTGCCCAGACTTACTGAAATTAGGTGGCAAAGTAAAAGTAGAATTTGTTGTTTACCTTCTGAAAGGAATATCAAAATGAAAGCTGTTTAAAATGTTACAACTAGAATGCAGAGCTTCAGAAGAAAATTCAAGGAGCCGGAATCCAAGCCAAGATTTTGCAGCTGCCACTAAAAAAGAGAGGAGAGCCTGTAATTCAATATTCTGAAAGGCAAAGGATAAAGACTTTCAACCCAAAATAATTTACTCTGCAAAGTTTAATATAATCCTTCAAGGAGGAAAAATGATCTCTAATGGAACAGATGAATTTCAAGAATCTTTAATTTAAAAAAAAATCAAACCTGAGCAGTAAAAGTTCAAAATGCAAACACAGAGGTCAAGAAAAAAGTACAAAATCTTTGAGCATGTGGAAAGGGCTATACAATGTTTACATAATAGAAAAGCAAAAATATTAACCAAATTTACTGATCATAATACAATAAAATTATACTTAGTAAAGGACCCTTGAAAAGAGAGTTTAAAAATTAGAGACTAAATAACATAATTCTGAAGAATAGAAACAATAGAAAATTTCATTAAAGAAAATTACAGTGATGAGACAAGATAACCAAAGCCTATGGGGTGCAGCTAAAGGAATTTTCTGGGAGAAAATTAGTATTTCTGTATGCTATCATTTTTAAAAAGAGAAAAAGCAAATTAATTAGTCATGCAATTAAAATACTTGAACAGTAACAAATCAGAAAACCCCAAGCTAAGCAATATATATAGAAATTCTGAAAATTAAAGAAGAGTTCAATAAAATGCATGCAAAAAAAATGAATTGACAAAATTAGGAACTAATTTTTTTTTTGTAAAAACTAATAGGTAAAAATAAGTTGACTTGATTTTTCAAAAAAAAAAGAAAGCAAATTATTTGTATCAAAAAAGAAAAATGAATTCACATTATAAAGGCAATTGTCACAAACCATTTTGCCTAATTCCTTGCTAACAGAACTGATAACTTAGAGGAAATGGATAAATACAAAATAGACTAATGAAAAAATAATCTAAGTAATGCAATATCAGAAAGTGAAATAGAATGAGCTATAAATGAACTCCCAAACTAAAAAGGGCCAAATGGTGCAGGTGAATTCTATCAAACATTCAAAAAACAGTTTCAATATTACATAAACTGTTTGCAGTAACAAAAAAAAAATGAGTCATCCCTTCAATATGAATATGGTCTCGATACCTAAACCAGGGAAAAAGAAGCCAGAAAAAATTTTTAGACTTTCATACCTTAACGAATATTAATGCAAAAAATTTTAAACCAAGTATTAGCCAGTAGGCTACAACATGTTAGAAAGGTTATACACTATGAGCAGGTTAGGTTTGCACCTGAAGTGCGTTGTTGATTCGACGTAAGATGTAAGACAAATATAATAAATTTTATTAATAAAATAATAAAAACCTTATAATTATATCAATGTTGAAGAGGCTTTTGCCAAAAATTTAATACCTTTCCATTAAAATCAAGGATAGAGCAAAGATGCTCATTATCATTACTACTACTTAACATAATCTTAGAAATGCTAGCCATAGTAATAAGAGAAGTTGAAGAAATAGTAACAAGGAAAAAAAAAAGTAGGAATCTACTAAGTAATAATCATTAATAAAATGATTTGGCATTCATTAAAGAATAGCGAGATTTGATCAGTGATAGATTAAGTATATAGCAGTAAATGAACATAGCAGTATAGTGGTCAATAAATCCAATATCAGTTACTGGGGCAAGGACCTACTATTTAACAGAAACTACTGGGAAAAGGAAAACAGATTAGCATAAAAAGAACTTGAAGGAATAACCATAGGCAGAAAAGAAACAAAACTCTCACATTTTACAGATGATAATGATGATTATCTATTTAGAGAACCCTAAAAAGTGACCTGAAATATTAGAAACAATAACCTCAGCAAAGTTGCAGCATATAAAATAAAATAAAGTCACATAAATCACCAGCATTCTGTGTATTACCAGCAAAACCCAACATAAAAAGATTCTATTCAAAATAATTACACAGGTAAAAATTTTGGGGAGTTAGGCTATCAAGACACACATACACACACACACACACACATACAGGAACTATATAAATACATCTATAAAGCATTCTATGGAAATAAAGACAGACTCAGTTGTTGTAGTAAGCAATTGCTCATGGGTGGGTTAAGCCAATATAATAAAAATGACAATATTGCCTACATGAATTTACTTATTCAGTATTATACCCATCATGCTACCAAAGAATTTATATAAATCTAGAAAGAAAACACTAGTGAAATTCATATGGAGAAACAAAAGGTCAAGTATTTCAAAGGAAATAATGAAAAACAGTGGGAAAGAGACCAAACAGTATTAGAGAGCAAACTGTACTACAAAGCTATAATCAACAACACTGTTATATACTAGTTAAAAAAATAGAGACTGTTTATGGAAGAGAAGTTATACACCATATAGATGCAAGCATAGTAGCTTATTTTACCTGGGTTACAGAGCTACTGTAGACTTCTAGGAAAACTGGAAAGTGGCCTGGGGAACCATTCATAAACAAGGAATTGAGAAGATAACATGGACAATTTTGATTACATATAATTCAATTGCTTTTGCACAAACACAGTCAATCAATTTAGAATTAGAAGGAAAAACTGAGAAAAGGAAATTTGCTCTAAGTTTTCTACTAATGTTCTCATATCCCAGATCCATATAGCCCAAATAAGCCATGAGATTCTTTTTCCCAGCTCATTCTCAGAGATGAATTGTGGGCTCCAGAGCAGGGTTTTATCTCCCTCTGGGGTACTGCTGTGGAATTGGGGGTAATTCTTTAATAGCCTCCATTGGTATACTTTCCTCAAGATTTCTGGTTAAAAATTTGTTCAACCAGCCTTAAGTGGACTTTAGAAAGTGGTATTTTCTAAGGTGCTATAGTAGAATAGTTGGTATAAAATATTCTGTACCCCTCCTCCAAAAAAAAAAAAAAAAACTATTGTGACATACTGTCCCACAAGTACATACAGAATCCTTGGGTTCAAGTTTTGAGATCACATGGGGCAAAAACTCACAGCTCTTAGTTGCTTTAATTCCTTATCCTGTTCATGGGATGCCTTAAAACTTCCTCTTAGGCATGGAGTAATTTCTTTGCTGAGTTCTTTATGGAGTCATAAATCTATGTTCTATTTGGCCTTGGCTACCAATACAACTTGATCTGGGAATGCTTCTAGGACACTGATAGGAGGATGATAGGAGGATGGAAGTTCAATATCCTCTGCATCCTTTGAACTTGCAAGGCCTCTACAGCCAAAAATGAATAAGGGAAATGCACAGCCAAAACTGAGGGCTGTCTTTCCTCCCTTACCCCCTGCCCCACACACATGCCATGCAGTTCATTCTCAGGGGTTTTACATTCACTCCAACATCTAGAATGACCACTATCTGAACATGATTCTTGGACAGTTATTCCAGTTTTGAAGAAATATTCATGTTTGGTCTAAAGCCTTTTAATATTTTGGCATTTAGGTGGTGTAGTGGATAGTGAACAAGACCTGGGGTTAGGAAAACCTGAATTCATATCCTGCTTCAGACAGTTAGAAGGTGAATGATTCTTGGCAAGTCTTAACCTGTGTAACTCCATTTACTCAGCTGTAAAACAGAATATAATAGCGTCCACCTCAGAAAACTGTTGTGAGGCTTAAATGAGGCTTGTGTGTTAGTTCTTTTTACATTCTGTAAAGTGATTTATAAACCTTAAAGTGCTATATAAATGCTAGCTATTAAACACTATTTTAGGGCTGGAGAACCTGCAGTCTCAAGGTCACATGTGGCCCTCTAGTCCTCAAGTGCAGCCCTTTGACTGAATCCGATCTTCACAGAACAAATTCCCTTAATAAAGGCGTTTGTTCTGTAACACTTAGACTCAGCCAGATGGCAGCACCTAGACAAGTCTACATGTGGCCTCAAGGTCGCATCCCTGATTGAAACATCCTCACCTGATTAAAGTATCAAATCTAAAATAAGGTGGAGTGATGCTGACTCCATTCTCACACATGTAAGGAAATGATTCAGCTCTATCAAAACAAGAGCCAGTCCTTCATAGATAAATTGTTAAAGGATACATAGAGTTTTCAAAAGAAGAAATTCAAATTATCAGACAGAAAAATGTGCTCCAAGTAACTGAAAATTCTTGTTCATTGTTCAGCCATGCCAGACTCTTCATAGCCTCACTTTGCATTCCTTGGCAAAGATACTGGAGTGATTTGCTATTTCTTTCACTAGCTCATTTTACAGATGAGCAACTGAGGCGAACAGGGTTAAGTGACTTGCCCAGGGTCACGTAGTAAGTGTCTTGAGGTCAGAGCTGAACTCAGGAACATGTCTTCCTGACTCCGTGTTTGGCACTCTATCCATTGTACTACCTAGCGACCTTCATCTAAAAATTAGAGAAATGCAAATAAGAACTATGAGCCAAGTACTCACTGAAATCAAGTGATGGTTTTTTGACATCTTTGGTCCAAACTTGATTCACAAACATTTAGATACCAAGTTTCCTCTAAGAAGGCAACTATAGAATTCCTTCATGCAGGTGTTTCAGATTAGAGTTTGACTATGCAAAGAACTTCCCTTGAAACTGTTTCCTTTCTCTGGCCCACAAAAGCCCAGCAATTATCGTTTTAGTTATACTGAAAATGACTATTCTTAATTAGCTATTTTCCTTTTCTTTTATTGTAATAGCACCCCAAGATGCTGAGATCTGGTTTCTGGACAGAGCTTTATACTGGCATTTTCTCAGTGACTCTTTTACTACCTACTATCGACTACTGATCACTCATCTGGGCCTCCCCCAGTGGCAATATACCTTCACCAGCTATGGCATTAGCCCACAGGCAAGGGTAAGAGGAAGTAGATTCAGCCATCTTTGTGCCTTCTTGCCCCTAAATCATTTCTCCCAAGACTTTACTACCCTTGATAGGCTCCTTTGTTGTCAGTAGCCTTCATTAGTGATCCAGTGGAAAGAGTACTAGATGGGGGAGCCAGAAGATTTGAGCTCTATTCATGGATTTGCTAACTTGCAAGGCGACCTTAGTCCTTCCACTTCTGCTAGACTCAGTTTCCTTATAACCACAATACCTGCTCTACTGATTCTCTGTGATTCTGTGAAAAAATAAGAAAATAACAGATATGAGATCTCTGGAGACACCTGACGTTGTTATCCTCACAGCTTCTTAGAGATCCTCAGGGCTGGAGCAAAAGCCACAATGTTCGGCTTACAGCTATTCTCTCAGATGACTTGTCCGTCAAAAAAACGGCCTCTCTTGACTTTGAGATCGACTGTTATCAGCTGCTTTCATTTTAAGACATGTGAGACATGACAAAGAAAAGTATGGTCTCTGGAGCATTAAAGATAAACAGATCTCATTTTCCAGGTAGTTTGTGGAAGCTTCTCATTTATCTTTCCCTCCCCCTGTTTTCTTGCTGAACCTCCTTCCTTCTGGCACTGCCAAGTGAGGCCAGAGTCTAGGCATCCTCTCTCACTTGATGACTGTGCATCTCTCTCTCTTCCACAGCAATGGTTCAACATGTACAAACCCATCACCTTCAACACAGGTGTCCTTGCTGAAGAGGACTGCATCTTCCTGAATAAGCTGGACCCGAGCAAGGTGTTCAAGAGCAAGAGCAAAACCTTAGTCTCTAAAAAACGGTCATCTCTACAGAACTCAAACTCCCAGAGAGGTTCCTCGGCTTCTCCAGGCATCAAGCCATCCCCTCTCCCTGGGAACCCTGCCCGGAAATGAGTATTCCCCCTCTCCCGGCCCCTCCCCTCCTCCCCAAGCCCCTCCAGACTTTTGACTTTCCAAGAATGAATGAACAGCCCCAGGACCAAGATGTGGTGGTGTGATTCTCACTGGCAGTGTGTAGGTAATTGAAGGGGTATTTTTTTCATCAGAATTGGAGTTCATGCCAAGAATCAGAGACCGGGTTCTATCCCTAGGTCTCCGAGTTTATAATAGAGCAAGTGAAATCGTGACATCGTTCCTGCCATCTAAACTCAAATTTTGGTTCCTCCTGGGAAGGAGGAAACATCTTTTGAAACCCAGCATTCTCCCTTCACCCTCCATGCCCTATTTCACACACACACACACACACACACACACACACACACACACACACACACACACACACACACATCCTGCCTTAAAACCAGCAAGCAATAAAGTACATCCCAAGTTAGACAGTGAAGATCTTGTTGTCAGGTACTGATGATGCCTTGAGTGTTTTAACATCCCTCCTTCCATGAAAAACCTATTGGGAGTACATTTGTTATTTCCTTGGAGCAATTACCTCTAAAACATCTCACTTTACTCTTTGCTGCCTTAGTTATTTGCCTTCCTGTTGTTTCATCAAATTTCTCTCCAGTTGCCGATGTTACATTTTCTTCCGAGCTTTTTAAAGAGGAGGCAGCCCTGCTGTACTTTCTTTTAGTGGTCACCTTAAATCCACCTCAGACTTTATTTTGTATGATTCCACATGAGAAATGATGATGGAAACACTAACTATTGACTGATATGTCACTGATGATACACCGTATAAGAATGTTGAGTTGCCAAAACTATGAACCGGTACCGTAACATCTTTAGTATTGTGTTTTCTTCCCCTAAGTTTATTAAGTCAACAAAACCTTTGAGACAGACAAACAAGAATAAAAAAAGCACGAGGAAAACCCCACACTCTGTCATCTACAGCTGACTCTATAAAATGCTTACTTATTAGTGGGGAGGGGGCCCTCCCTGTTGCTCATTACAGTCTGTACCTGGTAGTCTTTCAGCATTGTGCAAGGTACAAAGAAATTAAGTGATTTATTTGTAGTTAAGTTCCAATTAAACGTTTGACCTGGGACTTGAACACACGATTTCCTAACACCAAGTCTAGCAATCTATCCATTACATCACATCGCCTCTTGTCTTTAACAATATAGTGAACAAACATGAGCAATGCCTCTGTGTCCCCTTCTGAACCTTTCTCTAGTACATCTTGTCCTGGATTGCACTGTTTCTGTCTCAAACAAGCATGCCAGTTACATTCATGAGTACGTTGCTCAGTGCAGCTTGCTTTGTTCTGCATTGTTTTATGTCTTTTCCCTATTTCGTTATTCTTTATGTAACCTGTGTGTCCAAAGCTCCCTCCTGACACAAAGAAGCTGAGCACACTTTGGGCTCTGCCTACTTCTCTGGCTTACTGCCCTCACTTAAATAATGAGTAAATTTAAATATCAGACACCAAGATGTAGTCACCACCAACACCCTGGTCAGGCATCGAGGCTCACAGAACTCAAAAAATGAATAGGTTTAACTACAGGCTAAAACAGAAAACAGAACTCCTATCAGAACCCAAAAAATATAACAGTACTCACCAATGAGGGATGCCTACTTAGGCTTGTAAAGTCCCAGTACTTCCCTCAGTAGGGCTCTATGGGGAGGCACCTAAGGATTGACCCTACACATCAGTGCCTTGTCCTTGTTCCAATTCCTTTCTCCGGTGGTTCTCAACAGATACTACCTCAATTATGGCTCCTTTTTCCCTCGTGTTGTTTCGCTTGTAGTCTACACCTTTGCAAACACTGGCAACTCTTAGCGGGTGCTGTTTTTTGTTTTTGTTTTTTTACCTTCTCCATCTCCAGAATTAAAATTATTGATAGCCAATGCTATAACTAAAAAAATGTAGCCAGGGTTGCCTGTAGTTCTGGGCCACCTTGTGTTCCTATAAACCTTATGAGAGATGTAGGGGAACCAGTTTGCCTTTGTACCTTATAAAGAAGGTTTTCTAGACAATTCTGTGTTCGCAGAGGGTAACATCATAATTTGATGTACTACCTCCACCTGGGAAGTACTCTTTTCCTCTGTGCCTCCATTAGGTTAGGATCTCTCCACAATTGTCTTTTATTCTGTCATGATTGGTCCTTGGATAGCTGAATTGAATTATTCAAATTACTGAAACATCAGTAATTTGACGGGGAATGAGTGCTGTGTACCTCCTCAGGCATTGTTAGGCCCCATGACATTCATGTTTCTTAGGGTATATTACTAATCCATAACAAATAATACTTCCATGAAAATATATGTCCTTCCTTTTCAATATTATCCTTAGGGATCACTGGATCAGATAGTATAAACATTTTTGCAGCTTTTTTGTGCAATATCATTTTCCTTTCTGAAAAGATTGCATGAATTTACCACTCCCTGCTGACGTGTCATAATGTGCTTGTCTCTCCACATTCTTACTGGCATTGCATTTTATCACTTTTAATTAACTTTGCCAAAGACATGAACATTACTCAATATGTCAGTTATTTTCTTCTAAATTTGTCCAATTATTAGAAATTTTGAGCCATTTTTGATTGGTAATTGTGTTTCTCCTTTTAGGAACTGCCTATTCATATCCTTTGACCTGCTTACCCAAGAAACAGATTTTTATCTTATAACTTTGAGTTAATTCCTTATAGTTTTGGATGTCAGTTTTCTCAAATGTGATTAGTAAATTATTTCCCTCCCAGTCTGTTGTTTCCCTTTTTATTTTTTCATGTGTTCTTTGTCTGTATAATCAAATTCATCTATTTTGTCTCCTGAGCTTTAATACTTCAAAGAATCAATTATCTATAGTTTCAGTGGTGTGCATACTCTCTGCTAATACAGATCACAATCCATCTACTTGAATTACAGTATTCAAGAGCTGCTGTGGCCTTTGCCTTCAATAATTTAATTTATTTGTTGACCAGATAAGGATTTTCCTCCTATGCAACTGCAGTAGATATATAATTTTGTTTTCTCCTAATTTCCTCAATGATTTTAGAAATAATTAGATCACTGACCTAACTGGAGTTTATTGTATAATAGTTTACTCATAGCTCAAGGAAGAGAAACAGTTCTCACTCTGGGAATATACCTGACTATGATTTATTAACAACAGAAGATGTAGTTAGGCTGTGTGTACTTGTGTGACATAGCCACTCTGAGTCCTGGCCTTTTGTCCTGATCCAGAGTTATGCTAAGATATCACATATGAGTTTCATCCAAGGGCTGACTAGCTCTGCCTCCATTTATGTGTCTTTAGATTTGAGAGAAAACAAGCTCTTCTGGCATGTTAATGAATGCAGGTTGGGCCAGGTGCCGGTGCTCAACTGAGTTGGTCTCATTTCTTCGATGCTTAATAGTTGTATAAATGACTTATTTTTGGGCTATCCTCCCTTCTCTCTGGGATCAGAAGGAACATGCTAAGCCTGTCTCATTCCACAGCTTGACTGGTAACACAGAGAGGTGGACCCACTAAGGAATATTTCAACTATATTTCATCTTATGTAAACTATATTTCAACTCTATTTAATCTTTTCTTATATAAACTATCCACACCCACAAATGATAAGCACAAAACCACTAAAAATGAGAAATCCTAACAAAATCGAAAACAAGGACACAGAAAATATTTGGTGGTTATATAGAAAGAATAATTTTCCTTGCTACATCAAAGGAAGCATAGAGAATCCAGACTAGAAACATTGCTATAATTTTTTTTAACACTGTTCCAAGTTGCACACAGGTGGGTGGAACAGTTTTCTAGGATGAATTAAAGTCAGTTTCATCGCAGGAAAGTTAATTGAAATCCAGTCACTTAGTCTTTTCTCCTTCTGTGTGGCAGACATTAATGGGAATTTCCCCTTAGGAGGTCTAGTCCAAAGAAACCTAGGGCCAAATGTATTGGTACTTTGGGAAGGTCACATTTGTTTGGACCACACCAAATTATATGGTTATGGCCCCATGGAGGAAACACCAGAAGAAAGTGGTTTTTCCCCAAGTATCCCACTACCTAATTTCCCTGCATTTTTCTTTATCTCCATTTTTTAGTTCCAAGTAGGTCCCTTACAAGTGTGCAACCCCTGAATATCTTAGCGTTGCATTCAATGGACACCAGTCCCCATTACAAATTCACGCCTACACTTTCTCTCTGGGGAACACATAAGAGCACAACTGGTCACAACTGCTATGGCCAAGACAAGGATGACTGTGGGCTACTTCTATCTCTGAGGTATCTGCCAGCATTCAGATTCAGAACACTTAGGGAAATCATCAAGTCTTGGCCAGTTCCAAGCTTAAGAAACACCAAATAAAAGAGGCATTTGTACAAACAAAACAAGAACAGAAGGATGATAAATGAAACTGAAGAACTTCATTAGACATAGTTTGCTTTTTTAAACGTGCTAAATTCAACATATAACCTGCTTTTCTAAATAATATTATTTTTCCAGCTACATGTACAATCATTTTTAACATTCATTTTTCTCTCCCCTCCTCCCTGCTCCCCCCCCCATAACCTTCCTTCCTGAGGTGGGAAATAATTTCATCCAGGTTGCACATCAACATAGAACTTCCTGAGCTATCCTGCTTGTCTGGGATTCTCTCTGGCTTTCCTTTTATGCTCTTCTGTGCACTTTTAAAAAAAGTTCCAAAATCCTCAATTTGAATGACAAAAAAGAGAATATTTCCACATATACAGCAGGACACAAAAAGAAGATTCTATATAAACTGACAATCTCTTTTTTGTATCATTAGTTTTTTTTAAGTATGTAATTAAGTTCTACATGCTACTTTAGAAATTTCTGCTTGTCTTCCTTCTGAATATTCTTTTCTGTGCATTTAAAATTGTTTTAAGGGTCTGTTATTTTTGCTATGGCTAACCTCCCCTATTCCTGCTCTTTTCCCTCCTACTACAGCACCCTCTCCTTAAAATTAAGCAAAAGAAAGAGAAAAAAACCTTTGTGGCAAAGAAACATAGTCAAACAAAGCCTATCCAGGGTGGGGAGCCTGGGGCCTCGAGACCACATGTGGCCCTTTAGGTCCTCAAGTGTATCCCTTCGACAGAATCCAAATTTGACAAAACAAATCCTCTTTGTTCTGTAAAACTTGGACTTGGTCAAAAGGCAGCACCCAAGGACCTAGAAGGCCACATGCAGCCTCAAGGCTGCAGGTTCCCCACCCCTGGTCTATAGAGTGGCAAAGTCCACAAAAGTATCTTTCAGCAACTTGTGTTCATCACCTCTTTGTCAGGAGATGCGTAACATCCCAAGTCCTCTGGGGATATGGTTGGTCATTGTATGGATCAGAGTCTCTAAGGCTTTCCAAATTCTCTTTTACAATATTGTTGGACTTGTATGGCTTGTTCTCCTGGTTCTGTTCACTTCACTCTGCATCACTCCAATCTACCCAGGATTCTCTGAAATCATCTCTTTTGTCAGAGTGTGTGGCAGAGTAAGTGCTCAACAAACATTTGTTGTTAACTTGAATTTTTATAATACAATAATATGTCATTATATACTATAATTTATTCAGCCATTCCCAACATCCAAGAGGCAAGCCAAGCCACTCCCTTGGATTTTTGTTCTTTGCATTCCTTTGTTTTCCCCCCTTTTAATCTCTGCTTCAACACCAGGAAGTTTGTTTTCCTTGTGACTCTTTCCTCCCTTGGTCTTACTCTCCTTAACCCTCCTTTTGTTGCTCAGTTATTTTTCAGTTGTGTCTGACTCTTCAAGATCCCATTTGAGGTTTTCCTGGCAAAGATCCTGGATTGATTGGCTATTTTCTTCTCCAGCTCATTTTATAGAGGAGGAAACTGAGGCAAGCAGGGTTGTGACTTGCCCAAGGTCACATGGCTAAGAAGTATCTAAAGCTGGATTTGAACTCAGGAAGATTAGTCTTCCTGACTTCATATTCAGTACTCTACTGTGTCACTAGTTGCCCATTCTTAACCTTCCCCTCACCCCCCAAACATACCATCATACCTTCTTATTTTCTTGAGTTGAGTATATTTAGACATTACTGGGTGTGTGTGTGTGTGTGTGTGTGTGTGTGTGTTCAGTTTTCCATTGTCCTGCTCAGCTCAAAGGGAGATTCATGCGATGCCCACTCTGATCTCCCATATTCCAGCACTGTTCACGTGCCGCAGGAATGACTCTATCCTATAGGACTATATTGTTTTTACTCAATGGATTACTTTTATTCTCCCTTTCACATTCTCTGACCAGAACTGACCCACCCCTAGGAACTTGGGCCATCTTCCTTCATTCCCTCAATGCCCTTTGAAGACAGAAAGGTTATGAAGGAACACTTGTTTCTTCTTCTTCCCCAAGTCCTTCTCGTTAGAATATTAACATTTCAATATCATACACCTCTTTCCAATTGTTAAAAAATTATCTTTCTTGGTTCCTGTAGACTCATATTTATATTTCAAAGTTCCTACTTGGCTCATTATTTCATCAGAAATAATGCTTACAAGTCCTCTGTTCCATTAAAAATCCACAGTTTTCCCTGTAGGATTATACATAGCTTTGAAGCAGAAGCGATTTTTGCGTGTTGTAATCCTACATCTTTAGCCTTTTGGAATATTATATTCCCTTTCATTTATAGTAGAAACTACTAGGACTTGTGTGATCCTGACTGCAGTTTATTGGAAGTTGAGCTCCTTCCTTCTTGCTGGCAGTATTTTTTCTTTGATGTGGGAGCTCTGGATTTTGGCTATGAGCATTCTTGGAACTTTTCCTTTGGAACATTTTTTTTCTAGTAGGTAAGAGGTAGATTCTCTTTATCTTTGCAATGTTTTGTTAAGTGTCTTACAGATGCACACATATAATAAATGGGAGACTTTTTCCTAGTAGGCAAGGAGGCTGAGCCCAAATAAGACTTTAATTCTCATTGACCAACTTTGAAATAGGAAGTGATCACTAGTAAGAAGATATATGCCAGGCTCTGTGCTAGGGACTCATGCTACAAAGACATAAATAAATAGTTCCAGGCTTCAAGAAGCTCACATTTTACCAGGAAGATAACACTTGCATAAATTAGCGAGCTGTTAATAAAGAGGACTATTGTACCCCACTGTGTCTTGATAGCAATGTTGGAATTCCTCATAGTCAAGGTTAGAGGCCGCTTAGCACTCAGTACAAGATGGCTAAGAAGGTTAAGCCAACGGAGAAGGGAGACTGAAGTAGTAGGTAGGGAACCTATGTTTGCAGGTGTCCCTCATCAAAGAGCTATTTCTGCTTTCTGGCCTTGAAAGACTATTAGTAGAAATGGCTTTCTGAGGAAATTCTCTCCTCACCTGTGCACACTGGTAGACTCCTGGGCCTGGTGCTTCCTTTATTCTAAGGATGACTGTCCCTTCAAACCCCCACCTTTTTCTAGCACAGCACTAATCCAGTTAAAGAAACAAGTTCCCTCAACTCAGGCAGACCCTTCTCTAATTGAATTATGGAAAACTGGACTCAGGTTCAGGAATGCGAAGTTAATAGCTCTTACTTGCTGCTAAGCACAATATTAAGCAGACTTCAGAGGTATAGAGCCTAGACTTTGGGACAGAGAGTTGGAAGGAGTTGGCCTGACTCTTAAGGGGTCAAACATTGGCAATGTGCTCTCTCATTTTATAGATGAGGAAAGGGAGGCAACAGGGTTAAGTGACTTGCCAAGATTCACACACCTAGTAAGTGTCTAAGGCCAGATTTGAACTGACTCCAGGCCCAGTGTTAGCTGCCCTCCAGGGCAAGAGGGAGACTTTATTTAAGTCAAATTTTTATCCTAGCACAGCATTTCCCAGTCAGCTATTTCAGGTAAGTAGTCGCCAAATGTTTTTCATTGCTCATCCCTATCAGTAAAAAGTTTGATACACACACACACATATTTATATATACACATATATTGTGTGTATATATAAGTTATATAATTTGTATTACTTATGTACAATATAAAACAAAACCCCCCAAAATGGAAATCTACAAAGGAAGAGATAAAGGTAAAAATAATGTATGATCTTACAGTAAATAGGGAGTCACTGGAGTTGATCGAGTGTGGGAGTGACATGGTCTGACCTGTACTTTATGAAAATCATTTTAGCATCTATCTGCAGGATGCACTAGAGGCTAACCCTACCAGTATTAATTCTCTCAAGGCACTCTGTTTTGCATGGCCATGCAGTGAAGCTTGGAGGCTTAAGTTTCTGACAAAGTCACACAATAGGAAGTCCCTGAAACTGGACATGGATCTAGGCCTCCTGGCTCCAACACTACCTTTCAAAGAACTGTGCATCATTCTTCACTCTCAGCCTTAGACACTGGTGTCGACTGTGAAATAAACAAGAACATAGATGGTGTTTTATAAAGCTTTATTGCAAGATGAGTTTAGATACTGCTGAAGAGATCACAGCATTGCGTTGCATATATCAAAAAGTTTGGGACGTGAGTCTCAATTCAGATTTCCCAGTTGGACTCTATGTTGTCAAGAAAAGCAAGATGGCAATTTCCTAGGTGGGGCATATTGGAAGAAAAAGAACACGGACTTCAGAACATTGAAAATGCCTCTTGGTTCATCTCCACATGGGATCAGTGTGTCCAAATGGCTCAGGAGACAATTATGGACATGCTGGTGGGCTAACAAATTCTCAAACACTGTTTCAAGTTCTTTATAGAGTCACGTGTCAGAATGACAACAGCAAAAGCAACTTTACAGACAACTTCACATTAAAAACAATCAAAAACCTTTACCTAAGATGAGTAAACAACAGCAGTAACAAAGACCATGATGGGGTCCGCAGTGACCAGAGGCACACAGGGTATTACCTTTTAACATGCGAGGCTTGTTTTAAATTACAGTTCACAGAATAACACTGCCAAGAAGTCTGTTTTATATGATGAGTAGTGACATTTACACAACTGTACAGCTTTTCTCTTTTTACCTTTCCTTAAAGCATCTTTTTCTGCTTCACAACTGTTAATTTTATTTTTTACAAACTTCAGCTCCCAGAACAAAAAACAAACAGACACTGAGTCTGCCTGAAGGCCCTCCCCCAAAAGGAGAAAGTCCTTAGGCCTTGGACGACCTCTTCCCATGAGGCTTCTAGACTTCTGGTCTCTACATGTGGCCCGTCAGCCACATGGAGCCTTTGAGCACCTCTTGGGCCTCCAGCGGTGAAGACACATTCCAAATGAGGAGACAGTGATTTTCTTCTTTTTTTCCATCTATCATAACAGAGCTTTATTTACACACAGCCCTCCCTCATAGGTGTCCCTTGTTTAAGGGGAACTCACTTGGTGTCAATCCAAACTTACAGGAAATATGAAATTCAAGAAACAATTCTTTTAAGCAGGCCCCTATAATCCTCTGTGCTGATGACAAAAAAAGATTTCTATTTTATTTCATTTTATTTACAACAAAGAATTTACAAAGAATGAAGAAAGAGAAAAAGTGTAAACACCCCTATAAATGTAAAATGTGCCAAGAAAGGCAGAAAAATGGAAAATCCTTGGATGGTGGAGATAGGGTAGAAGACAACAGAGAGCAACGCACAAGCTAAAGCCCTGCGGGACCTATGCACAGCCTAAAGCTGTGGGGCTCCGTAGCTTAGGATCTTCAGTCTAACTGAGAGTATGTGACTAGGCTGAGGGTTCACCTTATGGACCACCTTGAGAGGAGGTCAGGAAGTCAACAGGGCACTTCTCTTTCTCATTGAGTTTTCACCTAAAGGCTACACAGTTCCTGGTACAGCATTTGTACTGTGTAATGTTCTAAATAATTTTCTTTGCATCATAGATTCAGAGCCAGAACCCACTCCCTCATTTTACAGAGGAGAAAACCAAGTCCCAGAAAGCCTATGGGACTTGCTCAAAGTTACACCAGCACCCTGTGTCAGAGGCAGAATTGAAACCTCAAGCTTCTGTGACCATATCCAGCATTCCTCTTCACTGGACCTTACTGCCTATGGTACACAGTAACAGCAATATTGTACAGTGAAGAAGTCTGAATCACTTAGCTATTCTTAGCCATCCAGTGACCCAAGACAATCTCAAAAAATTCATGATGAAAAACATTATCCATCTCCAGAGAAAGAACCGATGGAGTCTGAAAGCAGTTCAAAGCATACTATTTTTCACTTTATTTTTCTGTGTGTGTGTGTGGGGGGGGGGTGTCTTTTTTTTTTTTGGTCTGTGTTTGCCTTCACAACATGACTGATATGGAAATATGTTTTGCATGATTGCACATGTATAACCTATATCAAATTATTACCATCTCAGGGTGAGGAGAGGGGAAGGAAATAGGAAAAGGAGAATCTGGGACTCAAAATTTTCAAAAATTAATGATAAAAGTTGTTTTTACATACAATTGAGAAAAATAAAATATTATTTTAAAGAAGAAAAAATTGGTTCAAGAGTATTACTGTAGTGTTCTTTATTTAAAAAAAAAAAACAAAACCATGTCCTTACGCCAACTTTTCAAAAACAGAAGCACACTTCCAATGTTACAATGGAAGTCAAAGGGAAAATATGATTTGAATTACAGAAGGCTGCTTTACAGCCTTCTTTTCCCTCCCAAGAGCGTAGTTATTCCAGAAAGTTAGCTCCAAATGTACATTTCGTGGAAACGTGCCAGCACAGATGATCATCTTTCTAGTATGGAGGCAGCAGCTTAAATGTCTGTGTTACTTACGGGAGTACTTCTCATTTGACAGAGATTGTTGCATTCTGTTTTTTCTCGCTAGTGTCTTTGTTTCTTGAGCTGCATCATGGAGTCACTATTTTCCGAGAGCTTCTTGCTGAGCTGATTTCTCCGCTCGTGTCTTCACTGGAATCCCTCTCCTGAAGTGGAGTTGTGGGGCAGGTGGTGGTGATACCATTCGTGGTGCCAGAGGCCATCAAAATTACTTCAAAAGAATTACTGCAAGAAGAATCACCTGAGTGTACTCAGTGCTTTGACCATCTATCCATCCATCCTCCTTCCCATTCTCGCAGCTGTTCTTATATTCCTCAGTTTCCTTTTAACTTGAACTGCCCTCTAGAGAGGCATTTCTGGATGTCAAACGTTGATTTTGAAAACCTTTGTCTTCATGGCCTACATGATTCCAGTAAACATCACTAACAGCAACCATAACAAAATCCAACACAAATCTCATTTTGCCTACCCCATTCAGACAATTGGGAATTTCCCCCCTATAATTTCTGTATCTTGTGGTTATTGACACCTGCCCACCTTTTCCTTTAGCTGTGCTGGTTAGCTCTGGGCTATGTTGGCCAGTTATCCTTGCTTGTACAATTTCTGGGGACTTATTGTCTTGACATGACTTTGCATTTTAATGGTGGACTCTTGGCTGCCAAAGGTGGACAAGAAAAGAGGTGGTTTCTCTGATTTCATAGTTCATGAAACCTAGAAATGTTAAAAACTACCATGTTCCCCAACTAAAAATCAGAATCCTTTCCTTGGACAATCTAGTTGTAGCCCCAGTGAATGAACCAATCACAGGTCTTGCAGAAAAGCAATGGATCTTTCCAAAGGGCAAAATTGTGTGTGTGTGTGTGTGTATACACACATATACATATATGTATCTATATGTATTTACATACATATGTGTACGTATGTATATAATGGACCTGAGAAATCATCTAAATCAAGCTTCTCATTTTACACATGGAGTTCCATAAAGGGGAAATGACATGTTAAAGGACAATTTGTGGAAGATCCAGAACTAGAACCCAAATCATCCGACTCCCAGACCTATGTTGTCCTGTGACTGCAAAGCTGCCTCATCCAATAAACTGCTAATGGAATGAGTCAAACTGAAAAGCTACAGCCATAGCTTAGGTTATGGTGACATGGGGGATGGAGGCTAGCACTTGACAATTCATTTTAATTGGATTAATTTGCCTTGTGGTTGATTTTTGTACTTTGCTTTTTAAGTGGTAGCTCAAAGGCATTCCAGGTTGTGAGCCTGTCCCTTGGCTACCTCTTTAGCTATATAATTAAGCTACAGCTGGTTCCATTCCTCCTTAGGCAGAATTGCCAGTTTAGGCCTAGATCAAACTGCTGTTTCTGATGGTGATCTATGGAGTCCCTCCTCTGAAGGGGACCTATGGACCTGGTGGTGATGCCAATTTTGCTACCACAGGATCCTTGAAAATGACTTCCATTTCTGCTTTGGTTACAGCACAGTAATATTCCTCTCCTCCCTCCCTCGAGATGTAGGAGTATCACTTCAACAGGAATAATGTGAACTGAGCTCTTATCCATAGTGGAACATGTTTCTTGGTTGGATTCTTCAGACATGTATACATTTATCAAATCCATTGCAGTATATTATTTTATAATGGCAGGTTTTATTCCAATTATCCAATCTGTTTAAATTTTAGCCTGTACCTACATGACACCATTGCTACATAGCTATATATAGCTGTTGCTTACCAAGCATTTCCAAAGCATATGGGAGGGAGAGCTCACAGTGGAGTATCAACAGGATTTGAAAAGTTTGCTTTAGATGAAGCTGTTAAACCATTTCTTTATAGTAATACTTTCTAGTATATTATAGTATCTAGAACAGTTAGGTGGTTTCATAGTACACAGAGTTCAGGACCTGGAGGTCAAATCTGGCCTCAGACTTACTATGTGACCCTGAGCAAGTCACTTAAACCTGTTTGCCTCAGTTTCCTCACCTGTAAATAAGCTGGAGAAAGGTGTAGCAAACCACCCCAGTATCTCTGCGAAGAAAACCTTGAATGGGGTCATAAAGAGTCAGACATAACTGAAAAAGACTAAACAACAAAATATAGTGCTACCATGTCCTACTTGCAGTGCTAAGGCACTTTATAGATACCTCATTTGCTCCTCAGAGCAACCCTGGGAGATAGGTACTATTATTAGCACCATTTTACAGTTGAGGAAATTGAGATTAAGTGACTTGCCCCCGGTCCCATGACCAGTAAGCGTCTGAGGCTGGATTTGAACCTGGGTCTAATTGACTCCAGGCTCACTCTCCACTGTACAACTCAGCGGCCTGCCATGTTTCTTCTTTTAAGAAAAGCAACCTATTATGTTCTTAGTACTCATGAAAGCAGTGCCAGTTACTTGGCTCTGATTCCTTTGTGCACCTGATTGATTCTACCCTGGTCAGAAGCCTTACTCAAGCATCCCCTTATCAGGAGGATCACTCTATCTTCATGAAGATAGGGAACATTCTTTCTTGTTGGTTCCCTTGGACTGTGTAGATGCTGAAAAGATGCAGGACAAAGCAAATAGAGTACTAGATTTGAGTTTACCCCTACTTCTGATACTAACTGTATGACTGCTTTTATGGAACAGCCTCTTTGGGTCTCAGTTTCCTTATCTGAAAAACAGAGATAATACTTTTAGCACACACCTCACAGGTTATTGTAAGCTAACTCAAAGGAGATAATTTCATTCAAAGTCCTTTGCAAACCATATGTAAATGTTATCATTGGGGTTAGGGAGCACACCCAAAACTTATCTTTGTAGATGTGTCCAGTTGATAAGGGCCTCACTGCAGGCTCTGATGCTGAGTAAGTGTATGATTATAACTTTGCCTACACACTCACAGAAGCTGCTCCTGGTCTCAGTGGGGAGTTCAGGCCCTGCTCCATATTTGCCTCAGCTGAAAACAAATGACTGATCACCATGTGATCCCAGTTTGGGGCTGTAATCCAGGCTCTTGATGTTAGTGTTAAGCAAAAGCTTCTGGCAGAATATTGATGACTCCCTCTATGCTTGTGTGGGAAGGTGGGCAGAGCCTGGGTAGGTCCCCAGAGGGTCTTTTTGACTTAGAAATGAAAATCTGATCACATTGTTGAGGATCCTTTCTGCTGATTGACTTACTTCATCAAAGATTCCTTTACTGGGAAGGATTAAGGGATGAGGGTGGCTTTGTAAGAGGTTCTCCACAATCTGAGAAAATTGATCTTTAACATGAATACCATTTAAATGAGCCCTTGAAATATTCCCAGATACAACTCCTCCATCATCCTCAATGGTAAAATATGTATGTTACTTCTGACAAGTGCCTGGCCTTTCAGGGCTTTGTCTCTATACGTGCTGGGGGTCATCAATGAAGGGCCCAAGGGATAACCTAAAGGTTTATTCAAAAACAATATTTGAAGAGTGGGATGTACCAGGAGGACCCAATGAAAGACAAAAAAAGTTCCCTTATGCAACCAAATGCAGCCCTAAAGGGGTCACCACAACAAAGTGTGTGTAACGGGAAGCTAAGGGACCTAAAACAAATCTATCCAATGAGATCAGATCCTTTAAAGCATCAGAAATCAAGGGGATCCAGAGAACTTGGAAAAGCAGAAATTGTGTGGGTTTGGAGTCAGGGGATCTGGGCTCATGTGCCAGTTCCATCACTTCTCAGTTTCCTCATCAGTAAAACAAGGGAATTGCATTAGACAGCCTCTGGGCTGTAATTATGTAATCACACAACTCCATTGGCTGGTACCTGTTGAAAGAGAGGTTTAAACCAACTAGCTAAATTGAGCTGGGAACATGAAAACAATTATTTAAACCTTGGAAAATGATGTCACCTTGTCGTTATTTTTGTTTAGTGATGCAAAGCAAGTGGCTTCTCCTCCCTCCCCCAACTGGGTGATTAAAACAAAACAATCAATTCTCTGTTTTATTCTTAGACTGATATCCTTATTGCATTTGATAGTGATGTCCATCCAGGTCTCTGTTGTACTGTAGAAAGAGCCAGAGGGTGACCTGTTGGGAAAAACCTTAGATTTCAATTCCAGCATTTATTAGTTTGTGGGTATCTCATGACCTAGATAGAGCGTTGGGTCTGGAGTCAGGAAGATTCATTTTCCTGAGTTCAAATCTGGCCTTAGACACTAGCTGTTTGATGCTTAACCCTGTTTACCTCAGTTTCCTAATTTGTTAAATGATCTGGAAAAGGAAATGGCAAACCACTCCAGTATCTTTGCCAAGAAAACCCCAAATGGGTCACAAAGACTTGGGCATAACTGAAATGTCTGAACAAGAATAAATCTGATGATAACTGTACATCTCAACACCCTGCATGGATTTATAAGATCCTGAGAGTTGGAAGAGATTATAATGATCCAGTCCAATTTACTATTTTAAAGAGAAGGAAAACGAGTATAGTTGGTGGCACAGACACCAGCGGGCATTAGGGTTTAGCATATTTAGGGGTAAGGCACAGCTACTAATAACCCAGGTTTCCTGGGCATTTCTTCAGCATTCTTTACGCTTCATACCATATGAAGAGGAGAAAAAACTGGGTCAATTAATAATGAAGCAAAAACTTCTTAAACCCCCCCAAAGGTTATAAACAAATAAAACCCAGATCTTGTCTTGCTTAGCAGAGAGTTGCCTTCTAACTCCTCTTTTGTTGCCTATTTAAAACAGTTCTTTTTATTTTAATCATATACCAAGAAAAGGTGAGAAAAAGGTATCTTGGGTGCTCTATATTTGAATGTAGGGAATAGAAGGAGTTTTTCACATGTGGAAAATTCAAGGTGCAATTCATTTTCTATACTTAATCCTTTTCAAAGCACTATTAGAGAGTTTCTTAGGGGCTAACCCAGCTCTGCCCACCAAAGCAATACCCAAAGAGAAAGATTCAGAATTAATGATGATCCTGACCAGAGAGGAGAAAAGGCAAAAGGGAAAGGATATTCTCATTCTAAATCCATTCACCTTGAAGACAGAGACTAGACTTGTGATTTCATTGGTATAAAGAATGCCCAGGTGAGGAAAGTCCCTCTACCAATGCAGGTTGGCACCCTCTGTATAACTTAGGGTCTTAATTATCTAGGGCACTGAGAGGTTGAGTCAGCATACCCAAGGTAACATGCCTGTGGGTCTCAGAGGCAGGACCTACCTCACCAAGTTGTTTTAAGGATGATTGTGATAATGGATAGTGAAGTGCTTTGTAAATCAGAGAGCACTCACTACTAGAGAGCAAGCATGAGTCATTATTTCAGGTGGGAGAGGAGGAGGAGGAGGTTCAGGGCATTCAGTCTCCTTAACTATGATTGTTATATACACTTTAACTCAAAGACTTCTTACTTTGGGGAGCTTTGTTTTCCTACAGAATTCTCTACCAATGAACCTTTTTAGATCCAAGGTAAAGTTAAATAAATGGGCTCACGTTTGCACTGAGAATAATTAACAGTAGGTCAGGATGGGTCTTTGGTATTTTTTATAAATTCTATGTTTTTACTGTCACATGCTATATCTCTTTTTAAACCCCTTTTTCTCTGAGTCAATATTTTTGTACATGGAAAGAAGATACTTAAAGGATTAAATTGTCCTTTCCCTCACCCACCAAAAAGGCTAAGTTGTGAGCTTGTGTGACCAACCAAAAAGAGTGCTGTTTCCCATGGAGCTCCTGTATCCAATGACACTTGAGTAGGGCCAGGTGAGTAGGAGACACTGGGAACAGGTAAAAACACATCCTTGTTTTCAAAATTATACTGGGAAAGCACAGGAAGGAAAGCCTTTCATAAACTTTAAAGCACTATGTTCATCTGAATTATGTTAGGATTTAGATTTGTACAGATTCACACAATCATGGCTTTTTGACATTTTTTTCTACTGTTGTAGACAAAAATCAAACACAAATGGTCTTTTGTCTTATTCCCAAACCCCTCAGGGAGTGCCATTTGCCAGTCTCAGTCAGCCATCCAACCTTATCATAGGGCCTAGAGTTGGAGAGACAGTGTAGGCCCCTGCAAAGAATCCTGAATTTAGCTGCAAGCATCTGGCTTTGAATCCTCCTTCTGTTACTCACTGGTTGTATGGTCTTAGGTGTTATGTCATTTCTCTAGGTTTCATTTTTCTTCTCTGAAAAAAGTTGGGTTAGACTAGGTGGTCTCAGATGTTCTAAAATTTAAAACAGGAAAGGACTTTAGAGAGCTTAAACAATTTGGCCAAGAACACACAGGTGGAAAATATCCCAGCTGGGATCTGAACTGATATGCTTTCACTAAATCCCAGGAGCTTTCTACTATACCCAATCCTAACTGCACAATGCCTCTTCCCTAGTTTTCATGTAGAAATTAATTTCTCTGGTTTCTTTTTGTTTTTCTTTTATTCTTAAAAAAATCCTTTAAATAAATTAACTCTGAAGAGGAATATTGAAGTATTCAGACACTGCCTTCTGAATGTAAGCTGTGCTGTCATGAGAAAGATTCTGTTTTCAGTCATGAATGTGGCATTTGGAGTCTCAAAAGCTAACCAAGCAACCTAACCCCTGATCCACCTTCTTTTCACCACCACAAAGCTCTCCTCTCTCTACCAAGCAGGCCCATCATGCCGCTTATGGCTGGGGCTTATAGCAAATTACCAAACCATAAGCAAAGCAACACGCAACACCTTTGCTTTAGAACCTTGATGTTAATAAATAGTAATATCTTGGGTTTTTTTCTTCTTAAATAAGGAACATAATTAAATAAAACTTGTTTTTTCATAGTACTCAGGCCTATTCCATGACTTTTACAGTATTTAGGTCATCCTGGAGCATACATTTCATAAACTATTTGACAAATGGTTGCTTTAAAAAAATTCCACCTATCTCCCAACAAAGTGGAATGCAGGAAAGATACATTCACTGATGCCTATGAGCGGAACATTAGCTTTAGTTTTCAGGGGAAAGATTATGTCTTCTAAATGCATTCTCAATATCCTTAAAGTCAGGCCTATAAACAGGTCAAATCTATCTGGAAAGTGAAACAATGATGGATCTGTAATTTAATGATGTTAGACACGACTGATCTATTGGCTCCACCACTGGTCCCAAATAATAGAAAAGGGTTCTGCCCTTAAGAAATTCCCAAGAGGGTGATTTCCACTCCAGTCCCCTGCCATTTCTACCACCACCCTGCCTTGGTCTGGTTCCTGATAGGCTAATGGTTAAAACTGACTAAAAACTATAAAAAATTCCTTGTCAAAAGGACCTTTGTACAGCTTCCACATGGATAGCTCTCTCAGGTAACTTAGTTAAGTGACATTGCTCTGAAGGCTTTTTTTTTTTTTTTTTTGGTTGCACACACTCACTGAGTGCTCCCAAATGACCACAGCATTTGATCTGGTGGTCCTGTACACTACTTAACATTTTTAAAAAAATTTTTTTGTTAGTATTTTTTTTTGAAAGAATGAAACTGGAAGGACCCCAAGTAAAGTTTCAGTTTCAGACAGCCAGAATTGTGGGAAGGAGGGGAAGAAGTCCTTTATGGGGGTATGTCAAAGCACTTTATTTCATACAAGTTCAACCATTACGGTAAAGCCATGGACTGGAGGGAGCTCAGTGGAGTGGGACAGATCACTTTAACCACTATGGGGTCCAGTAAGGTGGCACAGAAGACACTCTCAATGCTAATGTTCATCATTATAAGAATCTGAAAATTCTTCCTGCTTTATGAAATCAGAAGTATTAACAACTCATCTCAGGGCTACTTCCTTCATTTGTTTATCGTTTTTTCCCCCACCATGGACTACCCCAAAGCAAATCTAAAAGGCCTTTGAAGACTCCCTATTCATTGCAACGATCTTTGTTCTAAGACACAAGACTCCAAAGAAGGATCACAGACTAGACGAATATTAAGGACTTTATCCAGGTGAAGGGAACCAATAATATCACTGAACTCTATTTATTTAATATTTGAAATGTGGCGTGCATTTCTGAATTTGCATAAACATTTACAACATCTAGAATTCCCGAAGCAGACATCTGGGCTTTCTCTAGTGTGCAGCTTTTCACTTCTGATCCAGATACACTGGTGTTGTATAGACCCTGTCTTACATGAGTACACAACACATCATGGGAGTGGTAACAGAAGACATTTATATCTGGGAGGCCTGCTGCCTACACTGAAAAGATGTCACATGTCAGAGCTTTTGAATCAAATCACAGAGAAAACCAACATGAACAGAGCTGACATGGTAAAGAGGTGAGGCAAAGGAGATGTGTGGTACCCATGCTCATCTATACTGAGAGAACAAGCTGTGTGAAGTTGCCTAGAAATACAGACACTCCTTTTCATAACTGGTTGATTTTTGTGGGGCATGGGGATGCCCCCTTTTATCCCAGCTATACATTTTGTAACAATTAAACCACATGGGCCACTATGTTGTGCACCCACAGACCCGGGGAGGGGCCATCCGGAAGAGTTTATCTTGATCTTGGGGAGGAGAGAGTTCTTGTTATCGCCTCTGCTGATGTCACAGCTGCATTTCTGAAGTGCTGACGAGGCCTAGTGCTCTGGCTTCTTCTGGGGTTAGACCACTCTTCAGAGTTCTTCTTACTACAGTGCCATGGAAACCCCAGGCATGGGAAGACAACAAAAAAAAACCAGGTGATTAAAAGTACAATCCTAGGTTAGTTGGTAGACCATATTGCTTTCTAAGCAGATTACAAAGACAGACTATAATGCCCATAGGTTTGAATAATCTTATAACCTTTTCAGAAAATCATCTTCCCCCTGCCTGCCACCCTATACTTTGCTCCTACAAAAATGCCTTTGACTAGCAGGGTTAGAAGCGGGTATGGGTGTCTGTCTATATGGCCCACGGCAGAAAAACATTACAGATGCACTATTGCGTTTTGTAATTGACATTGAATTCTGCCACTAGAAAGACAGTTACTCCTCGTAGCTGTTCACAGCTATAGGTTCTCTCTCTTTTTTTAAATCTACCATAACAGGCAACAACTTCCAGACTCAGAGTAGGGCAGAGAGAGGATGGAAAACAAGGGAGTACTGACTTAACCTGTTTTCTTCTGTTATCCTTCCTTTTATCCACTCCATGAAGAAGACATTCAGCCTACAGTGATATCCCTGAATATTGGACATCTCTCTGGTAAGATGTCCAACCCCAATTAAGGCAAGGGAATAAGCATTTATATAATGCCTACTTTGTGCCAGGCACTGTGCTAAGTGCTTCTTAAAAAATTTCATTTGATCCTCACAACAGCCCTATGAGGTAGGTGTTGTTATTCCCATTTTACAGTTGAGGAAACCGAGGCAAACCAGGGTAACAGACAGGGAGTGTATGAGGTCATATTTGAACTCAGGTCTTCCTAACTCCGGGGCTAGCCCTTCATCTACTGTGCCACCTAGCTGCCTCAGTTAATTAATTAACAAGGTACACTACTGCTGGCACATTTATCGGGTGAAAATGCCTCTTAAGAGTGAGTTTAGAATCAAAGAACCAACCACAGGTATAAACTAGATGGGAACAACTTCTAAATACTTTTATGGAATCTACCAATCAGAAGCATACACTAAGTAAGGACAACCTAATTAATCAAGTTGGGAAGGAATGAAGTGCTTCAGTCATTAACAGAAATCTGATGGAGAAATGTACTGGGATTGGTTGAAAGAATGAGATCCACTTCTGGATGTATGTATACTAGAGGAGAAGATTCTATCTAAAGGATTCCAGCAACTGCTTCCAGAATCAAGCTTTGGGAGCTCTTTGAGAAAGGTAAACTCTTTTGCCTCCACCTGCGCAAAGCAAAGTTGGAAGTGGGATTGCAGTAAGCACAGAGGAAGCAGCATACTTTCCCTTCGCCCTGCCCCACCCCCCTCCTGTGACCATGCCAAATAATACATCTAGGACAAATGAGGCACACTGAGGAAAAGGCAGCTTTGGAGACGTCACCTCTTCAGCTCTAGGATTCTCCACCCCAACCCCTGGAACCCAAGAGAAAGGTATATCTGGAAGAATTTTATGGAGACCCAAAAAAGGATAAAAGAACTTCTAAAAGCCAGGAAATGGGAGTTATGTTTGATCATGTGTTCTCTAAACTTTCTAATAGTCTCAGCATATACTCATGTGAGAGTATATCGTACTCTCAGAGTATATTGTTTTAAGGGGGATATTTTGTAAATATTCCTAACTAAAAGCTATTCAACTCTTGCTGGCTAACTGATATCAACTGGATAATTAATGGAGAGCACACTAGCTGTGTAACTCAGTGAGCTACAATATTAGAAAAAACAGCCAGACCTTCAGGATTAGCCCTATAACCTGGGGAATTGGGGGGACTGGAAATGCTCATCCTTCCTTTGGGAACCTGACTAACCAATCTGAGTTGTAGAGCGCATCCTCAGGTACATATGTTAGACAACACTTTACACCCAGTTTCCCATCAGTGCTGTGCGAGCACACAGAATAAATGCAAGAGCATCAAGGAAACAACTTGTTCAGACATCAGAGAGGCTTTGAGCCAGAAAATGGTCTTTAGGGCATTTAAATCACTCCTTCCAAAAGTCCAGGAGGGAAAACTCTTATGTAGTTCTTGTAACATAAATGTAGATTGTGTTTTGAAAGACTATAGTAAATGTTACTAATACGTAGTTTATATACACTATGCTTAGGAGCACCTGGCTACAAACTGGAAGATTACTGTGTATTAATTGTTCAAAGGTACAGATGTAAATAACATCCCTTGGTAACAATATGTTTTTTCGGATGGGCTCAGTGGGCTACAAATACCCAAAACTATCAGGAACAGAGAATTCATCATGCTCAGGCTTTTCTTTAAGGGCCATGGAAGAGTAGTCGTTTTCCTTTAGATCCCTGCATCCCTCCCTCTTTCCTTTAAGCTTATGTTTTAAGAATGTTCATGTCTTAGCTTAACCATGCTTATAACTTGTGTTGTGTGGTAATCACTCAAAAAGAAAAGGAACTGATAAGTTACTTCCAACTATAGTGTTTATGCCTAATAGTAGCTTCCTGTATTTGTCCCTCTTGAAGTTATCTGATAATCAATTTTCTGAAACAGTATGGATCCTTGTTTTCATCGTTCAGTCCTGTGCAACTCTTCTTGACTCCATTTGGGGTTTTCTTGGTAAAGATGCTGGAGCAGTTTGCCGTTTTCTTCTCTAGCTCATCTTACAAATGAGGAAACTGAGGCAAACAGTGACTTGCCAAGGGTCACACAGTAAGTGTCTGAGGCCATTTGTGGAAGATGAGTTTTCCTAATTCCAAGCCCAGTGCTCTATGCATTGCGCCACGTATCAGCCCCATACGAAACTCCTTTGGCAGATATCATCAGTCATAGCCTGTGGGGGAGCTATGTAGGGGAGGACTATGCTTACCTGACCCCTCACACTAAATGATGGCCCTGAAACTCAGGCATTTTCCTTCTTTGCTTTAGACTCCTAGAAGCTATAACAATCTCTTCTTCTTTCTTTGCCGTTAAACTCTAGATGTATGTCTAACTTGACTAGACATAATATTTTGGCTCTTAAAGGTCTTGTCTCAAGGCAGATTACGTTTAATTGAGTAATGGAATGCATTCTATGCAGTGGCAATAAAAGGAAAACTTTCTAATGACCTTCTATGTTCTTTAAGCAATCCTTAAAGCATTTGTTGAAGAAATAGACTTTAATAGGTTAGAATAGGATAAAAATACCTCCTCATTCTTAACAAGAAAGGCCTGCCGAGATCTCGTAACTAAGACACAAAATACTGCCTTAAGAAGGTCAAGAGGGCGTAACTTACTGTACTGTAAGGCATCTTAAATTTAATTAAATTTAGCTATCTCAGTAGAAGGTAGACTACAGATGTCCATGAATGGTAATCTTAGTTCATTTAATGGAAAATGCCTGGTCAAATAAGTAGAGAAGGAAACTTCACAGATCCAAGGGCATTTTTGAATGCTCGCTCCACTCTGGGCACACACTGAGAAAATGTTTGGCACTTGGGTTCACATGGCGTTCAAGCATCATCATGACAGCAATGTTCTGTTTATTTAAATAAATGGAAAAAATATCTGATTACAACATGGTCTCTTTTAATAGTAAAATTTCCTAAGCCTTACCAAAAATAGGGGTATGTGGGTCAGACTTGATTCACTTGCACAGGTTTAAATGGCAATTAGACCAAAACCTCTCCAGTTTCATTACCAAGAAAACCCAAAATGGGGTCACAGAAGTATAACACAACTGAACAGCAATATTTTCTAGGTATTTTATCCACATAATCTCCCTGAGAAGCTGATGGCTTTATCCCTCCAATATTCCTCCATGCTTACACTTAATCCCAGTCCTCATACTTGTACAACCCATTCAATTTCAACCCTATATTTGACAGATAGACCTTACTATCCACTTATGTCCTGGTCAATTATTTTATCCCATCAGTTGTATGTTCATGCAGGTGTTATGGGTCAATACTGTATGATTTCAATTGTCTGATTGGCTTTTAACATACATTTGAGAAAGGGAACTGGAGGACAGTAACAGTGCTTGTCAGGCCCTACCACAACTGAATGCAAGCTATTCTGTGCTCAGGAAATTCTCTTGCTCCTGCTGAAAATGAAAAAGTCGAAGTCTACACCAGAAGCACAGCCTTTTTTCTCTGTCTATAAAGTAACTAGTATGGATTTACTGCTTTGTGTAACCTTGACCTACAAAGGAATAAAATACATTGTTTTGGAGAAAGAAGTGGAAACTGCTGAAGTTAAACTCAGATCATCAGTATTAAGAGTTTTCTTAATGGGATTTGTGGGCAGATTCCTGGATAGCATCAAATACTACTGGAAAGAAAGGGTGGTGGTAACTGAAATGGGTTGGGAGACTGGTGGGGCAGGAAAGTGAAAGAAAGATATTGCCCAGTGAGGACCTTCTGTTTTCTCTAAAGGATTTCTCAGACTCCATCATTCTCTCCCTTTAGGAAATTCTACTCTTCAGATGTCACTGTTGCATTCCTCAACACTATATGAAAGGAGAAAGTCAAAGGCATGCCGGCTCAAATATATTTTGCTTATGTGAAATAAATGTAAAAGACAGGCCATATGGCCTCCAGGCTTTTATAAAGGAAATTCAATAAAGAACAGTGATTAATGGAGTGACAGAAGGCATCACTGTATAGTAGAAAAAGCACTGGCTCTCAAGACAGGGGTCTCAGGTTCAAATCCTTCCTCTGCCACTTACTGCCCAGGTGACCTTGGACAAATCACTTCATCCACTTCAACCTCACTTTCATTAGTAAAATCAGAGTCAGACTCAAGGGCCTCTGACGTCCTCTTTCAACTTCAGATCTGTGATCCCCTGAATTGAGATGTCAGACATTCTCAAACAGCAGTCCTAGAGGTCACCTAACCCATTTCATAGATATGGAAACTGAGGCCCTGACATGCGATGTGACTGACATTGGTCGTAAGGGTCTGCTGGTTATATAACAAGCCAATCAGAGAGCAGAGACTGGAGTTTGGCCAGGAGCAAACGTAACCGAGGAAGATCAATCAGAAACTAACTGGACTGGATGAAAAAAATCAACAACAGTTGGAAAAAAAGAGGATTTATTAGAGTGATTTGGATGCCCTTCTATGTCTCTAAATTGAACAAGTTTTTGACTTTTCAACAGGATGTCTGGCACTGTGTAGGTAGAGCCATAAGCTTCAAATCCAAAAGCAGACATTTAATTATCTTAGCAGCCCTCAAATTGTTTTCATATCATAAATTCCTGGGTTACTGGAAGGATACTGTTCAGTTTCTTGGAAATGGTGTGAATACTTCTTGTTAAAGCGTTAAATGATTCTCTCTTCCAGACAAATGAGTTTATAGCCAGACTGTTTGTGTCATTCATTATCTACTTCATTATCCATTTACCTCAGTGCCACTGTTCAGCAACTAAAGGCAATGAACTGAAGCCTGAGGCCCTGAACTATGGAACTTTACATTCATTTTTCAGTTGTTTTCGATTCACCGAAACATCATGTTGAGACTTTGAAAGGCTGGAATTTATCAATCACATATTACAAAGGAAATCGGGGTCAACCTAAACTTTTACTGGGTCCTGAGTTTTTCTTGGTTTCCACTACACTCAAATTAAAACCAGCTCTATGGAAATAAACAATTTCGCTGAGTGAAATGTGCTTGGTCAGATGAAACAATAGATGACTCTTTTGTGCAAGTAAGGAAGAAAACTGATAAAACAGAGAATTGTCTTAGGGAAAGGCAAACCACAGGCATGTGGGAACTAGATCATGGAATCTTAAGAGCCGGAAGGGGCCATCTGGTCCAACCTCCCACCCAGTGCAGAAAACTCCTGTGCGCTAACATAGGATCTCTTTGAGCACAGAACAAAAGAGAATTTGGAGAGTTAGGTCATGCTTTTCTTAAATGGATCATATCTTTATTAAAAGACCAAGTAAGAAAACCAAACCTTATAAATAATGTTTACTGGTACGTTTTTATAATACCCATTCAAAGTGATATCTAAAGAACCAAAACTTCTGATGGCTCACTAGGAACTCTACGGCAGACGTTACTCGTGACTATGTTTAAGTCCAAGAAGGTCACAACATGCCAATGAATTGATTAGGGCTCTATTTTTCCCAAATAGCATTTAGTGCCATGAAATGGTTATTGCAACTTTCAGCATGCCTAATGATAAACTAAAAGATATCTTCAACATGGACAGTTTTGATATGGAAAGGGCTGTATACATTGATTCTACTGAAAAAAATGAATAAAGCCCTCTCTTCCAAAACTGTCCCATATTCATCTTATACATGTTCTATATACCTATGTAGCATACACACACACACACACACACACACACATATATACAAATTCTCTCATTTAGATTGTACACTCCTTGAGGGTAGGTACTGTTCCCTTTTGAATTTGTATCCCTAGGCCTAGCACACAGTAGGTGCTTAAATAAATCTTTGTTGAAGGATTGATAGACTAGACCTAGCTGACTCAGTCTCATGCTGCCTTAGTCTTAGGAAGGCATTCTGGTCTTGTGGCTCTTTTCTGAACAAGGGCTAACATCTGTCTTTTCTTCCATATGTTAAGTCTAGGCTCTTCGTTCTTTTCTCTGTGCCAAGCAGTCATTTATCTCTATCTCTTCCCTAGACTTCACTCTGTATCAGAAACTGGTGATTCCTAGGTGAGATAGTAGGGAACTGGCCATGATGTCTTCATTGCTTGGGGATCAGTAAATAGAGAAGAATGAGTGGGTACAATCTAATGCCTTTGATAAAGTCGGCTATGTACAATTCTGAGTCATAGTGGGTTTAGGGATTGAGCAAAATAGTTTTGTCTAAAATGATGAAGAATCCTAGGGAAAAGAAAGGACAGAGATAATTATCATAATAGCTAACATTCGGATGGTGCTTTATAGTTTTTGGAGCATTTTGCATATGATATCTCATCTGAACCCTACAACAACTCTGAGAAGTGGGTGCTGTCTTTATACCCACTTTCAGGAAACTGAGGCCTGGTGAGGTGATGTGACTTTCCTAGTGTCATACAGTGAGTACCTGAGGCAGGATTCAAACTCAGATCCTGCAGAATCCAGGACTATCTCTATTATGCCACCTAAGGATAAATCAGTACTTGTCTGGATGGAAAAGTATAAAGATCTGTCTTCCTTATGGACGGCTACTTGAATTAGTATTATTAATTATTGTGCAGTCATTTTCTGTAAGGTCCAGCTGTTCATTTGGGGTTTTCTTGGCAGACATACTGCCAAGTGGTTTGCCATTTCCTTCTCCAGGTCATTTAACATATGAGGAAACTGAGGCAAACAAGGTAAAGTGACTTGCTCAGGGTCACATAGCTAGTAAGTGTCTGATGCCAGATTTGAACTCAGAAAGACGAGTCTTCCTGTCTCCAGACCAAGTGCTCTATCCATGGTGCCCTACTAATTAATATCTTCATAAATTATCTGTAAGAGGGAGCACACAGCAGTATCTCCAAGTGCAGTGATAACACTAAACAGTTGTGGGGAGTAAAGAGATTCTGGATCTGGAATTGAGAGAAACTAGAGCTTAAAGAATACACCACCTTTCACAACCTGCGCATAAGCTGTCCTTGGCCCACACCTCTGATCTCCAGTGCTGTGTATAGAATTGAGAGCTGGAATGGGTTTTAAGGAACATCTAGTCCTACTTCTCCCTCATCCTTTTACACATGTGGAAACTGAGGGCCAGAGAGCTGAAGGGACTTGTTTAAGGTCACATGCATAATACTCAACAGAGCAGAGGCTAGAAGTGAGGGACCCTGATTTCAGCTCCATTGTTTATTCACTACATCATTCTGTCCTGCCTGTGGCGTTCCTTGACTAAAAGTTTGAGCCAAAGCAGGCTTAGGAAAATAACTTCAGGCTGTAGCCCCTCGATTGCATCTTCTTCTGGCAAAGCTCCTGGGGAATCCCGAGGGGATTTGGGTTCTGCAATACTGAACAGATTTCTAGGACCATTGGAAGTCCTGAGAGTTCTAACAGGGACCTCTTGTCTGCAGACTGACTCTGCTGGGGTGGATGCATGACATATCTCTTCTGTCTTGAGCTATGGCCCCAGAGCTCTTTATAGCATGACGCTACCACAGGCCAAAGCATGGAGCTCATGTATACACTGCCCCTGCCCTGGTCCCTCTCATTCCTCTCTGCAGACTGGACGGGGGAGGTCGGCTTCTTGGAGGACATGCTCTGTTCTGTTACCACTCCCCTGAGGGACTTACATGATTTTCTATTTGCCCGTGATCGTTTCCTTTCTCTTGGCACCACTCGTTGACTGGGCACTTGGGTGGCTGATTTGACGATGCGATCCATGATCTCATCCGCTGCATCATCTGTAACATTGGGTGAGTCATCAATGCCAGCGTGCCACATGCTGCTAGCAGAGCCTGGACAGAAAGAACCCCAAAAGACACGAGGTTGTGAAAAAGAGAAGAAAAGAAAAGAAAAATAACAAGACAAAGTGAACTTTTCATCTAGAAGCTGTATGAAAACTGGGTCATATCCTCCTGAGAATTATCCTAGTAAAAGTCCAACTGAGAAGTTAATACACTCAGTTCTCAAATAGTTGCATTTGTATTCACTATTTCAAATGACATCAGAATACTCTGAGCACCTTCTAGCTAATGTTGAGCTTTAAAGATGAGGGACCAGGTCTGGCATTTCTTTGATAATCATCTTGAAAGGGTGCTGGGACTGGAGTCTAGAAGAACTTGTATTCAAATCTAGTCTCAGATTCTTACTAGCCATGTGACCCTGGGTAAGTCACTTAACTTCCTTTTGCCTCAGTTTCCCCCTCTGAAAAATGAAGATAATAAGAGCACCTTCCTCCCAATGCCTGTATTACATAAACATTAGCTATTATTATTATCTCAGTGCCAAGGTTAGAACTATATACATCATACATGTTAATTAAATATTCATTACATGCATGAATGAATCCTATGAGACATGTAAAGTTGGTGTCATTATCCTATTACATCCACAAGGAAGCTGGAGCTCAGGTAAATCATATGCCTAAGGTCAGAGAACTAGTTGAAATGAGGCTTTGAGACTAACAGTTCCATGAACTTTTCACTAGACTTCATTTGCCTCTCTGGATTGGTTTTCTAGTAGTGAATGATAAATGCATAATTAATTCTTAGCCCTTTTAGCAAACTCTTCTTGTTATTCACTCAGCCTGACTCTTCGAGACCCCTTTTGGGGTTTTCTTAGCAAAGATACTGGAGTGGTTTACCCATTTCCTTCTCTGGTTCATTCTGCAAATGAGGAAACTAAGGCAAACAAGGTTAAATGACTTGCCCAGGTTCATACAGCTAGTAAGTGTCTGAGGCCAGATCTGAACTCAGGAAGATGGGTGTCTACCTGACTCCAGGCTCCACACTCTATCTGTTGTGCTACCTAGCTGCTATATAGGCCAAAATAATACCAGAAAAACAGCATACACTTCTGAGTAGGCAGATGTTTAACTCTCAAGGGAGAAAAGATCTTCCCTGGAAATTGTGCCAACAGTGTATGTGGCCATTAGCTGATTATTCCTTCCTTATATTTATCATCACATGCCCACACTTAGACTCATACAGAGTCTACCCCTGCCTTTTTGCCACAAAGCTGTGACAAGGAGCAAGGGGTAAGTTTAATGACTGGCCCTGTGCCATGAGGACATTTCACCAGCACCAATTAAAAAACTGTTAACAGTGATGAATCCAGATGCAGAGATTAAAAAAAAAACCCAAAACTCAATACAGACGTTTTTTCCCCCAGCAAGTCACCTAATTAGGGCCACTCAGTGAGTACATGCAGGTTGTGTGCCATTATTGTTGCTTTAAAGACTAGAAGAGGTGGAACTAGACTGAGTCAAACCAAAATGTTAGTGATGAGGCCATTTTCATATGAGCCAGGAACCAGACTGCTAAATCTAGACCTTTATTGACTATCCTCTGGGGAATCCTGTGGGAAGGCCCTTCAGTGGTTTTTCATTGGCTTTGTTCCCTTACCAGGCCTTTTGAAAGCTTGCCACTGTTACATTTTTTCCCCTCTTCCAATTACACAAGAAAATAAATTTTATGTACAAAAAGACATTACAAGATAATTATCCCCATTCCTCAGGCAGTCAAGGGCTAGGCTGCTGGGAACCCATCAAGGGAAGCTCTCTCCACGTTGTCATACCCCTTATTTAATCCATGAGGATCTTCGGAGTTATAAGAATTCCATCAGCAATTCTTGAGGAACCAAATGTATGGCTTGCGTAGGAGGCCGTGTTGAAGGGTCAGGACTGGTGGTTTAAAGCTGGCTGCTGGCTGCTAATTAGTGTAATCTTTCTCTGATCTAGACAGCCTAAAGATATTTCCTTTGCCACTGCCAGGAAGGCTTCTGCATTATGTTTTCCAAACTCACTTAGGATGAGTAGTTTTGCGAAATCACCTGTTTGCTTTCCCTCTCTCCACTCCATATTTACATTTTTATCAAGAGAAGATATGCACATGTAAAAAGTTAAATAACACCACAAGAGATGTTACCAAATGGTATAACCAAAGGTTCAGACAAGTGGGACAGACAGTAAGTGAGAGGCAACATACAGGAGTGAATATAATGCTGGACTTGGAATTATCCACATCCCATCTCTGCAGCTATGTGGACATGGTCAAGTCATATAGCCTTTCTGAGACCCGATTTCCTCATCTGTAAATGGACCTAATAACACTTGGTAAAAAGGGCTAGTATGAGGTTCAAATGAGATAATGCACATAAACCTTAGAGAGCTTCAAAAATGTCAGCCATTATTATCAGTGTTATGAGTTCAGAGGAGGAAAAGATTGGTAGGTTGGGCTTATATGGAAAAGTCATATAAAAGCCATAATGGACCTTTAAAGAGAGGGAGTTCACTAAAACAGGAACTCCCTGGTAAGTAAACTCCATTCCCCAATTTACTTGCCATTCACCCACAGATAGGAAGGAGGCTGGCACTGGCAGGAGGTGGTATGCCCTGGGGGAGCACGAACAATAGATGTAAAGTCTAGAGCCCGAAAATGGAGGCTGTTCTGTTTTGCTGAGCATTTCTTTCACGTCATACAATGGTAATGATACAAGTGTATCTTCATCTATCTGTGAAAATGATGTTTCCTTCTTTTCCACTCTCAGTTGACCATAATAGCAGGTACTATTTCAGTATAGAACTTTCTGCTTTTCAAGTTGTTTTATAGCTTGACCTTGAACAAGTCATTTATAATCTCTGAGTCCCAGTTTCCTCATCTTTAAAATGAGATTAGACACAAATGGCCTTTGAAGTTCTTTCCTCTGATGGGGGCCTTTAACCTTTTCTATGTCACAGAAACCTTTGGCAGCCTGGGTGAAGCCAAGGGACCACTCATCAGAATAACACTTGAGTGCACAAAATCAAATACACTGGATTACATAGAAAACCAATTACACTGAAGTAATGTTAAACCAAGTTCACAGACCCCAGGTCACGAACCCTAGATCTGTGACCTGAGAGTCAATCCCACTGAAGCTTGTATAATAAGGAGAGTGCTGTAAGGAAAGAAGTGGCCAATTACCTCTGCTGGCTCGGCTTCGTGTCCTTACTCCCAGCACCGAGGTCCCCTCTTCACCAAGGGAGGAGGTTTTCAGCACAGCCTTCATGTTCTCATGTTCAGCTGCATCTTCTGCATATTCCAGTCCCTGTGGTTGGCTCTGGGAGGGAGTGGAAGTGTTGGAGAATTTTCCAGTCTGCAAAGAGGCAATCAGAGTCAAGATATGTGTCACCTTTCTGAAACAGCTGTTCAAGAGGGAAAAAGAAATTCATAGCTGAATTCCATTAAAAAAGAAAAAAGCAAACAAAAGATGGCTGCCTCTGCAAATTCAGCTATTACTGCGATTTACAGGGGTTGTCGTCTGTTGGGAGATAGTCATAATAATAGTATTTACATAGTGCTTTTATGTTTACAAAATGCTCTATAAATATTATCTTACTTTGTGAAAACATCTATGTGACAATTTCTGTTGTGTGAGAGAAGAGCTCTTGGTTCTTTTGTTTGCCACAAGAAGGAATTTTTTGGGGTACAGTATAGGGACTGGACCTGTGATTTCACTAGTGTGGGAACTTCTATATAGTTCCCATATACTCCATCCCCCATTAGAGGCTGGCACTCTCTCTGTAATTTAGAGAATTGCTGAGAAGACCAACAAATCTATCAATTCTAGTCTTTCTTTCTTTTTCTTTCTTCCTTCCTTTCTTTCTCTTTCTTCCTTTCTTTCTCTCTTTCTTTTTCTTTCTTTCTTTCTTTCTTTCTTTCTTTCTTTCTTTCTTTCTTTCTTTCTTTCTTTTTCTCCACCCATCCACCCATCCATCCATCCATCCATGTATTTCTCTATCTATTTTTGTATGGCTAACCAGCCATACACTGACTCATGCTTCTTTGCAACCATTCTACCATCTTCCTGTATCTCTACTGTGTCTCCCTCAGGAAATCACCCATTCCTTGATGTCTTATATTTCGTTGTGCAGCTGCCTCCTATACAGGGGTTTGACCCAGTTCTCGTCATATAGCACACACATGGTGGATTGACTGACTCCAACTGACTGCTGTAGAGGAAAAGGAAGGAGTGCTAATTTTACAGAAACAATCTTGTGTGTGACATAGCTTGAGGTGACAGACTTCCTGTTAAGAAAAAAAAAAGTTATATTGCAGTGAAGGGTGGGGACAGACTTGGATCTCTGATTTCAATGGTATAGGGAGTTCTAGGATAAAGAAACTCTTATTAGGGCAGGTCAATATCTTGTAGTTTGAGAGTACTGCCCGGTGTCACACAGCCAATATAAATAGAAGCAGGGTTTGAATTCAAGTTAGTAAAGGGTAAGTTTGGCAGATTAGGTTATAAGGATTTAGCATTACTGAAAAGGGGGTCCATTTTCTTGCCAAGAAGGCCTTAAAAAAACCCTACAATAACATCTAATCATTTATGCGAGCAACAGGATAGCATATAGTTGATTTGATTGGTCACTGTCTAAAATGAGCATGAATAGACTGACCACAAATGCACATAACTCTCTATATTATGGTTGTTTGTGCCTGTGTCTTCTCTCCTCTGGGGATGGGCACTACATCTCACTTACACTTCCTATCTCCCCTGTGCTTAGCATAGTGATCTTCATAGAATTTAATAGGTACTTAATAAATGTTTATTGAATAAATGAATGGATGAATGAAAACCCTATTGACAGGTTACTGCTTGATATGATAGTGAAAAACATGAATTGCCTGTGGAATAGCTGATTTTCTTATTTGCTGGGTTTCTATTGTATCCAGGCAATCAGTTTGCTCCTAGTTAGGATATACATAGATAACTGGGTGTGGCAGCACAGAGTGTAAATCCCTCATGTTGTTTTTGTCCTTCATGCTTGAAGAGGAGCACAAAGATATCAAGATGTTAGCGTCAATGTAGAGCGTACAAATTCCTGCTACTGTGGAGGTGAAGGCTGTGTACTCTGTCAATCTAGTATATGAATTAACCCAATATGATGAATCTCTGAGCTGTGGAGGGAGACATTAAGCTTCCTAAGGAGGGAAACTGGCCCATGATGGAAACAGAACAGATCAAAGTTCTCATCTGGGGAGATACACACACATACATAGATGTATGTATGTATGTGTATGTGTGTATATATATTTTATATGTATATGTACGCATATATATATATATATATAATATTTTTATGTATGGATAAATGAATAAAAGGAGTAAACACTTCCAGGGATTCTGTTTTCAAGGTTCATCCTTTCATAGTAGAGAAGCATCATTTTTGGATGAAGTACCATACTGTTCCCATACTATAAGGACTTAGGTAGTAGCTACATCTGAGATTATGACTTACATTGAATGTCCAGTGAATATGGAAAAATTAAAGCATCTATGAGTTTCCAAATATCTGTGGTGAGGTATTACACTATGTACATAGTGTAATTCTGGATTGTATGTATGTACTAGCTCATAATTTGGAAAAGGAATTTAACCTGGAGGTAGTGATGGGCAAAGAAAAAAAACTGTGGAAAGATATATACATGTTATATTACATGTAAACTCATGCTGAAACAGTGAGACAATATCCACTACTTTTGGTAGTGACAGACATTTAGTAGTTTTAATAATCATCTGTATAAAAAACATGCAAACTGGTGTTTTCTTGTTCTATGAACCATAAATTCTAGACCAATCATAGTAGCATTTTGAAGGAGGCAAGCTAATACTTCATGGAATGGCTCCATGATGCTAAATATTTAGGTGAATCCTGAAAAATTCAATTATCTATATTTTGGCAGGGGAAACATTGCATTTCCATAATTTGACTTTTTTCCTTTTTACCCAGTAGTTTGGTATTCTATAGATCCAGCCCTGGCCATGGTAGTAAGGCAGTTCCATAAATCATTCTACAAAATTTGAGGTCCACAACAATTGCCTGAAGACTAGATGGCTGTCATTTATATCTTCCAACGATAATCCCCCTCTCTTGCTATCTTCACCTTATTTTATTTCTACTTGTATTACCAGGTTCAATTAATGCAAATATCAGACAATTTAGATTTCAAGAAACAAACGGGAGAGTCAGAAAGAGCAAGAATAGATTTCTGAGATTTCTTTTCCATGTTCCTGGAAATATTTCATGTTTAAGAGTCAAAATTTAAATCTTTAGCCCCTTATTTCACCAAAAAGAGCTGGGCTACCCCTGAAGGTCAGTGGGCATTTTTCCTGGTTTCTGTTTACTTCCCGTGGCAAGGAAAACATAATAGGATTCGGCCTGAAATTCCTGAACATTCTGCCTCATGGCTGAATGAGAGGGAACAATGAAAACCCCCATAAAAAGCTGTTAATGATAAAACTGTCAACCAAACACAAAATTCCAAGTGTAGGGTTTCAGACGCTGAGCACTTCATGCTGCTGGTGTTAGGAACAGACTTCACAGCGCACCCCAAAGAGGACAAGCTTTGTAAGTAAACATACCTCAACTTCATCCTCTTCATCAGTCTATCGGAAGGGAACAAATCACACACAGAAGATAGAAAGGATTCTCAGCGATTACAAAAGCAAAGCATGTTCTTAGAGTTCTTGACATTTTCCTCATTTCCCAAATAAACTCAGTAAACATAAAAACAATGGCAATTTTCTAAGTGGATCCCTACTGCCTACCTCATCAACTGTATTCATAATGTGGCAGAAAGTGAGATGATGAACTGGGATTTGGGAGACTGATTCTAGTCCCAAATTTGATATCAGCTACTTGTGTGTCCTTGGGCAACCTAGTGAAGGCTCTTCTTCTGTGAATTCTAGAACTAGATGAAATAATTTTTAAGCTACCTTTTCAATCTCAAATTTTATAATTCTCCTTTTCCTATCTTTGGAGATTCTCCATGCTGAGACCCTAGCCTTACTATCCATCTTTCATTCACTGATTCAATTCAACAAACATTTACTGGGCACCTAATTTGTAGCTGATGCTCTGTTAAAAACTACAGGTACCGCAAAGGTGATACAGACATGGACCTTGCTCTCAGGGAGCTTAGAGTTCAGTTTCCATCCTGTCCTGTGGACATGCCATACTCACCTTTCCTCCTCTTGTGCCTTTGCTTGGATTGCTCCTGGTACCTGTAATATCCTCCTCATTCTCTCTTCTTAGAACTCTAACTATCCTCCAATTCAGCTCTGACCCAAGATTTGCAGGAAGCCTGCTTCAGGAACCATCCAGAGACCTCTTAGAGCATGCAAGTAAGTGCTATACAACTCAGCACTTAGTAAGCTTTTTCTTGAGTGTTTATTTTATTTCCCCAAGAAGATTATGAACTACTTGAGGGCAAGGACTTTATGTTTCTTTAGTATCCCTCACAGGGGGTGACACATACAGTGCTTGACAGGAACAAAAAGAGCGAGCTGGGAAGAAAGGTACTAGATCTTAATCCCCCACCCTGAGGCAGGAAACTTCTCTATCACATCCGTAACATGTGGTCATTTCCCTGCTTGCTGAATAATTCTAGTGATGTTGTTTACTTGTTTCCAGATGTGTCCTACTCTTTGTGATTTCATTTTTTCTGGCAAAGACACTGAAGTGGTTTGCCATTTTCTTCTCTAGTTCATTTTATAGATGAAGAAACTGAGGCAAACAGGGTTCAGTGACTTGCCCAGGGACATACATATTTTCCTGAATCCAAGCCCACTGCTCTTTTATTCCAAGCCCACTGCGTCCTTTAGAGGTCAAACCCTACAATTACTGGACTAGGAATAATGAAATGACATCAGGGTTCAAGTTCCTACTATGCCATTTATTGGCTCTGTGACCTTGTACAAGTTACTTATAAAAACTTCTCTTAAACTCAATTTTCTTACCTTCAAAATAGGAATAATTTTAATAGTACTATCTAAATCAAGGAGTTGTTATGAGGAAAGGGCTTTGTAATTTTTGACATGATATAGAAATTTTAATTATTAAAATTTTGCTTAGTTTTAATTTTTGGAAGCTCTTTTGTATAACTGAGTCAAAATTGCCTTCCAAAATCAACCATTTCAGTTTTGCTCCCTGGAGCCACACAGGATGAATGTAATTTCCTTTTCCATGTTCCACTTATCAGTTGCCTTACAAAAAGTCTTCTTTCCTTGAATGATGTGGTTTCCAGACTCTTCCTTATCCTGGCTGCCCTAATCTGGATGTATTCCAAGGTGTCAATGGCCTCCTGTAGGTACTCTCAATGTTATCCCTATGAATGTGGTCTGACGAGCACAGGGTACAGTGAGATGAATTATCTTCCAAAATCTGGGCACTAAACTTCTATTCATGCCATCTAAAGTACCTTTCCCTTTTCATAACTTCTGCTGTGAACTGCTGGCTCATACTGACTTTATGGCCAGTTAAAACTCCTAGGTTTTGTTCATAAAAATGGTTTCCAAGGCAAGATCTCATGTGGAATTGTATAATCTCACAGTTGTAACAATCTGATCTTTTTTTTTTTTAGTACAAATGCAGAACTTTACATATTTACCTTTTAAGTTTTATCTTGGTTTTGGCCCCATATCCTAGTTAATGGAATAGCACAGTCTTCTGCATATAGTAATACTTAATAAATTTATTAACTGTTGATTAATATAATTTTTCATCCTAATAGTTATCCATGCATTAGCTTTTCTTCTCACCTTAATAAAGAATGTTAACTATTTTCTTATCTAAAATACACTTATGACATGTTTTACTGCTTAGACTTCTGTGTAGTTTAATTTTACTGACAAATAAACTCCTTTTGGAAGCATAAACTGTAACATGGTTGAAAATAGCAGCATTTGCCACATAGGATTTACTCAACTCTCCCCTTGGTCTGGCTCTGTGTTGAATATTACTTCAAAAGGACATCAAAATATTAGAGTACAAACTACTGAAATCTTCCTATTTTGAAACTTTATTTTTTTAGTTTTACTTAGAATGTAGTTGTGTTGGTGATTTAATAAGTTTGGGTTTAGTAATGTTACAAAGTTTATTTCTGATAGATACTGAAGCAAGATGTAATGGAAAGAGCCTTGAACCAGCTGGGTTCAAATTCTAGCTGAGTCAGAACTAGCTAGAGGCGTGACCTTGGACAACTCCAAATCCATTGTGAATTCCCTGCCAGTGGTGGTCCTCATGAGCAATCTGGATGACTACTTGTCATGAATGTTGCAGACAAGATTCCTGTTTAGATATGGCTCATATTAGAGAACCTTGGAGGTCCTTTCCAACCCTGTGTAGTCTTTTAATTAAAGTATTTCAGACTCACACGAGTTAATAAAAGCTTTATAGTATTCTTTGGTTGTTTCACAGAAATACATTTTATTTCCTCGAATAGGCTGTAACCTCTTTGAGGAAAGGATGAGTTTCTTTTTCTTTCCCCTCTTCAATACCTTACACAGGATAGGGCTGGATCCCTTGAAAGATTTTATTATAGTATAATTAGGTGAATCTGGAACTGATTAAATGACTCAATCTAAAGAAACTGGCTTTTAAGGAAGTTTCCATTGGAATGCTTCAGGGAGCTGTGATTGGCCCTGTTTAATATTTTTATCATTGAACTGAATAAAGACATAGATAGTATGTGCATTAAGTCTCCAGATGCTCCAAACATGGGAAGGATAGTTAACATGCCATGAGAGAGAGCATCCAAATATATCTTGAAATAATCTAGATTACTGGATCAAATTTAATTGAATGAAATTCAGTGGGACAAATGTAAAATTTTACCCTTGGATTTTAAAAGTCAACATTAAAAACAGAAGACAGGAGAGGTATGATTACAGAGCAGGTCATCTGGAAAATATCCTGAGGTTTAATGGACTGCAAGCTCAATACAAGTTAATAGTATGATATGGCAGTCAAGAAAACTAATAGCATCTTGGGCATCATTACGAGAGACATACGAATGCAGGTGAGAGTCCTGCTCCACCCTTCTGTGTCATACCACAGTTGATACACTGCATTCCGCTCTGAGTGCCATAATTCAGAAGGACATCAATATGCTGGAGTTGTCCAGAAGAGAGTAATCCAAATGGTAAAGGGTCTTGAGATGATGTTATATGAAGATGGGTTGAAGGAATTAGAGGTGATTAGACTTAACAGAGACATGGCAGAGCGTGTAAAGAGGAATCCTATAGAGAGGGGTATTTCCTCTGCTTGGCCTCAAATACTTGCCACCTCAGGGAGGACGGAGGGGGAGGAAGGATAGAATCTGGTTCTCAAAATTAAAAAAAAAATAAAAAAAATGTTAAGAATTGTTTTAACATGTAGTTGAGGAAAAATAAATATTAATATTAAAAAATATTATAATTAAAAAATACATATAATATCTATATAATTGATAAAATTTTAAAAATATTTTTTAAAAAGTTGCCAAAAGGCAAAATCTACATTTGATATTTAACAAAAAAATAATAATCTTTTAAAATGGATAGAGCAATGTTCAAAAGTGGAATGGGCTGCTTCAGGAAGTGGAGTACTCCCTTTCATTTGGGTTCCAGCTGACCATTCTGAGACTCTGTGATTCACACAGGTAGACACAAGCATAAGATGGCACCATTTCCCTTGAAAAGTCTTTAAAGGTAATATCCTGAAGTTCCAGTAGATGGGGATATAGCTATGTGAATGAAGACTACATAGAGAAAAGAAGGGACAGATGCTGTCTCTTCAGACAAAAGTAAGGCTGGGGTATTTTCCTGCTTTGAAAAACCAAAAGATGGATTATATTCTGGTCATTCCTTTCCCTTACCTTCCAAGCAACATCCGTACTCATAAATACTTTAAGCATATAGAATATAAAATATAATTTGATATGAAATCTCAAAATATAATTTAATATAAATGTATTTAATATAACATAAATAAAATTTTTAGAAATGTCCTCTTGTGTTTCTAATCTGAGAAAGGAAGACTTAGTCAATTACCTAGTTTTTATTCTTATGTATATGGCAAAAAATAGTGCTTTAACAGAACTTGCAAAAATATAGCAGATATTTTAAAAAATGGTTTTCCACATTGATTTGTTATGGCACAGTGAACAGAGTTCTGGGCCTGGAGTCAGGAAAACCCAGGTTCTACTTCTACTAATCTCTCTCTGAATATAACTAGGCCAAACCTGAGATGACAGGCACAAAGTAGGTCACTGAGCTCATAATGGAGCCCTTGCCACTCATTTTATTTCACTGTCAGCTAAGTGGCATAGTGTGATGGTTATATGACCTGGAAATAGGAAGACCTAAGTTCAAATCCAGCCTCATATACTTCCTAGCTATGTGGCCCTGGACAAGTCAAATAACTTCTGCCTCAGTTTCCTTACCTGTAAAATGGGATAATAATGGACCTACCTCCCTGGGTCGTTGTGAGGATCATATGACAGTATAATTATAAGGCACTTAACATGCTGCCCGGAATGTAGCAAATACTATATAAATATTATTGTTATTATATTGTTATCTTGTTAATATTCTCCTTTCAAGGCTCAGTTCTGGTGCTGCCTCTTTCATTTACCCTTCCTAAGGAGCTTAAGCTGAGTAGTAATTTCTCTCCATTCAAATTTCCTGAGGCTTAGGACTTAGTAAATATTTATTTGACTAAATCGAGGGAGACCTTCTATCTTTTTAGTTCCCTTTGAGGTGAAATTTGGGCAAGGAGTTTCCCACCTGACCTCAGTTTATTTTCATACTTTTTTTGTCTGCAGGTAGAAAGATGCTTATCATCCTCTGGATACAGAAGCCAAGAAGTGTGAAGACTAAAGGGAAAACTCAGTTGTCACTGCCATTAAGAAAGGTGTCCAAGCATCTACAGTTCCTTTGGCCTGACTGATGCTTGGAAGCCCTACTTCTCTTGAAGTATTGGAAAGCAAGTTTAATCTTGACTCCCAAAGGATGGCTCAGAATTCCACAGAGTTAGAGATGAAGACATGAGTCTGTTGGTCTAGAAAAGAAATTCTGAGCAATGAATGTCATTGTTTCCAATACTGCTTGCCATCTGAAATAGGTTTTCTCTCTCCTGTCTGGGGAATAGAGTCCTGATGGGAACCATTCACTTGGAAGTATGGACTCATTTTCCAAGGTTTGGTCAAGTGGGTCTGGAACCAGGTCCTACACATTCTCCTATGAACATGTAACTCACTATATAGTAAGGGTTGGTGGAGGGATGTTTGACAGGGGAAAAATTTCAATGCTAAGTTATACGGTGTAAACATGTATCTATAACTAGTATGTAGATGAATTATTTTTTACCGCTTTCCAATTAACAAGATTGAAGAGGGAGCAGATTTATTCTCTATACTTTTATAGGAAAGAACTAAGATTGATGAAAATTATGGGGGTGGTTTGGACAGATGTTGGTTCAAAATGTACAAAACAAAACAAAAAAACTTTTCTGACAGAAATGTCCAAAACTGAATGATGATAATAATATTGTAATAATCTACATTTGTATAACTCACTATGTAACAGTTTAAAGTTTATATAGCATTTTCCTCTCAGTAATCTTAATGGTAATAGATAACATCTATACAGACCTTTAAGGCTTGCAAAGTCAAGTATTATGCTAAATGGTTTACAAATATTTCATTTTATCCTCACAACAAGCTCCCAAGGTAGGTGCTATTATTATCATCATTTTACAGATTAGGACATTGAGGCTGACAGAGGTTAATCCTTTGCCCAGGCTCACACAGCTAGTGAGTATTTAAGGTGAGACTTGAACTCAGATCTATCAACACTCAATGCAGTGCTCCTACCACCGAGCTAGTCCGTCTACGATCCCTATTTTACAGTTGAATCTATTACAAAAATGACTAGCCTATGGCAAAATCCCTGTAGTATTTAAGCAGAGCCTGAATGACTCTCTCTGGGATGTTGTAGGAGGGGATGCCTACTTGGGCTAGGAGTTTGATGGTCCCTAATCCTTTCCAATTTTCTAGGCTTGGATTGTGTGGCCTGCAGAGCCAAGCTCAAGTTATTTTCTGGACAACCAAAATAAACGAGACGTATAATGTCATTGTTGTTCGAACAACTGGACTAGGCTGTCCATTTGCTAGATCACAGAACTCCACTGTTTGGAAGTTTAAGTCACAGGGATCAACCTTTACACCAGGCAATCTGTCATGGTATATAGGCACAGCTGCTATCTTCATTTATTATATGATCTGACATTTCCTTTATGTTTATTCCTCATGACTTGTCCTGGTCAGGCCTATGAATAACAGTAATAATGATGATAATAACATCAAAAACTCATTTATACAGCACCTTTACATATGCAAACTTAATATACGTTTTATTATTTGATTCAAATGAACTGACATGGAAAAAAACCGATGTGGAAAAGATCATGGAATAGCTTAACATGATTACAAAGACTCTGTGATTCCACATCTCACAATACTGTCTACGTGAATTAATCTTAACCCACTAAGAAAGCTTGCCCTAGACAATTCACTATACAGAGCAATCTCACATAAGGAGCAAAGATGGTAACGGGAACCAGAATGCAGTCTTGGACCTTGGAGGGAATTTCGTTCCCCAAAGGATCTTATTATAAATATTGGTTTAAGGTAAAGCTCTCAAATCCAAATGTTAGAGTGAGGCTCCTGTGTTCGGTATTCAGAGAGCTGTGTTTATTTATTTTACTCAAAAGCAAACTCTTTGGCAAGAGGCGGATTTCTTGGCACTTACATCAGTGATCATTTTCCCTCGGGTCTTGTTTCTCTCTCTGTGGTTTGCTCGTTTCTGTTTCTGCTGTAAAGCCCGTTCCCGGGTAGTGCGATATTCCAGGGCAAACTCGCTGATGATTCTACAGAACTTATTAATGTTCACGTCACGGATTGCATACGGGGGGTGACCCATAAACAGTAAGAAGGAGTGGAATCTATAATTTATAAAAAAAAACAAAAAGAAAACTATTTTCTTTTTTAAGGAAAATGATTCATTTTTCTAAAAACTCCAAGTAAAAAGAAATCCAGCCAATTCCCTTTTCCTTTTCCTTGTCCAATACGTTCTTCAGTTGGCAAATCTTCTTTGCTATTGCAAAGATTTTGGATAATGAAACATGACTGGCATGATATGATTAAATACAAAATGCAAATAACTGACAAATACAGCCCACTATCTCAGACTTATGATGGTGATATTTCCAGAATCCCATTTATTTGCATTACTACGTTAATTGATATGTATACATATACATATAACATTTAAAATTTAACAATGAAAATATTTATTCATAAGTTTCATTTATCTTAAACCACTTTAAAAGGATGACTAAACTTAGGAAATTTTTAGAGAAGAGTACAGAAGTTTTCCATGCCACCTCAGCAATACAGGAAGGAAAGAATTCCTACTTTACAGAAGTCTGCAAAATGGCCAAATAATCTCATATGCCTTAAGTTTATAACTGTGATCTTAGTCAAGCATGGGTTCCGCTTTAAAATAAAACATACATTTAAATGAAGTGTCAGGTGCAGTTAAAGATGAACACGGTTCAGCAGAGAAAGCACATTCCCACATCAGACTTGTGATCATTACTGCTGCTATGAAGGCTGAAATAATTTAACTCAAATAAGACTCTTAACCTGAACTACAAGTATCAATCAACATGTGAACACATTGGTTGAGCCTAAGTTCTTGCTTCGAAACACAGGACTATAGATTTATCAACCCTTCTTCAAAAAACAAAGCCAAATGACAACAATCGCTCCCCCCAATGTCTTCAAAGTAAGAAAAAAGAAACAGAGGTCAGCTTAGAAGGCTTCCACAGTCCTTAGGACAAAAATGACTCATATAATCTACAATCCAGTCAATGCAGTTTAAGAAGGGTATTGATAACCTGAAGGGTGTCTGTGGGAGTTCAACCAGAGTGGCCTTGAGTCCTTTCCATATGAGGATGAAAAAAAAAACTGGACATGTTTAACCTGCAGAAGGGAAGAATGGGGGGGCGGGGAGGGCATGATAGCTGTTTTCAAGTATGTAAAAGTTGCCAAGTGGAAGAGGTATTGGAGTTATCCTTTTTGGCCCCAAAAGGAAGAAGTAAGATTACCAAGTGGGTGTTGCAGAGATCAATGTAGGTTTGATGTCAGCATTAATTTCCTAATAATTGCTCAGTCCTGTCTGGCTTTTTCTGACTCTGTGGATCAAACTGTCCATGGGTTTTTCTTGGCAGAGATATTAAAGTAGTTTGCCATTTCCTTCTCCAGCTCATTTTACAAATGAGGAAACTGAGGCAAACAGGACTTGTCCAGGGACACACAGCTAATAAGTATTTGAGGCTGGATTTGAACTTAGGTCTTCCTGACTCCAGGCCCAGTGCTCTCTCCACTATGCCATCAGCTGGCTCCTCCTAACAGAGTTGTCAAAAAATGGATTGAGCTGCTAGAAGAGGTAGCGGATTCTCTTTCCTTGGAGTCTTAAACAGAGGCTAAATGACCAGTTTGGGTTATTTTGTAATGGTAATTCTTTTCTAACATAGGGTGAACAAATGGCCACTGATGTCCCACCCAACTCTCAAGATCTGTTATTCTGAGTGATATCCAATATCATAATACTGTTTACTAAGATATCCACAGAGACAGATGTCCTGCTTCCAAAACTGGATGCAAATTCTTAGCTTATTTCTTTTTTTAATAAAATATTTTTGACTACTGATTTTTAATTAGTAAAGATCCATCTGCTCTTTCTCTAATACCTCCATCACATACCAGCAACTTTGAGTAACAAGTACCATCAATAATTTTTCTATTAGTATGTGGCTTGTTATATGCTAAGCAACAAGATGGTCCCATAAATCACATAAATTCCCACTGTGAATTGAACGCCACAATGCACTTTCAATGTGTAGGGATCAGACCTACTAATCTTCATGAACCATATTAGTGTAGACAGGCAGTACTGATTTGTCTGGCTAGAGGTTTATGATCTGGAACAATTTTGTGTGTGTGTGTGTGTGTGTGTGTGTGTGTGTGTGTGTGTGTGTGAAAATCTCTATCCTGGGTATGGATTGTATGGTTCTAATGAACTTGGAAAAACTTCTATTTTACTTAGGAAAATAGAGGAAAGTATGGGTGAGGATGTAGGGAGTTCTGATTAATGAGGTGAGGAAAACATGGGTACTCTTGGTAGTACCTGGGTACTACCAAGGTAGTAGACTACCTGGGTAGTCTCTGTTTGGTGAAATAAGAGCAAGAGGTGATAGTAGCAGAGGCAACAGAACTTTGAGGAGAAAAGATAAGGTTGGAACAGCTTCTGAAGCAGGTAAAAAAGAGGATTAATCAAAGAAGAGTAAAAATATTGCCATGAAGCACGGATAGTCCATTTAAGATTAGATAACAAGCATTTGTAGTAGATACAGCTACCACGGGAATCTGAGTTCCCCCACTAGAGTTCTGTAGCTCAGGGGTAAAGGCAGAGAAAGTGGGGGGTAACCCAGGGGTCACAATAGACAGGACAGGGAGACATGGGAGTCAGAAGTAGAGAGCAATATATAGCTAAAGTGGTCAACTGTAAGGATAAGACTCCATCTCCCTCCATTGCTTCCTCCAGTTTTCTTTCTGACCTGGAGAACATCCAATTGGAGTACACTAAGGATAGCTTTATTGATATGGCAACATGTTGGCTTAAGTTAGCCCCTGTGTTTTTTATCTCTGACTCAACATCTCAATGTAGTTTGGAGAATTTTGTGATCACCCAGTGAGAAGATTCATCCCTCAGGTGTTCTTTGGGAATCTAAGGGTTTTAGGATTAGGGTATCTAACCTAGAAAAGACAAAAAAGACTTCTAAGATCAGCTCTGATCTGCCTCCTGAGATTAAGACCCTTATTCCAAATGTTTAATAGAAAGGCTTAACAAGTATAAAACTGAACTTATCTTCTTTTCTCCTAAACTTAACTTTTCCTTCTAGTTCCCTTATTTCTGTTAATAATGCTACTTTTCTACCAGTTACCAAATGCTAGAAATCTCTGTCATTTAATACTCTTCCTTTTCTTTCTCTCCTACTTCCAGTGTCCTTGTAGATTCTCTTTCTACACTGCCTTTCACATCTATTTTCTCCTTTCCATTATCCATGCCATCACTTAAGTTTGGGCTGTCACAATTTCTTATATGAATAACTACGATGGCCTAACTGGTCTTCAGTCTTCCATCCCTTTAATCTATCCTACACAGCAGATCAGGTCAGGTTAACTTTCCAAATCAAAAACCTTTGATGGTTTGCTCACGGATTATAGTCTCATATCCCTCTATGATCTAACTTTGACCGTCTTTCCAACTACACACTCATTACTCTTCCCTGTATCTCCCTTGATTCCCAGAATGGAGCCTTGCATATATCGTAGGTACTCAATAAGCATTTGTAGAGTCAATTTATACAGGGACTGGAAACAGGCTAAAAAGTATTACTTAGTAGAGAACTTTAGGAAACCAACTTTAACAAAAAGAAATAATTTTCCATTAGCATAAGTTTGCAGTCAATGGTGATTCTTAAGAATTTAAGGGATGAATCTTTAAATTTGAACAGATTCTCCTAGGTAATACCCAGATAAACTGATTTAGCTCTTTGCAGTTGGGTGGTACAGTGGAAAGAGCGCTGGGTCTGGAGTCAGAAAGATCTGAGTTCAAATTTAAACCAAATATTTACTAGCTGTGTGACACTGGGCTAGTCCTTTAACTTCTGTTTGCCTCAGTTTCTTCAATTGTCAAATGGGAAAATAACAGAAAATGCTTCACAAAGTTTTTGAGAATTAAATGAAATATTTCCAAAGGCCTCAGCACAGTGATTGGCACATAGTAGATTCTATATAAATGCTTGTTTATTTCCCCTTTCCTTCCCTTGTTTGAATGTTTACATGTTTTGAATACTGGAGTTTGAATTAAAGAGATCCAACTGTATAGGAAATAAAAGAGCTTCAATTCCACATACAGACATTACTCTCATTAAGGATAGAAAGAGTAAGAAAGAGGTGATAGTAGCTCTGTGGGATGGAAATGGTGTTGATGAAGGACATTTTGATGGATGTGCCAGTAAGGACAGAAAGACATCCTATCTAATGCAGAACATCTAGTCACCTACAATCTTACTTTAGATGGAACCTTTGGATTATGCCCAATTATGAAATAGGACTGATGGAGAGAAGGAAGATATTGAGGGAAGAAGGAAAAGAAAAACTATCTATGTAACTATTACTGATATTTGTAAATAAAAAAAATTTAATTTTATCTTAATTCTACCTATTATACTAAGAATAATGAAAAATCATCTCATGTGTATGTGTATATATGTGTATATATGTGCATATACATGTACATGTGTGTATATATTTATTTATTTATATATGAGACATACATAAGTACCTCTCTGTTAGCAAGAGAAATGCTCTTAAAAAGTTGATTTTAAAATAGTTTTTTTAGGGATGGCATTTACCAATATTTTAAATGCACCAGGGTAGTCAAGAACTTAAAAGAATCTTGCTTTTATCTTCTCAGCAGAATGTAAGCTCCTTAAAGGCAAGGGCTGTTTTGTTTGTATTTTTATATCCCAGGCATCTAGCATAATACTTGGCAGGGAATGGGTACCAAACCACTGTTTTGGTTGCAGCGAAATGAAGCAAATCTGTTCAATGTTTGTGTGAAGCCAAGAAACTAGCATGATTTCAAAGAGACAAGGAATGAGTTGGTACCTTGTAGTGTTAATATATTTTTAGCTTAATTTGAAGATCTTTCCCATCCATTAATAGATCCATGTAATCTGCTTAAAGCACATGAAAGTCTAAGTCACAGGTGAGGGGAGGAGCTTGCTGAATGGGTGGAACAGAAGAGGCAGAGCTAGAGCATAGCTGAGAGGAAGTAGTCTAGTCAGAGCTGGGAGAGAGGAAGCAGGCAGTTGGTTGTGGGTCAGAGAAGGGCATTTTCCTTGAGGGTGTTCATTTGTGGGAAGGCCTGATAATGTGTATAGACTTTTTGGTTACTATGATGGACTTTTTTGTTATTATGATGGATTTGATTGTCTGGTGTTGGGATTTGACTTCCTGGTGTCTGAAGAAATGTTTTTCTTCTGCCTTCTACATGGAGAGCCTGTTATACTTTGTGATTCAGAACTATGTCAGCATATTCATAGTTGCCCTTGTTGCTATGAATATTGCCTTGGCGATGTATATCTTCATTTCTTAGTTCTGACTGGTCCTATGACCTTAGACTTGGGTTTCTTCATCTATAAAGCAAAAATAATACCTTTACAGACTGTCTTATAGGGTGTTGTAAAGATAAGATAATATATGTGGCATTGTATATGATGCCACACAAATGAGATAATGTATTTAGAGTCATATGCTAAAAATGCTGTTTAAAAAGGTAAGGTAAAATGAATAACTACCCCATAACTTGGTGTTTGTCTCTCTCTGTCTTTAGCTTACTTTGTTCATGGAAAGAAAAAAATGATCCAGACTATATAGACTATGTCTTTAAAGTTCATTTTAGTGATACTGGAAATTTGATATTCAAATTGAAAGCCTCATCTATATATACATGGATGCTTCTGAGTCACTTGCTGCTTAGAGAATCAGTAATTTAAAACATATGGTGCTATATGAAATGTATGATGTTTCTATCTAATTATATACTCTGTGAAATAATACTCCTATAACATACCCTTTTCCCCTAAGGAAAAATATATGAGTTGTGCATGTTGTCTACGTGACAAAACTGTCTGATCTCTACAAAGATTGCTCTGCCCTAATGGCTTTTAAGCATTGTATGACTTCCTTAACTTCCTAGGGCCTCAGTTTCCTCATTTGTAAAATGAGGGGTTCTGTGTCTGATTACACAATACTTTTATCAGTGAAGAAACACATGGTCTGTTAAAGGTATTCATGACTGAAATGGATCATGAAACCAAGTATCCTGCCAATTCTGCCCTTGTTCCTTCTTCAACCCTTTAAAATTTTATTTTTTTCAATTAACAAGCATATATTTTCTCTTCCTTCCAACTCTCTTTCCCCTGAAAAAAAGATAAAGAAAGAAAAAGAAAACCCTTGTAACACATATGCATAGTTTAAAAATAGGTCCCACATTGGCCATGCCCAACAATTTAAGTCGCATTGTACATCTTGAGCCCATAACCTCTCTGACAAGAGGTAAACAACATCATCAGTCTGGAGAGCAAGGGATGCCCATCAGTTCAGTAACTGAACAAGTTACAGTATGTAAATGTAAGAAATGGTGAAGACCTGTATGATCCAGAGTGAGGTGAGCAGAAACAGTAGAACAAATTGTAGAATGAAAGCAATATTATAACAACAAATGACTTTGAAAGACTTAGGAACTCTGCCTTTGTTATTATCCTCCAGAGACAGATTGCAGGCTGCAGTACAAGACCTAATAATTGGAGATGTTAGCCAAGAACTTGGAAATTCCTTTTGCTCTTCAAGGAGAAGGGAACCCCTTGCACAGAGAAGCCCTAGTCAAGATTCCATTTGCAATGATGGTTCTAGGTACCAATTCAACAATATAATCCTCTGAATCTATGAAATAGTATGATTATTTTCCTCACAAAAAACCTATTGTGCAGATGGAATGAGTGATCATTCAGGACAAATAAGTACTTCTTGCCTTAAATTTATACCACAAATTTTAGTAATCTTATTTATGACATTCTAGTTTAAAGAGTACTTTCAAAGTATTAATATGCTGATGTCCCAACTCTTTTACCTGTTGATTATTCTTCTGTGAACAATCTTCAGAATTATAATTCTTTCAGCACAGTCTTTCAGGAACTCAGACATTCTTTGCTTTAAAACTGGTTTCATTTCATGTTTAGCAATTGCCTTGAGGTGATCCCAGGACGCTTTGCACCTTCGTTCCATCTGACACAAGTTGTCTTGAAGTTGATCAAAGTCAACCTGAAAACAAAGGAGACGTTAATAAACTCTCTGTCATAAATGACCACCAAATCTGTACATGGGCCATTTGGGCTATAATATTCAGTTCCCATAAGAATATAGTCAAAAAGTGATAATGACAACAACATTTTCTGATTAATGCTGGGAATGATAATTTAAAAATCATTCATATGCATGTTGACACTGATAATTTGGCTGTAAAACTATTTTCCAAGTGAAACCTAGGGAATGGAGTTACATTTTTAGGTCATGCCTTGAAAGAAAATACTAAAACTCAAACTTTGCACAGCAAGATGAAAGGGCTAAACATCTGATCTGAGACTTTTCCACATATAGTGGAGCAAGATAATCTGTTCTTCCTCTAAAGTGACATTTCACTAATTATAGGTTAGAAGAATGTGTAATTGTTTGAAATTCACATTTATATGGCATTTTATGGTTTACAAAATGCTTTACTATGTGATCTCATTTGCTTTAAACACAGTGATGCAGTGAAGACCATCCTATGACTGCCCTGACCTCCAACGACAAGCTAAGAATTACCACCAGCCAACTCTGAAGGTGAAATGAAGGAAAATGAAGGACTCAGTTGCTCAAATGAGAAATGAGTCTCTCTTTTTTTATCCTTTTTCCTTTCCTACTTTCTTCCTCACTCTCTCCTCCTTCATGGCATACACTTCATTTCAATGGCTCCACTCTATAAAGGCCTGCCACTCTCAGACCCGACACTACGTGAACCTGATATTTTCTTATTCCCAGATGATAAAAAGGGTTTGGAGAGAGGGAAGGTGGAAGAACACAGCTACTCTTTTTAGTTTTATGCCCTAGGACAATGTCCTGTGTTCTGTGTGAAACTTAAGGAGAGCAGTTTAGAAAACCAATATTACCAATAGCAACCAATGAGAAACTTGGAAGAAGAGCAGGAGTAGAAGTTGTCATCAGGGAAATGTATGATAGGAAGAGAGGATGGGTTAGTCACATGACAACAGTGAGCGATATGATTATCATATCCAAAAGAGAACTTATTATCTTTCCTCCCAAACTTTCTCTTCTTTCAGATGTCTGCATTGCTGTCTAGGGCATGACCATCCTCCCAACTTTGCCATCCCACTGTCATCTCCAACTCCTCGCTCTTAACCTCTATAGAGGTCAACTGTCAAATCATGGATTGACAAGAGTGAGGGCTGATGGGTGAACAGTCAGAGTGCTCTACTAGTATGTTCTTGATGTCAGGAGAAATCAAGGAGGACTTTAAACTCATTGGATGTCTCCCCCTTCTCTCCATTTCCTTTTACAATGCACTTATGGAAGGATATTGACAAGAGCTCTGCACAATGGTCAGGATGGATGGTCATAATCTGCTCCAATGCAGGAATCATTGGAATCAAGGATGTGGCAATTCATTCTGTTTACCAATAAATCAAACTCTGGGATTTTCTCAGAGTATTGTTATTGTGCCAAGGTATTAAGTGAAAATTAGCAGGGGGCTGCATGATTGTCTTAAAGACCTCAGTGGGAAACAGTCTGACAGAGAACCAGAGGTGAAGGAAGTGCCTCTAAAGTTCATTAGGAAGTCACATTCATAATAGAAACCAGAGCAGAAGGAGTGAAAGCAACACTTCAGCATTTGTTGTGGAGAAGACTGTTTAAGATCCAACATCTGTAGCAAAGGCAAGAGTTTTCTTCATTGTTCACAGACATACCTTGGCTGACCTAGTGATGGCCCCAATCTCGGAATATAGATCTGTACTGTCTGGGAAATTTTCCACCACCATTGTGCACACATGGTGAAGGAGAGACTGTTTGTGCACAGTGTCTTTGACTTCTGGAACCTTCTCAAGGTAGCTCAACTCAAACGCTTTGGCCTGTTTGGCAAGAAAAGAAAAAAGGGAATAAGCTTAAACCTGTTTTGTTTTACTCAGTCTCCTAAACAGAACATGAAGCTGTACTAGGAAATTGTGCCTGGTTTAAAAGCATTTTCTTTCCAGTCCTTAGGAATAACAGGGATGGCTATTCTACAGTACAAGGACTCATCTCCCCATTATTCCTTTACCAAACACCTTTAATATAGGGCAAATTAAATATGCCTGTGATGACCCAGTTTCATCCCCAATATTCTGATGTCCTCCCTTAGGTTCCTTGCTACCTTGCAGCCTCAGCCTCTCTCTCCATCCTCCCTCCCATCTTATCAGCTTTTCTTTTACCTCCTTTCATTTACAATTTAATTTGAAATGTTAGACTCGTCTATAAGCATAAACATTTTTGAACATGCAGCATGGAAAAAACTGAAAAGAGAAAGGCACCAGAGATGCCCCTTTGACAGTAATGAGTATACATTAGGAAAAATGTGCAGACTGCTCCCAAGATGATATACTGACATAAAAGCTAAAGGTCTACATTAGAAGCACTGGTAGTTACATGCATTCTCAGGATATAATACATCCCATATTTCCCTGAATAATAAATTAAAAGTTTTGTTAAATGGCACATCATGAGAAATCACAGCTGTAATCTTTGTGAATAAATATTCCTATTAAGAAAAAAGCTGGGAGAAGATAATAAGATGCTTACATTAGAACCATTGAGGAAGTTCCCAATGGCTAACAAAGTAGACAGAATGAAGCCCAGGGTTTTATTATTTTCCAATTGATCTATCCCTTCCTTCAGGTCCAAAAGTGGTTCAGCCACCTCCTGGCAGTTAAAAAAAGGATAAGAAAGTAGAATTGGAACACATGTATAACATTTCTATTTTCATTCTATTTCATATTTCTATTCATATATATTTCATATTTCTATATTTCATTCTATTTTCATTATTATCATTATTGTTATGAATGAACACACAGACTATGAAGCTTTGGAAGTTATAATAAAAAACTGATTGTCTCTGGCACATATAAGTCATAAAGGTCTGGATACTTTCTTTTGGACACCTAAAAGTGACATAAGGGGACATACACATTGGTTCTATAAACCTTGCTCTGGTCCTAGGAGAAACCATGAGAAGTAAGCAAATGCTTCTGCATACAGGAATTTATACTACCTGTAGAATCAAAGCTGTGGAGTATGTGGGATGGGGTGTGAATGGAGAGTAGACATTTCTCCATTACATTCATAATGATTCTGTAGCCCCTCACAGCCACAGGTATCTGACTTAATCTATGAGACCACCATTAGTTTATTCTTCAACACTCACCATTTCTCCCCCCTTCTCCTTTCTCTTTCTCTCCCCTTTCATCCCAGCATTCTTTTCGTCCTTTTTCTTTCTCTATTTCTAATCCTTTAATTTATTTTGATGCTCTTTCTTGGCCTTTTTTCTTTCCTGCTCTGGGTCCCATGGTTCACTTTCTGTGTTAGCTGATCTCAAGCATGTTTGCTTTATGTAAAACTCATTAATTTAGATCCTTTAATCATTAACCAATATGCATTAATTAAGGGCTTATTCTGTGCCAAGGACTCTGTTAAGTTCTTGGGATACAAAGAAATGAGAAAATAGGCCCTTCCTCGAGAAGCTCACATTATAGTAAGGAAGACATGTAACAATTAAATGAATGAAGATACATACAAGGTAGATGGAAGGCAATCTCAGAGGGGAAGGTACTATCATCCGGGGAGGCCTGGAAAGCTCTCCTGGAAAAATGATGTTTGAACCTTAAAAGGAACTCAGAGATTCCAGGATGTAGAGATAGGAGGTAGAACAAGTCCGACATGTGGAACAGACAGACGAAAGGCATGGAGAGAGGGGATGGAGCATCACATGTGAGAAAGAGAAAGGGGGTTAGTATGGACTGATTTGTACATAATATAGAATAGGAAGGGACCAGGTTATAAAGAGCTTGAAATGTCAAAACTAAAACTTTTTATTTGATCTTAGGTGAAACAAGGAGCCACTGAAGTTTATTGAGGGTGTGTGTGTGTGTGTGTGTGTGTGTGTGTGTGTGTGTGTGTGTGTGTGTGTGTGTGTGTGTGTGTGTGTGTGTGTGTGTTGTGTGTGTGTGTGTGTGTGTGTGTGTGTGTAGTTTGGAAAATACTTTGGCAGCCAAGTGGACTCCAGAATGGAGTAGGAAGACATCTGAGTCAAGGAGAAAAATTAGAAAAATTATTGTAAGTAGTCTAGGCAAGAGGGGATGAGGGCCTGACCCGAGGTGGTGGCTGTGTGAGCTGACAAAAGGTGATCTCTAGAAAAGAGGTGTTGTAAAGGTAGAAATGACAAGATTTGACAATTGACTGGGATGGAAGTTAAGAGTGAGGAGTTGGGGATGACAATGGGATAGCAAAGCTGGGAGAATGGTCATGTCCTAGACAGCGACGCAGACATTTGAAAGAAGGGAAGATTTGGAAAGAAAGATAATGAGTTCTCTTTTGGATATGTTAAGTTTGAAACATCCATAGGGGATTCAGTTAAAAATGTCTAACAAGCAGTTTGTGATATGGGACTGGAGAAATGGAGAGAGACCAGGCCTGAAAATATAGGTCTGGGGAAAATTAAGATGACAATTGAGGTTCTAATGAGATTAGGATGTACAGAAAAGAGAAGAGGGCCCAGGATAATGCTTTAGAGAGTTAGTGAGTAGACATGGATAAAGACCAAGCAAAGACTCAGGAGGAGGCACTGGACAGGTAGGAGAGCCCTCCCAAAAGAGCAGTGTCATGAAGACTTCAGAGAGGTGAGACTATCTAGAAGGAGATGATCAACTGTATCAGAGGCTACAAAGAGTTAAATAAAGCTGAGGTTTGAGAAAAGGCCATTTAGATTGGGCAATGAAGACGTTATTGGGAACTCTGGAGACAACAGGTTTATTTGAATTGATGAGATCAGAAGCCAAATTTCAGAAAGTTTAAAAGACTATGAGGAGAGAAAGGGGAGGCGCTGAATAAAAAGTCTTTTCAAGGGCTTTTGCTGAGAAGAGGAAAAGAGAAATAAGGTGATTGTTAGTGGGAAAAGTAGAATCCAGCGAGGGTTTTTTTTAAAGAATGAGGAAGACAATGGCATGCTTGAAGGCAAAAGTAAATAAAGAGATTGGAAAATTAGGGAATTAAAATGATGATAGAAGAAAATGATAGGAAAGGGAAGGTTTGGCCTTGGCCAGGAGAAAGTCCTCTTTTCATCAATTCAGGAGGAGATAATGTGGGGTAAAGTCAGAGGAATGTGAGGTGAGAAGGGGAGAACATGGAACTCTCAGCAAATGGCATCAAGTGTTTTCACTGAAATAGAAGATGACGTACTCAGCTGGTTGGTTGGTTGGTTGTTGTCCTTCGTTATTGAAGAGGACCAAATAACATCATTACGCTAGAGTCAAGTTTCAGTGTGTCTAACTGTGGTTGATCAGACCAACATGAGCTTGGAATGAGCTCTACTATAGGTTGGGCATGGTGCATGTGGGCATTTGGGATAGATACTCTAAATTTGCGCATCCTGTGTTTCCTTTGAACTATTTCAATTCTTCTTCACTCATAGAGCACAACTGTGATGTGGGCACACCATGCTGAGAGATACTGTGCCACTGTCTCCCATGTCATACAATCAATTCCAAAGTACCGAAAAGAGACCTTGAGAGTGTCCTTGTATTGCTTCTTCTGACCACCATGTGAACGCTTGCCCTGAGTGAGTTCTCCCTAAAACAGTCTTTTTGGAAAGCATATTTTTTTGCATTCAAACAATGTGACCAGTCCATTGGAGTTGCACTCTCTGAAGCAAAGTTTGAATGCTTAGCAGTTTAGTTCAAGTAAGGACCTCAGACCTTATCCTGACAGGTGATCTTCAGAGCCTTCCTAAGCTCAGCAGAGAATAGGGGAAGAGAAGCTGTGGGAGCATTGAAGAGAAACAAGTGATTTTGGAACTGATCCTGTGGTGAGAGAATCAATTAGGGAGGAATTGGAAAGGTACTTTACTCCAGTGAGGTCCCAGCTGAGATTATATAAATTTGTAGTGAACTCAGTCCCCACGGTGTTGTGATTTTCTCCAGTGAGACTCATCCACAGCTCATGGTGGAGAAGCAAAGAAGATAGATGCTAGGGAGAAATCTAGAGTTTGGCTTGGCAAAGTGTGACTAGTGATAAGACAAGAATAAAAAGAATTTGAGATTATAGCATAGTGTAGAGTTGAACTGGTTCACCAAGTGTTCAAGACTGTAGAAGAAGGTACTGCAACAAGTGAAGGGGCAATAGGGTTAGGAAAGTACTGGATCAGAGATGAGAGTGAGAAAAAGCCATAAGGGCCTGAAGCAGAGAAATATGGAACGATAAAATATTAGGATCAGATAAAGCTCCTGAACACAAAAGTAGAACATTTGTGACTGATGGCAAAAGCAAGAATGGCTACTTCTTTCTGTACGTGGCTAAGGTGAAGTGGAAAAGTAGGTCATGGGAACTGAGGAGTTTGAGAAATTAAATTCATGATTATAGAACTTTGTCTTGGAGTCAGAAAGACCCACTTCTGACCCATACTGGCTGTGTACCCTAAGTAATGCCCTAAGCATCCCTCCAAGATTAGATATACAAAAGGTATTTCTGTATTGGTAGAGGGAGTTATCTGACTGGGAGTTTCCAATACTAATGAAATGACAAGTCTACCCCTTAACATATCCACCCCTCTCAAAAGAAGTTATCTAAATGTGATCATTCAGAAGGGAAATAGGCTGAAATACAATTTTATCTACAAAAAGTACTTGCTAAGCATATTATTACTGTAAGTAGTCTTGCAAGGAGAATATTTCCTTCCATTTTAGAGATAACGTGGTACCTCAGTAGCTGCTGAGTCTAACCTCCCACCTTAAATAACGACTCCTTCTATAATGTTCCCTAGATGGTTCATCTAACTCCAGACTGAATGATTCTAGTGATGCAGCTCAGTATTTCTTAAAACAACCTATTCATCTGTTTGATTGTACAGCCCTTCCACCTATGAAATTAAAACCTACTTCCTGTAACTTCCACTCACTGGTCCTGGTTTTGCTCTCTGCTTCTATTCCCTCTTCCATATGAAAGCACTTCAAATACTTAAGAATGACTATAGTATTTTTCCCTGTCTTTTTATTCCCAATAATACCTTCCATTGAAATGATCTCCATTGTTCCTTACATGACTCAGCTAAAGAGAGAATGAAGATAGGTAGAACGTAAACTCTTAATATATACAATATAAGCTTTTGGAGGGCAGAGACTTGCAATTTTTTTTTTAAATTTTATATCCCTAGCATCTAGCCCAGTGCCTAATATAGAGAAGGTACTTAATAAATGTTCATTGATTGCCTGATTAAATATGTCAATCCACACCTGAGCACAAAGCTTCAGAAATGACCTAACCTCTGGGAACCTAGACAGCTGGAATGTGGACACTGCAAAGAGAGGTCAATTCAGTGCCCCTCAAATACCATTTGTTAGATAGAGCTATACTCTGCTTATGTCTAAGGCTAGCCCAATACCATAAATTTATGTAGGTTTGTGAAGACTGAGCTGGATTTTTAAACAGGTATTTTCATCAGACAGTCCCAAATTCTGTTATACCAGAGTTCTTGCCTATTCGGGAGAAGAAGTCTGGGGACTACACAAACCAGAAATGATTAGAGCTCCCTATTCTGGCAATACTCAAGCCTGAGGAAGATTCTCATGTCACTTCCTGGAGTCACTCAGTCTCTCCCCCCTTCCCCTCTGCAATATCCCTGTGTGCCAAAGGGAGGAATGGACCACAGGGCTGTGCTTTGGCAGCAACTATCAGACTAAAAGCTCTTTGGCAAGTTCCATTATACACCAGTTTGCCATAAGGTTTCCAGGTTTTTGGGTTCAGGACAGATACATTTTTATGTAAATTAATGACATTAAAATGATCCAGGAGGATTAAAGGAAGAATCCACTTTTAATGAGCAAAATAGCTTTGTTCCTTTAGAATGTCACTGAAATGGACAGTTATTTTTACAGTGGACTGGGAGGATGGTGTTTACAGATAGAGCCACTTGAGTATATTTGCTTACGCGTATGTTTCGCTGAAGATTGCATCTGCAAAGAGTAATTATAGCCTTGAGGGTCCCTTGTGCATTTGAGAAATAGCATGATGTATTGGAGAGAACGCTGGACTTGGGGTCAGAGGAGCTGGATCCTGGCCCTCGGGCTGCTACAAAGCAGTTGTGTGACACTGGTCTCTTTGGACCTTCAGTTATATCACAAGGATGGTTCAAATGGAAAATTCAGGATGAGAATCAGGTCTGCTGTTACCTGAACCAATACTACTACCTGCTGGGGCCCTTGTTTCGAGTCCTTCCTTTTAAGTGCATCCTCCTGGTGCTGCTAGATTTCAGCATTTTATTTCTCCACTTAAAATTCTTCAAAGGTTCTTTACTGCCAATTTTTCAGGTCTTCCCATATCTGGGCCCATAATTCGTGGCACATCAATGCAAATTCAACAGCAACGAACATTCATTAGGCATTCATACTCTCTGCTAGCCATAGCAATAACAAAAAAAGGGACAGGTAGCCTTCAAAGAACGTGTATTGACCTGAAAGGGGACATGACATCTATATAGCTAAGTATACCACCTGGTAGAGTGTGATGAAGGTAAAGTCTACCAGGTGAACTTTTAGAAGCTAGAGCAGGCCTTCACCAGTGGTAGGGATGGGGAAGGGAGTGGTAATCAAAGTATCTGAGGAGGAAGAACGACCCGAGCTAAGTTCTTCAGGAAGAGAAGGATTCTCAAAGGTGGAAGTGAAAAATGTGTACATTTCAGACCTGGGAGATGACCTAAACCCTTTCTTTTAGTCAGGGCTGGTCTATTCAGTATACACACACTCTCAAGCATGCACAGTCCTGTCTTTGTCCTTTTGTTCACCCCCATGCTTGGTATGCCCTCTCATTTCCTTTTATCTAAATCTTACTCATCCTTCAAGACCCAGTATATCCCATAAGTCTATCCTGACCTCCCCTTCCACAGTGTTTGCTCCTTTTTTGGAATTCCTCGGGAATTTGTCTGTATCATTCCTGTAAAGCATAATGTGCCTTCTTTGCATTATTATGTGTGCATACATGTTCGTTGTCTTATTGAAACGTGCAGTTTCTTTCCAATCAAACTGTAAGGCAGTGTCCTCAAGAGGGCAACCAGATAGAAGGGGCCCATATCTCATACTTCTTGACATCCTGATAAGCACATAATAAACCTGTGGTAAGAATTCAATAAATGTTTTATAGAATCACAAAATTTGAAAGCTAGAAGAGATCTTAGCGATGACCTAGTCTAAACCACACATGAAAGTAATCTTCTTTGTAACATACCCAACAAGTGATCATCCAGCTTCTGCCTGAAGACCTCGAGAGAAGAGGAACCATCTATGTCTTAAGGCAGCACTCCACTTTGGGATAGTTTTAATAGTGAGGAAGTTTTTCCTGACATCAAGCCTAGATTTCTTGTTCTCTTTATAACTTTTCACCCACTGGGGCTGAAAGGAAGAGATGTAATCTTTTCTCCACGTTACAGTCCTTCAAATACTTGACAATGGCTATCATCAAGTCTCACTTGAATTTTCTCTTTTCCAAGTTAAACATGGCCAGTTCCTTCAACTGTTCCTCATATGACAGGGACTCAAGACCCTTTAACATCTTAGCTGTCCTTTTCTATATCCTCTCCAGCTTCTCAACGTCCTTGTTAAACCACAGCTCCAATAACTGAACACTACACCCCTTTTGTATCTTATGCGCCTCTTCCTGGAAGTTATGGCCCTCTTAGCAGAGCCCATATTTTTACTGGTTGCCACATCACACTAAAGTTGCAGTTCATTAAAGCATCTTGATTTTTTTTTTTTTAGAACTGCTATCTCATCATTACTCTACCATCTTATTCTTATGAAGTTATTTTTATTGTTGTATGATTGATGTTGATCTTTTGTTTATGTGATTATTGGTTAAATTGAATTGCATAAATTCTTGAAGTGTCCAATTCATAATGTGGACAATTCAGTGGCCTTTCTGAAATCCTTGTGGCTAGGCTCTTGCCAGTGGTGAACTACAGCCTGAGAGCATAGAACAGAGAATTTTAGAAACAGAAGTGGCTCTGGAGACCAACTACTATTTGTTGTAAGAATTGCCACCATCAGCATTTTAGCCTTCCTTCTTTAAGGTGAATAATAACAAACATTTAGAAACTTAGGCTCATTCCTCCAGCCCTTTCCTTCAGAGGGACTTTATCTAAACGGCTCAGTGGGCAGCCCCTCCCTTCTTGCCTGAAGATATCTGGCTGTTCTACAACTTAGAATAGGGAGCTTTTCCATTCTTCATGGTTTTGATGGCAGAGCTGACCTCTCTGAAGGCTGGGACCAAGGACAGGGAAGGTACTGTATGCTCGGCAGAACTCTATCCTCAGTTGTGAAACCTGTGTGGCACCCCCACAGAGTTTCTTTTCTAGATTGTCTACCTTTCTTGTAGGTGCTTGGAGGCAGATTGGCCCATGGGCTTTTTTCTTCAGATTTCATCCTCCTTGACCCTTCTGACCCCCTGGGCATTGTTGGCCACCCCCCTTTCTTCTCTTGGCTTCAGATACACTGTTTTCCTGCTGCTCCTCCTACCTCTCTATAGCATCTTCTCCGTCTCCTTCACTGGCTCCTTACCTTCCCTACAATCCCTTAATGAGGCATTTTCTGTGGTTCTGTCTCTGGTTTTACTTTCTTTTATCTCTACACTCTCTCACTTGGCATTCCGATTCATTCTTTTGCCTCTAACTACTACTTCTATTCCGATGACTCTCAGATCTATAGCTTTCATCCTAACCTGTCTTTTCTTCTTTAGATTCATAGCTCCAAGTACTGATAGGACATCTTCCTCAATATTCTATCCTCCACCTCGATATGCAATGTCCCTCCCGATTTCACTATTTAGTATCTACCCAATCTGAGCATGTCTATAATGTCTGACTTTTCTTTCTCTGTTCTTTCCCATCACCAATCTGTCACCATATCTTTACTACAGAAGTCATTTACAAAATGTCTCTCAATTCAACCCCATTCTCTATATTCTCATTGCCACTACCTTCCTATGTGCCTGTATTTCTATCCATGTGGATGGAAATTGTCTTATCCACTCTGCCACCTATTTTTGTATGGTCTGAGAGCTAAAAATGATTTTTTTTTATGATTTTAGATAGGCTAGTGGGCCATAGTCTGCCAATTTCTTACCTATACTATTATAATTGTCTTTTTTTAGGTATACTTGTTTCCACTTTCTTCCCCAGGCAGGGGATCAGCAACAGGGACCATGCTGAGAGCCAGAGACACCAGCCCAGCAGGGCTCATAGGAACATGCAACACTGAGGATTGCTGACTCCTGTCTGGTACTTGACACAATGAACGTCATCTTTCAAATTTTGTCAACATACCCATCAAGCCAAAATCTCCTTGTTCATGAGAAGAGCTAATTTCTCAGGAACAATTGTTGTGTGTAGCCTCTTCCCTCCCTCATTTACTGTTTACCTTCTCAATGATTTCGTAGTCCATTTTGAAAGCCCAGAGTTGGAGTCTGGCAGACAGTTCACTGATGGAGGAAAGTGTGAGGAGGAACTGCTCAGCACTGCCTAGGGGGAGATCTGGGTTAGCCATCTGGGCCTCCTGGATTTTTTGCTTTTCTTCTTCAGTGGGAATCATGGTGAGAATTTTCTGGAAAGAGAAAACAACACTATCTATTTTCTACTTATAGTGTGGCAGAAAAAGCAATGCTTCTATTATCGTTCTGCTAGAAGTTAGAGATGCGTTTGCTCTTTACGGTGTTTCCTCACAAACATCTCATCAGTATTGTGCTGTTGTAGTAATATAGATCTCAGAGAGACAACAACAGAGAAGCAATGTAAACACGGAAAGAGCCCTCTGTAGGTAGCACTTCTGATGCCTGGGGAAAATTTGTGGATGGAGGAGGAAGGACTCAGAATTAGACCTTGGACCACAGACAAATGGGCCCCAGGCCACTGTCCAGAGTGTGAGAAGGGAGACAGACCCACAATTGCAGAACCCAGAAAACTACTGCCAAGTGGGGCTGTCATGGCATCTCCTATGAAAGGCATGGTATGGGTTCCCAGGCCTGGCAGCATGATATAATTTGACTGAGAATTTAACTCTTGGTGACCTGTTCCCCAGAGTTGGGCCCATACCATTCTGGCGTGGCTGAGAGCCCTTAGTTTCCCTCTGCTTCTGGGAAGGGGAGGTCCAGTGGTGCAAAATATGAACCCCAGGGGAGGGACTCAGGGGGTGGTGGTCTGGGTCCATGTGAAGAGAGAGGGCATTCTGTTACAGGACTGGTAGATCTGCTTGCAAGGTGTGAGGGCAGTAGGCTGTAGAGGTATTGGAGGAAATAAGCACACTCCCTGTATACTGGCAATCTGGGAGCAAAGTCCCAGCCACTCTACCATAGTTACATCTCCAGATACACATGTATTTGGTCAAGTATTTCTTAATTTTTTACAGTGACCCTGAATAACTTAGAAGCAGAGATTTAGAGCTGAAGAAACCTTAGTGGGATGGTGCAGTAAATAAAAGAATCAGGCTTGAAGTCAGGAAAGTGTGAGTTCAAATTCGGCCTCAGATACTCACTAGCCATGTGACCCCAGGCAAGTCACTTACCACTACTTACCTCAGTTTCCCCAGCTATAAAATGAGCTGGGAAAGGAAATGGCAAATCACTTTGGTATCTTTGCCAAGAAGACCCCAAATGGGATTGAGAAGCGTCAGACATGAATGAGAAAACTAAACAAGACCTTCAATGGTATCGAGGCCCCAACCCTCTCATTCTACAGATGAGGAAGTAGTGACTTGTCCACAGTTGTTACACAGTGAGAAACAGAGTTGTGGCTAGCAACAGGGTCTTACGGTTCCTGGACTGATGTTTCTTCCACTCACTGTCTAAGAGCTCCACAGTTCTGAACATAGATAGAACTCTAGGTAAGGCTAGAAAGGGGCATGTAGGAAAAGAAGAGAGAGAAATCAGGACAAGAATGGAAAAAAGAAAACAGTAAGAACATACGCTTTGTGAGATTTTAGTTTTTCCTCTTCATTTAGGAAATATATTTATGGTCAACAAATAATTTTTCTTTTATGCATGTTTGGTCTATTATGGTTTTTCTTTTTTTGAAATTCCCAGAGACAGGCTTATAAATTGATCATATTTCAATTTTGTCCATTTAAACCTTGAAATGAAAAGGAAAATGTAAACGCTTCAACTAAAATCTGCCATGTCAAGTATTAGTTAACTTAAAAAGGATGGGAAATATTTTTATAAAAAAGTAAGACACAACTATGAATTCAAAGAGATTTTATATTTTTTTAACTTGCTCATAGCAAAAATCTATCATAGACTAATTAAGAGAGGGCAAAAGGTCAGCACGGGAATGGTTATTTTGAACTGATATATGGATTCACATTGATTCATATCATATGGCCTAAGCATTTTTAAAGGGATGTAAAAAGTTCTGTGATATGATTTCTAATGCAATGTTTTATATTGGCAAAAGGAACTTTCTTTTTTGCTAGTGATTTTCTCTTATGCATTCTCTTTTCCTACCTCCAACACCCACACCCACATCCACATCCTCTCTCCCTCTCTCTCTCTCTCTCTCTTTTCCTGCTCCTTATTTTTGAAATTTGTATGAATAAATCCAGATACTTTGGCTGCATATAGATAGCCCCAAACATCTGGATGAAAATGGAAAATTATTCCAAATACCCAGATGTTTCTAACAAACTGAGTCAAAACATCTAGATGATCAAATAGATTTTCATCTGAATGCTTTGGTTCTGTGGGGCAGCAAGACTCAGTAGCAGTGAGGTTGCTTGCAGGTGGAACTTGTTTCAGGGGTTCACCCTGAAAAAATTATTTTAATAGATTTTCTTTGTGTTTTTGTCAAACCACATTATGAAACACTTTCCTTGCACCATCGTGACACCTGGTAGAATGGTTTGAATGAAAGTGGTTTGGTTACAGTGTGTGCACAGGCTAAAGACATGTGCACAGGCTGAAGAAAGCTCTTAGAGACATTTAAAATATTTGTTTCTACTCTTCAATAAATTATGGGCCAAGACTAAAGTTTCAAGTACTGGTAAGTTCTGGAGAGTCAGGAACGATGCAACAAAACCTGTTTCTAAGCAGAATGCAAATAATGCCCCTGATGGTCAGGGGCTGCATCAGTTGGGTGAAAAAAATAACATATAATGATTTAATACCTTACCAATAGCACACTGGGCATAGTGAAGGCTAAGACTCACACACAAGACCAGCTCTAAGCAGCACTGTTACATAAGACTAGATCTAGTTCAAACATCTTGCAATTCTATGAGTCTAAATTAAGTTTGTTTTTGGCAGTTTCCCATCTACTTTTTCTTTCTTCCTCCTTTCCCCTCCTTTATTCTTCTCAATCCCCTCTGAGGGTGTTTGCTAATAAAATTTTAATAGAGAACTCTTGAAAACAACATCAACAAAAAAGGTTTGGGAAAAAACCCTGGGAAAGAAGCTATAATGGTAGGACTTCAGGCACCGTGATGGGAGATTGCAGTAACATTTGGGGGAATTCTTGCACTATACAGACAGTGTACCCCAAGTGATGTCATGTTGTTTACCAACTATGGTGCCAACTTATATATAAATTAAATACACTTCCTTGTTCATCACAGTTTTTCTGGTTTTACTTTTTACATGTCATTAATACAACTATGGACTTTCTTGATCGCCAAGTAACATGCTTTGCTGGCCAACTTATAATACCAGTACTTTCCAGAAACATATGGTTTGCAAATAAGTGTTGAATTCAAATGCAGTTATTTTAAACCACTACTAGGAGGTTGCTAACCTGTGGTTTCAAAAATAAATAGCTAGCTGTTTGTATTAAATTAATTTTCAAACTATCTGGCAAATTGAATTTTACCTTCACTCGTCCTCCCTGCCCTCCCCGCTCCCAGTGCTTTGCATTCAGTCAAATTCTACAACAAAATTTAGTCAGCGCCTCTGTAGGTGGACTGGTTCTTCCGCAGACAGGACAAGCAATCCTTGATATTTTTATAGTAAGGATGACTTGCTTTCTTTGTTCCTGCCTGAGAAAGTAATAACATATTCTTACTTTTGTTTTTTACCCTATGACTAATTTAAACCATTTGTTCGGTGTGGAAGATTTATGAGTCCACCATCTGCCAGTTGGTTTTATTTTATTTTATTTTTTACACATCATTGACAATAAAATTACATCAAGGCACAGGAGCATGGCAGGATAAAGTCACCTCCCATGAACTCATAGCTTTTTTTTTCTTTTCCAACTTAACAAACATTGATTAACAATGAAAAATTTAAGTTGATTTTATTTTGTATATATTTTAATATATTTACATATTACCTCTGCTGATGTAAGCAGAGAATGTATGCTTTCTGATAGTGGGGACATTTTCATGGTCATCTTTCTGTCCCCAATACCTACTATATGTCTTAAACATAGTAGGTTCTTATTGAATGCTTGTTAGTAAACGTTAAATATCCAGTGCCCAATATATACGAAGAACTATACTAGGTTCAGAGGATCCAAGGAAAGATATGACATAGGGCTTGTTCTCAATGAATTTGTAATCTAATCCACAGGTTTGGGTTTGTTGTCCTGTGCTTATTATAATGAGATATTTGGCTCTACAGGAAAAAAAATTATTGGGATCCATCACAGTCTATGTATTTCTACCTCAGAGCTATGTGAATCTTGCTTCTAAGAAAAGTAGGGAAGTAAAATTGTTGGTTTTGGCCACCCAGCTCACCTGGAGATGAAGTCATGACTACTAAGTATTTTGCTTGTTGAGTCTGGAAAAGAATCATAGAATGTTAGAGTTGGAAGAGACCCTAAGATCATATCATCCAACCCCTTCATCTTACTGATGAGGCAACCCCCATCAACACTCTTGGAAAAGAAAATAGTGACAGGCTTCTGTGGTCAAGAGGCCCAGAATTCTGGTGCTTTGGATTTCAGCTCTTTTGGTACATTAACATCAGTCCTGCCAGGATCTATGACTTCATCAGCCCAAAGGCTACTCCACCATTGCAGACATCAGTCTTTCTGCCCCACGAGTGTCCGTGGCTCAAAAGACCATCATCTGATAGGCAATCTCCTGGTGATGTGAAGTTGTTTGTAAAGATCTGTTTGCATGCAACTATCAAAATTTTATATGAGGGCATTAAATAGAAAAAAGGCTTTTCGTCTGGCACTTAATACAGTGACTGGCACATAGCAGGTGCTTAATAAAGGCTTGCTGACTCTAGGTGGTATAATGGAGTAAGTCCAGCATTTGGCATCCGGGAGACCTGAGTACAAATTCTACCTCAACTGCTCATTAGTTTTGCCACTCTAAACAAATCACTTAACCTCTGTTAGACTCAGTTTCCTCATCTGTCAAATGGAGAGAATGATGGCACCTACCTTACAGAGCTGGTGGGAGGACAAGATGTGGTAATACAGGTAAAACACTGCAAACTTTAAAGTTCTTTAGAAATAATTGTAACTGTTGTCATTTTTACACTTCCATAAAATTATTATTACCTTCAATGAGTATCATTTATTGTTATTATTTGTTTTTCTCAGGCATTTACTGCTTTATCCTCAAAAACTCTGTGAGGCATGTTGAGCAGGTATTATTATCCTTCATTTACCGATGAATCAACAGGCACAAAGAGGTTAAATAATTTGTTGAAAAGTCAGATTGCTAGTGATGAACATCTTTCTGTGGGACTTTCTTGCCTTCACAGAAAATTCCACTCTTTCTGTGGGACTTGCTTGCCTTCACAGAAAATTCCTTAATTATACCTCCTACTTTCTTACCCCCTTTCCCATATTTCACAGGTTAGCAAGCAAAAAAAAAAAAAAAATTCAATACCCACAGATTCCTGGGTTTCCTCCTTTCAGATAAGCATGGACCTGTGGATTAGCATCAGAAAGGGGATGTATGGGGCCTAAGAATTTGGATGCTTCAGCTACAAGTCTCTTGTACTTACGCATGTACGAGAGGATGGGATTTCTGTTTCCCACCATATGATGTGACCAGGATGATCTGTTGATGTCACCTGATTTAACTATCCCCAGATAGGCATGGCCCAAGAATTCTACAGTAATTAAATGGTAAGAAATTTGGAAACTTAAGAATATAATCTGGTTCATATGGGGGCTGCATCCCTTCCCACATTCTCTGAAGTCTAATATACTTAAGAAAAAGTAACTGGTAAATGTTTCCACAGTGACATTTAGTTGACTAGATGTTTTTGCTCAGGTTTTCATGATGATGCATGAATCCATGCCATTTGGCTGCTAAGAGACAACCCAGAATGGGATTAAGACAGCCTAGTAAGGCTCTGTTTAGAAACACGGATCATATATGCAGATCTGCCGAGTGTTAGTGTCATTCTGTAAAGCTAGAGAAGAGGAATGAAACTTAAATAGTCTGTTGCAGTGTACACCAAGCCTAAGTGATTGCCAAGGAAGGAAGGAAGGAGGGATGGAGTGAAAGAGGGAATAAGGGAAAGAGGAGGGAAGGAAGAAAGAGAAAGAAGAGAGAAGGGAGAGAGGGAGGGATGGGGAAAGGAGGAAGGAAAGAAAGGAGGGAGAAAAGGAAGGAAATGAAAAGAATGGAGAAAAGGAAAAAAAGAAAGACGGAAGGGAAGAAGGGAGGGAAGGAACAAGGAAATGAAAGAAGGAAGAAGAGGAGGAAAAGGACAGAAAAAATAAAGAAAGAAGAAAAGAAAGAAAAAATCCAAGCAGAAGAATTAGTTAAAGGCCCTTTGTGTACAAGTTGAAAATCTTTTTAGCAAAGTTTCACAGATATGCACTTATATTTATGCAAAGTTTCACAGATATGCACTATATCACAGCCCTGATTTCTCTCTTGAATAATAAGTTAATCAGCCCGAGGGGAAAGACGGCAAAAGATCACAGGATTAGGAGTTGGAGGAAACATGCCACATAGTCGACTTCATCACTTTACTGATAAGTAAACTGAGTCTCATAGATCATAAGTGACTCACTCAGGTCACACAGGGCAGAGCCTGTGTGTTTGAATTCTAGTTCCTTAGCTTCAATTACAATAACACTTTCACTATTCAATTCTGACTCCAACTCCAGTTGGCTCCTGAAAGGTGTTTTTTCACAGAGATTAATCCTCATTATTTACTGGATAATAGTTGAAAGAGTGGGCTCAGTTTAAAGTTTTCATATAGGTAGTCCTTCCATTGAACTTAAAAGGGGCTGTGCCTGAGAGGAGCTTTAGAGTTTAGAGAACACTTGTCTGCAATTAGTTTGGAAGGAAAAACCTACTTTGAAGGGAGCCCCTCAGGTATAAATGCTTAAAAGGATCTTATTACTGGCAGTATTTGTGGCAGTGCTTTGGGGGAGGGTTTAATATGCATTTACCAGGTCTAAAGAGATGAGTAAAATGGGTTTACACTTGAAAAATAACTTTTAAGAAAACCTCTGGAAATTGAGTCAGACAAGTCGTTTTCAAAACTATCAGTTGAAATTAGTCAAAATAATCTCTCTAAAACACCAATTATTAATCATGTTTTTGAAAAATAAAGTATTAAAACCACACTGAGATCAACTCTTTCTCTCTCCTGTTCCTCCCTTCCCTAAAGCATCCTGTGTGCAGACATAAAATACAGTACCAGTCTTAGACAGATTTATAAGGCCCACTGACGTCTGAATTCTCCTTCCCATCTGCCTGTTTCTTTACCTGCTTTTGTTTCTCTGTCTTCTTTCCTATTGCACCTCCGCTCTGGTTTCTGGCTTCCCTTTGGCAGGCAATAAACAAGGAGGCCCACTTGTGAGGCTCACCTCTTTAAGCCTCAGTTTCCCGAGCTCCATGGTCCTAAGCTCTTTCAGCTCTAGGTCTATGCTCCTTTACAAATCTATGGGCTATGTGGCCATGATATATTCTTACCTTTATTTCTTTACTGAAATGATTGGTTCAAACTGAGTCATATTTTAATGAAAGACGGTAAACCACCCAGTTCAACAATTATTTAACATTTGCACAGTTTGCATTCTTTTGAAGTCCAAATTTACAGTTTAACATCTCAGTGCCTGTTTAAAAAAATGCCAGCTCACATATAAGATAGAAAAGGAGCGTGGCATAACAGAAGGGACCTGAGAGGCCATTGAATCCACCCCCTCTTACTTTTTAGAAAAGTGAGATGCAGGGTGGTTTTAATTTTAGTTATTCAGTCGTTTCAGCTTTATCCGACTCTTTATGACCCCATCTGGGATTTTCTGGGGAAAGATACTGGAGTGGTTTGTCATTTCCTTCCCCAGATCACTTTACAGATGGGAAAACTGAGGCAAACAGGGTAACTTGCCTAGGATCACGCAGCTAGTAAATGTCTGAGGCCAGAGTTGAACTCTTGAAAATGAGTCTTCCTTACTCCAGACCCATCTTTCTGTCCACTATGCCACCTAGCTGCCCCTTAAAAAAGAGCTAATATTTATGTAGCAATTAAAGACTAAGGAAGAGCTTTGCATACATTAGCTCAGTGAATCCCAACAACAAACAAAAGAAAGAAGGATGCTGTTATCAGCCTCATTTTACAGACAAAGAAACTAAGGCTTTGGGACTGGCTCAGGGTCACCCAGCTAGTTAGTAAGTATCTGAAGCAGTAGTCAAACTCAGGTTTTTCTGACTCCAAGTCCAGAACTCCACATAATGCACCCAGGGAGAATATAGTTGAGATGAGATTCAAACTCAACATCTGTAATCCCAAGTTCAGTTCTCCTGTTCCCATGACAATGTTAAAAGCAACCAAAAAGGTATTTCTGCAACATTTCTCATATATAATAAATGAATTTCTTTATTTTTTCAGTTCAGACCTGTGATTTCAATGGTAGGGAACTCCTAGTGAAGAGGCTCCTTCTACCAATGCAGATCTGTCAACTTAAGGACTAAGAGAGATGCCTGGTGCTCTAAGAGATCAAATGAGTTGACTAGAGGCACTCAGCAAGTATATGTCAGAAGTGGGATGTGAACACACATCCTTCCTCCATCTGAGGCTGACCCAAGCCATTACTCCTCTTCCACAATAAATATACCATCGTACAGGGTGAAGTACCATATTTTCTCTTACCTCAATGCCTTCTTTGTTTAAGGCATACTCATCAAAATTCAAAATGGCAATCTTGATTGTCCTTGGTGGGGGTAACACAGTCAGACCAATGTTAATAGCATTACTGCGCTTGGAGTCCAAAACGATGATTTCTTGTCGTTTTCCATCTGCAGCAGTTTTCTTAGTAAGAAAATAAAGGAAAAATTCAAGATTAATTGATAATCTTTGGTGCTGTGTGCCTTTCATCAAGGAACTGTTAAAAGCTAAGTCTCTCAACTTACTACACATTTAGGGAGGAAAGCAAAGAGCTCAAAGCCAGGAGAGGGAAAGCCTGGCAACTGACCAGTACAAAGAGATCAAGGAGTGAGAGTGGGGAGCAGCCCAAGCATGGGTCAGGCAATGGAATTTGGCAAGTCAGACACGTTACAAAATCAAATTGATTTTCCTTCAATGGGGGAAAGGGAATAATTTGTGATAGTTGGTAAGAAAACGGCAAGCTCTGTATTTCCAAAGCAGTACTAGTAACAAAATTAAAATATTCAAAGGTCCTCCTGATGGGTATTGAGAAAAGTGCTAGCATTTGCCTTATTTGGGTCTAGATTTTCAGGGGATTAACATTTTTGTTTGTTTTGAAGGCAACTGGGGTCAAGTGATTTGCCCAGAGTCACACAGCTAGTAAATGTCTGAGGCTGGATTTGAACTCAGGTCCTTCTGACTCCACTAATCTATCCATCGCACCACTGAGCTGCCTGCAGAGGATTCACATTTTACAAGTATATGGCAATCTATAATTCAAGATTTTCAGCACATGGTTTAAGAAAGCAGCCTTTCAGGATGAAAGCTAGTATTTCTAAGAAACTAAGGGCATTCCTGAGTAGCTGCACTAGTCTTGAATGGAAAAGGAGAGGGAGAGTAATATAGTACTGGCACAAGACAGAGAAGAGACAGAGACAAAAAAAGAAAAAGGAAAGGAAGAGAAGGTGACCATAAGAGGCAGAGGAGAAGTAAGGGGTCAGGGTGTACAAGTTGATGCTCCTAACTCATCTTGATTTTGCAAGGGGGTCACTCTGGAAACAGACCTAGATAAACTTGGCTAATATTTCTTGTCATCATTTGGTGCAAGTCCTCTCAGAGCTGGATTTTTGTCCTATCTAGGACAAGCCCTTGGCAACCTACTGGGCTAAAGGTTGATAGTGGCAAGGAAGAAGGTTAGTGATCAGGGGAAACAAAATCTGATCATACTCCAACTTTTTTCTTAAGGCTGTCCCCAAACCTGAAGTCTAGGTGGTTTGGCATTGGAAGAACACTTTTTGGCATGGCTTCCCCTTTGTGAGGAGCTGAATTTCCTTTATCCCTCAGTTCTTCTGGTATTTGAAGGTCTCTTCCCCACCTTGTTTATTCTAGAGAGGGGTAATCAACCCTGACACAGACAGAGCCAAATGCTCAGGAAAGCCTAGCTTGCAAGGACACCACAATAAAATTTCCATGACAGCATCATAACACGCCAATCCAGAGGCCATGGGTTAGCAAATGGAAAAAGGAAAAAGGAAGCTTTCTTGGTGCCACTACTGAGAACAGTCCTTAGTTCCCTTAAATGCCATTTTCCATTCCTACTCAAATGGGCACATTTAAATGAAGAAGACTGATTTTGGATTATTCCAAATGTGCTTGGGGATAAGAGGTCAAATTACTTTTTTCAGGAAGAAAAAGGTGAAAAGTATTTCTGTCTTTGGGAATTGCTAGGGCAACTGGGTTGTAAGGGAGGGTAAAAGAAGCTTTCCTGTGAAGTCTGGCTACCAGTGTACTGGAACAGTTAAATTCCAAAAGAAATGTGATTGTAGGCTACTCTGCTGGGACAAATTTGCCTCTTTTAAAATTTTTTTAAATTAAGAGAAATTTAATTTTTTTAAAATGAAAAGAAATTTAAAGTGAAAAGAAATTCCTCTTGTTCATGGCATCAAGTATTCCACTTGAGACTCCATATTTTTAATCATCTGCCCCCATCCCATATCATCCTGGCACTTCTAGACCAGGTCTGAGCTTCCATTTCACAGGACCATGGAATTTGTAGCAAAAAACTAAACCAAAATCAACCAAACAAAAACTTTAGCGATCACCCAGGCAGTGAGCTGGGGCCAGTAAGATACATGGAAGGAAATGGGAAAGGGAGTGCAAGAGAGAAAAATGAGATGTTGATATGGCAATTAGCTGCTCTGTTCTCTGACACTATAAGCAGGCAGTTCTTTTATATGGTGGGGTAAGGCCTCTCAAGGGACCCATTTTCTCTAAAGGAAAGCCATTTCCATGTCTGAATAACTTTAATTGTCAAGAGATTCTTTTCCTAAATCTGCTCCTCTGCAACTTCCAAGCATTGTTCCCAGTTCTTCTCTCTGGAGCAAAGAAGAAAAAATCTAATATCCCCATATGATAACCCTTCAAATACTTGAAGACAGTCATTATGTCCAAGTTTCTCTTCACCAGACTAAATAAACATCCCCACCGCCTCCCAATTATTCTTGTATGGTACATTATAAGGTCTTTTCTCATACTGGTCACAATTATCTGGATGCTCCCCAATTGATCAGTGTGTTTTTAAAAAGGTGCTGCTGAGAACTAAACACACATTCCAGATGTGATCTATGTAGTAAGACCTTCCCTTCCCAAGTCCTGAATCCTATGCCTCTCTTAATGCAGCCTAATTTTTGCCTTCTATGCATAATGTTGACTCGAAACACTAAGGGTACAATTCATGGCAGTACCAAACATCCTCCCACCCCAGAACTCTTGTGTAACTCCATGAAGTTGACTTTTTGATCCTAAGTATAAGAATTTACATTTATCCCTAATGATTTTTATCATCTTATATTCTATCCATTGTTCCAGCTTGCAGATAGTGTTGTATCTTCACCCTGAAAGCTATCATGGTGGAATGGCTAGAAAGAGGGACTCTGAATCAGTGAGATGTGAAGTTCCATCTCAGAGAAATAACATTGGGCAAGTCAAGGAATTCTCTATCAGCAGATTCTGAGGGGATTTGGTAGTTTTTTCACCAGTGAAACCACAGATCTGGTCCAAGAACAGACAGACCACAACTCCTCCAATTGATACTGCACTTTAGAATCAACAGAATGTTTCCTTCACAATAACCTGCGAAAGAAAGGAGTAAAAATATGCTCATTCACATCTTATATAGGAGGAAAGAGGTTCAGGGTGTTCATGATCTGCTTAGAGTCATGCAGTTAATCAAGAGGCAGAGCTAGAAGTGGAATGCACTTTGCTCTATATCACAGTATCTCCCTTAAAAGTTTTGTTTATTTATTTTAGTAGTAAGAAACAAGGAGTCTTCAGGAAGTCAGAGATTAGTTTAGACAGTTAGATCATACATTGGCCACATGGTGTCTAGAAGACCAGAGTCCAAATCCAACTTCAGATATGTGATACATTTGTGACCCTGGGCAAGTAACTTAATCCTTGTTTGCCTCAGTTTTCTCATCTGTAAAATGGGGATAACAACACTTCTCTCCCAAGGTTGTTTTGAAGATAAAATATTTATAAAGAACTTTGCAAACCTTAAAGCATTACATGACTGCTTGCTCTTAAAGGGGTGTTTTATTATTTTGAAAGCAAGAAGAAGCCTAAGTTTAGTCAGCAAAGTAAGTGACTTTTACCTATCCCCAGTTCCTTGGTAGCAATTATTTGACTTACAAGCATATTATCCAGGAAGAACTAATTTTTTAGAGGGCATAATTTACAAATTCAATCCTACTAAGTGACAGACTTGTCACATATAGGAATAGGAATATTTTATATAGCACATAGCACACAAACAGGATAATGAATTAGGACCAGAAATATTAAGATTAGAGAAGCTACAAAATTAGACTGGGTAGTGAAATGGGGAGACTTCCATCATTCCCACAGACTAGTGGAGTACCTCACAGGGAAGAAATGAAGACATATGGGTTTGGATTGGATCAATTAATCATCACTTTTAAGAACAGAGAGTTTTAGGGTCAACAAGGAAAGGAAACATATTGGACTTACATCTGAGAAGTTAACAAGAACCTTCCCTTCTGACCTCACATAGTACTTTATTTTAAAACTCTCTGATGCATTTATTTAATATTGTAAATTACAGATATCTGTATATTTGTTCTTTGATCTTCTACTAGACTGAAAATTCTGTGAGGATGGGGATTGTGTCATATCTAACCTTTGATCATGTTAAGCACCTAACACATGCTCTGCACACAGTCAGTGTTGAATAAATATTTGGTGAGTGGAATCGAACAGGAAATATTTGCGGGTAACTACCACTAATTAGGGATTATAATGTAATTAAATTCATAAACTCCCAGCATATTATAGCTACTCAATTTTAAAGAATGGAACTTAAATTAATTTGGACATTGGAGTTAAAGCATTCAGAGTTGGAAAGGCCCTTAGAATGCATTAACCCACTTCCTTCATTTTATAGATGAGGACACTTTTCTAGCAGGGTAAGAATAGTAAAAATAGTAAATAAAACTATGAAACTTGGAGACTATTTAAAAAAAGACCTTATTGGAAGCCTGGGGGTGGCAGAGAGGGAAAAGGAAACATGTGCTAAGAATTAAGAGTACCAAAAGCTCAAAAATAACAAATCAAAACATTGAATAGTTAACTAGTAATTTTTTAAAAGATTTTTCTTTTAAATAAAAAGATTCCCCAAGTGAGAAGAGAAAATTCCTTGGTATGTGGCAGGTCAGATACATATTAGAAAATAGGTAAATTACAAATGAATTTAAAGAGTTGGCATCTACAAGGAACTCCACAGCCCATAATAAAGGGACTTTTAGGTGAGAATAACAGTGGCTCCTATTTGGATGGTGATTTCAAAGAGCATCAAGCAGCTTCTCAACTCATTCTTACGGTGTTAGAGGACTTGTCCTCCATGGAGATCATGGAATTAGAGCTGGAAGTGACTTTAGAAACCGTCAAGTCTAGTCTGCTCATTTTACAGATAAGAGAACTGAGGCACAGAGAGGTTAAAGAACTTGCCCTGGGTTACATAGCTAGTCATTGTCTGAAGGAGGATCTAAACCCAGGTACTCTTATCCATCTCCAGATCCCTATCAATTACATCAGAGGCTCTCTAAGTGTGGTATGGGAATCACTGAGACCCCTTCAGAGCTTCTGAAAGATCAAAAATGGGTTAACTTCTAATATGCTAATGTTAGCCCACATTAACAGTTCTTTGGGGGTATTCAACAATTTTTAAGAGTATAAAAAGGTCCAGAGACCAGAAAGATTGAGTTTGCATTGCACAGCACCATAGGCTTGAAATACAAACAGCCAAGAGTTTGCAGTCTTTGCAGTCTTGAATGAGAGAAATGTTAAAGATGAGAAAGTCATCTTTGTGGTTTACAGGCTAGAAGTACTAGGTTAAGCAATGGCAAAAGCAGAGCCATCTAACAAACTAGATGCAACCAAATCACAGGGATTGGACATGCTTGGGGCTACATCTCAAAGCTTTTGAGTTGGCTCCCATGAAGGACAATCAGGACTTCCCACAAAATATCCTGTAGTGTCAGTGGCGTCATGGGTTTTAGAATCACTGGTGTCTTTCAAGATTTAGCTCAGCCATCACTTTCTGCATGAAAAAGTAAAATGTACAATACTTCTAGTGATACAATGAAAAGAATAATGGATTGAAGCCCAGATCTGGGGTTTACTGGAATCATTTAGGTGAGTTTCATTACCTCTCTGAGACTCAACTCTCTCCCTCAGGGGTAGTACTTAACCTTCATGGGACAGTTATGAGGAAAGCACTCTGCAAACCTTAACATGGGAGATAAATCTGAATTATCAGTGGATTTAGTTTTCCTTTTACTTCTTACACCAGGGTTCTTAGTAGGTAAAAACAAAGTTTCTTCTCTGCCTAAGAGGTGAAATTCCGAGACGGGGTTATCATTATGATAATGGGAAGCAAAGTACGAGTAACTTGGGGGGAGGGGATAGAAGGGAAGAACGCAACTGCCCCTCTCAAAAGTAGTATTCCTTTCATTTAAAAACTTTCACTCTCACTTCTCTTTTTAATCTCTCAGTTTTCTATACTTCTGTGCCTCATCTTCCTCTTCAGACTCAGTTTCTTGTACCACTCTATTTCTATCACTGAAGAGATTGAGACTGCAGCACCGGTCCCATTTTTAAGATTCCTCCCACGTCTCAAATTCAGGTAGGTATTCCTAGGTAAAGGATGGTACCTGGTAGAAGCAGCACAGGCATTGTGGGGAGGCTTACTTCAGGTGTGGACAGATCAGGGAAGCAGATTTGTAACACTCATCCTGTATGTGGAGATGGACTAGAGTACTTCCCATGGGGTTAGACATGGGTACTTATGCTTCTTGAGCAGGTAAAAATGCTCTGGCCCCTTACTAAAGAATATGGGAGATCAGCAGCTCTTGGTTGATCCTCATGTGTCCCTGTGATTGACTAGGGGCTGTGCCAAAGGGAACTGGTGCCTTAGCCAAGAGGCTACCTTGGAAGAGGCTTGACACTATCTCTCCTCACTTCTTATAGCCCAAAGAATAGATGACTCTTCATCAATTACTCACCATTGCTCTCTGACACAACCACCAGTCATGAGGATACTTGAGAACTAACCAGGACCTGAGAATATTCTTTAGCGAAGGACCAAAGTGTGTGTCCTAAGCCAAAGCACTGATAGCTCCATGGTGGTGGTGGTGGGGTTTGAGCCCACCTCCTCCCACCTACCCTACCCCAACTCATACAAACATTTTATTTAAACATACTTTGGCTGGTTTGCCTATGAGCTGGGAATGAGATAGTTTCCTTTAAGGAGAAGGCAGTGGTTTCATTTCTCTTCAGTAAACGCTGCCAGTGGTGGAGAAAGAAGTGTGAGAAAGGGAAATTTACTAGCCATCCACTGGGACTTGGATTTACCTTGTATCTTAGCACAAGGTGTTCGTGGGGAGTCAAATCTCTGCATTTCCTTTGTCCTCTTACCTTTTGCTCATCCCCATCCCTTTCTTCAAACTCCACAAGTCTTAGATTGTACCCATTTAAATCCCCCACAAGAAAAAACAGTTAATAACTGAAGTTTGAGCCAGAAAATCTGGGTTCAAATCCCAGTTTTGCCACTCAATAAGGACAGTAAGTCCTTTGAGCATTTAAGTCCCTGAAACCCAAATGTCTTGTTCAGGACTGAGGGGCCAGTATGTATCAGAGGAAGGACCTGAATTTTATGCATCCTGACTGTGAAACTGACTCTCTCCACTCCATCATCCTGCCTCTCATAATTAATTCTACATAATATAATAGGATCAGAGGAGTAACTGATCTGTGATTTCCTCTGGCATGGGAATCCATCACAAGGAAACTCCCTCTAAATTCAGGTCAGCACCCTCTTTGCTCTCTTAGAGAGTTGTCTACAGGAAGGAGAGGTAAAATCACCTGCCCTGGGTCACATGGTTCATATATATCAAGTGTAACTTAAACCCAGTTCTCCTATTCTCTATCCACTTATATACCACAATGCCTCTATACAGCGTAATAATATAGAGGAATAACAGGATGTAAAGACAAGTTTTATTCAAAACTTTAAATATAGAAATATTGTATAATACATTTGAAATCTACACTTTCCTTTATAATTAACACAAATGCTAGTAATGGTGAGAACAGCTTGCTGTTTTTATTCAATAAGAGAAAATCTATAAAACACTGTTTAGATAAATTTTTTCTGAACATTCAGTTATTCTTTATATTGAAAGACTTTTAAGATCTGCCACCCATGTTCATGTTAAATTACTGATCAAGGGATTTCTACTTGTCATGCAACTGAGTCCTAGGTTCTAACTGTAATGTCATCAGTACCAGACAGCGCTTATCCCAGACCCAGTTTCTTCTCATCTGCTTTTACTTGAGGTCTGTCTCCTTTGGGACATGGAACAGCTAAGCAGCATCAATCAAACTCAGAATTCTAAGCTATACTTTAGGCCAGCAGTAGAGGCACAAAATAATGAAACCCAGGATATTGTTCATATCTCTTTGCAGAGAAAAAAAGTTCCATAGAATGTTGGAGGGCGAAGGGGCCTTAGAGATTTTTTATTTGAAAACTCTCATTTTACAAATGGGGGAACTGAGGTTTAGAAGTGAAGTTATTTGCTCAAGGTTCCAGAGCATTACCCAAGTCTCCTGATCCCTCTCCCCGTCAGCCCTAAATTCTTTCCATCACACTAGCTTGTTCTGAAGTGAGCTTACATTGTCGCTCCTTTTCCTCTCTTTGTCTCTCATTCCCCCCTCTAATATCTAAATGGACAAGACAAGAGGCAATATGTAGGTCCATGTTCCAAAAGCCATTCAGACAGAAAACTACAAGGGACATCTTCGTTTTCATATCAGTTCTATTAAGTCACCATCATAATCTTTAATTTAGCAAATCAGCTTCCTTCTTTACTGAGGTGGGGAACAGGTGGGGAGGGAAACATTGCTTTTATGATTATAATCATATCCCTGGGACTCTCTCTTGGTGTAAGTTTTCTGTCCCAAATTACAAATGACTCCCTTGTGTTATATGCTGCCACGTGAAGTCTATTTCATTTTATTTTTGTACACTCTATTGTGTTTAATAAAAAACTTTTTGTGAGCCAGAATTAGGAAGTGGCTGTTTATAGCTATGTTTTATGGAAATCACAGTTAAGGATTAGAAACAGAAGTGGAATTGGTCACATCTGTATCAAGTAACATAAGCCAAAAAAAATGGAGTCAACTTTTTTTCATTTTAATGTATATTAACTTTAAAATAAATTTCATTTAATTTTATTTTTGTCTTCCATGCCCTTAATTAGCACCTACCCATCTTGGCTACATCAAAAAGTAGTGAGCTCTGTGTTTTTATTTCTAGTTATGGAACATCTTGGAATGAGTTTCAGTAAATTTCTATATTTTACCTTACAATATTCTATATATATGACCTTAATCTTATATTTCTATTCTAGAGCTGAGATATAGAATATGATCTTAGATTAGAGGCACTGAATCATAGTGTTAGAAGGGATCTCAAAATTCAAGTAGCCAAACCACCACCTAAAGCATCAATCTGCTCTATGCTAATGAGCTCATCTTTGCTGGAAATAGAACTTTAATCCAGCCACTTTTTAAGATACATTTAGTACTGATAACTCTTTTCCTGACCTGCCCTACTAAAAGCCATGTCCTAATGAGTATAAGAAAGCAGAGCATTTATATGGGCCACAAACTCAGGGTTTCCTGGGGAAGTCATTTACTCATGCTTCTTCTTTTTAAAAAAACAAATAAAATGTTATGTTGCCTCATTGCCAAATGGTTGCTTCTCTCTCCTCTTCTCTACCCTTTGCCAAAGGTAGCTTATTCCCAGGAACATCCATTGGCAATTAGCAATCCTTGTTTTCACTAGCTAAACCATCTTCCCTGCCCCCAGGAGTCCAGAGGGACTTAATCCCCTTAATAAAAAAGACTTTTTCTGTAAAACTTGGACTCAGTCAAAAGGCCGCACCCAAGGACCTAGAAGGGCACATGTGGCCTCAAGGCCGCAGGTCCTCCACCCCTGCAGCCTGGATCAGTGGGAATCTAATGAAGCAATGGGAATCTAAGGGGCACAACAGAAAAACACCATCTAGATGAAACCCATGCTGATTAAGTTAGTGTGTTAAAAGGCCAAAATTTTCAGTTTGATCTCAGTAATAATCAGTTCATTTTTAAGAACTAAAAATATTTTCTATAGCCACAGATGTATTCTTATTCCTAGCCAGTTATCTTTTAAATAGGCACTTAGAATTGGGTGAAAAAGTGGGGGTGCTTTGTCATTGTTCCTAGACAAAGTTGAATCACCATGACATTGATAATGGGTCACTGCTACCATCTTTACATAAACTACTTGATGTACATAATCAAAGGTGTGCTTTTGGTTATCTGAATGTGCAGGGCCACCTCTTTGATAGGAATTTTTCTTCATTATCTCCCAGAAGCCTCTACCAAATTCCTCCTCTTATCAATACTTCATGGTGGTGTGTAGAAGACAACAGAACCCCAAAAACTAGACCAGCAGAGGGAAAACCTTGGCAGGTTTTGCCAAACCAGAAAGGCTTCAAGTATAGCCCTGGTGAAAGAGTTAAGTTTGCTGTCCAAAGACTGGCCTAGGTAAGTATGGAGGGACTTATCATTAGTTAGCTGGCATAAAGGTGATGAATTCTTTGGTCATGGCAACCATCCTACCAACATGGCTCTCTAGACAAGAGATAGATAGCATTTCTGCTGAAGAAGACTCCCTTTTGGGAAAATCTAATCATACATTTTTACACAGAGTTCTTCATTGATAGGGAACAAAAGTAGGTAATATAAATAGATTAGTTGGATTTTCAATCTGTGAGTGTGTATGTATGCATGCGTGCATGTGTGTGTGATCAGAAGGGGTATTTAGGGGAGGTGGCATTTGATAAAAGAAAAACTTATGAACCAACTAAAGCCAATCACAAGTCTTTCCATATCATACTTTAAGGTGGATTTGAAATGAGTTGTGGGAAATCATAGCTCAATATATGCCTATATTCTCTGTACCACAAGCACCTTAACTCTGAGAACTGATTTACTTTCAAATAGAGCAGATTTCCCATACTGGTTGACTGGGAAGTCCAAATGGGTTGACTGCAGACCTGTACCTTCTATGGTAGCTCTGTGTTTTACTAGCATTCTAATCCTTAAGTTGTACAGGCAGTAGTGTGGCAGGTCCTTTCAGCTCACCACAGGAAATCCCAATGAGGAATAAAGATGAGAGAAGGGATTGTTGGCAGCTCCTGGCCACGTGCCTGGGAAGCAAGCCTGGTCCTCTAACTCATTCCTCATTGCCCTTGGATTTTCAGCACTCTGCCCAATCAGTCATGAGCATTCAGCTGAATGCTACAAGAAGTTTAGCGATCCTGATAGAGAATAGGAGTTCAGTGCTCTACTCCCCTTACACAGCTACTTGGGGCCTTTTACTCAGGGTAATATACAATAACCAAATGATCACCCTCTTCCATGCTAACCCTTTCTTCTTCCTCCCCTTGCTGAAGCATGGAATTTGTGGAGACAAACAGTACATACAAAATACAATTGTGTATGTTTGAGTTTTTCTGTTTCCTTTGTGTTTGATCCTTATGGGAGTTTGCATCCATGGGGTAACATGGGATATTTTTGCTTATCTGGTGAATATAGTCATTGAAAGTGGTGATATAGAGCAAGAGAAGAAGGAAGAATGGGCTAATGAAGACAAAATTGGACATTTGTAGATGGCAGCGTACTTGACAAAAGTGCTTCCACAAACCTTATTTCATTAAAAGGGAGAAGCAATTGTGAGTGGTGACAAAGGACATTTTGCAGTTTAAACAGAATTTAATGGATGTGATAATTAAGGAAATATTTTCAAGACTGCAATATACACTGACTAAAAGTTCTTGGCCTGCTTTTAAAGATGAGAAACCTACCTGAGTGTCCAAGCTAGGAACTTTTTTTAATACAATGAATAATCAGAAATACATTATTAAGTCTATAGTGGAGAATTTTTTTCCTTAGTACCCTATGTTAACTTTTACTTGTCATGCATGTACCTTATAGTGAGACATCTTATTTTCAGTAACTTGGAATATGAAGTGTAATTCATATATGCAATACTTCAGGTAAGGGCTAAAACATTCAGGTGTAAACCAAAAACTTCAATCAATCAGCCCACTGCTCATACTGTCTATTCCATCCAAAACATAGAAAGATTAGGTTATTTAAAAAGGTCCATATTTTTGGCATTCTGTAAGCTTATTTAAGGAATTACTTAAACAAATGTCACTAGAAAGATGATATATATCTTCTTTTGTAGTTGCATCCCATAGTCAACTTCCAAATTGTCTTAACATTAAGTTAGATTGCTGGATCACTATATTCATTGACTGGATAATGCCTTTCTGGGCAGCTAGACGGCAGAGTGGATAAAGTGCTGGGCCTGGAGTCAAGAAGCCTCCTCTCCCTGAGTTCAAATATGGCTTCAGACACTTACTCTGGGCAAGTCACTTAACTCTGCCTCAGTTTCTCACCCGTAAAATGAACTGGAGAGAGAAATGGCAAACCACTCCAGTATCTCTGCCAAGAAAACCCCAAATGGGGCCACAAAGAGTCAGATACAACTGAAACAACTGAGCAACAACAATGCTATTTCCAGCATGTCAGTAGTTTTTAATTCTCTAACTGGCTAATACGAATGCCACCTGGCTAATGTTTTTAAATATTTCTTCCTTCTTCCAAGCTCTGACCGCCTGGGTTCTTCGATGGCCATTTTGGTTAATATTCACTGACTACTTCCTACATTATCCAGGCCCACACCAATGAAAACGAAGCTAAAGAACAAGAATCATTAAATTTGTATCAGACATGGGAATGACAAATTAATAATTCAAATCATAATAGATATATGGCTCCTACTGAATGCATAAGGCAGCATAAATGTATTTTGTGAGCTTCAGAGCTCTATGGTCTTACCAAAATGCCACAAATTAAAGGAACAAGCTACATGTATGTGGTACCTTTGTGACAGACAGTTCCTTGGATTTAGACTCAAAGAGGTGCTCCAGTTTGGAAGTATCCACTTTTATGGGTTCCAGTTTCGACCACAGGAATTCTCTGCAGCGTTTGTTTTTACACTGCCACTCAAACGGCCGCACCTCATTCCAAAAGAGACGGATGGTTTTCTTCTTCTTTGTGAATGCTGGCTGACCCCTAGGAACCTGGGGCCACCCTAAACCCTGAGGAGTGCCAAACATTGGGGGAGGAGCCAATAAATTAGCAGGGGCTGGAGTTGGAGATGAGCAATCAAAAAGAGGGGGAGGGGGAGGTGGAGGCAAACACAAAAAAGAAGGTGGAGGTGGAGGAGGAGGAATGAGAGAGTCCCTAGGACCCCAATCCATGTCCAAAACGTCTATATCATCCTCATCTCCCAAGTCCGTAAAGTCCATTTCTTTGATTTTCAGTTCCCTGGGATTTGCCATGAGCTGATCCCAAATATAGTCCGACTCCTTCTTTGGTTGTGCTTGTGTCTTCTCAGAGACCTGTTCACCAATTCCCGTCTCTGATGACGCTGTGCCTTTTGTGAGCTCGCCACTGTTGAACTTCTCAGCAAAGGCTTTCACGCTACCCTGGTTATCTAAATTTTCAATCTCCATCTTTTTGACATTCTCATCTTTAGCCTGTGTGTTAGCCTGGAGAACAGAGATTCTACTGGCTACACAGGTGATGGACTCCTCATCTTCTTCTGTCCTCTTCCTCTCCTCCACCTTCTCTGGTTCTTTCTCCTCTTCATCCTTGGGTTTTTTATTATGGGCATACAACATGTCCAGCATAAACCGCTTGTTGTTGAGAATGTTGCTACACTGCTCATTTACCCCAGCATCCTGAATGGTCTGTGACCATAGACCTGAAATTATACAAGCATAATTAATAAAAAAGTAGAAAAAGTATAATTAATGAAAAAAAATTTTTTAAAAAGAGGGGATCCAAATCAAGAAGAGCAGATGGTAATGGACATGAATAAAACTGATGATCTTTTGGCAGGTTACAGATTTGGAAAATCAACACCCGTATATACATCCAGATGGTTCTCTCAGAGACACAATGCTTCTGTACACAGCTACTTTTAGATAACTGCTTCTCTACTGGGCAGGTGGCAGAAATCTCCTCTCTGTCTCCAACATCCTACAACTTGATCCCTCTGCCAGTCACACATTAATGAGATGAATCTGTTTTGAGGACCTCTGTCTCTAAAGAAGGTAATTCATTGTTTTCCTTGAATGGCCATGACAAGTGGATCTCCGCTTTGCGTCTCCCATGATCTTTCTTTAATGATAACATATATTCTATTTCTTTTCTTTTATTCTCTATAAAATCAGCCTCAGAGTTCAGAGATTTAAGTTAAGATTAGAGTCTCTGCTGTTGACTCTCTAGGGATAGGGTCCTTGAGTATTCCCAGTGAAGCAAGGGCTCTCTGGACAGTTTCTATGGGATACCTAGTCTCTCTTAGTAGAGTAGGAAAATCATGGCCGTCTCAGTCCTTAAGTACGACCCTTTGACTGAATCCAAACTTCACAGAGCAAATCCCTTTAATATAAGAATTTGTTCTGTAAAATTGGATTCAGTTAAAAGGCCGCATCCAAGGACCTAGAAGGCCATATATGCCCTTGAGGCCACAGGTTCTCCACCCCTGCTCTAGACGTTTCTACTTTGCCACCAGCATGCAAAGACCATAGCCAAAGGACCTTATTTTGTTGTTCTTTGATCCAAATTTACGAAGCATTTAATTCAAAAATCATACTCTAACCCACCCAAGAAAAATTAAGATCTTCAGTGTGGAAACATTTTCTAAAATATACTTTTGTTATTCCATGTTCTGAGAACTCCTGTTCAGTTTCACAAATTAAATAAATTTAAGAAACAAACATATTAAGAGATGAGCAGCCTATTTGAAATGGAACGGGAACTAACTCAAAATGAATCTTTCATGGCTCTGAACAGCTCTCTTGTTCTTCTATTATGTTGACAATGTTTGTATTTTCTCACATGGGTAAGAAGACTGAATAGCGCAATATTTTAAACTCTGGATTTCTCTGCTTACTTTTCTACTACTGTCATGAAATTTATATTACACAAGACCCCAAAGAAGAACCAATATGAATGTAAGAGCAAAAGAAGAAATCACAAAGTAAGAAAAACAAAGATGAGTTTCTTTCAAGTTTTAAATTCTTTCCCCTCTTTAAATCAACATATAATCTGTGGAAACACAGACCTGCTAAGGGCAACCAGATTTTCTCTGAATTCCTCTTATAGGTTTAGAATCACAGGGAAGTATCTGTAGGAACTGAATGAGAGGACTGCCAGAGCTGATTCCAATTCACCCCAGCTTGTTTGGATAAGCAGCAGGACTTCTCAGAGCCCAGTAATAACGGACTGCAGTAAAGCAGGAGGCATCTGATTATACCATAAAAGTACAGACAGAGCCACAGCTTGTAAATAATTAGTAGCATTTGTTGATCTCCTGTTCTTGCTAAGAAGGCACTCACTTGTGATTGAGAGCTGAGACTCTGCTTTGGGAAAGTTATCCATATTTGGAAGAATGTTGAATAATCTGACCTGCATGAGTTCATTGGCTTACTTTACTAATCCAACTAGTTGATATATTTCGGGACTGCTAAACGGGGTAATGATGACTAGCTATTAAAACATAATAAACAAAACATGATGCGGGCAACATGAAGAAAGTTTGGATCCAGAGCATGTGTGCCTGCAACCCTGTACACAGTATCAGAGCAAGCAGTGGAGAAGACTCTAGCTAACTTGACCTGGAATAAGATTCAACTTAGCATTAGCATGGTTTCATACCTTGCACTAACTCTACTCCAGACTCCTGCAACTCCATAAATAGAAGCCTGGAGCAAAAGGCAATGAACGTCCCTGGGATGCACACATATCACACATTTCTCCTCTGTCACTCTGTCATGGCTGCCAAGACTATGGACAATATATCCCAACATTGCCTTTTGCTCAGGCAAATAATAAGGGGAAAGGGACATCTTAATTAGTCAGCCTGATTGTTAACTGTCATCATCAATGTAGCCTTTCTCATTTATATAAAAACAAGATAATTCTGGAGCTAAAGAGCTGCTGCCACAGGAGTCTTCTGAGTGATCCTCAAAAGGTTTTTTGAGGCCACCACTCCAGAGAATCCAGCTTTAAAGAATTTGTATGTCTTCTGGATGAGAACCTTTTAAAAAAATATTTCAAGGATCTGTAACTTCACCATCAGGTACACTCCCTCATCAGTGTGATTTAGGTCATCAGGAGACAGTGCTCCCAAGTTTGGGGGAACACATCAATAGCTGCTGGCCATTCCTCTGGAGATAAGCATCTCTCCGAGCTCCATGGGACTGTTCCTTAGAACTCAGGCACGTAGTTTGCTGCTCAGGAAACACTGAAGGCAAATTAGCCTAAAATATACATTAATCAGCTGATCACATTGCATGTGATCCCAAATAGATTTACTTTAAAAGAGTAATAGGCAACTTTTTAAAAGACTATCATTTTAACTTCAAGAATTTAACATCTTTTAAGTACTACAGGGAAAGCAAAGAGCTCTGTATATGAGTTAATAAGTGACACCATATTCACCACTACAGTGGTTTTTACAGGATTTGCAAATTGTTTCTAACCTTATACTTAGAAATCTAAATGTGGCATATTCTTGTAAATCCTGTGAGAAAAACTTCAATATTTTAAAAAATCAAACCCATACTTTCAGTGTTCTATTTTTCACTTTGTGCAAAAATTCTTCTCCCAGCAGTGGAAAGAGTTAGATTGTGTATGATCCCCAAAGGGGATAATTCCAAAATTAAAATGCCGTAGTCTAAATGACGGAAATGGCCTCAATCAAATCTTAGGGAATTCAGCATGCAATATAATACCAGGAGCAGGAGGTGTGGCATGAGAAGATCTGGGTTTGGATTCTGCCTCTCCTACTGACAATATATATGACCTTCGGCAAACCACTTAGCCTCAGTTTCCTCAACTGTAAAATGGGAACACTAATGTTCATGCTATTTCTTTCCCAAGATTGCTAAGGGGATCAAATGGGATTCCATAGGTAGAGTACTTTATAACACTACAGCACCATGTTGAGTTATGACCAGCCATTGCTTTTTCCATCAGAACACGGACCACAATAGTTCAGCTTTGGGACTCAAAGACTGCAGTGGTGTTTGCAGGGTCTCATCGATGTGGGAACTGCTTCTGCTAATTCAGATCACAGTGGCCCAGCCCATGTGACTTGTCCATGTACTGCCATAAAAGCATCAAAGGGATGCACCCACAGTGCCTTTCTTGCTTTCTCTCGACTCTGTAAGGATACCAGCTTTTGTCTCTTCCTCTAGATAACCAATCTTCTTTGGTGGGAAGGGGTGAACCGGACCTGTGACTTCATTGATTATAGGAACTAGCATTGAGGAAACTGCCTCTACCAATGCAGACTGGCACCCGCTCAGTACCTAATAGTCTGAGGGTGTTTCCTTGGGTACTGAGAGAATAAATGACTTACTATGGGTTACAGAGCCAGATTGTTTCAGAGGCAGGACTAGAACCCAGAGTTTCCTCAATCCAGACCAGAACTCTGACCACTAGGTAATACTGCCTATCAATTGGTTTTTACCCTAGAAAAAAGACAAATTAAGGATTTTAAGAAAAAATGTTAAATTTCACAACACAATGTAATCAAACCCATGCCATCATTGTGTTATGATGTTTTAATGCTATCCATCAATCAATCAGCATTTACTAAGTACTTACTATGTGCCAAACACTATGCAAGGTGCTAGGGACACATACTCAAAAATTAAACTATAAAACTCTGAATTTGTTGGTAACAAAGAAATAACTACATAGCTCTTAATGTACCCTGGGAAAGAAAACCTTCTTGTTTCTCACAAAGAGAGGGAAGGGGGTGAGAAAATAGCTTCTCTTATAATATTAAAGATTATCACAATATAACAAACCAGCCTGGTGAAATATGCCTCCCTCCCTCCTTCCTTTCTTTTTTCCTTACTTCTCTCCCTCCTCTCCTTTTTTCTTTTGTTCTCTTTCTTTCCTATCCTTGCTACCTTTCTTCCTTTCTCCCTTTCTTCTTCCCTTCTTCCCTTCTTTCCTTCCTTCCTTCTCTTTCCTTTCTTCCTTCTTTCTCTCTTTCTTTCCTATACTCAAATCTGTGATTTCCTGAATACAGGGAATTCCCAGAGAAGAAGCCCTTTCTTACGGACGCACCTGAGGTACTGAGTAGTTAAGTGACTTGCTCAAAGTTACATTCTATGTGAGAGATTGGCCCACTTTGATTTTACAGGCATAATGCCTACCTTTGAAAAAAAATAGAATTTTAAGGGTTGCAGTAAAATCAACCACTAAGTCAATGAAGTATAGTGCTTATTTCTTAAGAAAAACTACCTGATCCTTTAATTATAAGCAAATTCAAAGAATTTCTAAATCCAGCTCTATGGTAAAGTCTACTACCATACGCTACAGAAGGATAAAGGGTACTGGACTTAGAGTCAGAAAGGCCTAGGTACAAATCCTACCTTAGGTACTATTTGGCTATGTGACTATACAAGGCATTTAACTTCTCTGTGCCTCAGTTTCCTCCGTGGGAGTTGGACCTTCATCTTCCTCAAGGGGGCTGTGTGTATTATCCTATGGCCAGTGTGGCGGTTCACTTCTCTCTCCCACCCCCTATTTTCCTTAGCCTTTGTTTGCATGATTGAATAAAGGACTTTACCAGCTTCATTATCACTGGTTAACTTGCTCTCTTTCTCTTCTCTCTCTAAAGTGCTGCTTGTGGAAGAAATGCTGGAGGCTGAGCAGTTGTCTTTCTCATTCACTTCTTCATTTTGCCTTTCCTTCTCGCTGAGTATTGTGCTTTCTTCTGGTCCTTGGCTCCCCTCACTCTTTGGCCCCCCTTGCTGACGCAACACTTCCTGATGTGGCACATCCGCCCTCTGCTCCACTCCGGCCTCTGCTTTGTGTCCTTCTTCTACTCTTTCTGTCTCAGTCTCTGCTTCAGGATCAGGGCCACTTGCACTCACTGGTGGAGACAACAATGGAGAAAATATTCACTTAACAGTCATTTCTCGAAGATGTCGAGCGAGAGTTGAAAACTTATGGGAGTGGGGTTGTCCCTCCTCTTTCCATTCTTTTTTTCTCCTAAGGAAAGAAAAATATCCATGGCGAATGTACAGCCTCACAAGTAAGTGCTGATGGATGCTGGATGAAATCGAGAGCTACCTGAACAAGTTCATCATCCTTTGTTTCGATTGTTCCCACACAGGGACCCTCTCCATATCTTCAAAACATATTCAGAAATTTGGCTCTGGGGTTCTCAAAACCATTTATAAGGCTATTAGAAATGGAGGCCGGATGCTTATCTTCTAGTAAAATGGGGACCTCCACATATGGCCTGATTTCCTGGGCTACATAAAAACTAAATATGTTCCATCATGCCTGCCTGTCCTGGGTGGAACTGATCATGTGGATCAGTTCAACTTTCTGGGACTCCTAATCAAGTCCAAAGAATTGGGGAAAAAATTCTGATTCAATTCCTGCCCATGCCAGAAATATGTACCCAGGTATAAAGCCAGAAGAAGATAAGGCCACTGATTAGAAGGGACAAAATCAAATTCTTCCAAAACTTTCCACATGCAGAGTCAGTATGTGAAGTATATGTATATTTTTTTAATGGATAAAATCACAAGGACATGCAGACAAAGGGAGTGAGAGCCCCATAAGGGTACATGGGAGTCACCAGCAAGTTCTGTGTTTGAGGAGGGGATGTATAAGCCTCCCCAACAGATTGCAAGTTGCTTGAAGTCAGAATCTATTTCCCTTTCCTATGCCCAGTACCTGACACACAGTAGACACTTCAAAAATGCTTTTTGATTGAGTAAGCTCTGTCAAAACCTCTCTACTACTAATGACAAAGGGAGTTTTGCTTTCAGTTTCTGAATGCCTCAAGAGAAATTGTTTTTTCAGGGCTTACTTAGGAGATTGCTGGGAGGGCTAAATGTATGCATCTAGGGGTGAACACTAGCCTGTGCACCAGTCCTTGAACATCTAAATGTGACCTGTTTTTCCACTGGGGAATTTCTCAGGGCTCTATTGAGATATAAATGGATAATGGGGTGAGGTACTGCTCTCCCTTTCCTCCATCCCTTGCTTTGCTAGCTTTGGGAGGCATAAAGAGGTGGTGCTTTGTTAAGATGTTCAGTGTGTGGATTTACTTTTAGAGGCTTTAGTTGATTAACGCAGAGGTCATGCACAGAGTATGGCATTCAGCATGGAGATAGGTAGTCAAAGGTATCCTACTGTATCTTTGTTATTAGAAAACTCATCTTGAAACTCCAAAGACTTAGGTTGGAGTCTCAGCTCTTACTCAGTCATGGTATTCAGGACCACCTGAAAGTCACTTAACCTCTCAATTTCTTCATCTGGAAAATGGGCATAATTACATGCGCACTGCCTTCCCCACAGAGCTCGTGGGGGACAAGCACTTTGTATACTTTCAAGTGGTCCATAAATACAATGCATTTTACAACCATGATAACCACTGACAAGTTCTCTGAGTAATGAGTGTGTTACAGGCTTAGGAGTAAGAGGCATCTCACTTGATCCTCTCCTCTATTCAAAGACATGCCGAGAAGAACAGGAAGACCCAAACCCAAATGTTCTGCAACATGCTTCTTAGTTGTGTTTGCTTCCAAAAGACAAAAATGAATTATTAAGAGGAGAGACTGAAACGCAGGTGAAAAGAAAGCAGAAGCGTGCCTTTCAGTTTAATTTCCTTTCGTGCTCAAAAGACTTTTCCATGGTGATCCCTATGGAAATCTGAAAGGAATACTTAGCAAAGCCTATTAATTTTGTAAGTGAGGCCATGCCAGAGTATAGAAAAATGGCTGTGTCAGACATTTGGTTGACAGAAAGCACATGTTTTTTTTTTACACACATTTCCGTCTTAATAGCCACATCAAAACTGAAGTGTTTCCAACAGCCTGGCATATGGCATCCGTTTTGCTTTTAATTGATTGGCATATGGTGGGAATTGTTGGTGGCATACTCAGTCCAAGCCTGAACCCTAATGATGAAATCCAGCCAGTCATCTTCTGTGTTTCCAGCTAAGCCTGGGTTTTCTGTGATTTCTGCACAGTGGGAAAGTAACAAGAAAGTAGAAGCTGGGATTTGGTGGTTTGAATGACCAGGTTTCCCATTTTAACCCTGACCACATCAATTTACAGCAATGCTTGGCTATTTTTCAATGTAAGCAAAGAATTCAGCCCTATCAAGATAAGCAAACTCATGTCTTTTAGCAACAACACTGGCCAGTAAGGCTAGAACTGATCGGGATGACAACAGAAATTCACGATCTGTAAATGCATTTAGCGGAAGTACAGCATCAATAATAAGCACTATGTATTCAATGCTTGGGCAACGAGGTGGTACCATAGTACACAGACTCAGGAAGATGCATTTTCCCGGGTTCAAATCTGAGTTCAGTCACTTACTAGCTGTGTGACCCTGGGCAAGTCACTTAACTCTATTTGCCTCAGTTTTCTCATCTGTAAAATGAGGTAGAGAAGGAAAAATGACTGATTAGCTCTCTTTCTACTCCCCCTGGAAAAGAGGTTAATTCTGTTTGTTCCTAGAAGGCAGAACTAGGAACACTGGGTACAAGTCACACACAGGCTTAGCACGATGCCTGGCATATTTTGTTTTTGAATCCTTTTTCAGTCATGTTTGACTCTCTGTGACCCCATTTAGGGTTTTCTTGGCTAAGCTACTAGGGATTGTCATTTCCTTCTCTAGCTCATTTTACAGAAGGGGAAAATGAGACAAACAGGATGAAGTGACTTGCCCAGGGTCACACAGCAAGTAAGTATCTGAGGCCAGGTCTGAATTCTGGTCTTCCTGATTCCAGGCCTGACGCTCTATCCACTGAGCCACCTAGCAGCCCAAATGGCAGCCACTAAGCATTTAATAAACATTGATAGATTTATTGACAAGCAGATAGTGTTTCAATATATGACACTTCCTAAAACATAGGCTATTCAGAAAAGGAACAAGATGTCTTGGGAAGAGATTGTGAGCTCCCGATCACTGGAGGGGGTCTCCTAGTGTAGGCTGGATAAATGCTGGGGATACTGGAGAGCAGATTCCTACTCTGGCTGGAGGTGGACTACATCTGTGGTATCAAACAAACAGAAATAGGGACTGCTAAGCTGTACATAAGGAGCCCTGTGGGCTGCATATTGACTTAGAAACTGCATGTTCTAATATGTGTATATATGCATATATACATATAGACACACACATATTTATTTATTAATACATCAACACGCTAAAATTAGATACAAAGTACATTTAATCTGGTGCAAGCCACACTCCAGAGTGCTGTGGTAAGTCTACACATCTGACACGTCTGGACTAAATGACCTCTCAAGTCCTTTCCCTCTCTGGAATTTTGAAAGACACACCTGCCTGGCAAGGTGCCTCTGACAAGTATTTTCAGATCTCATTTTCTTCTGTCACTGCATCTGTTTCCTGGCAACCTGCCTGCCACTGGGCAGGTGAATGGTAAAGAAGTGACAGAAAGGGCCATTTCAATTCCACCCAGGCAACAGAAAACAGAAGCAGAAACAGTCAGCAGTCAGTAACCAGGGGACTAGGGAGATGAGGCTAAAAACACACCTCAATTCCTGGGGAGACAGAAGAAAGGTAGACACTGAAGAAATTGATGCCATGACCTCCAAGGTGTTCCCTATTTCTTTTTGTGAGGTGACCAACAACAAGACTACAGGGAAATGTGTCTTTTAAAAAGGGAAGGGTTGTTTAGATACCGAAAAGGGATGAGACTATGCCTAAAGGTCAAAACCCAGGGATGGATAATGACAGCAGAGAGGGGCAAGTACTTCAGGAACCCCTACAATTCCTCACTCTTCATAGGATCATAAATATCAGGGACCTTAGCAGACATCTAGTCCAACTTCCTCATGTTATAGACGAAGAAGCTGAAGTGAATGGACTAAAACCACACAGGTCACTTTTGTCAGAACCAGAACTCATGTGAAGGTCTTCTGATTTTAAGCTCAACTCTCCTCCTGCTGTGCCATGTCTTCTCTCTTATTTTTAAATAGCTACTTGTACACTCTTTTGCTTTCTCATTGTTGTAGAACTGGGTTTTAAATGCAATTTAAGTACAATTTTATTATGGACCATAAGCATTAAGAAATGCAAACACATCTTAAATTCCAAATTACATAATGGAAAAAAATGTGATCGTTATATTGATGCGTCAATAGTATTCAGACTTGCGTCCTGGGGCCATCTCTAGTAGTCCTGATGAAGATCTGGCTACTGCACCCAGATGGCTCAGGAGAAGAAAGGGAGATTGGTGACCCTGAACAGCCCTCACTCATTCAAATCAAAGTCAACTGCAAGTCATGTCATCCTCTTGATATCATGGCCCTCTTTCGGAACGAAGGACAAACACAACACCAAACTGTTCAAGAAATCAGTATTACTGAGGTAACTGAAAGTTCATTTGAAAATGACAGATTTTATACTGAGCATTCAAACCAGCTTCCTACTGTGCTTAATTATAAAATACATTAGTAAATAAGTGTTCATGAAGCACTTATTACTTCTTTCTAGGCATAGTGCTAAGTGCTGGGGATACAAAGACATAAATGTAATAGCCCCTGCAAACAAGAAACATGTATTCTGTTGGAGGAGAAAAAGTGTACACACATAGACAGAATATGTAGGAAAAAATGGAAGGTAATTTTTGTGGGAGACGGCAAAAAGTTAAGTTTCCACAGAAGTTATTATTAGTTGATGAAGTCATTGAGAATAAGTCAGATAATAAGAAGGCTAGCAGCCTACAGGTGGGCTCAACCAATCAGGAGACAGACAGTGCCTTCAGAAAATTAGAGTTCTTGATAAAGGCACCAAATCTAAAGCTAGCTGGAACCAGTCAGGGAAAATGGCCTAGAGTTACCTGGAGAAGGTTTTCTTCACTGCTCTTGCTTAATGAGCTTCATGTATATAAACAGACACAGTCTAATAAAATTATTCCTCCATTTTCAGATCATGGGTCCTATGTTAAAACATATTTGGGAGGGAGAATCACACTAGGGGTGGTTATGTAATAGGCATGTACAGAAGATAGTGACTTAATGGAGAATGGATCAATCCATCTCCTGATGGGAGGATCTGTCTTGAATTAAGAGCATAAAGCCAATCTCGCTTCTGTATTCGACTTCCTCCTTCTGAAAAGAGGGTAGGGGCCCACTTTGGCCAGTGTTCAATTCCTCTGAATTCTGCAGTAATAAATTTTCCTTGATATCTATTAGAGTCAAGTGTGTTTCTTCTTTTGGAGGAAGCATTAGTAGCTGTGGGATTCAGCAAAGGCCTCCTAAAAGAAGTGGCATTTTAGCTAAACTTTGAAGGAAAGTAGAGATGCTAAAAGGTTGAAGTAAGGATGAAGGTCATTTGAGAACAGCCTGTGCAAAGGTAGGGAGAGAGGACATGGATTATTGTGTGTAATGAATAGAAGAAAGCAACTTGGATTGAGGAATATGTGGAGGAGAGTAATGTCTAATAAAACCAGAAAGGTGGTTGGGACCAGTTTGTGAAGGGCTTTAAATCCCAGAGTTATTTAAAAATAATGCTATGCTCTACGTATTATGGCTGTTATTTTATGTGCTATTTTAATATATTGGAGGGAGCTGTGCTGCCCCAGGGAGCCACCTGTTCTGAATCTGCCTGTGGCAGAAAATGAAATCAATAGGTATAATTTACAGGGAGGCTTGATTCAACTCAAAAGTAAGAACAAATTTCCTAATAATCAGAGTTATCTCAAAATAGAATGAGCTGCCTTACTTAATAGGCAGAAAATTTCTCGTTGTTGCAGGTTTTCAGGCATACAGAGGATGATCCATTGTCAGGGATTTATTTGGTAGTGGCGCTTCATGCTTAAGCGGGGAATTGGACTGTTTGACTTGGGGTCCCTTTCAAGACCCCTCTACGACTCCCTCCGTGTTGCAAGAGTCATCTTGCCATTGTGCTGGTAAAAGAAAGAAAAAAGGTTTGAGAGGTACCATTCCCATACCCATATTCTGGGTATTTAGAGAAGATGTAGCAATCTTAGAGGAGAGAGAAGAAATACAGCAGGAAAGAAGGCAAACAAAACATTCTGAGGAGGGAGGCGGCCAGCACCAAGGAATCCACACCGATGTGGAGGGATAGAAGAAAATAAAAATAAGGAAGAACAGATAACACTTCCCCCCAACTCTACACAACTTGGGCTCCATAAAGGTGCGAGGGCTTTCTCAGAAAGGGTAGTTGCAGAAATCTTAAGGAAGCTCCTGCCCATCGTACACAGAACACCCCTAAAGGTGATGACCCATAGTGTTAACAGATGGGAACAATTTGTTTACTGGTCTCAGAAAGAAGAGATGTATCATGATGTTTGAAAACTCCCTACTTAGAAGTAAATGCAAGTAAATACACATTAACATAACAATAAAACAGAAGTAAACACATATTTAATGCAATGTAAAGTAAAAGAAGGAATATAGAAGTAAATACATATCAACCAAACACAACAAATTGTGTTTTCTTCCATGGCTGCGTAGACAAGATGGGACAAAGAACAGATCAAGAATCATCAAACCAGTTTCCTTCTGCTGATTCATATAAAAATAAATGACAGTCAGAAGGAACCTGGATTATATCTCTAAACACTTTACAGTTCTGGAAAGTCAAGGATTTAGGAACATAAGTCATACTGTCATCTATTACCCTAGTTGAAGTTTGTTACTTATGAAGACAAAGGAATAAATAGAAAAGTGAATGGCTGGCTACATAGATTGTATCAAAGAAAATGATTTGGTTTCTGGGACGTAGCCCAGGACTCTAGAACAAAGGGTCCTTACAAGGGACACGGTGCTCTTCACCGAAACAGCAAATAATATGTTTGGCAGAAGACTAGCCAACCTAACCAAGGAATCTTCAAACTAAAATTCTACTGAGAAGAAGCAAAAGACCCAAACAAAACTGCCAATCTGGATAATGTGTAAGATAACTTTTATGAGACAGAAAGAGCAGAGTGGAGAAGCTGCTCAGTAATTCTCAGGAGGCAAATAATAGAAACTCAGATTGGAAATGACAGCAACAGACTTGGTTGATTACATAAAAGTGCATGAAGTAGAGGTAACCAATAAAGGGATTTCAGGGTTTGGCAGGATTGGGTTCTTATCCGAAATATGCCAACTGCAAGGTGTGTTTTATTAAACAAATTCACATGCACACACACACACAGGTGTGATAACAATGGAGGAGAAGTGCATAGAAAGAAGGAATAAAGAAGGACAGAGAGAACATCTGGGTAAGATTGAAAGGAGAAAGAAAGTGAAAAGTTATTTTCTCTATCCAGATCACTCTGCCAGGTGGAGGCACAGAATTTTAGATATTAAAGGTCACTTAAATCAGAGGTGTTAAAGGCAAACTCTAGGCCACATGCTACCTACAACAAAGTAGATAAATATGCAATAAATCACAAATGTTACACTTTAAAATTAAGTCAATGTGCTATTTTGATTGAAGGCTGTTTCCTTATGGATCACCTTCCCCAACTATTAGTTAGTTAATGAAAAGAACATTGGACTTAGAGTCAGGATTCAAATCCTACCATCTGCACTTAGTTGTGATATGACTAAAGGCAAGGTATTTAACCTCTGTGAGATTTGGTTTCTTGATCTGTAACAGGGGGGCAATGGCATCCATAGCATCTACCGGTGGTAGTGAGCATATAGCTCATAACAGAGAGCAAAATGAGATAATGCCAGGAATGTAAGAAACTTTTTAAAGTTTAAAGACTTATGTGAATATGTTATTTTTATTGATATTATTTTTTTTAACTATTAGTTTCCTTAACAAGGTATTTATAACGTCATAGGGCTTGATGCAATTAGTACAATGCCACATGCAAATAGGAGCATTTGGATACCTTGACCTTCAAAGTAAGACCTTTCCTTATTTGAACTCTTCAAAGAGTATTTTCAGACACTCTGGAAAAATCTTATGTAAAAATGTCTTCCTCTTTACTGAGGAGATAGCAAGAAAAAGTTGTATTTGTAGCTTCATCTCACACATCTTGTATAATCTGAATATAGAAATAGGACGTCTAACAAATAACACAATGTTCAGCACCTAATCAAACGTCTTACAACTCAGACAGCTGAGAATATTATTACATAGGAAGGCAGTACAGTGGATAGAGTGCTGGATCGAGTCAGGAAAACCTGAGTTTGAATTCCACTATCCTCAGACACTAACTAGCTGTGTAACTCTGCACAAGTCACAACTTTGCTGTGCCTCAGTTTCCTCATTAGTAAAAAAAAATGGGGACAATAATATCTTGCCTCATAGGACTGCTATGAGGATCAAATGAGGTAAACTGTGTATTTTGCAAACCTGGAAGATCTATAGGAATGCTAGCCACTATTATCCCGTTTTCTAGATTATCTAGTGGTAACTTTATTGAACCAAAGAAGGAAATATATGGTCAAACGTATTTGTCACTACATCTTGTTAATAACAAACCACAAGTAAATATCTCACCAAAGAGCAAGTGTTATTGACTGTTTTATGATCTGGCCTTCATTGTTTATTTTAACTCCAGAGATGGACAACTTAGCTGTGCCAAATGTTTTCATTTCCTCCAAGTTACTTTGACTCTTGGTGTTATTGAACTTGAGTCTCACCAGACACACAGTTGGAATGGTTAAGACCTTTATGACTAAGGGCTTCCCATACTAGTTTTGCCATAACATACTTAGCACTTGAAATTATCAATAGAAAACATAAATCTATTCTGAGGAGCCTGGAAGACTGGAATATTTCTGAAACAAAGAAGGATCTGGAAATTTTGGATCAGAATAGAAGACATTCAGCTTATTCTGAGAGGCAGTGCTGTGTTGGTGACTGAGCTCTGGCCTTGATTTAGCAGACTTGGATTGAATCTAGCTCTGTGGCCGTAGGAAAATCAATTAACCCCTCAGAGTCTCAATTCTTCATCTGATCCCTCCTCACTTCATCCTGTCAATTAGTTTGTACATATTTTGTACAGGTTTATCTACATACATGTAGTTTTCATTCAAGGGATTATAAGACTGATAAATGCTTGTTCCATGAGAATGAATCTTATAAAAAGATAATACTAATATTTGGACTAATTACCTCCACCAGATTGTGAGGACAGTATTCTGTGACAACCTTGAACAACTCTCTAGGTAAATGCTAACTCTTATTTCTTCCAATGAAAAGAAGTTGTGTATGGTGGACAGTTTTGATACGTGCATAATTTCCCTCTTCATGGTTCTCAAAGAATCAGTGTTTTCTCCCAAAACTGCTATTCTGATCATGTGGGACAAGAGGGTTCCTTGGGACCTAACTGATGAGATATGAGAGTAAGGTTTAGGAAAACGTCTGCTGTGGATTTGGAACATTGTTGGACGTAGTATGTCTTTGGGAAGAAAGATTATAAAAGTATAAATCTTTCTGGATAATGTAAAAAAGTGATTTAATAGAGACATACTTGCTGACTCCTAGTGGCAGGGAGTCTACTACCTGAGGTAGCAGCTAGCAAGGTAGCAAGCTATTCCTTACACCGAGCCTAAACGTCTCCCTCCATTTCTATTCAATGCTCCTCATTTCGTCTCCTGATCTACTTGGAACAATGTATTGCAGTGGAAAAAATCAATATATCTAGAGTCAGAGGGTTTAAATTTTGGCTCCAACATTTACTACTTGCATGACCTTGGGCAAGTCACTTAAACTTTCTGGGCCTTAGTTTCTACTATAGCTATAAAATGTGGGGATTGTACTATATAAAATCTAAGCACTGGGGGTACATAGAAAAATCCAAAAATAGTCCCTATCCTCAAGAAACTTGCATTCTAATGGGGGAAACAGCATGTAAATAATTAGGTACCCACAAAATACCTATAGAATTTTGTGTTTGTCCTTAATTCTTGAAGAGGACCATGATATCAAGATGATGACATGACTTGCAGTTGACTTTGATTTGAATGAGGGAAGTCTGTGCAAGGTCACCAGCCTCACTTTCTGTCCAGAGCCTTCTGGGTCCAGTGGCCAGAAATTAATCAGGATGACTGAAGATGGCCCAGGATGCAATGGGAGACTGTGGCTTTTTAGGATAAGGTCTTTTCAGATTCTCACTTTGAGTGAGATGAAACATAATGTTAAAGAAGAAGACACTGGCTTCCGAGAAGGGCTGAGAAAGGCCTCCTCAAGAAGGTAGCATTTGAGCTGAATCTGGAAGGAAGCCAGCAAAGTTAGAAGGTAGAGGTGAGGCCCTGCAGGTACGCAGTGCATGAGCACAATGCCAAGAGATGGAACACTGCATGCTAGGGAGAGCAAAGAGAACGGTATGGTTGCACTTCAGAGTGCATGGAGGGGGATAATGGATATGAAAGACTAGGAAGGAAGGAAAGGACTAGGCTGTGAAGAGTTTTGAATCAGAAATAAAAGATATATGGTTCTAGAAGTATAGAAGTATGGTTCTAGTCCCACTGGATCTTACCGAGGAGGTGGTAACATGGTCAGACGTAGACTTTAGGAAAAGCACTTTGGCAGTCGTGTGGAGGACAGATTGGAGTGAGGGGAGGCTGGATGTAGTAAGGCCAACTAGAAAGATATCGTAACAGTAAAGGAGAGGGAAGATGAGAGCCTGAATGAAGGGGACGTCTATGAAAGTAGAAAGAACGAGAGCTGTGGAAGCAGAAATGACAAGATTTGACCACAAATGAGATGTACATGTTAGGCTCAGCCATTAAGCATGGTGCCGAGGTTGTGAACCTGGATGACTGAGAAGATGGCAGTACCCTCCACAGTAATGGAGAAAAGGGGGAAGCTGTGTTTTTTTCTGTTTTTATTCTTTCGTGCCATTTCTACTTCCTCAATAAACATTTTTTGAATTGTATTACTGGCTTTCAAATGCAGTGACTCTACAGTTCTGGATGATAAAAAACCTGCTATAAAAATCCTGCAGATCTTTTCTTTCTGTTATTTGTTGTTCTGCTTCAAGTTTTATCTTTAAGTGCCTTTGTGATGGCTTAGCTTTGTTGAAGCTCTTGCCATGCTTTCTTTAAACTGATTATATCCTCCATTTATCTGTTTTCTGAGATGATACTGCTCATAATTCTCTGCAATAATTTCCCAAAAGATTTTATAGATAAGTTTCTATTCAAAGCTGATGTTGTCCTTGGCTGCCACATCTCTCCATTTGGCAAGTAGCTGAGTCATTACAGAATAAGGTGCTGTTAGGATAGTAGGTCATTCTCTTGTATAAAATTATTGTAACTTGTGTCTATGTCTTTTTCTCATCCAATCCCATTTCTTTCTATCAATAACATGAATACATAATTGATTAGATTGGATTTTTAATTATGTATCATATTTTTTCTCATGTTTATTTTTTTGGCTATGTATGAATGACCATTTTTTTGGATATCATCATTCAACCAATTTTTAATTCACAGAGCTGTACCATCATGTAGCCCTTAACCTGCCCCCTCTCATTTTAAGACTTTAACAGATTGTTTGTTACATTTTGCTGTCCCATTATATTAGTTTCCATGTCAAGAAATGAAGCTAGTCTGGCAGGACCTGTCTTTGATGAAGGCTTGACTGTTGCTTTCTTTTCTAAATGATCACAAATCACCTTTCAAATAATATGTTCTACAATTTTTCCAAGAACAATGGTCAAAGACTTTGCAATTTTCAGACTCTTTCCTGATGCAATCTAGCCAGAGGAGGCTCCTTTCCCTAGGAGAAGGAAAAGAAACAGAAATAGCCAGAAAGATTAATCCCATAATAAAGATAGCCCCCGATAACTCCTTACTTAGCTCCGCTATTATTGGCATTTGGGGGTCTGTTCATCTAAGATAGATGTATTTGAATAAGGTCAAAGTTCCCTCTGCCTTTCTGGGTAAAAACATAGTCCTGGCTCTAACTAGCAGAGTCATCTGGAACCTGCTGGCACAGGACAGGCCTGTTTTTTGGGTCAATACCGTTTGCTTTGCTTTCCCTCGCCAAGGCTTGAATGGACAGCAGAGACTTGGGAGACTTGACAATAACAATCAGCACATGAGCTCTCATACACTCTCTATAGTTGTGTGTTTCTGATGATCTGTATAGTAACAATGACCCTCTCAGGTTTCAAAAGTATGGGACTGTCTTTCTTCTTCTTGAGATCCAGGAGCATGCTAGCTTATTTTCTCTCTCTCTTTTTTTGAAAATCAACACATTTAGAGGCAACATGGTGGATCGGAAGGAGCCTTGAATTTGGGCTGAGAAAACAAATCTGGGTTCAAATCTTTGCTTTGCCACTTACCAGCTGGGTTTCTGCTTTTCTTCTTACTAGCTAGGTAAGTCACTTTATTTCTAAGTGCCCCAGTTCCCTCACTCGTCAAATGAAGGGATTAGAGTAGATGATTTCTAAGATTCCTTCTACCTCTAAATCCCACAACGTGTGATTTGTTTTTTCTGAGTTCTGGCACACTTCTCTCATTCTCACTGATCTTTCACAGGGTCATTGATAAATGTTTTAGCAATCACACCTGCTTATTCTTTCAGTATTCTAGAATATAGTTCATCTATACCTAGTGACTTGACCATCTACATGATCTTTTCTCAACAATATAGTTCATTTTTTGTTACCTGGTGCCTTGTTTGGAATTAATATGTTAATGAGCAGCTTCCTGAGACTACATTGTGGTGCACAAGTTTTAGCAGGTCTCATTAAGCAGGAAAGACTTTGAATATAATCAATGAATGAATGAACTGTTTGCTGTCTGAGGACTGGCCAACTAGATGAGGAGAAGTTTATCATCAGAGGGTAGAAGGTGATTTTAAATACAGTAACTTGTGAAAACCATTTCCTATGATGCAGAAGGGTTGAAATCTGCACAGGAACAATAAAACAACTAACATATCTATATTGTCCCATTAATCTGCTGGGCATTCCTTCTGAATTCTTTACTGGCTTTCTTCTTGAGAAACTGCAGGACTAAGTTTTTCAAGTTAAATCTTTCATGAGAAGCAAGCAATTTTTAGAAACATACAGTCTAGTGATTCCTGGTTATCACTGTTAAAATAGTTAACCTGTCTCATCAAGAATACAGCTAAAAGCAATTTAAGATGATTCGCAGCATTCATCAGCCTATCATCAGTCTTTGATTAAACAAACAGGGACTGTCTTTGGGCCAAACCATATAGCAGAATGCCAGTACTATTTTCCTCATGTCTGGTGTCTAAAACATGTGGTTTTCACTCTAGCAACTGAGAGTATCTGCTCTGTGGGCACTTGCTAGCAAACCCAGCCATGAACTGTTTTGAGCTCGAACACCTTCCCAAGAATCAGTAAGGATAACACATATTTGAAAACCAGTCTAATGGGCATGTGAACAACCGAATCTTCTATATTAAGTTCAATTCATCAAATATAGATCACACCTTCTCTACTGCTGATTCATAAGAAATCAAAATGCTTCAATCATTTTCAATCAAAGGATACTCTTTCTCTGCACAAGTTCACTGAACAAGAAGTTAATGTTATTCTCTCAGATATCAAAGAAGATTGATACATGAATGCCCTCTTCCAACAATCTTCATATGCTTTTCTTATTGGATCACAGATTTAGAGGTCATCCAGTCCAACTCCCTCATTTTACAGATCAGGAAACTGAGGCCCAGAGAAAATAAATGACCTGCCACATGGCTCAGAGGTAGCAAGAGTCAAGAGGTGAAATTAAAACCCAGGTGCTCTGAGACCAAATTCAATACTCTTTCCACTACATTATTCTGCCTCTCAAAAATGAGGGAGAAGACATTGCCTATTATGATGTCCAACTCTTATACAGACTTGTAAGTTTTTTCCCTCAGTTAAATTCCAGAAAAAAAGTTTCAGATAAATCTGAATTTCTTTTGTTACAGTGAAAGTTCTATAATCCAAGAGTTTTTATTTTGTACCTACCATCTAGAAAACTTAGACCCAAATTGAGTAGCAATTACAAGCAAGTATCTTCTCGCAATATCTATTCCCTCTCATATAATTCAGAAATCCCCTTCCCCAACATACACTCATACAAATGGGCTTCCCTTTAGACGACAGGTCTCCAAACCCTTTTTATACCTAATATTCACTTTTACATTAATAATGCTCTCTCAAGCCTTACTGAAGTAGACTAGACATAATTCATAAATAAATATATAAAAGTCAAAAGTAGTTTTTTTCCAAATTTATTAATTTGATTTTAGTTTTCAACAATCACTTCCATAAGTTCCAAATGAAAAGCAGCTTTAAAAAAAAACTAATACAACCTTAGGATGTATCAATAGTAGTACGATGTCCAGATAATGGAAAATAATTATTTTACAATGAACAGAGTTAATCCTGTAAATAGGCCTGTCCATTGTAAATACAGTTAATTCTAGATGCCATGTTACAAAGTGCTACAGGCTAGATTACTTCTAGAGGACGGGGGCCAGTATATGGAAAGATCTAGAAATCATCTTATTTACAAAGTAACTATGACAGAATTAAAGACGAAGAAATCTTAGGTGGGCCAAGATCTCTGTCTTCAATGATAAAAGAATTTTCATTTAGGAAAAGGAACAGTTTTATTCTGCATTACTACAGAAGAAAGAATTGAGACCTGTAGATTCAGGGGTGAGGAACCTGAAGCCTTGAGGCCAGCCACAGATTCTCCACCCTGATAGATGCTAAAAGGAAAAATGTTTCAATTACACAGAAGTTAAGGACTTTGTAGCAAGTAAAGCAGCTCACCGAAGACAAAAAGGAGACATGAACTACATCCCTGCACATGTTCAGTGAGCACTTGCTGTTTGAAGTTTTTTTCAGCAACATGGAGTACTGAGAAAAGTACAGGATTTGGGAATCAGAAAACCAATTTTTGACCCAACAGCTGGATTAAATAAAAAATTTGGAACAGAAAAGCAAGAAAAACTGGAGTTTGTAGAGGAAGAGATACTAGCTTCTGAGTGATACAGGGGTCATCAGAAGGGGCCAGACTCAGAAATGCCAGGTAAAGTCAAGGTATAGCTTCCTTCTCTCCAACTTCCCAAACCAGGTAAAGGAATTTGGTCCTTTTAATGTCTTAATTTTATTTCTGGAAAAAAGTTCAAGCCATATAAGTTTACTTACAAAAATATATTTTTGTTCTTTAGGACCAAAGAATTTCTGCACTTTAGATACAAAAATGTGACTTACATGGATCTGGATGTCTACTAACAACCAAATCCAACATTTAGAGGTCTTTTTTTCTTATTTCTATCTGAATTATTTGAAGCTATATAAAGTCTTTAGGCCATAGACAAATAAGTAACAAGCAATTGAACAAAACTACCAGTCACACTTATAATTTATTAGATATGTTCAGATACAACAAATGAGCATGAGGATATACCAGGTAATATCATGGTCATGCCAATTTTAAAAAGAAAATTCAACAATATATGTAGTATTCATGATATCAATTATATTTATTTTTATTTTATGAACTCCAGTTTAATTTCTATGAAATGGGCATTCTAATCCCAAAAGACATCAATATAAATGTTATCTTTAGTGTGTCAGCTGCACGGACAGGAACTAGGAGTTACCTTTGTATCTTTAGAATAACCCCATGGGAATCAGTTGCCACAATTTGAAAGCTGTGCCTATTTCTTTGACTAAGGTGAACTGGTAAAGAGCTTCCATGGCTATGAATTCAATAGCATATAATTATTTAATGATAACAGATGAAAGGTCAAAGATGAAAGTCTTTCAAATGTGTAGGGCAGGGCAAGTGAAGAGTAGGAAATTAAAAGAGATCTTTGGCATAGAGAAGAGAGCACCCGAGCAGGAGACCAGGCTCTTCTTTCAACTTGTGCGACTCTTGAGTAAGCTACTAAATTTCTCTTACAGCCAGTTTTCTCATAATTAACATAAGGGCACCTGTTGGATGTGATGATAGAGTTCTTATTCAGGTACAGGTTGGACCATGTGGTCTCTGAGGTTCCGAGATACCATCCCTAGGTGATCTCTGAGGTCCTTCTGATGCTAATGAGCTAAGAACTCTATCAAAAGAATACATGGAATCTACTTCTATGCCTCAGAAACTCATGGAACTGCACGTCACATGGAAGAAGAAACTGCCTGGAGTTTTGTGGGGCAGTTCAGCTGGTGGCAGAGCAAGATGATGATGATATCAAAGCTGTGAGTAGGAGCCTCATTTGTGCTGGAGATGATAGGAACACACCACGAAAATGAATTCAGGACTGCTTTTTAGAGAAATGCTTGCTGCTGGCCCCCAGGGAGACCAGTTGCCTATGAACAGACTGGGGCAAACTCCTCTCTGTAACTGAAGTAGTAATTTGAGGAACATATCACAGTTATGACTGGATGGCAAGTAACACCACTGCTTGATGAAGTATGCTGATTGGGAAGGTCTCTGGTTAAAAAAAGATGCGATTCTAAGGCATGCAGTGGGGATTGGCCTTGTTTTTATTATCATCATCTTTATTGGCATAGTCAGTTTTCAATTGTGTCAGACTCTTCATGATCCCACTGGGGGGTTTTCTTGGCAAAGATACTGGAGTAGTCTGCCATTTCCTTCTCCAGCTTATTTTACAGATGAGGAAACTGTGTGTACAGTTTGTATATACTGTACAAATGTACAGATGAGGTAAGCAGGATTAAGTGACTTGCCCAGGGTCACACACCAGTAAATTTCTGAGGCTGGATGTGAACTCACAAAGATGAGTATTCCTAACTTCAGGTCCAGTGCTCTGTGCACTATGGTGCCACCTAGCTGTCACTGTCATTGTTATTGCTAATAGTAATAAACACTATATCATTTGGCCCTCACAACAACTCTGGGAGGTAAGTACTATTATTGTACCCATTTCACAGATGAAGAAACTTAGGCTGAAAAAGGTTAAGTGACTTGTCTCAGGCTATCGAGTTTATAAGCTTCTGAGATAGGATATGAACTCAGGTTTTCATGGAACAATCTAACACTCTCTACTGCATTCCACGTTCTTTCTTTTAAGAATTTTCAGGAATTATATATATATATATATATATATATATATATATATATATATATATATTATATATATATATATATATATATCACTAGGAGTTTCTTCTTTGGAGAGTTGGAAGATAGAACAGTAAAAAGATCATGCGCCATCCCTCAGTGACAACACATCTGGATAAAAAGTGAAAAGTTCAGTCAATCATCTAGATATTTCATCTACATGATAGCAGATGTTTTCAGTAGTTCAAAGATTTGGATGATTCCACTTTTCTTGATCTAATGGGGGTGCATCTATTAGGATTTCCCCATCTAATGGCAGTGCATCTATCAATAAATTCCACTTTTTTTTTAACCATTTGACAAGAAGTCCTGTTAGAACAGACTAATGACAGTTCACATTTATGAAGGACATTAAGATTTACATAATGATTTCCCTCACAACAACTTTGTAAAGGCAAGCAACATAAGTACTCTGGATTAGACAGAAGAAATGCATTTGAGATAACAAGCAAACATGACTGACCAAAACTTTTAAGAGCATCTCCAATTTTGCTGCGGTGGCCATACAGATTCAGAGAGCCCTGCCGGAAATTATTCTCAGCAGTTCCTTCGGTGTCCCAATACACCCCATTGTGATTCCAATTCTATCTTGTCCCCAAATACTCTTGCATTGAGGATAAAGAGGGTAAACTAGATTCACTCGACCAGTCAACAAAGAAGGGCAAAGGTTATTTTAACTCCCAATGGACTCATTCAGCCTATGATGATGAGGAAAGTTCACATACTCCTGGAAATCAAAAATTACTCTCTTTAGGACATTAATTGTATTCAATACTTTTTTCCTAGATTCAGCATTCTATTTCCAGGAATTTTACTGTTTGTTCTTGACAAAACAACTTCTCAATTAGCCCTAGGAGGGTTGTGTGAGGGGATGATAATAACAAACTCAAAAACTGGACGTCATTTCAAGTTTCAATAGGTTACACAAAGTAAATATTTTGTGCTTCCTCATAAAGATTTGGTAAATATCTTCCTATTTGTCCTACTACAGAACTGGTGTTCTTTGATTGCATGACCTCAGAGGATGGCCATCAAATGAATTGTAGCTGGCCAAGCTCAACCTCAGGAAAATGTAGCTAAAACACAAAGAAGTATGACTATTAAGCATTGATTTGAGGGATGAAAGGTCCCTCTTGTACCATGTTGATCTTGTCCTGACTATCGTTTCATGCTAGTCTACTGAGCTAACTTGGACCACAAATTAACTCTTTTATGACCTTTTAATAACTGACCATCAGGCAGTTAGGTGGTACAATGGACAGAGATCTGCAGTCAGAAGAAGTGAGTTCAAATTTGACCTCAGATATTCACTAGTTTTTTACCCTGGGGAGGTCACTTAACCTTGTTTGACTCAGTTTCTTCATTTGTAAAGTGAGCTAGAGAATGAAAGGGCAAACTACTGCAGTATCTTTGCCACAAAAGACCCAAATATGGTCATGAAGAGTCAGACATGACTGTATAACACATAGTTGAACATGTTTTTTGTTTGTCTTAGATACTGATTAGGGTAGGATGGAGTAAGTTGCCTTTGCTCAGGCTCAAATAAGATACCTTGGCAGCACAGTGGACCAGAAAGACTTGAGTTCCAATCCTGCCTCAGACACTTTCTAGCTACATGATGCTGGGCAAGTAACTTAACTTGCTAAGCTTCTGCTTTCCAATTTGTAAAATGGAAATAATAATAAACACCAATCTGAAAGGGTTGTTGTGATGATCAAATGAAATATGTAAAGTGTTTTGCAAAACTTAAAAGAAATAGCTGCTATTGCTAGTTGGCTAGCTACTATTACTGTTTGTTCAGACTATAGATGGAAAGAGTGAAATGAAACATTCCAGTGGAATTTCTTCAACTGGCTATTGGCAAATATAACTGTTGGCACCATTAAGACCAGGCGATAGAATGATGCTTCAAAACAGGAACCAAAATGTGTACATTTGTGAAAGGACAATATTACTGCTTCACATTCAATGCAATAGTATCTGAAGATTAGATCTGCATATAAATGGCCATAGTTTCCAAAATTTTAGTCTCACAGGAAGTTAACAGCACTTCTCTCAATCTAGGGATCAGTGTCTACAGAACCATAGTAGTCTTAGATGGGACTATAATCTTTGGTTGTTACTGATTGTTGAAATGGTATTTCCAGGTCCTTGCTCCTTACGCAGTCACAAAGACAAAGACAAATTAGACAGAATTAATTTCTCGATTACATTCAATCCTGAGGTTGTATAGCCACCATTTGACTTGAATGAAACCATATTTTATTATATTATATTTAATAAATGCTTTTTGACTTATGAATTTACTATGTCTGTTCTCTTTAGTTGGCTAACTTCAGACCATAATGTGCAATTAAACAAAACTGTGACAGTTACTTCTACATTAATTAACCATTCAGTACAGGGACCATAGTAGATGGCAAAAAGCAATAGGAAAACTGATTCTTAACATGCATTAGAAATCATGAAAATAATTGAGAAATAAGTTTGCAGTGGACAGCATGCAATCAATTTTCTCTAAAAACAGTGAAAAGTACATGCAGAATTTCCCTAGGGAAATTCTACACATGTGTACACACATGCCACATGCTAGTAACATTTCTGAAAACAGGGGAAAAAAACTTTTAAACTATTTTATTTCTTCTCTGCTCTTTGGCTTCTGTTTTTCTCTAGATCAACATTTTTTCCCTGTGCTATATTCAACTCATTTTAGCTTCAGTTACAACAATTTAGTCTGCTTAGACAGTCCTGTTCTTATAGTCTTGGTAATAAAAGTTCCTTTTCCCCTAACAATGGCACAAGATGATGCTTTATTATTATTCCATAATCTGGATTATTTCTAATTTCAGTATCAAATGTCAAAGTTATATCTTGCTCCAAGCAGTGTTTTTCTTTTCAGATATCCTACATAACAACATATCATCAATACTTAGCATAAACACAGACAGCTACTAAGACACCAGAAAGTAGCCTACTAAAGGAAATGAGGGAAGATAGAGGCAGGTGGAAGAAATCTATGTGACAGGCTTCAATTTATCCCTCTTTGGTATCTCAATATTATTTTGTACTGAAAAGATATGAACAGCAGGCGACTGCTGCCCAAATAAAAGACTTAAGCTAAGTGAAGAAAATTCTCATTGTCAGATTGCTCAGTTCCCCTATATTCTTTCTTGCACTTACCTTCAACAGGCTGAGTTGTTGCCTGGGATGCTGAAGCTTCTTTAAGTTCCTCTTGGGACTGGAGAGATGGCGAGCTAATGCACTTAGGAATTGGAGAGGACGGGGCGGCAGGAGCGCTCAAGTCTAAGCAGAGCTCAGTCCTGCCTCGGCTTGTACTCCGACTTTTCAGCTCCTTCTCATACTCCTCGGTTGCCAACTGCTCCAAGTATTTGTATCTGAAAGTTAAATTCCAAAGGGTTTCCGTAAAAAGAAAGAGGAGGCTGTGGTTGCTGCTTGTTTATGGCTGAAACACCTGCAGAGTGAGCAGATTTCCTGATGCATGGACTACAGAGCAAAACTGACTGATAGGTCAGTCTGCCAGGGAAGTACAGCAAAGCCAAGATGTTAATGATAAAGGAAAAATGCACACCATTCTAAACAGCTTAAATAGAAAAAAAAAAAAAAAGACAGTATCACTTGATCCCCAGATACTGCCTGTACTTTCTGCATTAATCCTGTCTCTTTGGAAGCATTTGCATAAATAATCCAATAAACCCCCTCCCCCCCACAACTGTGAAGGTTGTAAACAACAACTTTGAAAAGTTCAGAGATGGGGAGAAAGGAGGATGGCTCAGTGCAATGGCTCTAAAAATAAAAAAGTAGTTCCCTAGAAAAATACCAAGAATGAGAGTTTGGATTGAGGCCTCTTAGTTTCTGAACCTGCTTCAACGCTAACAGCAGTGTGCTGGAATTCACTTTGTTCTCTCAGTGTCTACAATGGAAACTTTTTTTTATATTCTAAAATATTTCTGAGCCGGACTCAGCCATCCAATAGCTTGGACCTGACGTCACATATAGTTGATTCATCAAAGTCAGTTTAAAAGAACAAAGATACATCTGTTTTGCATTTTAGGCAGGCAGAACTCACTGTTTATTAAGACCAGCTACCAATCATATTCTTCATACTATGCTTTATAGAATCAGACCAAAATAACTTTGAAATATGTGCCTCTTCCAGATGTTGGCTAATTTTATCCACCATTATTTGCTAAGGAATAAATTGATGAATATAGCTGTAGCAGACTTAGGACTATCTTATCCACAATCAGACTCCTAAAGAACATCCTTGAGACCTATCTTCCTCCTCCTCCCTTGACAATTTATGTGGTCAGTAACCAGTGGCCAATGGATTATAACTTTCTCACCCAAGAAGCCTTCCAAATTCCTGCACACTCTATCCTTGCTACATCCTAAATACACTTAGGACAAGGAAGTTGTTGCACATGTTAATAGATTTTTTTTGGAAACCAATGCAAATCTAATATACATCCCCATTTTCTTGCCTCAAAGACTCTAGTAATTCTGTCACTCGTAATTTCCTCTATCCTGCTTGTCATTTAGTCAAATACCACTTACCTTTGTAGGCTCAGCTCCAGTTCATACCTTCATGGGGCATGGGGTGGGGGTGGGGAGGAAGAGAGAAGGCTTCTAAGAGCATGGCAACTGGAAGTAATTTCTTTCTCCACTGAAAGTCTTATAGCTCTAACTATAAGGGATGCTCATTTGGCATTTCTGATTTAATGTAAGTATTGTTAATTGTCTTTTGCACGTGTACAGTTTATATCCCTGTATTAATTGTATGCTCCTCGGGAATATGAGTCATATTTTATAGCCTTTTGTAATGACCTCAGCACTTAGGACAGTGTCTGGCACCTAGCAGACATCCATTTACATCCAGTAAATGTTTGCTGCTGCTTGAAAATAAATGTGCCATAAAAATATTAAGAAAAAGAAAATAAATGTGCCATACTAATGCACTCTTGGTGGCCCAACCATTCTGGAAAGCAGTTTGGAATTATATGAAGAAAGCGATTAAAATGTCAGTACAATTGAACCAAGCAATTTTACTGCCCCAAGGAGGTAAAGGTTAAAAAGAAAAGTCACCATAGTATTTTATAACACCCCCTTTCTTTAGTAGCAAAGAATTAGAAGCAAAGTAGATAAGAATTGATTGGGGAATGGTTAAATTACATACATAGAAGCTGGTGAACTTTTTGCTTTTGCTTTTCTTTACTTAGAGAATAAAAAAATGGTACCTTCCTTGACCTGTTACTTTGGACTCATCTTCTAACCAACAAGGAAAAAATGGTTAGGGATGAAGAGGAGACAGAAAAGGCAGTGATCAAATAATTGAGAATTTATAATAGTCATGAAAGTGACCAATCAACATCAAAATATCTTTACCCTACACTTTATTATTTAAAAGTAAATTTCTAAAAGTTCACATGGCTAAAAACTCATGATTAATTCAATGTAATTTTCTTAAGTACCCACTCTTTGTTGGGTGTTATGAATAATGAAGAATCTATATGGTTGGAAAGTATAGAATCTAATTGGTTGGCAGGATGAAGTGTACACAAATATGATATAAGTTCAATAGGGTAAAATCAGAGAAGAAATGCACTAGGAAAATTTGAGAAGGGATCACTTTGGATTGGATCAGATTAGATTTTATGGATGAGGTGGTACCTGAGCTGAACCTTGAAAAAAGAGGAATATTTCAATAGGGTGAGATAAGAAAGGCATGGGAGACTGCATAAATTCCAGAAGCTGGAAAATGTGAGACTAGATCAGGGAAAAAACTTACCTGGAATTCAGAGAATGAAAGAAAACTGAAAAAGTATACCAGAGCTAAAATGTGAAGGGTCATGGATAGCATACTCATTGACAATTTTGGATTTTAGAGGATGGTGAATCTTTGAAAACTTCTGAGAGGGGAATGATATAGCCAGTAACATAGTAGGATAGTACTTTAGACAGCTGATGAAAAATGGATTGGAGAGAAGAGAGACTGATTAAGGATTTTTAACTAAATGAAAGTCTCAAAAGCATAATTCTGATTTTATAATTTTAAACAAGCTGAATAAGGGGGAAAATGTAATTTGAACACCTGAAACACTTGAAAGCATCTAGAGAGAGCAGTAAAGCTATCTAGGAAGTTTTATGATAAGGATATATTTGAGAGGACAAGTACTATAACAGGAAGAGCAGTTGATTGTAAAGAGGGCACTATACTACAGTGGAAAGACCATTGGACTGAAGAACAGAAAACGTGTATTCACCTCTCATCTCTGCTACTAACTACTTGTGCAACCTTGGACATCTCACTTAAACTCTGGAATTCTGTTTCCTCATTTGTAAAATGAGAAGGTTTGTCTAAATGTCCCCAGTGGTCCCTTCCAACTGTAAACATATAATCCCCAAAGTAGAAAAGATGGAAAAAGGGACATATAATAAAGGCTGAATACAAAGGACTATTTCAAACCAGTAATAATAGGCTCAGGAAGACTGAAAAACCAAAACTCAAATTTTCTGAGAAGGATCATGACAAATGTTAAACATTTCATAAACTCAAGTTTAGGACCTTACATTTATCTCTGATTTGTCTGACCAGTCAATATTTTTCTTGATCCTAATTCTGTCATTCAATTTTTTGGTCAATGAAGCTTTATGTCATGTGTAAATTTGATAAGTACCCCTTTATCTTCATCAGTGATAAAAGTATTAAGCAGTACAGGGACACCCCCTTAGAGATCTCACTCCAAAATAACAAACTCATTAATGACTGCCATTTGAGTTGAGTTATTCTACCAGTTTGAAATCTACCTAAATGTAATTAGGCAATATAAAGTAGGCACTTAATAAGTGTTTGTTGAATTGAACTGAATTAGAGAATCTAATTATCTAAATCTCATCTAAATCTCTATTTTATTTTACAAAGATTTACTAAAATCTAATCACTAATATGCTGGATGAGAAAATGGAGATTTTAAAAGATTCCACTAGACAGGAACAATGTTAAGACCAATAAGACAAATTTCCCATGGATAAATGTAAAGCACTGCTCTTAAATTAAAAAAAAAAATCAATTGCACAATATAGAATAAAAGGCAGGTGGGGGAGGGGGGGAGAAGAAGATGTGTATTACCAGCAGTTCATTCAAGGAAAGGATCTCAGTGTTTTAGTCGACTGCTAGTAAGATACATTCACAGTAAATATTTGCTTAATATAACGCTCCAGAATTTTGTCAGGAATCTCAAGTCTAAAGTTGGCAGACTCCATTCTCTTCCCTTTCTTTGAAAATTAGGAAATTTATCCTATTCTAGTTCTCTTCTAGAGGACTCTTCTCTTTGATCTTTCAAAGGTCCCTGACAATGGCACAAAATCATAATAGCCGATTCATTATTCTAGAATAAAGGGGATGTGAATTTATTAAAGGTAACTAGTTTTTCTCTTATTACCTTCTTGGTTATTTTGGATTTCAGTTACCTATTAGCAATTTTCCCCATCTTTTTAGTTCAGGATAATTATCCTTGGCAGAGAAAAGCAAAATAAAAATTGAGTAGTTTTGCCTTCTTGCCACTGTCTGCTATCATCATTCCATCTGCTCTGAAGAGTGATACAATTTGATCCTCTTTTTCTCCAATACATAGGAAAAAATCCCCTTCTAATTGTCCTCAGCATTATTCTAGTGAACCTCAGATCATTCTAACTTCTAGTGCTCCTGGCCATGCCATGCTTTTGGATTTGTGTTACGTTGCTTGCCATGTTTCCATCTTTTGTGTCTTTAAGGAATAAGTCTAAATTGATCGGTGAGATTCCTTACTCTTGAAATGATTCCCCCTTTTCTTCCTCATATAAATTTGTATGTGTGTGTGTGTGTGTGTATTCAGATTTTGATTCCTGAATTTCCCATCTCTTCTGAGCTGACTTCTATATAATTTTAGGTCTTGGGAACCTACTTATCTTTTCTGAGGATTCTGAAACTGTTTGAAGTTAAGCAAGTTCAATGGAAGTAAGAGAGTGAGACAGATGAAAGGTAAAAGGTGAGAAGTTATGGTCACATAGGGTATTTTAGAGTTCAAGGCCTTAGAGGAGGAAAAACTCATAATAATGATGAAGTTCAACGCATGGTAATGCTCATGGCTATATAGAGAGTAGCTGATTTAAAAAGGACACTCAGGCACTGTGGGTAACATAAATTAGAATAAGAAAAGTTCAGAAGGTAGAATGGTGTGTAATCATAAATGAATAGAAAATGGTAGCATCAAATGGTGACAGCAGCCAGAAACGTTCAAGTCTCAAATAAGGTAAAGCTTCTGAAAAACTCTAAGGAAAGCAAAAAAAAATTAAAAGGAGACACTTGTTGCACATTTTGCTTCAACTTCTACTATATAAAAGAATTTTCAGATTGGTAATGGTAGAAGAATTATATTTAAGAATTAGAGTCCAGAGTAGATGAGAAAGATAACAACAGAACATCTAACTTCTTTAAATGAGCTAAAAACTCCAGACTCAGAGAAATTTGATCCCAGATACTGCAAAAAATCATATACATGATCAAGGAACCACTGTCAATAATTTCTGAGAAACTGTGGAGAAAGGAAGAATTGTCAAAGACTAGAAATGAGCAAATACTGCCCAAATTTTCAAAAGGGTGAAAGGAGGTTGAATGTAGAAACTACTTTGATGTCAGTCCCTGGTAAAAATTATTTAAAAATTAGAAAAAGAAGATCACTGAAAACTACCATGAAATCAATAAAAACATGATACAACTAGATAGTGTGATATTCTCTTTTTGTTAGCATCACTAAACTGGCAGGTTTGCTTTGAGTACAAAACACCTGAATTTCAGAAAGGGATCTGACAAAGTGTTTTTCAGGATATCCTCATGGACAAAATGTGAAATGCTTTGAAGTGTCAATTAGATCCTATTGGTCAGTCCTAGGGAGTTGCAGTAGTTTATTGATCGGGGGGGACTGACATGATCAGACTGATGTTTTAAGGAGCTGTGTGGAAGAGAGACTGGAGGGGGTTCGACTTCAAGTGAGAAAACTAATTAGAAGTTAATTGCAACAATACAGAGGCAGAGGGAATGTGGCCCTGAACAAGCAGGACAGGGTGTGAGTGGAGAGGAAGGAAGGATGTCACAGAGACGGAGACAATGAAATCTGTCAACTGGCTGAATATGCTGGGGAGTGAAGAGTCACCCATAAAGCCCGGGACCTTGGAAGAACAGTGAAGCCTTAAACAAAAATATTAAGTTTGGAAGACGGGTAGCTTTGTCAAGTACATGTCTGGAATTCAGGTATATTATATATAAATAATATTTCCACTAGGACTTTCACCTTTATCTACAATTAGTAACCTTAGGGGAAAAAAGTTGTTTGTTTTTTTAAATAAAACCCTATTTTGCTGTGACTTGTTCTTAATGAATTCATGGTAGTATCCAGTCTTGGCCCCAAAGTTAATTTCAAGTCAACGCATCAATGACATTTATTAGGCATCTACTATAGCCAATTCCTCTAGATACTCATTGACTTAGTTTTATCTGGGCAAATCATTTAACTCTCAACCTTGGTTTCTTTATTTTTAAAATAGTGATAATACTGGCACCTCCATCATATGGCTGTTATGAAGATCAAATGAGATAATGCTTGTAACGTGCTTTACAAGTCTTTAGGTGATTTAACAATGGTAGCTACAGCCACCATCACTGTCATTTTATTGGGCAGCTAGTTAGTGCAATGGACAGAGCACCAGTGCAGGAGTCAGGAGGACCTGAATTCAAATCTCACCTCAGACACTTGACACTCACTAGCTGTATGACCTTGGGCAAGTTACTTAATTCCAATTGCCTCATCTTGGGTCATCTCCAGTCATCCTGACGGATATCTAGTCATTGGATTCAGAAGGCTCCGGAGGAGAAATGAGGCTGGTGACCTGCATAGCCCTCCTCACTCAAAACAAAGTCAAGTGCAAGTCATGTCATTTCTCTGATGGCTTGGTCTTCTTCAGCAACGAAGGACGAACATACACATACACACTGTCGTTATTAATCATTATTGTTAATTCTTTTACTGGAATCATTGTACTAGACATCTAATGTGTTTCCACAATTCTGATGTCTCCCCTCCCTTACTTGTCTTCCACACTGCTGCCACAATGATTTTCCTAATGCACAGGTCTATCACTCTCCTGCTCTAAAACTTTTCATGACTCCCTTTTGCCTTAGATAAACTACAAACTCTTCAGCCTAATAATAAACATTCCACATTCTGGTTTCAAACTTTTCTTTCCAGCCTTGTTTCCTATTAATCCCTCTGCCACACACTATGTTCTTGCTAAGATAGGTCATAAACTGTTTCTCAAACTCTACATGTATATTATCTCCTACCTCTGGTCACTCACTCACACCATTCCTGGGTCTGGAGGGCAATATTCCCACCTCTATCTTTAGCTCCCATAAACTTATACTCCCCTTTGAGGATAAAGGTAGGTACCATCCTATTCCATGAAACCTTCCTCAATTACCCTAATTCTAAGTAAGACCTCTCTTCCTCTTCAAATTACTTTGTATTGACTTCTTTGTGGGCAGGTTTTATCACCCTAATAGGATGGAAACAAGCTCCTTGAGGGCAGAGATTTATCATTTTTGTTTCAGAATCCCTATCACTTAGCACAATGTCTGGCACACAGTATGCACCCAATAAATGCATGTTTAATTGTTGGCACTTAATAATTTTTGTGGAGCTCAATCTGTTCAACAGAACTGAACAATGACTGCCCTTCTATGAGATGGAATGTTATCTGTCACAATGCAAGTGTTTAACAGGAGGCTGAAAAATCATTTGTCAGAAATATTAAACAAAGATTCCTACACTGAGGAGAGAATAGGACCAAATGCCCTCTAAACCATTTTAACCTCAAAGTTCTATGAGAGTAAACTGTTCCCCCTCACTCCTTATCATACTCAACTTCTCTGTGGCACTGTTAATCACCCATCATTTAAAACTCTTTCTTTCCTGTATTTTATAGCACTATGCCTCCTGGCTCTCCCAATTTGTGACAACTCTTTGGAATCTTCTTAATTTTTTTTCTCCTTTGTTCCTCAACTGTGTGTATCTTACAAGGATGTTTCTTAACTTTAGATCCTCTCCTCCCTCAGTATGTAAAGTCTTCTCTTCCTTCAAGGTCCAACTCATAGGCTGTTCCCTCAATAGACAGACAGACTGACAGACAGATAGACAGATGACACACATGAGATACTGAGATAGATAGATGATAGATATAGATAGAAGGACAGATGATAGATGACAGATAGATAGATGAAATAGATATAGATAGATATAGATAGATGGATAGATGATTGATAGATAAGATAGACAGATGTAGATAACAAACTGGACCACTTTTAAGGCCTTTCCAGCTCAACATCTCTAATCCTGCTCACAAAATGTGTCAATGAAGAACAAACATAAGACTATACAATGGTATTTATCTTGCTAACCATTACCTGGCACAATGAAACCAACCATTTCCTCTGGCTTCTGTCCTAAATGCCTTCTTTCTGTGAAGTGGCATAGTATGACCCTGTCAGTATGACCCAGTAAATATCTTTAGCTACTTGGAAGATTTGGTTAGATAAGTACTCCTGTTTCTGTGTTCTCCTTCACCTTTAACACCACCTGTCTCCTAGCCCTTACCCCAGCTTTTAGTTTGTTTCCACTTCCCAACCCTCAATGAACTGGTATTTTCTTCATTTATTACCCAATCTATCACATTTGCATTGAGTAGGGAACACCTTATTCTCCTGATGCTGTTCAGAAACATTTTTTCAAAATAAAGCACAATTCTAGGTTGCTAAAAAACCTAAAACAATAAAGCACCAAATTACAGAACCACAAGCTGAGGCTATAATTATTTGCCAGTAATGAGTTATAGAAGCAGAATATTTGAGTCTGGGTCAGAGGTGGGGGAAATTGGACAGCTTTTAAAAGAACAAACATGGCCACTCATGTTGTATCCTGGAATCTGAGTGGGTGCAAGAGGAAGGGGAAAAAGAGAGCAGGCAACTGGCCAAGCCTTTTGGACCATCTTAATTGTCTTATTTGGAGAAAAATAAGCGGCCAAAAATAATGAAATGAAATAGCTCCTTCCCAATCATTGCAGTACATTTCAAGGTCTGTCAGAGATAGCTCAGACATTAAGACACAATACCCTGAGACCTCACCAGTAGCTTTTAAACAACTACAGCTGTTTTTGTTTGCTGTGTGTGGACATAACCTAAGAGCATAATCACCCAACCTAAAAAAGTTTGGAATCCGGAACTCTATCTAAAACACATTTAAACTCTCCAAGTCTCTCAATTCTTTAAAAACAGAACAAGACATGTTATAGTCATACAAGGACTGTTATTGAGACAATTATATGTAATAAAATTAAATAAATTCCCTCAATGGAAAAAATATGCCCAGAAGATCAGAAAACTCCTCAGTTTCTCTTTTGGTCTCCTGTTTGCTTCATATTTCTAGGCTACACTTGATTTTTAGGCATGGTAATCATCTAGTTGGATGAATCAGTGTTCTGTAGTAGGTAGAAGAACAGTTTTGGAGTCAGTCAAGAAGACAAGTCAAGAGTTCAAGTCTTGTCTCTGACAGCTACTTGGTTATGTACAACTCTGGGTAAGTTACTTAACAATTTAGCATCCCAGGCAACATTATAATTTAGGTTATGGATAGTTTGTCAATTTAAGTGATTGGAGGGAGTTTCCACACCGCTGAAATCATACATTTAGACAAAGACAAAAGAGAAAAAAATCAATTTTTACTTTTAAAGCAAATTCTATTTTGATTATTAGATGACACTAATAATTGGAATTCTTTCAAATTCTTCCGAATAAAGAGTAGTCTCCATTTTGCTAATCTGTTCAAGTACTGGCATCCATATTTCACTTTTCACAGACACAGCCACTCAGAAGCACCAGACATCCTCTAGTGTTGAAGAAGGGTATGTTTAGAGCTGGATGGGACTTGAATACAGAAAGGATCTGTGATTTTATCAGGGAGAGGAACTTCTGGTGTGGTACTTCCTCCACTAAGAAAGACCACAGAGCATGAGACACTTCAAGGTTCAGTGTCTTGCCCAGGGTGATACAATTTAGTGAGCATTAGAGGTGAGATTTCAACTGGGGTCCTCTTATCTCCAAATCCTACACTCTACCTATTATACTATCTGTTTATTAGCTTCTCTAGGCTATGAAGGACACAGAAGGAAAAAAAGATTTTCTTTTTTTAACCAATATTCAATATTTTGCTTAATTAAAGTCATTAGAGACAACTCTAACCTTGTATTTTTTCCAAAACGTGTATTGACATTGAATCCAAAGAACTAGTGACCTGAATCAAGATATTTATTTGGTAAGATTTTTTAAAATCACTTAATTAAAAGATCAATAAATAAAATTATCATAGGTGGTGCAGTTAGGTAGTGCAGTGGACAGAGCACTGAGCCCAGATTCAGGAGTTCAAATCTGGCCTCAGATATTTACTAGATGTGTGACCTTGAACAAATCATTTAACCATTTAAGTTCCTTAAACTTTAAAATGGGGATAATAACAGCACCTAACTTACAGGTAGTTGTGGTAAGATATTTATAATACATTTAGTACAGTGCCGGGCATATAGTAAGAGTTTAATAAATTCTGTCTCTTCCCTTCCCCTAATCATACTGCATACCTGTAAGTTCTGGAAATGAATAAAGGCTCTTAAATCTTACCCAGAAGCACCCTCATCCTGAGTATGTCACAGCACTTACCTATAAAATGCAGTTAACCAAAATATCCCATTCCTCAATTGTATCAGTTATCTGAGTGGTTAGTGGACGTAACTTAAACTGCAACCATATTAAAATACTTCACTTTAATAGTTTTTCTTGCATGCTTGGTTAGTTTTGTGTTTAATTCCAAGAACTGTGTGGTTAAAATGGGAAAAATGACAGATTTACAAACCTTTCTTCTCTTGCTTGTCTCTGCTCCTCTCTTTTGTCTAAATAGTCCCGACTAACGGAAGCATACCGAAGAAAGCATTTTTTTAAAGATAGGAAAAATGAAAGTATTAGATGATCAGCAAATGATAAAGAAATAGTTGACAGAAGATAATGAAAGTTTTCTTGGCATAGTACTATTATAGAAATAGTTGTAGATGGAAAAGTATTCTCTCTTGTTTCAAACTTTCCTAAGTCTGGATCCTTCCTTTGTCCCTATCACAAAATAGTAATAAAAACAGTATCAATAATAATGATGATAAATAATGATAACAGCGTTTACATAATGGTTTAAAATTTGCAAATCCCTTCATATATCTTGATGCACCCTTAGAAGCACATGCAAACTTGTGTGTTTCAGTACAAGAGATTCAAATACTATTAGCATCTTCCCTTAATGTAATGGTTAGAGACAAAGGGCAATAGGAATATATGAACAATAACTGCCATTTATAAAGAGCTGTAAGGTTTGCAAAGCATTTTACATATGCTATCACATTCAATCACGTTTGGTCCTCACAATAATTCTCTAAGGTAGATGATCTTATTATCTCTGTTTTGTAGCTAAGGAAACTGAGGCTTAGGTTGAGTGGTTTGTCCAAGACCACATAGCTAGTGAGTATTGAGGTCAGACCTTCCTGACTCCCTTCTATACATTACGCCACCTAGCTACCTAACAAAAGAAACAACATGGGGATCCTAATTACTTTCTAAGTGTTCATAACTCTTTTTTTTTTTTTTAATTGATTTTTCACTTAACCAGACTTTTTCTATGGGGATTACAGGAACTGTAATTCCTAGATGCCTGTGGTTTATCCAGATGATCCAAATTCCCCCACAGAAGAGGATTTTTCCATGATTTATTTATGTGTCTTTAAATAACTAACAAGACCAATGAAATACTGGCAGGTTCAGACATTTAGACAGATGTTTCTATATGGGGAAGTTAGGTTTTGATTCTCAACTTGCTTTCCTCATTCCATTTTAATTACTTAGTAGAGAATGCAAGTGAATTGGATTTAAGTAAGGGAGGGCTGTGCGAAGTCACTACCCTCACTTTCTCCTCCCAAGCCATCTGGATCCAATGGCCAGATATAGATCAGGATTCAGACCTAGTCTCTGCTGTACTTGTTCATTACACTGAGATGAAATATGCACCCTTATAAATTCAACTAGTTGGTCCTTATTCTGATTTCTGGGGCTAGGTAGAACAAATCTAATATTTTTCAAGGGCCAATTCTTGACATGTTTGAAGACCATCATCAATTCTCTCTCCCCTCTGTTGAGCTATTCAGTCATCAAGCCTTTATTAAACACTTAGTAGGTGTTAGATACTAGGCCAAGCACTGGGGATACCAGGAAAGGCAAAAACACAATCCTTCTCTTCAAGTTCATATTCTAAGGGGCTGAGAGGGAGACAGTAGGTATATATATGATAGATAGGTAGATCTATCATATATATATGTGTATATATATACACACACACACACACAGTGATATACATGTAAGATACAGACATATACAATGTGAATGGATGATAACCTCAGAAGGAAGGCACTGGAGGTGGGAGAGGGAAGGCTGGAAAGGCCTTTTACAGGATTTAGGATATAAGCTGAGTCTTGAAGGATGTCAGAGAACACAGGAGGCTTGGGTGAGGAGAGAAAGTATTCCAGGTATAAGGGATACCCAATGAAAAGACATGGAGGAGGGAGATGGCGTGTCATATTAAGAGAAACAAAGAGGCCCATGTCTCTAGGCTGAGTCAACATTAATGGTTCTTTAAACTTGAATTTTTGTTTTCAAACTGATGCGTTTATCCATCTTCAGCATTTCTTTAGTTCTGCTTCTGACTCTGAGAAATAAGGGACTCATGCCTCTACAAGGGAGCACATAATTCCATATTTAGAGCCTTCAAATCTCAATCTTCCTCATTACGTCCTCTTTAATTGGACAACAGGTCCAATTACCAGTTAATGGTTATTTTTTGGACCTTCCTGCCTCAAAGTGAATGTAAATAGTTAACTGTTTCTTTTTTGCCCAGCAACCCTGAAGATCTTCCCCTCCTAGTTTGATTTCTCTTTCTTTTTTTCCTTCCTTCCTTCCTTCTCTTTTTATTTTTTTTGGATCAAGGTCATCCCTTGATTACTTCTCAAAAAGTCCTATTCACTGAATGGACCTTATCTCACTCAAAGTGAGAATCTGAGAAGACCTTAGCCTTTCTTACATTTCCTTTCAGATCTATCACTGTTGTGGGTATGAATATAGAGGGCCAAGATCTTTCACTGCATCCTGGGCCATTGATCAATATGTGACCACTGGACCCTGATAGCTCTGGAGGAGAAAATGAGGCTGGTGACTTTGCACAGCTCTGCTTCGCTCAAGTCAAGGTCAACTGCAAGTCATATCATCATCTCCCTGATGTCATGGTCCTCTTCAAGAACAAAGAATTCATTCACTCATGGTGGCTACAGGAAATACCTGCTTTTGAACTGCTCAGTTTTGCTACAGTTTATTGGCTAGTTAGATTTATCCTGTCAGACTCAAAAAGTGCTTTGAAATTCCAGTCCTAAGTATGTCCATCTCCTCTTCAAAATCATTTGACTGGCATTACCTTTGTCATTTATTTTGTTAGTATTTAAACTTTCAGGAGTTTGTGTTAAGTTTTGCAACATTTTCTTAATATTTTAGCTCTTACATTATCTAATCTGGACTTAATAATAAGGTTATTTCTCACAATTGCCCTGTATGGGTTTACAAAATACTACTGTCTGCTATTGGAGCTGACAGTACTGTTGACAAAAAGCAGCAGTCCTTGATAGTGGCAAAATGACTTGCCCAAGTCCTTGCCTATAACTGGAAAGATCTGTTTTCAGTTTTGTAAGATTATGCTGGCACGCAATGAAAGTATCTGTATTGCCAGGTCTTTTCTAATGCACTCATAATTTGCTTGCTTTCCTGGTCAGTGCCATCTGCACTGAAGCATTTCCAGAAGGTAAGGTCTAGGTATTTGTGGGTCCCCTCCTCTAGTATAGCCTTTCTTCTCTTTGCACCAAAACACAAAGCAGATCATTGTGATAGTTTTGAATAAAGCTGGCTTATAACCATATACCACTGTTTCTATTTTCCTTGACTCTTAGGAACAGTTCTATCATAACTGACTAGGTGTTAACCCAACTGGCAATACTACTGGACCCCAAATTACCACTCTTTCATGCTTTCTGCTGGGGAGAGCCTTACCTTCCTTAGTGATACCCAACTGATGAAGTCTCCACTGGACATCAATCTGACTGGCATTCTCCTATCAGGCTGCTGGCACTCTTCCCCTCTCACAGAATAGGCAATGATAGAACTTTGAGGAGATTGTTATGATGATGACAATGATGCTGATGAGTCAGGTAAAATTTAGTAACTACCTCTATATACATACACACAACAGTGATAGATCTGGAAGAAACTGTAAGAAAATGGCTTTTGATAAAATGTTAAAATAGCCACAAGAAATATAAAATCATTTTCCCCCTTCTACTTATATGGTAATCAAGATGGTCATTGCATCATCTTATAGAATTTCAGATTTCCAGGTGGATAATTATATTCAAGTAATTTTACAATTGTGCTCATCAGATTTCAATTGGATTCTGATCACTTGATCAGAATCACTTGTCACTTTATGGCAACCTTTCTTGTGGCAAAGACAATTTGGACAACAAAGACCGTTTTAGGTAATAGGTATGAAAAGTGTGGATCACCTGTAAGTGGCTATGCGAGTGAAAGGAAAACAGTGGAAAAAGCACAGGATTCAGTGTCAGGAAACTGGGTTCAAACCTTGGCACTTCTGCCAATGATGGTGGTGTGTAGCTGACCTTGAGCAAATCATTTAAAGACTATCAAATTTAGTTCCCTCATCTATAGAGTAACAGGATTGAATTGTCTCAAAGGTACCTTTCCACTGTAGCATTCTATGACTCTTTCTGTGAAAGAATCTATAACTTTCTATAACAACACCTACCTAGAGAGAGATTATCTGATATCTAATATCTCTTATTTTAATTTGATCATACAGATACAACCTCAAATGGAAACTATTCATAGAAACCTAACTTTAAAGCTGATTTCAAATGTCATCTAAACCCTTAATTTACAGATGAGGAAACAGAGGAACAGAGTGTTTTAGTGACTTGTGCAAATTCATGAGGTAGGAAGGCTCAGATCGAGGAGCTGAACCTAGATCCTGACTCCCAAACTAGGATTCTTTCCAGTTTATCACATGATCCCTCATGTTGAAACATGGTGTAGCATCCAGAGTGCAGGACATGAAGACAGGTTTGAGTCCTGTCTCATGACACTTACTGGTTGTGTGACCCTAGTCAAAGTACTTAATTTCTTTCAGCCTTGGTTCTATAAAATGGGTCAATAATAGTATCTTCCTCATAGGGTTGTGTGGTGAGACTCAAATGAGATAAGTTTAGTAAAATGTTTTGCAAACCTTAAAGCACTTACGTGAATTCAAGACACTAGTATTATCATTAGAGCATTTTCACGTATAACTGTATTGGCATTCGTGGTGACTATTTTCAAGGTATCAAGTCATATATCTCAAAACTGTTCCTTACTTGAATTTGTTTCTTTCTTCTCGCTCTATCCTTTGCAACCTCTCTTCTCTCTCCTGCCGTCGCCTCTCTCTTTCTGCCGCTAATGACTCTTGGTGTTGACGAAATGATGATGTTAGAAGACCACTCAATGATGACCTAAAAATAGAATGTATTCCCATTACTCAGAGACAGTTTTAGTGACTAAAGTAACAAAATTTATTAATAATCACTAGGTAGAAACTATATTTTCACTATCCAGAGTATCTTGGAAATAAACACAAATGAGTAATTTATTCATTTCAATAATTCTTTTAAAGTGCCTACTATGTGTTGGGGAAAGTATAAAAATAAATAATAATAATTATGCCTTATTATAAATGACCAACAGTTATAATTAATATTATTAATTACTAATGAAAATATAAACAAGAAATAGTTTGCTCTAAAAAAGCTTACAAATGCATATAAAAAGTATAACCCATATACACAAATGATTATAACACAAAATAGAATATACTAAATTAATAATAAAAATGCAAAGGGCTGTGAGTTTAGTTGAGGAATAAATCACTTGAGAAGTCCAGGGAAATCTTTCCAAAACAGGCAGGATTTCACCCGGACCTTGAAAGATGGACAGAAGGAAGAGTAAAGGAAAGATTTATTAAAAACTATTACTTCCCCTAAAGAACGCTGGTGATTTAAACTGAGCTTTTAATCAACAATAATTTCCAATGACATGTATATTGTGTTTTTCTACATTGAATAAGTTAACATCCAGTTCTGTGGTTCTCTATGACTCACTATGATTCACTAGCCTCTTTGTCCTGGAAAATGCCTTTGCCACCATCCTCCAGAAACCTCATTCTGGATGATCCTGCAGCCTTCTCAAGCTGGAAGGTCCGCGTCCCTTTGTGGCCCCTTCATCTGATTGGTTGTTTCCTCTTGAAATCTCCATTTTAAGACAGGGCCCCAAGTCCAGCCATGTTTACTCCGTCAACCCTCTCTTGGCCCTGCTTTGGACTCTCCAGACTCCTTTCTCCACCACATCCTAATGGGTATTTTCCCTCTCTTCTGTGTCAGCTTCCTTTGATATGTTATCTTCCTCCATTAGAAAATTATAAGTTCCTTGAGTGCAGGGACTGTCTTTCTTCTTGCTTCTATTTGTATCTCCAGTGTTAACCATAGTGCTTAGCATACAGTAAGTGCTTAATAATTGTTGCTCAATGAATTATTGATCCTATTCTATTTCCTTTTATTATCTCTTCCTCCCAGCTTCCTTTACCATCCACCTCCCAAAAAAGTCCCCCAATAATTATACAGCATTGGACTTAGTAAAACAAAATTTGGCCTTAAAGGCTCTCTTCTATAAAGGTGTCTCTCATATATGCACCAAGATCATACAAGAAGTCAGACGCTCCCAGAGAGATAGCTTTGTTCAGTGAGCAACATCAACACCAGTTGAGACATAAGCCAGGTAATGAGGATGATGGAGACAAAGAGTACAGAAATGACTTAAATTTATGTCTTTCCCTTGCTGGGGCTAGCTATGGGTACTGAAAAGGTTGTGAAGGTCTAGAAAATGCCAAGGAACCCACAACTTCTGAACTCATTCCCTACCAAGCAGGGGAAAAGGAGAAGCCAAAGCTTGGCAAAGGAGGCTGTATAATATCATAAGCAGAGTGCCAAATTTGGAATTAGGAAGGACTGGATTTGAATCCTACCTCATAAACTTAGCAATTATTAGACCCCCCCCTCCAGAAAGTCACTTGAAGTCTCTAGGCCATAGTTTACTCATCTGTAAAATGGACTCAATGTTCTCAGGGTTCCTTAAAGCTCTAAAGCTACAATCTTAGGATCCGTGGTCTTGGGTTTTGAGGAGGATAAGATTCATGGGATGTCCTTATGCCAAATGAGTCAGAAGAAGAGGCATTGCTGGGAGAAAGCACACAATAGAAAATGGGAGGGGGTTAATTTACTACCTTAGTGGAAAGTCAATTTATCTGTAAAGGTTTCAGTTCTATTGTCCCACCCTCATCTGTACCACAAGCTAACCAAGTGAACCTGTGCTTCAACATAGTGAACTGACCCCTGATAGGTATCTTGTCTCTGGCTAAATTCTTTGTTATAACACTTGCATAATCTCATCTTTTTTCTTCCTTTTTTTAATGGAAAATCTGTTAACGTCATCAAAAGGTCATAAGAATTTTTAGTAACATCCAATTAAAGCAAGAAGCGTCTCTTTATATTGAAGCTTGCTGGGAACACTTTAGGTGAAGGACAATGAGGCGGCTACTTAGATTGAGGAAGGCTTAGTTCCTGCTTGACTTTGAGACCAAAGAGTACTCATTTTAGCAGGTAGTTATCATTAAAAACAGATGTAAGTTCTCTCTCTCTTCTGAATAACTGAGTTCAGAAGAAACTGTAATGTGAACTAAAAGCACTTGAGGAATGAGTTTTTCTTTCCCTGAAATGAAACAAAATGACTCGAACGAGTTATAGTTCAGTCTCACTGCCCTAAATATTTGGTTTGTTGCCTTTGTGAAACTAGCTTTCTTCTAATTCAGATAGGGTCAGTAACAAGAAATAATGGAATTTCTCCACACTTAGCTAATCTGGGGGACATGTTTTTGTTTTTTGTTTCCCAAGCTGAAGACACCATGAGAAGAAGTATCCTACTGGAAGCAAGTTGACATAAGTATAATGTGAATAAACCGAATTTCTCTAGATCTTATCCCACTTAGATGCATATTACACATGGGAGAACAAAAACCTGATATCCCATAAATTTGGTTTCTGGAAATATGCTAAAGCTAAAATATCAATGCTGGAAATCGGTCAAAATCATAAACTTTTTTTAATATTATGAAGCACTATAAAAAATTTTCATTATAGTCAACTATACACAGTCACTCATTTCTTATAAATCTATCTTTAGCAGATTTTTGCTTTTCATTCTAACTTCTCCCAAAAAAAGGAGTGGATGTATTAAATTAAGGTTTGGTAAGACCAACCTTGACTTTTTTTTTTTATGGAGGATAAGTGGTGTGTACTATTCGTCTCTCCAGACTAGCTATCAGGAGGAAGGGTAACATTGATGATTTTAAAATTTGAGGGTAAACCTCTAATGGTAAAGGAAGGGAAGTTGTTTTTGAGGTAGGATCCATGCTCCTGTCTGAATTCAGCAGCTGCCGGGCTCACTGCCCCAGGAACTCCATCTGGAAAGAAGTCTGAAGTGTAGCCAAAGCCTTATTAATGGAGTGAAACCGCACAGGACTGCGTACCACATACAAGAGGCAGGTGGAACAGGACAAGGGGGGGTAATTTTCAGGGGAATGCGTAATCTCTGCTGAGTGGAAAGAGGTGCAGCATTTAATTTTGGCAGTACCAGGTACCAGGTGTTGTGGTGGATCCATCCTTTAACTGGGGCCTTACCATATGATAGATCTTTGTAATAGCTCCACATTGCATATTAGGATGTCTAAAACAATTGGGGAGTTCCACAATTTAGTTGGATTCAAAAAAATATTTATTTGTTTTATCTATTAATCTGGCTGGATTTAGAACATCATTGGTAGAGGGAACTCTCTATGAGAAAACTCCCTCTAACCACTGCAGAATGACAAGTGTTTGGCAACGTAGTCTTACAAAATTGTCAGTCATATAACTGACGGATTCAGTTGCTTCTCCAGGATCACACAGACAACATATATTAGAGGTGAGACATGACCCCTAGTCCTACTATTTCTGAAGCTAGATATCACCACATGCTTCTCACATAATAATATAGTAATACCTATATATGTACATAGATAGATAGATAGATAATATAATAATAAAGTATACCATGGCAAATCCAGATCTTCACCTCTATAGGTAATATATATGGACTGCTGGACTCATAATGGTACCATTAACCAATGGTTCATTAAGATGGTTTCTGATGTCTTCCATCACCATTACAAGAATCTTCTGGGATTCTTCTCAAAATGGTTTGAAGTTAGTACGCTGTATTCTGTGAGCTGATCCTTGGGTGTATCCCAAATACCACTCATGCAAGGAGAACATGCCTATTTTATTCTGCACTTCTGTCTCAATCAATACTTCCATTCTAGAAGTTGAGCTGGAGGACTTCACCATTTAGGCAATATCTCCCTTTTCTCTGGCTTTAATGATGGATCTCATTCTATGCAAGGTTCTTCCACCACGGTCTTCCCAATTATGAGGGCTCTCCACTTCCCCTAAAATTAATTTTTATGAATTTTGTATGGATTTACTGTGTATAATGTGTTTCTTCCAGGTAGAATACATGCTCCTTGAGGACAGAGGTTTTTTTCATGTTTCTTTTTGTATTTTCAGCCCTTAGCAGAATGCTTACCATAAAACATATTCTAGCTAACTTGAATGGACTACTGAGTCTTCTATCTGAAAGGATCCCTAAACATCTTATTGTTGTAATTGAAAGTCTACCCTCTCTTGATATTGGCTTAGAAGATACCTTAATTTACCCTAAGCACATGCTGACTTAGGGTGGTTTCACATAGGCAAATATGTGCTTCCCTTGCTGGCTTATTTAAGACTACAAATGTTCGAATTGAGAAAGAGTAGCTCTGGGAACCATATATTTCATTTATTTTATATACATAATATAATAATATATATAATATGATATATATAATATAATAATACTGACCTAGAAAATAAATAATAAAAAATATATTATATATAATAATGTAATATAATAATATAATATATATACATATAATTTCATTTAATATATATATCATGAGTCCTTTAGAAAATTTTGGCAGGTTAATACTTTATTGAACATGATGAATGATGTGATGCACTATGTATTGTGACCACAAGCTATATCTTAATACTCTTTAAAAGTAAATAAAATTTAAGCAGAAATTGGTAACTTCTTCAAAAACTGAACAGACCACCAATGAAAGATAAGAAGTCTATGGGGGAGGAGCCAAGACGGCGGAGTAGAAAGACTCACATATGCTAGCTCCGAAACTACAGCCCATAAATTTTCTGTAAAAAGAACTCACAAATTCTGGAGCAGTGCAAGCCATGCAGCAATGCAGTGGAGGAGATTTCCGTTTCAGAGACCCTGACAAACCCTCCCCAGGGGTCCGTTGCGCACTGGACAGTGGAGCCCACCCCTGGCCGCGCGGCCCCGAGAGGAGCAGATGCGAGCAGGCTTCAGGGACGGAATCTCCAGCGGCTGTGAAGGTCCCTCCGCCCACAGGGGCTACTGGTCAGTGAGAGAGACTTCTGGGCTTCCTGAGAGGGGAGCGGGATATCTCCGTGGCTCGGGCCCCCTTGGGAGGCAGCAGCAGAGGCAGCGGCAAAGGCAGCTGTGGCCCGGGACTCCCGGAGCAGACAGGAGCTCAGGGCCATTACTGAAGGTCTCTGCATAAACCCCTTGAGGGAACTGGGCCTAGGAGGCGGCCCTGCCCCCACCTGAGCACCAGAACTTAAGCTCACATTGAATAGCAGCCACGCCTGCCCCTGAAAGCCCTGAGGCTGGGGAGCAGCATTTGAATCTCAGACGCCAAGCACTAGCTGGGCGGATCTAGGCGGGGGTGGAGAGGAATCTCAGAAGTCAAGTAACTGGTTGGGACAATGCCCAGAAAAGGGAAGAAAAATAAGACCACAGAAAGATACTTTCTTGGGGAACAGATGTTCCCGCCTTTCATTTCTGATGATGAGGAGCAATTCTTACCATCAGGGAAATATGTGGAGGTCAGGGCCTCTGTATCCCAGACATCCAAGGTGGATGTCTGGTGGGCTCAGGCCATGGAAGAGCTCAAAAAGGATTTTGAAAAGCAAGTTAGACAGGTGGAGGAAAAACTTGGAAGAAAAATGAGAGAGATGCAAGAAAAGCATGAAAAACAGGTCAATACCTTGGTAAAGGAGACCCAAAAAAATGCTGAAGAAAATAACACCTTGAAAAATAGGCTTACTCAATTGGCAAAGGAGGTTCAAAAAGCCAATGAGGAGAAGAATGCTTTCAAAAGCAGAATTAGCCAAATGGAAAAAGAGGTTCAAAAGCTCACTGAAGAAAATAGTTCTCTCAAAATTAGAATGGAACAGATGGAGTCTAATGACTTTATGCGAAACCAAGAAATCACAAAACAAAGGCAAAAGAATGAAAAAATGGAAGAGAATGTGAAATACCTCATTGGAAAAACAACTGACCTGGAAAATAGATCCAGGAGAGACAATTTAAAAATTATGGGACTACCTGAAAGCCATGATCAAAAAAAAGAGCCTAGACATCATCTTTCATGAAATTATCAAGGAAAACTGCCCTGAGATTCTAGAACCAGAGGGCAAAATAAGCATTGAAGGAATCCATCGATCACCGCCTGAAAGAGATCCAAAAAGAGAAACTCCTAGGAACATGGTGACCAAATTCCAGAGTTCCCAGGTCAAGGAGAAAATATTGCAAGCAGCTAGAAAGAAACAATTCCAGTATTGTGAAAATACAATCAAGATAACACAAGATCCAGCAGCTTCTACATTAAGGGATCGAAGGGCATGGAATAGGATATTACAGAAGTCAAGGGAACTAGGACTCAAACCAAGAATCACCTACCCAGCAAAACTGAGTATAATACTTCAGGGGAAAATATAGTCTTTCAATGAAACAGAGGACTTTCAAGCATTCTTGATGAAAAGACCAGAACTGAAAAGAAAATCTGACTTTCAAACACAAGAATGAGAAGAAGCATGAAAATTAAATAGCAAAGAGAAGTCATAAGGGACTTACCAAAGGGGAACTGTTTACATTCCCACATGGAAAGACAATATTTGTAACTCTTAAAACTTTTCAGTATCTGACTAGTTGGTGGGACCACACACACACACGCGCACACACACACACACACACACACACATACACGCGTGCATGCACACACACACACATACACACATGCACACCCACACACATGCATGCACATACAGAGACAGAGAGCACAGAGTGAATTGAATAGGATGGGACCATATCTTAAAAGAAATTAAGGTACATGGTGAGAGAGAAATGTAGTGGGAGGAGAGAGGGTGAAATGGAATGGGGAAAATTATCTCTCATTCAAGAGGCAAGCAGGAGACTTTTTAGTGGAGGGAAAAAGAGGAGAGCTGAGAAAAAAAAAAGTTTACCCTCATCACATTTGACTAAAGGAAGGAATAAAATGCACACTCATTTTGGTATGAAAACCTATCTTACAATACAGGAAAGTGGGGGAGAAGGAGATAAGCAGGGAGGGAGGGATGATGGAAGGGAGGGCAATGGGAGGAGGGAGAAATTTGAAGTCAACATTTGGGGAGGGACAGGATCAAAAGACAGAATAGAAACAATGGGGGGCCGAATAGGATGGAGGGAAATAGAGTTTAGTCTTACACAACATGACTATTATCAAAGTCATTTGCAAAACTCCACAGATATGGCCTATATTGAATTGCCTGCCTTCCTAAAGGGATTGGGTGGGGAGGGAGCGATGGGGAGAATTTGGAATTCAAAGTTTTAGGAAAACTGTTGAGTATTTTTCTTGCTACTAGGAAATAAGGAATACAGTTAATGGGGAATAGAAAGTCATCTGGCCCCACAGGACAAAAGAGAAGATGGGGACAAGAGAAGGGAGGGATGATAGAAGAGAGGGCAGATTGGTGATAGGGGAAATTAGAATGCTCGGTGTATTGGGGTGAGGGAGGGGATAAATGGGGAGAAAATTTGGAACCCAAAATTTTGTGAAAATGAATGTAAAAAGTTAAGTAAATAAATTTATATTAAAAAAAGTCTATTAGACACATTAAATTCAATGTGAAAAAGGAACTCTAATACAAAGAACTAGAACATCCTGCAGTTCCCTGATTTTCCAGATGAGGTGACATGACATACCATGCACCAAGTCACACAAGTGGTAAGTAGCTGAGTTGTTATTCCAAATGAGAATTCTTAACTTTAGGTTCAAGAAATCACCTTAAGAAGTACAAGATGAGGGAAATATGGCTAGATGGAAGTTTGTATTATATATTTTGTGGAGATTTCTTTTGAGAGATAAAATAAACTGGAGAGTTGTGGTTCCTTCCAACTCTAAAATTATATGATTCTGTGTGAAAAAAAATCTGGGCTTTGATAGATTACAAAGGTCAAGAGGAGTCAATAGTGTGAGATGGCACACAAAAAATTAATGCTGTCTGGGGCTAGATCAAGAAATAAAGGAACAGGGTATGAAGCCAAGATGGCAGAGTAGAAGCCATAGCCCCCATAGCCCATAAAAACCTGTAAAAAATGACCCTAAACAAATTCTGGAGCAGCAGAAGCCACAAAATTGTAGAGTGAAAGAGATTTCCAGCCCAAGGCAGCCTGGAAGGCCAACAGGAAAGGTCTATTGCACCAGACCTAGAGTGGGGTATAGCCCAGTTTTGGTTGCATGGCAGGGCTCCAACAGAACTGGAGCAGGCTTCAGGGAGCCTTATCATGGGTAGCAGCTGCAGTTCCTCAACCCACAAATGCCAAAGACAGCTTCAAAGGTCAGTAAGAAAGCTCTTTTACCTGGGTGAGAAGGGAGCAGGGTCTGGCCTTAACCCTGGCACCAGGGCAGCAGTAAGCATCCATTTTTGGAGTCCTGGCCTAAAGGCTTGATTCCTGGGGGAATCAAGCAGCTGAACTGAGTCTCAGTTCTGAGTGGTAGTCCTGGGGTGAGGAGGTGCACTGGTGTGGTGGAACTGGTGGAGGCTCTAGAGATGGAATTCTACTCACAAATCTTGGGCAGAAAAGCTTGTGGTTACTTCCAGACCAGAGAACAACCAGCCACCTTGGAGGAACTGAGAACTTACAAGTCCCTAAAGTATACCCTCCACTTGACAAAGAACTCAAAAGCTAAGTAACTGGCTGGAAAATTGCTCAAAAAAGGGAAGAATAAGACCATAGGTTACTTTTTTGGTTAACAGGTATTTTCTTCCATCCCTTCAGATGAAGAAGAACAAAGCATACCATCAGAGGAAGACATAAAAGTCAAGGCTTGTGCATCCAAAACCTCCAAAATAAATATGGATAGGTCTCAGGCCATGGAAGAGCTCAAAAAGGATTTTGAAAATCAAGTAAGAGAAATGGAGGAAAAATTGGGAAGAGAAATGAGAGTGATGCAAGAAAATCATAAAAAGTGAGTCAACAGCTTACTAAAGGAGACCCAAAAAATGCTGAAGAAAATAAAACCTTTAAAAATAGAATAACTCAAATGGCAAATGAGGAGAAGAATGCTTTAAAAAGCAGAATTAGTCGAATGAAAAGGAGGTTCAAAAGCTCACTGAAGAAAATAGTTCTTTAAAAATTAAAATGGAGCTAATGGCTTTATGAGAAACTAAGGAATTACAAAACAAAACCAAAAGAATGAAAAAATAGAAGACAATGTGAAATATCTCACTGGAAAAACAACTGATCTGGAAAACTGATCCAGGAAAGAGAATTTAAAAATTATGGGACTACCTGAAAGCCATGATTAAAAAAAAAGAGCCTAGACATCATTTTTCATGAAATGATCAACGAAAATTGCCCTGATATTCTAGAACCAGAGGGTAAAATAAATATTGATAGAATCCACCAATCACTTCCTGAAAGAGATCCTAAAAGAAAAACTCCTAGGAATATTGCAACCAAATCCCACAGTTCCCAGGTCAAGGAGAAAATATTGCAAGCAGCCAGAAAGAAACAATTTGAGTATTGTGGAAATACAATCAGGATAACACAAGATCCAGCATCTTCTACATTAAGGGATCGAAGGGCGTAGAATAGGATATTACACAAGTCAAAGGAACTAGGACTCAAACCAAGAATCACCTACCCAGCAAAACTGAGTATAATACTTCAGGGGAAAATATAGTCTTTCAATGAAACAGAGAACTTTCAAGCATTCTTGATGAAAAGACCAGAACTGAAAAGAAAATCTGACTTTCAAACACAAGAATCAAGAGAAGCATGAAAAGGTTAACAGGAAAGAGAAATCATAAGGGACTTACTAAAGTTGAACTGTTTACAATCCTACATGGAAAGATAATATTTGTAAGTCTTGAAACTTTTCCCAGTATTTGAGTTGTTGAAGGGATTACACACACACACACACACACACACACACACACACACACATATAGACAGAGGGCACAGAGTGAGTTGAATAGGAAGGGATGATACCTAAAAAATAAAATTAAGGGGTGAGAGAGGAATATATTGGAAGGATAAAGGGTGCAATGAAATGGGACAAATTATCTCTTATAAAATGGCAAGAAAAAGCTTTTTCAATGGAGGGGAAAAGGTGGAGGTAAGAGGGAAAAAGAGAAGTTTACTCTCATCACATTTGGCTCAAGGGAGGAATAACATGCACACTCAATTTGGTATGAAAATCTGTCTTACACTACAGCAAAGCAGAGGAGAAGGGGATACACAGGATGGAGGAGGATGATGGAAGGGAGGGTGATGGGAGGAGGGAAGGAGGGACAAGGTCAAAAGAGAGAAGAGAATAAGTGAGGGGCAGGATAGGATGGAGGGAAATATAGTTAGTCTTTCACAACATGACTATTAAGGAAGTCTTTTGCATAACTGCACATGTATAGCCTATATTGAATTGCTTGCCTTCTCAATGGGGATGGGTGGGGAGGGAGGAAGGGAGAGAAGTTGGAACTCAAAGTTTTAGGAACAAATGTTGAAAATTGTTTTTGCATGCAACTGGGAAATAAATACAGGCACTGGGGTACAGAAATCTATCTTGCCTTATAAGAAAAGAGAGAAGATGGGGATAAGGGAAGGGAGGGGTGTGATAGAAGGGAGGACAGATTGGGGGAAGGGGTAATCAGAATGCATGGTATCTTGGGGTAGGGGAGGGGAGAGATGGGGAGAAAATTTGGAACTCAAAATCTTGTGGAAATGAATGTGAAAAACTAAAAATAAATAAATAAATATTTTTTAAAAAAGGGAAAAAAAAAGAAATGTAGGAACCACCTCCTGACAAAAGTAGTTGACAGTCCTGTTGTCATCTGCTCTGGTCAGGCCAGGCCAGTCCTAGATTTACTATATTCAGTTCACGGTATTACATTTTTGGAAGGACATTGTAGAGAATGTCCAGAAAAAAGCAACCAAAAAACTGAAGGATTGACAGTATATGCCATGTGAGGAATTGAAAAAGCATGAGATTATTTACCTTGGAGGGTGAGGGCTCAGAAAGGCTGTCTATGGGAAGAAGGATTATTAGGCTGGTCTCTTTCAACTCAGGTGGTAGAACTAAGAGATATAGGTAGATGGTGCAAAGGGATAAGCTTAAGTATTATGTAAGGAGAAAATTTCTAATAATTAGAGAGACTCAAATATGGAATCGACTTCCTTAGGAACTAGAGGGCCCCTCTTAGTCTTTAAAAAAAATCTAGATGATCACTTCTTTGGTTTGTTGTAGTAGAGATTCTTTTTGTGGTGTGGATTGGACTGACTGACCAGTGAGTTCCCTTCCAACCAATGAGGATTCCTTCTATTCTGAGCTTGAAAGCTAAGAAGGCTTCCATAATTTCCCCACTGCCATGAGAGGGATTTCTTCCTCTTTAACACTCACAGCCCTGTGTTTATATTTCTGTTACATACACTTACTGCATTCTGTTTTGTACTATCTATTTATGTACATCAGTTATCTTTCCTTCTTTACTGTAAGATGCTTGAAGTAAAAAACAAAAGTTATATTTTCTTTATTTCCCTCAGTGCCTAGGACACAGTAGATGATAAATGGTTGCTGAATTTGAATTTGATTATACTTGGTACATTTCATAGTAAATTTCCTGTGTGTATGAAGCATTCTTAAACTTTTTGTCTAGAGTCTGGGAAGACAGAGAGGGGGAAAGGGAGGGATAGAATTTGGAACTCAAAACTTAAAAAATATAATAAATATTAAAAATTGTTTTTACATGTAATTGGGGAAAAATAAAATATTATTTAAATAAGAAACAAAAGAGATTGTGGAGACTGGCTAAGGATGACAAAGATCAAGAATGAAGGACCACTTTTAAGTGAGTCTCAATCATGAATAAACTTTGGGAGGTGGGAGCCAGGGCTGGCCTTAGTTAGACTGGTCCATGGCTAAAGTATGAAGACGAGGCCCAAGAGAAAAGGGTGGAAAAATCTCGACTTTTCCTAAAGCTCAAAAAAAGAATATTTTGGCCATAAGACATTCTGGCTTCTTTCTCCCTCAAACCTCAAGTGAGGGCATGAGCTGGAAGCCCAGAATCCCAGGTCCTATCATCATACTAGTGGAGAATAGGGAGCAAGTAAGGGCAAAGCCATCCAACTTGGATATGTCTCTGTATGCAGCCTTTGTGGGGGACTTCTGCCTTTTTCTCCCTAATGTTTTTCTGTCCCCATTAATTCCCAGACTTTACTGGTGCCTTGGTTTTCCCTAGAGGCAGCTAGGTGGTGCAGGGGACAGAGTGCTAGGCATGGAGGCAGGAAGATCTGAGTTCAAATCCAGCCTCAGACCTAGCTGTGTGACCTTGGGTATGTCATTTAAACTCTGTCCACCTCAGTTTCTTCAAATGTAAAATGAGGATGATAATAAAACACTTACCTACCAGAGTTATTAGGAGGATCAAAGGAAATAATATCTGTGAAGTAGTTAACACAGTGCCTTGCACACAGCATGTATATAAATATTTGTTTCCTTATTTTCCTTCCTTCCCTCATAATAAAGAAACAGAAATATTGGCTTCATTTTTTATAGATAAATATAGTTTCAAAACTGGTTCACAGAGATCAATAGGTTCAAATCCCACACATGAAGAAATCACCGTGAGAAGATCAGTGGTTCACCCTAAGACCCTCCAGATCTTAGTGAGTTAGTGATAGGGCTGGGACAGGAGCCTACATCTCCTGCCTGCTGGTCTAGTATCATTCCATAGCTCTGGGCTGTCTCTTTCAGGATTAGAAAAACTATAAAAGCTATAACTCGGCAAGTTTTCCTTGTGCTAACTTCAATTTTTCCAGACTAAAAAAGGATCTGCATTTTCTTTTCTGACAGGTACTTAGCACTGTCTCCTTTCTGAAAATCTGGACAGAGAGAAAGGTCTAGGCTCTAGGAAATGCGAAAAGCGTCTTCCCTATGCTGAAAGACATTCCCTTAGATCTGAAAATAACAACTCCTCGTTTTCCATTATATAATAGGAGCTTTAACATGTGAGCAGTGATTGTTCCATTTTCACGAAATTCTCTCTCTCTTCAGTAGAAAAGTGATATGCTGGAAGAATCATCACAGACAACTGGTCACAACAGGCCGTAAGTAATTTAGAATGTTTCTTGGTTCAACGAGAGCAAAACAACTGGCCCAGGCTGAGAAGACACAACAAAGGAGGCTAACTCGGCCAAGATCCATTGTTCTTCACAGTTTTGGCAACTGGTTCTGTGATTTGTAGTTTTTTTCCTTCTTTTTCTTCTTTGATGGGTCAGCCCTGTGTTTATCTAATGAGCTGCAAAGACTAAAGTTTAAATTGTAGGATGTCTTCACACAAGTCAGTCTAGAAAGTAGGAATATCAGAGATTGATCTCCAGATTTGCTTTTATTTTTAAAGATCACTTGAAGATAGGCCAGTAGACTCTGCTGCTGGGGTGTCTGAGCCAGGTGGATCACTTGAACTCAGTTCTGCTGCAGATCAGGTCTCTGCAATAAATCTGGCACCTTTCACCCTCCCCACTCACAACCCCCTGAGAACAAGGGGCTACAAGGCTGGCCAAAAGAGGTGAAGCAACTCAGGTCATAAATAGCAGATCAAAGCTCCTATGGGGAACAGCAGCGGGACCAGCCCTGAGTGGCACTTGTAGCCTGGGTGAGGTAGGGAGATCTACTCTCCAAACAAACAGATAAACAATAATGATAAATAATAATTGCTAACATTTTTTTAGCACTTATGATGTGCAAGGCATTGTACAAAGCACTTTACAATTATGATCTCATCTGGTCCTCACAATAACCCTGGGAGGTAGACGCTATAATTATCCCCATTTTACAGCTGAGGATACTGAGGCAAAAAAGAAGCTAAGCAACTTTCCCAGGGTCACAAAGCTAGCAAGTATCTGAGCAGAGATTTTAACTCAGGGCTTCCTTGGGTTCACCCAAGCCCAACATTCTATGCACCACACCACACCACCATTTGAAAACAGTATAGACAATAAGCCTATTAATTAATCAAGAACTATGAACTAATCACAAGACATCAGACCTATTTTAATTAAATTGCTTGGCCCTTGGTGTTTTTATTTCTCTGCTTGTCCCATGCCAAACATCTGAAGAATTGACATTAGATATAACTTAGGTTCAATATTCAATCTTAAAACAAATCACTGAAGTCAATAAAGGATGTGAAACTGGATTCTTTTTCCGCAATTTTGAATGACTGTCCATGAGACCCTCTATGATCTGATCCTGTCCTTTTAAGCTTATTTTTCATTTCCATTCCAGCATGAGCCTTTTTCACCTGTTGAGACAGTTTTCCAACACTGTGCCCAAAGCTGGCAAGATTCATAGGTGCTTGTAGACCTTTGACCATGTTAGTCACCTTACCTGGAATAGCCTTTCACAATTCTTTACCTGTTCAACACCTATGACTTAGCCATTCCCAACTTTCTCCATGGAGTTTTCTTGGATGATTCCCGCTGATACTGAAACTTTCCCATTTCTGTAACACTTCTCGGTATCAACTCACTTTGTTTTACTTTTTAACATTTTTGTTGTTCAGATATTTTTCAGTCATGTCTGACTCTACATGACCCATATGCAATCATGTAAAACATTTCCATATTAGTCAATTTGAAAGAAAACCATTGTAATGGCCATTCAGACTCCATTTCAAAACAAGTAACTTAAACAGTTAACAGATGATTAACTTAAAGCACTCTGTAAACTTAAGCAGTTTGCTAAATTACTTGGTGTTTTAGAAAATTTTAAGAAGGCAATTTAAAATTTTCAAATTTAGAATGTAATTCATATTTTAGGAAAGTGTTGGACTGGATGACCTCTCTAAGATTGTAGGGTCATATAAAAATAAAGCAATGATATAACACTTTTATTTTAACATAACAGACCTCTAAGTTACCCCTCAATCAGAACTCACTTTTGGGGGACAATGGGGGCATTCTGGGTAACAGGATGATCCACTTGTTCAGGATCATTAAGAATCAGACTTGTACTCTTTTGAGAATCACAGGAATTATCTAAAATAAACCACACAAGACAGGGCAGATGGCAAAGATATACCTGATGCTAATCTAAGGCCTGCAAAAGAGATGGGGAAAGACTTTCCTTCTATGTTTCAAAGATGACTCTGGATGCTGATAAAGTAGTTCTATATAAACTACAACTTGAAAGACCTTGCTGCCACTCTGACTTGGGCATTTGTTGGATTCTGTTTGTAGATACTGATAGAACTGTATTATCCAGCATGAAATTTCATGTTCCCACTTAATTCTCTGGACAGAAGTAGTTTTCATTTTCTTTTTTCCAAATTCTCTTTAAATTGAAACATTTTTCTCTTGGCCACATGAGAAATTTATGGTTTTGTCCAATTTATCTGTGTATAAGTTTGAAGTATGCTTTCTACCTTTTTTCTGAAGGTGATCTGTAGATTTACTCATTTGATGCTTTATTATCTGTTTTCAGAAGTTCTGGGAAGTTTTCTCGCATTATTTCCTCAATTACATAATTTGGTTGTCATTATTTTTTAAATTACTCCATTCTTCCGTGATACCTGCGATCCTTAGATTGTTTCAGTGCGTCTTGTCTTCCAGGTCAATCACTGGTGTCAGAAGGTTGGAGGGATGTGAGAGCTCTAGATCATAAAACAGAGTTAGAGCTCAAAGGAGTCTCTTAAGTGACGACCAAGTTCACACAGACAGTAAATGACAGAACGCAAATTTGAACTTGGGTCCTCTGACGTGATGATCTTTCAAGCTGTACCACAATTAATAAATGTTCTACAAAAAATAGTGGGATGAGTTTGATATGGGAGTGATAGCTAGCACCCCTCCCATCTTCTCCACTGATCCATTCAGTTACTCTGATTCAAATCCTGGGCATCTTGGGGGCCCTGGGAGAGGGACGTGGAAAGCCATGGGATCCTCAAGAGAGGCTGCCTGAATTCCAGGGCCACGGGGTGGGTGGGAAACAGAGCCCAAGTGATATAATCATCTGGGACAAATTATTTCACCCAGTCTAGTGCCTTGAACACAGCTGGAGCTCAATAAACAACTGGTTTGTTGATTTGATTTGACTTGAAATAGGACTGAATAAGAGCCAAAATGCCTTTAAGATACAATATCCTCAATGGGCAAGTCAATGAAAATTTCAAAAATGATTAAAACTTCAGAAATTAAAAAAACATTTATTAACATGAAAAGGGTTGGCACGGTACCATTGGGAGTTGCAATATAAATATTATCTGGGCCCCTCATATTTAGCTCTGGTAAATTTTGTTTTTCAACCACTGCTGCCACAGGTGAGCTTCTAGCACTTTAGTGAGGATCTATATGTTTCTAATCTACAGGATTCTTGTTGATATGGAAACTCTGCTTCTGACACCATGACCAAAATGTCACTTGCTTCCCTAAAGCATTCACTGCCCAGTGGTGGCAGCTGTGTGATTACAGGCTTACTTCGTCATCTTTCCTGCTTGCAAATATCTGAAAGTGATTTGGGAATTATTTTAACAAATTCTTTCAGTATTGTCCACTTTTTGTAGATAGAGTTCACAGTAAAAATAATCTTAGAATATAGTCAAGAAAAGCAACTGGGAACAGATCTATAGAAGGCAATGCTTAAAGTTACGATGACTGGGTTCAAGTAATTTTTTTGACACATGCAGGCTGTGTGACCCTGACCAACTCCCTCACCCTCTCAGTGTCTTGGGCATCTCTTTAAGATTATTAGTTGCAGAACAGTTACCAATTTGCATTAAAAAGGGAGAAGGTTTTCTCATGAGGAGCACTGAAATCCCAAGTCTGTATGTAACACACAGAAATGCCAACTAAATAAAAGATTTTTGAAATTAGAAAACTGAATGGGTATTTTTGCTGGATAAAAAGCCAAGGCAAAGAAGTCACACTAGGAAAGAATAAAGTGTACCTAAAATTCACAAGAGCCATCCAGTACTTGCCTATCAATTTACTGTCATAGGACCACCCTTTGTGGTCATTGATATTTAAACCATTTTTACTTAAAAAACAATAAATATTCTAGAGTTTTCCCATAGTTATGTTCTTCCCAACAACATGGCACGAATGTATGTCTTTGACTATGGACTTTAATTTTTTTTTTATAATCATTACTAATGTATTTTAACACTATTGAAGCTTGCTCTTTGTGAGAACCATCTGAATACAATCCACGTGGACACTATAATATTTAGCAGATATTTCTTTGTTGCTGTCCCAGGAGTAACATAAATGACCTCAGTTGGAATATCTTTCAGTGGGGAATTCAGTGATGATCAGGATGGGATCTCTAGAATGGGCAGGTTCATTCGGAGCTGGCATTTCCTGAGTTTTCGTAGAAAGAATGTCTTTCCATCTACCTCTTCCAAGGGACAGCAAAGGGGTTGCCTCAGTGAGTCCTCTTATGCCAGTACACATTCAGACTCTCTGAGTTAGCCGGCTTTGCCTTCCAAACTCCTGTAGCACAGATTTCCACTTTGTAGTCTGGGAAAAACAAGCCCAACCGGAGTCACTCTGTCCTTTCCTTCCAGTGTTGTTCCATGTCCGACTCTTCACAACCACATTTTGGATCTGTTCGTTTGTGTGTTTTTGGCAAAGATATTGGAGTGGTCTACTGTTTCCTTCTGCAGCTCATTTTACAGATGAAGAAACTAAGGCAAACAGGGTTGAGTGAGTCACCTGAGGTCACACAGTTAGAGTCTGACTCCAGGTCTAGTGCTCTACCCACTGTACCACAATACTCCAGACGATTCCCCTTCTAGCTTCCCATTTTCCCATTGTCTTTGTTCTCCTCACTTGTCTCTAAAGACCTGACTTTAAGTCAATTGTGAGCCTTTCCCATGGCCCAGATGACTGACTACTTACTCTACAGCTGCAGGGATAGGTTAAGGCAGAGGTGGAAAAAATGATTTACCAGATCTTTATTGATCCCTCTAGTGTACTGAGCCCATGCTGAGCTGAAGTGTGGGTGAGACAGATGTCTGTTATCAATGGTGATAATTGATAGTTCAGGCACAGCTGGGGGGCCTTTGTACAAAGCATAATCTACATACCCCATTATGCTGAGCCTTAAGGGTCTGTTGCCTTTTGATGGAGGCACAAGCTCCCTCCCAAAATAGAGGTCCAAGAAGATATTGTCAAAGATGCAGCTGTCACCGATCTTGATGTAGTAGTCATGGCTCAGCTCAAGACTTTAGTGATGACCTAGTCTCAGCACTTGCATTCTACAGATAAAGAGTTACACTTTAAGCAACCTGTAACTCAGCCCAGCACTCAGAAACTCTCCAGGCACCTACACAGTAGGGAGACTACCAGTCCAGATACAGAGGGAAAGCCATTTAGGAACCATAGCCCTGGAACCATACTATGTTTTCATGTAGAGGTCATAGCTTTCTTGATCTCTTTCAGAGAATAAGACACTCTCAGAATAAGAAGGGACTTCACAGATCTAATCCAATGTAGACCTGATTAGGAACCACCCTCTACACTACTACACAAATGGTCATCTGGGCTCCTCCTGAAGACTTCCAGCAATGGGGAATGCATAGCTGAAGAAGGGAAGGATAGTGACATAGCCTTACAATTCCCATTTCCCTTAACAAGCTATTATGAATATATCTGAGCTCTTCCAGACTAAGTTGTATTTCAATATGCGCTATCTCACAGAGTGTAATGAGTCCCATATGTCTACTACACACTTACAAAGAAAAGCTTCCTTTTATTTATCTTAGACTAACCTTCTTTCAAGATAATAACTTCTGAGACCAGAGTATGGTGGGCCAATCTGTAACAAAGAGGAGCCCAAAGGTCTTGGCTTTTCTGGTTCTTATACACTTCCTCCTAGCAGCCTTACAATAGGAGGGATGCTTGTATTCTCCTTAGAGTTTGGTAGTGACTGCTGCCTTTGGGTCCCTACTGCTGAACTGTCCTCCTTGATGGGGGTAACACTCAACAAGGACAACTCTGTTGCAAGTAGCATCCAACAAAACAATACTTGGTATAAATATTCAGTCTAAAGAAGCAAAAAGGTCAAAACGTATGAAACAGGGAGGTAAACAATGTTCCACTTGTCCTAGGAAGCAAATTAAGCTCTGTAATCTGCACACTTGTGAAAGTTTCCTGACCTGTGCCAGGGTTTTCTGTTTTTTTGTCATGGACTCCTTTGGCCATCTAGTGGAGCCTTTCTCAGAATCATGCTTTTTGATCATAATAAAAATGAAGAAATGCTAAATTTCAGCTAGAGGTCAGTGAAAATAAGTAATTCTCTCCCACCCTTCTCCCACCCAAGTTCACAAGTCCTCTGAAATTCCAGGTTAAAAAAACCCTGACCTATGGTGATTTCTTTGAATGGAGAGTTCTAGCCTGGATTCTAATCCTGACTCTACAACTAGCTAACTGTGACACTTGAACAAATCACTTAAATTCTCTGGGCCTCAGTTTGTTTATTTGTAAAATGAGGAAAGGTATTAAGATTAGCTAATTCTTAAAGTACTTTCCATCTCTAAATCTCTATAGTGATAATAAAGCTTGCATTTATATGGTACTTTTTGTTTGTGAAGTACTTTTTCTACAATGGTCTCTTGAGACACATGGTACAAGTATTGTTACCATGTAACACATGAGAACAATGAAGCTCTAAGAGCTTAAATTATTTGCTTGTGATTCTATAGCCAATCTCTGAGGTGGGATTCAAACCCAGGTATATTTAATTGCCTCTAACAATCCTATAAAATCCAAGTCATTTCTCTTCTGTGGGTTTCAGTAAAATGAGAGGTTTGGACCAGATAACTTCATGATTTAGAGGCTAATTTGTTAACACTATAGGAACTTATAAAAATCAGTTACTTCACTCTTTTAAATCTACTCTTCTGAGTTATCATTCTGTCTGAGAGTGAATGTTCATTTCTAGCATCCTTGATTCTTTCTCACTTGATTGAAGGACTCCCCAGGGTCCCACTGTGGCACACAGGTAAGTCTGAGCTTGTAAAGGCTAAGCCAGGACAGCGTGAAGTGAGCTGACATTTAGATAGCACTTACTATCTGCCAGGCAGTATGCTAAGAGCTTTACAAATATTATCTTATTTCATCCTTACAACAACATGAAAAGGGTAGACATTCGGTGATGAATATTTTGGCCACTGAAAATGAGATAGAGAGAACCCATACCAATGTAAAACTGGATCATTTGTAGCAAGGAGTTTCCTGCCAAATGGAATTCCTTCCATGTTGTCATAAAATTCTTTTGCTCTTTTAGGAGAAACTACAAGAACTTTTGGATCACTGCTCAGTGATATATTCTGGTCTATCCTGCACTAATTACTAAAAAATTAATGGACACCTAATTTATTTTCTTTTCTTTTTTTTCCTCTAAGAAGTCTTCACAGTGGGGAAGTAAAAGCGGGTATACATGATAAAATTACATTTTTTTAAAAGAACAAATTAAGGTACCCCGATTTCATTTTTAATACTTATTTTTCATGAAAAGTAGATAGGAAGAGGAATGCAACTAACCTGTGACCTTCAATGAAATAATCCGTAGATTATATTAGTCAAATAAGAGGGAGGGGAGTAAGAGTGAAGAGAGATTTTTTTTTTTCTTTTGAATGGTTTTCTCTACAGAAAAAACATTTAGAATTCTGGCACCCTGTCTCTTAATTTCCTCAATTCTCTCCAATAATTTTCCTGACAATGTTCCATTTTTAGAATTTCATTGTCTTTGCCCCTGGATGAAAGCATCACTAAAGTATTGGCATATTTATCATTTACCAACCGTTCTGATTTGGCCTCCTGGTGCGGTGAGAGGGATGAAGTAGGTGTTGTAGGTGCACTTGATCCTGAATAACCTCTCGTGGAGAGATAAGAGCTGTTGCCATAGTTGCTGTATCTAATGAGTCCAGGAGCCCAAGCAGAATGGGAAAAAAGAGAGAAAGAACATCAGTCAGCAAATCAACAAGGTATAGTAGCAAAGTCCTTTGGTTCCAACATAGGAGCAAAATAATACTTCCTTACAGGAAGCATTCAGTTAGGCCTTGATATTTACTGAACCTGCATTCTGGCCGGGGAAGATGGGGCTGTGGTTGTGGAGTGGTGGGTGGATCCTTGTAAGAGAGAGGAGCTGCAAAATCTCGGGTTTAACCCAGAAATGCTTATCAAGGGAAACCAGGCAGGGCTGAAAAAATGGTACTTGATGGCTTACTCCAGATGAGTCAAGTCTTTATAACCCCTTTAACTCTGACTTTGAATTAAGGAACATCTTTCTTAGGCTAGAGTATGAAGAACATCTCAACCACCAGCTGGCTGGCTCAGTGGATAGAATGCTGGGCCTGGAGTAAGGAAGACTTAAACTCAAATAGGACTTCAGATACTAGCTGTGGGACCCTGGACAAGTCATTTACCTTTTGCCCACCTCAGTTTCCTCAACTGTAAAAAAGAGATAAAAATAGCAACTACCTCCCAGGGTTGTGAGGACCAAATGAAATAATATTTATAAAAGTGATCAGCATAGTGCCTGCCTGGCACATAGTAGGCCCTATATAAATGTTCACTCCTTTTCTTTCTCTTTCCTCAGAAACCCAGTTGTCTAAAGCTTAGTATGAACTCCACAAACCAAAATACTCTTTGGTTTAAATTACTTTATAAAATGAAAAAAAAATTACAACTGGAAAGTAAAATTAAATGAGAAGCAAAGGAAACCACAGAACTGAAAGTGCAACTTGAAGAACCCTGAGAGTGATTTATTAGCTGGTTTGAGACTTGATAATTGATCGTTAGGAAAGAAGCCAAAAGGTCAAAACATGAGTCAGCAGGATTCATTCTGAACAAATGAAAGAAAACCACTAGGGTTATTACCCACGCTTCATTACAACCATACATGCAAATTATTTGGCAACATATATGTTACGAGTGAAAAGAATCCAAATTCTTTCCAGTTAGAACATGAAGCTTTTCTCCCTTTCACAAATGCACATAGGTGTTACTCTCTGAGAAGCCCCTAACAGAGTTTTTTAGTCATGGTTAAAGACGCATCCCTCTCTGGGGAGTAAAAGCAATCCACAAAACCCAGACCTTTAGGGATTTCAATACCCATTTCATTCATTAAAAAACAAAACCACACACCCAAAATACCCAATTTCAATATGTGCTTGTTGATCAAAGAGAAATTGTTTCCACAGCTTCTGGAATGACCATTTATCTCCCTAGAGTCTGTTTTCAACCAGGACTGCGCACAAAGCCAAAAGCACAACTGCTTCACTTTCTGTCATCCTTCTCACCCTACAATCATATTTAACTGACAGGACAGTTGCAGGACACGCACATAGCCCAAGATTTCCTTTTCTTCTTCAGAAACAGATGTCCTTTATCATTTGGTCCTGTTCACTAGCCATTAATCACTGCAAGAAAAATTTCCATGGAGTAAACACATATCATCATGAATTACTGGCTTAAATATATTAAATTTACTTTACCCTCTAGCCCACTCATAAAGTCCCTATTGACTATTTCCCCTTCAGAATAATTCTCAGCTCTAGGGCCTGATTTGACTTACGAACAAAACTGTCTGGATATGTGATAATCATTAAAAACACACTCTACTCAAATACCTTGTTACCTAGAAAAGTGGTTTTTTTAATACATATTTCAGAGAGAAGGTAACAATAATAAAATCTAATGTTTATATAGCACAGAGTTCCTTAATATAAGTACACATATGTGGATTAAATGTGCATATATATATTATATATATACACACATATATGTATATATGTGTGTATATATACATGGGATTAAATGATATTACACATATTGCATTTATATATAATATACATATATATAATTTATATATGTATATAAAATATATATAAATCATATATATATATACATAAATAAAATTTAATCCTTACAACAATCCTGTGAGGTAGGTACTATGGATATTCCCCATTTTATTGATGGGGAGAATTAAGGATGGGAAAGGTTATGTGACTTCTTAATATCAGAGCTAGTAAGAGTCTGAGACAGGGTTTGAACTTACATCTTCCTGATACCATATTCAGCATCACCCTTATGATGATGCTGGTCATTTTCCAGAATGAAGGATGCCACCACTACCAAATTCAGCACTCTATCTACTCTGCTGCATTGCTATAAAAACTAAGCTAAAATATAAGGGAAAGGAAGAGATTTTAACCCTGAGCTTCCAAGTATCTTATGTTTAACATGATGAAAGAAAACCTTTTTCTTTCAGAACAGATGTCCTCGACTGTCCAACCTGTCTCCCGTGTCCTTGTCTCCCCAATTCCTTTATTTCAGCCAACCTCTTAGTTCCCTTGGGTTCCTGGGAACTTCCTTTTCTCTCTCAGCAGGCAGAAACCTACAAATCCTATTCTCTTTCCATCTGTTTACCTACTTCTGTCCAATCATGGTGGCTTCTTATGCTCCTTGCAGAATTTATAAACTATAAGCCAAATATGTTAATTCCTTTTTCCTCCAAGGTACATACATGGTCCTTTTCTTTTTGTTATAATAAATGAGTCATCTCTGTTCCCTAGAACATATTTCTGATAGCTTTCTAGACAGCAAGGTCTCCATCATTAGGGATACCATACTGTAGTCTGCCCACCATACATCTTTTCATGACCTTTGGGTTATTTCATTTAATTTTTTTCCCTGAAATGATAATACTTTATGATTGAAAGCCAAATAGCAACACCAGTAGTATGATGATATTTAAGAGATGAGTCTTTGTGGTAGTGAGCAGTATGGGATTATTAGCTTAATTTCCCAAGTGAGATCCAGATTAATCTCTTCCTCTCACTCAAGTCTGGGTCCAGCTCATTGTACATTTACACTCATTTATATATTTATACGTTGTCTCCTTCATTAGAATCAGAATCAGAATTCCCAGAGGGCAAGATTTTACTTTTATCTTTCTTTATATCCCCAGGCATAGTCCCTTCACCTGGCATAGTGTTGTATCTAACATAGGAGTAAAGAGTTAAATTTTCATTAATTTCTAGAAAACAATTTGACTATTTAGAAAAAATGATATTCTATGCAGAATATAGACACGAATTTGAATAAAGGGTACAAGATATGGCTCACAAGTTGCGACAATCAACTCAATCCTTTATATAGTAGTTTTTATGGAATGGTGATAAGTCAAGGAAAACTTTCATACATGATGTACCCTGAAGGGTCAAGTTTATAGGGCTTTTGGAGTCAAAGTAGGAATTAACTGGATTGTACATTCAATAAGTGTCCCTTGAACTGGAAATCTTCAGAAGACTGGTTCTCCACAGAAAGCCCAGAATTACCAAATCAGATGATCAAAAACCAACACCATGGTAAATTAATGTAATTCAGACAGTTGAGATTTGTGCTTTAATACAATCTTCCCACAACCGTCATACTGAAAGACTTTTTTTCTAAATGGTTGTTGACTGACTAGTAACATTTTCATTGTTTAATCCCAGGTGGCTGATCTCAAAAGCAGGAGAAAAATATCTCAGAAGGCCTTCATGGCCTTTCCTCCTTGTTCTAACAGCTCCTGGATCTGGGGAAACAGTGGTCAGTTTCAGTGGATTGTGGATGAGAAGCTGTTGTCTCTGCTGTTGTTCCTCCTTCGTTCTCGAAAAGAACCAATGATGTGACCTTAATTTAGAAAGGTCAAGGCCATCCACCGCATCCTGGGCCATAGTCTGTTGTTCTGAATTCTGTCTTGCCACTGGACTTTGATGACTCTGAAGGAGAAAGTGAGGCTGACAACTTTGTGCAGCTCTGCCTCACTTAAATCCAATTCATGTGCAAATCAAGACATTGCTCCATGATGTCACTGGTCCCCTTAGATGGGAGGCAGCGTAAAAGGGGAAGGTACTCTTATGCCCAAAGGATAAGACAGGGAGAAGGGGAAAACGGTGAAGGATGAAAGAAAGAGACATGGAGAGAACCCTAGGTAGGAAAGCTGGGAGAAAGAGTAAAGCCGCAGGTACTCTACAGAGGTCCCCATTCATACTCTGGGCTGTGCCCCCTTTTTACATTCATTTACATATTCCTCATGTTATACTTGGGTTCATCTCCAGTTCATATATATGAAGCATGCAATGTCTAATAAAATACATCAAAAATTGGTTGTTTCTCAGAGATTGTTATATCACATTATGTACCTATATGGCTCAACTGAAGTCAAATGTAGTTAACTTATTTGGGGGGCTGCCAAGAGAACCACTTGCAAAGCAACTAATTTGATCCCCTTTTGATCAATTCAGTTTGATTGCACTGGAGTACAGGCAGACCTTTAAGTTTAATCTCAGATTCTACAGAGAAGAATCCAGGATTGGTGTCCAAAAAAGGCTGAGAAGTGTCAGAAACAAGGTCAGATAGATAAGCAGAATCATGACCACTGAAAGAAGGGTTCAGACAAAAGCCAAAGGAAATTCTGAAGTCATCATCCATGGAAAGAAAATGCTAAAGGAGAGCTATCTGGTCTGGGTCAACAAATGATCAAATCTGCTACACAGAAAGGCTAAGGGAGAGCAGGGTTGACACATAGTCAGCCTTCACTGAGAGCTGAAATTTTCAGCTGCAGAGGCTTCAGGTTTTATTAATGCCATTATTTATGTCTGCCCCTTGGCTCATGGGAGATTGTGCACCTGTTCGACTCCAGGGCTGAATACATGGTCTGGTGATTTTCATTTTCTTAGCGACTAAAGAGAACTGGCACTGTGGCCATATGATCAACTGTAGTCAACTTAACAAATGGTCAAACCAGACCTACATGATCTAAGGATCACACACTAAAATGATAGCAGTAGCTAAAACTATATTTGTTGAATACTGGAAAATTCAGTTAAGTATGAGCAGTATTTATTCCATGCTCAGATAATACTGTCAGAGACATTCTAAGACATTTGCAAACTTGTCAGTAAAATCTCATTTCACATGCTTAAGCAAATGTCAATCTTCTTTGATTTTTATAAGTGTTTAGTAAGAAAGTTAACACATGGTAAATCATTATCAGTGACTTCCCACCCAACATCATGTCTTGATGATGGAGAAAAAGTAGACTGTTTGGACCAGGAGGGCCATTGTTGGGCTTACGGAGGAGATTAGGGACTTCATTAAAACATTTGCCAGCTTCTGATAAAAGTCTAACACCTAACATTCATAAGAAAATGATATGAATTTACAAAATTAAGACTTATTATCCCATAGATGTTTGATCAAAGGATTTGAAAAGTCAGTTTTCAAAAGATGAAACAATTATCAACAGTCATATGAAAAATGTTCAAAATCTCAATAATAAGAGAAATATAAGTAAAAAGAACTCTGGGATTCCATATGACATTGATCAAATTAACCCAAGCAATACAATCTAACAAAATTCAATGGTGATACAACTACAATAAGACAAACACTGCTAACAGGAGCTGTTGGTCCAGTCTTTTGGAAAGCAACACAATTATATACTGTTTTCCAAATGTGAATTCTGCTGATTCGCCAGACCCCTTACTGAGATCATACTCCAGGGAAAACAAAACAAAACAAATTTCTTTGTGCAAATGTATTCCCAATATCAGTGGAGACATAAAGGCAAAAAATTAGAAATAAACTAAATGTCCAACAACTGAGTAATGGATGAATAAATTATATTAAATGAATGGCATGGAATGGAACAGTAATAAGTTATGTTGTTGAGTTGTTTCAGTTGTGTCCAACTTCTATGACCCCATTTGGGGTTTTCTTAGCAAAGATACTGGAGTGATTTACTATTTCCTTTCTCAGCTCATTTTACAGATGAGAAAATTGAGGCAAACAGGGTTAAGTGACTTCTATAGTAAGTGCCTGAGACCAGATTTGAACTCAAGAAGATGAGTCTTCTTGACTCCAGACCCAGAGCTTTAAACATTATGATGCCACCTAGATTTCCTTGGGTAGTCCAATTTCTGATTGTGACTTGGTGAGCAAAATATTTAAGGACAATACATATTCTTAACTCCTCATCAATTTTTTTCCTCTACAAAGAGGATCTGGGATATGTGCTCAGGGATGCTGACAGGGCTATAAAACTCCACTAAGAATTCTTGGGAGATAATTGTTTAATTTATATAGAAGCAGCTAAGTGGTATAGTAAACAGAATACTGAACTTGGAGAGAGGAAGACCTGAGTTCAAATTTTGCCTTAGGTCTACTTGCTAGCTACGTGACATTGGCCTAGTTACTTAACCAACCTGGCCTCAGTTTTCTCACTTGTAGAATGAAGATCATAGCTGACACTTATCTAAAAAGGTTATTGGGAGACTCAAATAAGATAAGACAGAAGAGTGATTTGCAAAGTGCTATATAAATGCTTATCATCACCATCATTATTAGCCTGGGAAAGGATAGATTCAGCAAAAATCCAATGAGACCACAGACAGCAGGTTAGTGAGACAAGGATCAGGCCCATGCAAGGGGGAGAAAGCTCACACTGTTTCCCTTTAAAGTTGTTCTTGAAACCATGATATTTGGAAGGTACAGGGTAGGTGCCCAGTTCTGTGGTAGACACATGCATCTCAAGATAAAGCAGAATTCCAACTGCTGTGTTACTGACCAGGGTTTCTTTAGTGCTTTGTGGGTAGCTGTTGCCTTAGGTCTTATTAGAACAGAAAATGACCAAAAGGAAGGACACCAGGAAGGAAGGAAGGGGGACACTACTGGATAATAACCTGATCATGAGCATTAGTAATGTCATGGGGCATTTGGATGGCAGAGAGGTCAAGGCAAACAGGTGACTATAATCAGGCAGGCAGGAGGGATCTGGTAACACCAAAATTCACAGTCTGAAGGGACTATCGGAGATCTAGATAAGACACAGGCCATTATGAGAGGCTAGTAAAGTGCTGGAATAAAATATAAGTGGAAAAGATGTAAAGGTTATTGCATTTGCAGAACCAATGTCTTTTACCAGTGATAGCTCATATAATGAAATCACCTGCAGACCCATTTGTCAGAGTAAAGTTTCATGCTGAATGTTTTCTCTGGGGCCATCTTGGTCTGGGATTCCCCCCTTGCTAGAGACCAAAAAAATTCTATCCTGGGTATCCTAGATCTACTGAGAGTCATAGATAGCTGAAAAGGAAATCTAATCCGACTCCATCATCTTACAGAAGAGAAATCCAGGTTAGGAGTCCTTTTTATCTGGGTATTTAGGGAAGGCGACCAAGGATTAACACATCAAAGCATCACGTTAGGAATCCAGGAAGATGGACAGAGAAGTCAAGGAGACAAGAGGGTCTTTGCTACTGAGCTATTAGGTCCACCTAATAGCTTCTTATATACTGTGTGTTAGGGTACAATCCACAAAAACGTTGTGGGCAATTTTGAACCGACGGTTCAGAGCAGGTAAGTGAATGAATGAACCTGGCTGGAAATAAGGAATAAAGTAGGAAAGGGAAAGGAAAAACTGTTAAGTGAAAAAAAAGCTTGTATTATAAAATTAACATAAGTAACTTAGGTTACTTAGTATAATTTATTAACATAAGTAACTTATGTTACTTAATATAATTTATTAACATAAGTAACTTACGTTACTTAGTATAATTTATTAACATAAGTAACTTACGTTACTTAGTATAATTTATTAACATAAGTAACTTTGTAACTATGAAAGAATTGATCAACCAGACTGTACCAATCGTGCCACTTTCCATCTGTAGCTCTGCCGGATTTCAGCTCCAAGGATGCCCCAGTGTCTTCCCCACCCTCTTTCTCAGCTTCCTTTTCTGTGCCATCTTCCCCCATTAGCCCCTTGAGGGCAGAGATTGTCTTTCTATTCCTTATTTGTACCCTCAGAACTTAGCACAGTACCTGGCAAATAGTAGGTGCTTAATAAATATTTATTGAATTGAATTATTTTGAAAAAAATGTTAATTTATATGTAGCAGGGAAAAAACCCAGAAAGATAGAAATAGAAGAAAGAAAAAGAAGAAAAGATACCCACCTATTAGAAGAAAAAGACCGGAAATTGTAGGGATCAGAATCAGAATCAGGGTATTTGTTCAAATGTACAGGATCTGATGCACTGTTAAAGGAAGGAAAATGTATATGTTATGTAGATTATGTCATTAAGAAAGGGCGATAACATTATTTCTGTTATTTGTGTCAAAAAAGTGGTTGTAAAATGTGTACCTATGTCAGAATATCCTTTTGTAAACTATGTTTTTGTCAGTGGTGCTTTTAACTGGGGTATTAACAAAAGAATTGTATCAAAGTGAATACTACTTATCCAGCCTTTCTGTAAAGTATACTTCCTTCATACTCTCTACTGAATCTTAAAGTAAGACTCTTCTGTAAAGCTTAGCCAGGCTGAATGTAAAGACGTTCTTATGTAATAGAGTTATTGATATCTGAACTAATGAAAATGCCTGCAGATACTGCAGAAGTCAAATAAAACAGCGACTACAAAGAATATGCTCATGTTCCCCAGAGGAGTGCTAAATAATGCCTGTGCCAAGAGCACATGGGAAAAATCTACCTGTTTTCCTTCTGTACTTCTCTTTCCTTTTCTTTTGCAGTTAAAGGAGAGTCCTCAAAATCATAAGAGAAAAGGTGAAAAGGAGTATGTGGTACATAAGGCAACTTTTCTACCACTGGAGATGCCTTCTGATTGGTAGATGCCGATGAGGAAGTAGTAAAAACGGTTGCAGATGATGATGGTGAATGGGAAGCATGATGGGGGGATGATCCAGGAGATGAACCAGGCACAAATGATGAGTTGGAAGATGGACTTTTTGATTTAATACTTGGAGAAATCCACTTTTCTTGAATCATTGCACTTGTGGCAGTTGAAATTTCAGAACTCTCTGAAATATCATTTTCGGCTTGCTTTAACTCTGGACAGTTGACTTCACTGTAAGAAAGAGATGTAGTAGAGAGGAAAGAAAAGGGATAAGGAAACAAGATTTGAGAAAGGAAGGGGGGAAAAAGGAAAATTGAAGCAATCTCTAAGATTAGTACCATTGAGTATAGTTCTGTCCATTTACTGGAAGCAGAACTATATATAACCTAAAGAATTTGACTACACAACTCTAAAAGTAATGAGATCTGCAAGTCCCTTGGTTGTTTCTTTGGGGGCAGGGGCAGGCCCAGTTTTATGAGTCCTGAGAGCAGGCAACTGCCCCGTACATTTAGATTTAAGGGCCATCCAGAAGACTCCTAGTCTCCCAAATCCCCTTCTACCTTGTGTCCCAAAATTCTTTCATATTACATAATTAGAGTTTCATTCCTTGCCTTAGGTCAAATAGAGTTTATTCCTTATTAAGAGGAAATAAAGCAAGGAGAGGGAAAATATAGTCTTCTAAGTGATATATATGCAAACCATTCTATTAAATCATTTTCTGAAAGGAAATTCTGAGGAGAAAATTGAGGAGGAAAGAAAAACAAATGGAGAAAGGTAGTGATGACAGGGTAATCAAGCAGGGTTAAAGGTACAGAAAGCAGAGATGGGGAACACTAATGACTAATTTTCCTGACTTCATAACTTAGCCTACTGCTAATTCTATCCATTGAGCCAAAGTCAATCAGAATGACCAACTGTTTTAGTCATGCCCAACTCTGTCACATTTGTATAGTCATGGCATTAGAACAAATGCTTCATCTGAAAGCACCCCATATGTACACTGGGACATGCTCCTTCTACTTGTTTCTCAGAAAATCAGAACTTTGAATCATTTTAAGCAAACCACTGAATTTCCCCTGGGCTTCAGTTTCTTCATCAGTATAACTGGACAGACTAGATTGCCTCTGATCTTTATTCTTCATAGGTTGTATTTCAGTTCAAAGGACCCTGGGGTGACAGATTTAAAGCTGGAAGTCTTTGGAGATCATCCAGTCCAATCTTTTCATTTTAAAGCTAAGGAAGGGGAGATCCAGTTGAGTATGTACAGCTTACTCTTCTTGAGGGAGTATGACATAGTGGACAGAAAGCCAGGAACACCTGAATTTATGTCTTGCCTCTGACACAGATTGGCTATGTGATGCTAGCAAGGTACCAAACCCATCCATGCCCCAGGAAATCCTCTAAAACTGTTTTAAGAGAAAGTGCCAAACTACCTTAACAGAAGCTGCTCCTTATATCAATGAAATCACAGATTCAGCCCTTATTTATACTTTACTTCTCTCTTATCACCTTTATCCCAGGAATTTCTGGAAGGGTTCAGCAGTAATTAGCTTATTAGGTCAAAAATGTTTCAAGATCTCCAGAGAAAAACCATGAATGTGTTAATACTTAGAAAACAGTCTCTCCCTTATACAAACCAAAAAATTCTCCCAGATCCAACCTCTCTTTTTTTTTCCTACCATAAGACACTGTCCCATCTTTCTCCTTCCTTACACTGCTAAACTTAGAAACAGTAGCCTGATACTTGCTGAATGACTCAACTCCTTGACCACCCAACCCTTTGCAATATAGCCAGCTTTCATCAACAGGACTCAGTTGAATCCATTATGTCAAAAGACACCTCCTAACCATCCAAATGAGTCTCTTCTTGCATCTCTCCGACATTACTGACTATCCCTTCCTTCTTGTCACTTTCTTCCTTTGCCTTCTGGAGCAATGCATTGTCTTTTGTCCTTGTCCTTTTCTCCTCTCTCTGATCATACCTTCTCTGTACCTTTCTCTTCTTCCTCTTGGAAATTCCCTGAAGTTATCTTTATCTACTTTCCCCATGTGTTCTGTCTCTCTCTTTCTCTGTGTGTCTCAAAATATGGAATGTTGCATAAATTTCTGCGACTCTTTGTAGAGAGACCATGTTAATCTCTCTAACATTCCATATATATATATATATACACACACACATATATGTATGTAGTGTGTGTATATGTGTACACACACAGTGGAAGTAAGCATCTCTAGCAATCTCATCTGCAATATAATTGTCAACCTGAAAAAAATGGAATTAACTAAGTTTACTAAAGATACATATACATATAAAATAAGTATCGCTGTAATATATATATATATAGTTATATGTGCATATAACTATATGGTATAGTTAACAAGTTAACTAAAGATAGGTATATGTATAAAATACACATTTATACAAAGAAATATAATTCCCTAAAACTACATATGCCAAAAAATATAAAGGGAATAAATACAAATTGATGCAAAGTAAGAGTTAAATGCAAGGTAGTTTGGGAGGGAGTACACTTGTACTTGAGAGGAAGAGGAAAGGCTTCATGCAAAAACCCGATGCTTGAGCTGCATCGTGATGGAAGAAAGGACTCTATGAGCAGAGGTAAGGAAAGAGGGCACATCTGCCCTTGGATTTCCCCCACTACCCACTAGCTGAGTGCCTCTAATATAGTAGATTCATAACAAATGTTTGTTGAATTAAATATTTTAAAAAAATGTGAATAATTGTAGTAGTTTAGTAACAAAACATATTCAATCATTTCTGCAAACTAAGGCTGCATGAAAAACTGAAGCATGATACAGTGGTAAGAGTATTTTCCTTAGAACCAGAAGACTTGGATTCAAATCCAACCCCCAATGTTCACTACCTGTGTGACCTTGGGCAAGTCACTTAACCTCCTGGGGCCTCCATTTCCTCATTTGTACAATGGGGATGTTGAATTAGATCACTTCCCAGCTTCCTTCCAGTTCTTGTCACTTAATAAAATATAGACCAGTGTACTAACAGGTAGCCACTGACAAATTAGTAAAGTGAATTAGTATTGACACTTTCGGATTTGAGTCCAGTCAGGGAGTGCATACAACCATGATACCTGTCTTTAACCTGACAGGAAGCATCATCCTCTCTCTCATCCTCTGAATTGGGTTCTGTGATTGGTTGTTCTTCTTCTTCTTCAAATTCCTCCTCCTCCTCCTCTCTGATATAAAGCCAAGAAAAGAGACATGCATATAGAAAGAGACAAGGTGGAAGAATGATGAGTTACACAAATAAATTGCACAGAAAATTAAGGGAAGTAAGAAAAAAGGTGGAATTGATGAAGACAACACATGTGACTACTGGAAGACAAGGTGAAAACCCTAAGAAATCTAAAATGACAAGAGGCAGAGAGACACAAAGGAAAGAATTCTGAACTTGAAGTTAAAGGGCCTGTGTTGGATTCTTGCGCATTCACTTATTATCTATGTGCCTTTGGACAAATCATTTAACCTTATTGGGTCATAATTTCCTTATATGTGAAATGAAAGGGTTGGTTTAAGTGAACCCTAGGATTCCCTCTGGTTCAAACTGTGATGGGGGTTGGCAGCCTTAGCCCATATGCCAGATAGCAAGTGGACAGATTTTCTCTTGTAGGTGGTCTGGATGCCAACATACAAGCCTTCCTGAGGTTAGGGAGAGTTGCTGCCAGCAATGATCATGAAGCAGTCAATGCCTATAACTATTCTGTGACTTCCATTGGGATCTAGGAGTCAGGAGTCTTGGGTTCCAGTCCTGGTTTTGTCTCTAAATATCTGTGAGACCTTAGAATTTAGGGAAAGCACTTCAGCTTTTTAGGCCTATCTTTCTTTCTCCATAACAAAAAGAGGTTGAATGAGATGGGTCTTCAAGGCCCCTTTCAGTTTGAAAATTACCATGATTCCTGCCCCATGCCTGACAACAGCTATGGGCTTTATTTAAAACAGAATCTTATTCCCAAATATCTACTTTCTAAGTTTACTAAAAGAAAGGACTCTATCTATATGAAAATTTAAGGTTTGGAAGATAGTTCCATAGATTCAACCTTACCCTTCATTCCTAAAGACTATTATTTTTTTTCCCCCAAAATCATCCTAGCATTTGGCTCTTCTCAACTATTCTCCTAATCATAGGTGAACCAATAAAATATGTTCCTTTGACTTCCTGATTCAATGGATATACCTGGAGAAGATGATGAATCCAGCTTTTAAGACATGTTGTCTGGTCCTGACACTGTTTTCAGCCAGTCTAGTCAAGCACGCACTTTTAATGGATAATCTTCTTTTGCTCATATGCTACCGAAATCACCATTTATTGCTGTTGCAACAAGGTTATTACTAATATACACTGTCCCCACGTAAGGACTGCCTTAAAATAATTGGAGTCTCACAGAATTTATAGAAGAAACACAAGTTTTGAGCTGTAAGAGTCCTTAGAAATCATTTAATCAGACCTCCTCCATTATGCAGATGAGGAATTTGAGGCCCTGGAGATATGAACCAATTGAGAAATCAATCAACAAGAATCTATTAAGCACCTGGTATATTCCAGGCACTGTGCAAGGCATGGGGAATCCAAAGACAAAAGGGAAGCAATCCCTGTCCTTAAGGAACTTATAATCTAGTGCAGTACACATTGAGTACACACACACACACACACACACACACACACACACATATACCAAATAGAACCTCACCCCACCAAAAAATATCACATAACTTGGGAGAGTATTAGCTACTATTAATATCAGGAGAGGCTTCACATAGAACTTCTTGAACTGAACTTTTCAGGGATATAGAAGCTCTAAGAAAAGGGGCAAAAAAGAAATACATTCTGGGCACAGGCTGGACAGATAGGAGGGGATAAGCCTATCTTGAAGGACTTCTCATGCCCCCAAAAGTACTTATATTTTATCCTAGAGACAACAGGGAACCAGTGGAGTTCATTGAGTAAAGGAATAATGTGGTAAGACCTGCATTTTAGGAAAATCATTTTGGCAGCTATGCAGAAGATGGATTGGAGTGGAGAGAGACTTAAGGTAGAGCTAACTATAGGAGGTGTTGCAATATTCCAGAGGAGAGGTGATAAAAGACCTGAATTATGACGGTAGCCATGTGAGTGGTTAACGGGGGATGAATTTGAGAGATGATGTGGAGGAGAAAATGGCAATATCTGGCAAGAGATTGAATCTGTGGGTCTGAGTTAGAGAGAGGAGTCAGTGATTATACTGAGGTCACAAACTTGGATGACCAAGACAATGGTGATACCCTCAAGAGAAAAGGTTGAAACAATGGCAAGATTGGGAGGACAGAACTCTATTTACTACACATGTACTTGTGATTCACCTACAGTTACAAAGTCAGCAAAAACAAACAAAACAAAAAACGGTGCTAGTAGTAAATTGTACATCTTCTGACTTCTATATTCTGTGCCCACCTCTTAAAGACTCTTTACCTAAAAATTTACGTAAATGCTAATTAAGTCTGAAAAAGTCTTCAGAACTTTCTTTTCAAGATATTGTTACCCTGAGGTAAATGACTTCGAACTGGGACATTCTGTGTAAAACAGCATTTCCAGGTGGACCTTCCAGCTATCTGGTTATGCTCAATACTTGAAACAATGATAAAACCAATGTGGCTACTTTAACATTCAAGCCTTAAAGGATCAGTTAGAATTTCCAGTAAAATAAGAATTAGCAATGTGCAGTTTATTTTAACATACTCATTTTTTTTTCTGGAGTACAGAATCCATATAACTGGATTGTCCATTTGACCAGCACTATTTGACCAGGGGCAGAGATGGGGAATTACATTCATGAGGGCACAAACTGGTAAACATGTAATTCCTGGAAGAGAATGCTAAGACTGTAACTTAGATACTGTATCTTCATAGCTGCTACTCTTTCCATAATATCATTCTGACTCCCATAGACCTGGACCTAGAGAGAAAAACTGTGCAACCTTGAATATGTCCTTTCATCTCTTTGGGCTTCAGTTTCCTTCTTTGTAAAAGGAGGGTTAGACCAGATTATCTCCAAGTCCCTTTCATCTCTCAGATTCACTTTGCAGGAATGCATGTAATGTTTAAAGTCAGACCAAACTGGACTAAATCTCAGAGTCCTCAAGGGATGCAGGTTAGCCTCACTTCTACATTTCCAGTCATTTGGGACTATGGAGGGAAGTAAGAGGAGCAATGAGCTTGCTTGGAAACCTGCCCCCACTATGCTCTCCTGCTTGGCCTCCTTCCTACTGCCTCATCTGGTTAACCCCAAACACATGTTCCAAGGAGTATTTAACTAAGCCTTGTTTTTAAAAGGAGAATCCCTTTCCGGGAAAGCTTTCAGAACTTTCTTTTGGGGAGTTATTTGTTTGTAACTGTGTGCGATGAAATCACTTAAAACCTGTTAAAAAATCTTGTTCAGTTTTCTGTTTGAGTGTCGTTTCACTGTGACATTCTGGTACCAAAACTAGATGCTCTTATAATAAAAGGCTGGGCATTATCGTATCCAAGGCATGGAAAAGGCTGGAAAAGGTTTCTGAGAAGAGTTGCTAAGTGATGTTCAATGTATAAGACTTGCTTTTTTTTTCTAAAATGTGATCTTATGAAGCAGGGAAAAGCTTGAGAACCCAGACAGGAAAGGGGAAATTTCTCTTTTTCAAGTAGAGCGCAAAATTACCTCCCCTCTTTTTCTGATGGACCAGTAACTAGAATACATATAGTCACTGCAGAAACAAGCTAATTATGATTGCAGCTCCTTGGTTTTCTACATTAAAGAAAGGGGAGGGGGAGGGGGAGACATCTTTTTCTCGGTCCTTATGTTCCTTAACTTTCCCTTGCAGAGTCTCATCTATCTTTCTAGTCTATTTTCACCTTTCTATCCTTCATGAATCCTCCATTCCAGTCAAGTTGGACTGGTCTGTCCTCTGGGCAAAGCATTCCCATCTGTCCTCTATTCCTTTGCAAAAATAGTCTCCCTCCTCTGGAATACATTTCCTCCTCATCTTTGTATCAAAAAATCCCTATTTTGTTCCACAGAACAATTTGGGTGCCAATTCTCACCCAAGGCATTTTCTGATCGCCTTCCCATTTCCAGACACCTCAGTTATTAGCTCTCTCTTGCTTTTGAAATTATTTTTTATGTTCATGTTGTAAATCCCTCCCCTCCCAAAAAATTTAAGTTTCTTGAAGGAAGAAACTGTTTTGTCCTTGTTGCTGTTTCCACAGGATCTAATACTAATTTGTTGTCCTGTACCTAAATCTGTACCTGTGTACCCAAATTTCACTGGCACTAGCTTATTGGGTTTTCAAATGAGCAATTACTATTTTTTTCTTTCTCTGGATTCTCTGCATAATCCTCATGGACTGGGTTTCCAGTTCTATTATTCAGGATTAACCCCTCCTACCCCCAGTCAATGTACTTCCCATTAACAATTAGCCAGTCGGATTCAATTAGCTTTTAATAAAGGCGTTTACTACAATGATTTAGTAAGAATAATTAGAACAAATATTTCCCCCAAAATCCTGGGGCGCACTCTCTCCCAAACAGATAGAGGTTCATAGGAAGAAGGAGCTCAGACTCAGAGGGGAATGAGAGTGGAACACATGGGCAGGCTGTACGTGGCAAAAGGCAGCTCATATTTTCTCTGGTGCAAGGGGTAGTGCGCCTTCATGTTGTCTCTCTTTTCTGATGACTTTCTATATCCCTTTGTTCTTAACGTGTCACTTTGCTCCCAGAAGACTATCCTATTGTTCTGATTTTTCTGATCCCAGCAGGGCTTTTCATCTACTATCTCTAAAAATGTGGTCAGTAGAGAAAGGGGGAATGGGAGAAAAAAACATTCTCTTCCTCCAAGATCAATTCTGCCTCCCTGGCTTGGTTCCAACTTTGGAACTAGAATCTTCTATCTGAAAGCTGAGCTGGCTCCCTCTCTGGACTGACATGGCCCATAAGTGTGTCTGATTCTTTCAGCCAATCAAGAATATTTCCTGTGTAGCATCATCTATTTTCATCCGTTGCTTAAAACACTGTCTTTCTAATTGATCAAGGAATTGTTCATACATTTGAAGGAAAATTCCTTAATATCTAACAATCTATTGATTCAAGTATCTGAGCCTTCTCAGATTAATTGCATTGGGAATAAAACCCCCTACCCTTTCATTTATATCCTCTAAAAACATGGTGAACATTTTTATTGATATTACATTTTGAGAGTGCAGCCATATTTTAATTCTTATGCTATATCCTGTTTATAGCCACCAGGCATAGACAGAGACTCACATAAAGTCACAGCCACGTGATAGAAGTATCGTGTTTACAACTCACAGCCACAGAATAAATGAGAAAATATATATGCTGGTATTAAATGGCCCTTCTACACAAGCATTTTTTTTCCATCAATCCATATAAAAGGGGTGCTGGCTGTCACAAAGAGAACATTTATTCATTCCATCTTCACTGGAGGCTGCTAGTAAAGCAGTGAAAGCAGCTTTCATTCTCAGCTCCAGAGGAGCTGTGTATGCATGCTTCAAGTAGTACTGGAAAAGGATGTGTGCCTCAAGGCATCTTGATATAGTGGAAAGAGCAAGATATTCATACTCCGAGAACCTGGGCTCAGTCTTGGCTTTGCTGCTTGATGTGTACGTGAACTTAGGCAAGCTACTTCCTTTCTCTCTAGACCTCAGTTTCCTTACTTGAATAATGAAGGACCTCTAAGGTCCTTTCCAGAGCTAAAGCCTGTTGTTTTTGCATTTTGGTTTTTTTTAGAACATAATTCAGACTTCACAAACCAATTCCCCAACAACAAACATTCTCTCTGAGGAACACAAGTATGCGACTTTCAGCCTAAGGAGGAACACTCTTTGTCCAGAGAGCTTTCTTTTTATGATGAGAACAGCTTGAACATGAACTATCGTCATCTGGATCAACAATATTACATCAAGAAACAGCAAACGACATTGGTGTAATTTTTATTCTTGAAGGGAAGCTTTGAAGGCAACAGAAAGTGCTGTTGAAAAGTCACCATGAAATGACAATAGCCAAAGAATGCCCTTGCTTTATATGAAGCCTCTCAGAATCCGGCATCTGCCACTCTCACAGTCACGCCCTCACCACATGAGCAGATGATGTTTGTTGACTTCTCCGGACAGTCTTTCAAGGAATTTCCATGTGCCAACTTAATTTTAAAAACCCAAATGAATCCAGTCTGTGCGCTTAAAGACAAGTCATACGACTGTTTTCATCATTTTTCCTGAAGCTTTCCAAATCAATCAATCCACAACCATGTATTAAGGACTTACTATGTGCCAAGTACTGTCCTGCACGTTGAGAATATGAGGGTGAAGATGCAACAACCCCTCTCCCTAAAAGTTTATGTTCTATCATAAGAGGGCTGTACACAAATACAAAGTATATATAGGGTCATACAAAAACCAAATACAAGGTCATGGGAGTAGGGGAAGAGTTAGCAGTTGGGGGATCATGAAAGGCCTCATGTAGGAGGTGATACTTGTGGTGACATTTCAAGAAACTAGAGATGAAAGAGGGAATGCTGCCTGCCTTTCATAGTGGCCATGAAAGCGACACTCACTTATGGTAGTGCGCTGGTCACTGATACGGATGGCTAATTTCTACAACTTGATAAGTGCTAATGCCTTTTCTCCAAAGAATGGATAAGTAATATGTTTTGCTAGCAGTCATGGAAGGCACATTCTTCTTTGTGTCTTCTTTATGTCTCTGAGGAACACAAGTATGCAACTTTCAGCCTGAGGAAGAATACTCTTTGTTCAGGGAGCTTTGTTTTTATGATGAGAAGAGCTTGAACATGAACTGATTCGCAGACAACTGATATGCCTTGGAATCTGTTCTTTCTGTGGTTTAGCCATGTCCCACTCTTTATGATCCCATTTTCATGGGGTTTTCTTCCCAAAGATACTATGGTGGTTTGCCACTTCCTTCTCCAGTGGATTAAGGCAAACAGAAGTGAAGTGACTTGCCCAGGGTCACACAGCTAGTAAGTGTTTGTGGCTGGATTTGAACTCTTTCTGACTCCAGGCCTAGTGCTTTATCCACTGAGCCATCTAGTTGCCTACTTCTTCTTTCTATATATTGCTAAATAAGATCTGCAAGTTGGGTAAAATAACTAGGATAACTGCTGAAAAGAATCAGGATTCAGAAAGATCCCTGCAGGCTGACATACAGGAAAACTCTAATGGAAGGCAGAGCAGGAGAGACAAAAGAGTGTCAGCTTTTGAATCAGAAGACCTGAATTTTAATTCTGATTGCAATTTACTACTGTGTGACTTTGTAAAGGTAACTTAAAGCAGGGGCTGACAAACCAATATATTGGCTTATTATACTATTATATTTAATATATTATAATACTATATATATTTTTAATATAATATATATTATAATATTATTATATTTAGAAATATAAAATTAATTTGAGCTTGTAGAGCAAACAAAAACTGGCTGAGGGCTGTATTTTGCTCTTGGGACAGAGTTTGCTGACCAATGATTTAAACAATCCAGGTTTCAGTGTCCTCATCTGTAAAATAGAGGGTCTACATGGACTCTGACATCCTTTCCAGCTTTATATCTGTGATCTTATAACAAAATGCCATTTAGCAGGGAAAAATGAAAAGTATTATGAGTTAAAAATATCACTGGTACAAGTACAAGGTAGAAGAGATATGACTAGAAGACAGTTTCTGTGTAAAAAGACTTAAAGCTTAATCCAAATTAATGTTGTAACAGGGCAGTAAAAAAAGGATAATCTGATCTTGGGCTGCACTGATGAAAGCATATTATCTAGAACCAGGGAGGTGAAAGACCACTGTCTGTCCTGGTTAAATTTCATCTGTAATATACTGTGGTATTTTCTGAGAATTATTTTTTTAGGAATGATGCTAATGCATCAGAATGTATCAAAGGGAAAATGACCAAGATGATGGTATTCAAAACCATGCCACATAAGAACTGGACTATGATGATGCTTCCCAAGGTTACATCCTTGGCTCTCTTCTCCCTATATACTTTTGTGTGGCAATCTCACTCACTCCTATGACTTCCACTATCATCTCTAGGCAGCTGGGTGGCTCAGTGCATAGAATATTGGGTCTGGAGTCAGAAAGACCTGAGTTCAAATCCAGCCTCAGAAAACTTACTAGCTCTGTGACTCTAGACAAGTTACTTAGCTTCTGTTGGCCTTAATCCACTGGAGAAGGAAATGCAAATCTACTCAGCATCTCACCAAGAAAGCCCCTGGACAGTATTAGTATCAAGGGGTGACAAAGAGTCAGACATGACTCAACAACAGTAACAATGTTGCTTCTACACAAGTGGCTACCAAATCTCTATTTCCAGCTCCGACTTGCTTCTCTGATTTTAAAATGTCTCCACCTGTCTGATGAAGGTCTCAAAGTATACAGAGAACTGAGTCACACTAACTATTCTGCAATTGATAAATGGTCGGAGGATATAAACAGGTAGCTCTCAGATGAAGAAATTAAAACTATGAAAAATGCTCTAAATCACTATTGATTAGAGAAATGCAAATTAAAACAACCCTGAGATACCATACCACACCTCTGAGATTGGCTAACATGACAAAATAGGAACATGATAAATGTTGGAGAAAATGTGGGAAAATTGGAACACTAATACATGGATGAAGGAGTTGTGAACTGACTGAACCATTCTGGAGAGCAATTTGGAACTATGCTCAAAGGGCTATAAAACTATGCATACTCTTTTACCCAGCAATATCACTTTTAGGGCTGTATCCCAAAAACATCATAAAAACGGGAAAAGGACCCACACATAAAAAAACATTTATAGCAGCTCTTTTTGTGATGGCAAAGAATTGGAAATTGAAAGAATGCCCATCAGCTGGGGAATGGCTGAACAAGTTGTGGTATATGAATGTAATGGAATACTATTGTTCCATAAGATGAACTGGTGGACTTCAGAAAGACCTGGAAAAATTTACATTAACTGATGCTAAGAGAAGTGAGCAGAACTAGGAGAACCCTGTACACAGAAGGAAGCACAATTTGCAATGACCAACTTTGATAGACTTAACGCTTCTCAGCAATACATAGGATCTAAGACAATTCCAAAACACTCATAATGGAAAATACTACCCACATTCAGAGAAAGAACTATAGAGTCTGAATGTAGATCAGAGCACTATTTTCTTTTTTTGTTCGTTTCTTCTTTCTTGTGAATTGTCCCTTCGTTTCTAATTCTTCTTTACAGTATGACTGATGTGGAAATATGTTTAATATGACTGTAGGTGTATAGTCTATATCAGATAGCACACTGCCTCAGGGAGGGAGGGGAGAAAATTTAGAACTCAAAATCATTTAGAAGTAAATGTTGAAAACTAAAAATGAAATGACATGTATGCAAAAAAATGTCCCCACCTGGATGTCCTAATGGGATCTCAAATTCAAAATAAATAAAGCCATGCTTATTATCTTTTCCCTCAAAGCTGACCCTCTCTCTGATTTCAGTATTTCTTGCCAATACCACCATTACTCATCTAGTCTCCTATATTTATAAACTTGTGGTCCTTTGATTATTTGCTCTCCCTCAATTCTCATATCCAATCAGCTATCAATTCATAACTCAACTCAGGCTACCCCATAACAATCATCTTCATACCCTCTCTTCTCATTGACACCACCCTGTGATACATTTTCGTTACAACCCAAATGGTCTATCATAATAGCTTCCTAAAAGGTTTTCTAACTTCTCCTTCTTAGTATATATTTACTAGTCATTCAGGAAGCTGGTCATGTAACTCTTTTTTCCAAAATCTGAGTGGCTATCTCTTGCCTATCTGGTAAAGTTCAAACTACTTTGCCTGACATTCAAGGCTTACTACAAACCATAGCTGTCCTATTTCAAGTCTTATTGCCTTATATATTTGATCAAGTCAAATCAGACACTTCTCTATTCCCGGAAAGTGTTCTGTATTTCCTAGTCATCTTTGTAATTAGCACCTCAATTGCCTTTTTCATTCAGGAAGCCTGCCCTGATCCTCTAATCCAAACATAACTCACTACCTTCCACATATTATAGTTACGTGTGCACATGTCTCATCTGCTGATGATATAATCATGGTTAGGGCCGCAGCTGCATCTTGTCCAAACTTTGCCACTCTCTCAGTGCCTATCCAAACTGTTGCTGTTCTTTAGTTGTGTCCAAGTCTACAAAAACCCATGGACTTATGTTTTTTGGCAAAGATACTGAAGTGGTTTGCCATTTCTTTCTACAATATGTCCCTGTTTTACAGATGAGGAATTGAGACAAATAGGGTTTAGGTCCAGGGTCTCAGAGTGTGTCCAAGGCCAGATTTGAACTCAGACATTCCTGTCTCCAGGCTTGGTGCTCTATCCATTGTGTCACCTATTAGGTGCTTTTTTGAACTGGAATACTTCAAAAGTACCTTCAGAGTTATTCTGAGTCTACAGTTCTTTCTTGTTGAATTGCTAGATGAAAACTACTAAAGTTATAGCAATATGTGGAAGGTGAACATGACCCAAAGAATCTTTAAAATATGTTCACTGTCAGATAAACCAAAAAGCAATTGGAAACTAAATAATCTAATACTAAAGAAGGAGTGGGTTAAATAAGAAATCATAGAAACAATCAACAACTTCATTCAAGAGAATGACAATAATGACACAACCTACCAAATCTTATGGGATACTGCAAAAGCGGTTCTTAGGGGAAGTTTTATATCTTTGAATGCCTATATGAATAAAATAGAGAAAGAGGAGATCAATGACTTGGGCATGGAACTGAAAAGGCTAGAAAAAGAATAAATTGAAAATCCCCAAGTAAATACCAAATTAGAAATACTGAATGAAAACCAAAGGAGAGATTAATAAAATTGAAATTAAGAAAACCATTGAATTAATAAATAAAACCAATAGTTGGTTTTATGAAAAAACTAATAAAATTGATAAACCTTTGGTCAGTTTGATTAAAAAAAAGAAGAAAATCAAATTACTAAAATCAAAAATGAAAGACGTGGACACCTCCAATACAAAGGAATTAAAACAATAATTAGAAATTACTTTGTCCAACTATATGCCCACAAATTTGATAATCTAAATGATATGGATGAGTATTTTAAAAAATACAAATTGCCCACATTAACAGAAGAGGAAGTTCAATACTTAAACAACCCCATCTCAGAAAAAGAAATTGAACAAGCCATCAATGAACTCCCTAGGAAAAAATCTCCAGGGCCAGATGGATTTACAAGTGAATTCTATCAAACATTTAAAGAACAGTTAATTCCAATACTATATAGACTATTTTTGAAAATTTGGGAAGGAGGAGTACTCTCAAATTCTTTCTATGATACAAATATGGTTTTGATACCTAAACCAGGAAGAGACAAAACAGAGAAAGAAAATTATAGACCAATTTCTCTGATGAATATCGATGCAAAAATTTTAAATAAGATTTTAGCAAAATGAATACAGCATCTTATCATGAGAATAATACATTATGATCAGATAGGATTCATACCAGGAATGCAGGGCTGGTTCAATATTAGGAAAACCATTAGCATTATCAATCATATCAACAACAAAGCTAACAAAAACCACATGATTATCTCAATAGATGCAGAAAAAACTTTCAACAAAATACAACACCCATTCCTATTAAAAACACTGGAGAACATAGGAATAAAGGAAACTTTCCATAAAATAATAAGCAGTATCTACCTAAAACCTTCAGCAAGCATTATATGCAATGAGGATAAGCTAGATACACTTCCAATAAGATCAGGGGTGAAGCAAGGATGTCCATTATCACCACTATTATTCAATATGGTACTAGAAATGTTAGCTGTAGCAATTAGACAAGATAAAGAAATTGAAGGAATAAGAATAGGCAAAGAAGAAACTAAGTTATCACTCTTTGCAGATGATATGATGATATACTTAGAGAATCAAGTAAAAAAACTACTTGAAATAATAAACAACTTAGGCAAAGTTGCAGGTTACAAAATAAACCCATACAAACCTTCTGCATTCCTATATATTAGCAACCAAGTCCAACAGTAAGAGATAGAAAGAGAAATCCCATTTAAAGCTAGGGTAGACATTATAAAATACTTGGGAGTTTACCTGCCAAAACAAACCCAGGGACTATATGAGCAAAATTACAAGACACTTTTTGCACAAATAAAGTCAGATCTAAGTAAGTGGAAAAACATCAGTTGCTCATGGGTAGGCCAAGCTAATATAATAAAAATGACAATTCTACCTAAATTAATTTACTTATTTAGTGCCATACCAATTAATCTATCAGATAATTATTTTCTAGAGCTGGATAAAATAATATCCAGATTCATATGGAAGAACAAAAGGTCCAGAATATCAAAGGGACTAATGAAAAGAAATACTAGGGAAGGTGGCCTAGTGCTACCAGATCTCAAATTGTACTTATAAAGCAGCAATTACCAAAACCACTTGGTATTGGCTAAAAAACAGAAGGGTAGACAAGTGGAATAGACTTGGCACTCAAGACACAGTAGGCAAAGAATATAGCAACCTCCTGTTTGATAAACCCAAGGACCCCAGCTTCTGGGATAAAAACTCATTGTTCAACAAAAATTGCTAGGAAAACTGGATAACAGTGTAGTGGAAACTAGGCATAGACCCGTGCCTGACACCGTACACAAGAATAAAGTCCAAATGGGTACATGATCTAGGTATAAAGACTGATACCATGGACAAACTAGAGGAGCAAGGAATAGTGTATTTATCAAATTTATGGAGAAGGGAAGAATTTTTTACTAAAGAAGAGATAGAAAGCATTATGAAATGCAAGATGGATAATTTTGATTACATTAAACTGAAAAGTTTTTGCACAACCAAACCCAATGCAACCAAAATTCAGAGGTATGTAGTAAATTGGGAAAGAATTTTTACAGCTAACCTTGGGGATAAAGGCCTCATTTCTAGAATATATAGAGAACTGAGTCAAATGTACAACAATACAAGTCATTCCACAATTGATAAATGGTCAAAGGATATGAACAGGCAATTTTCAGAGGAAGAAATTAAAGATATCTATAATCATATGAAAAAAATGCTCTAAATCACTTTTGATTAGAGAGATGCAAATCAAAACAACTCTGAGGTACCACATCACAACTATAAGATTGGCAAACATGAAAGAACAATAAAATGATAAATATTGGAGAGAATGTGGGAGAGTTGGAACACTAATTCATTGTTGGAGCTGTGAGCTCATCCAACCATTCTGGAAAGTGGTTTGGCACTATGCTCAAAGGGCTACAAAAATGTGCATACCCTTTGACCCAGCAACATTGCTGGGAAAGAGTCCCATATGTACAAAAATATTTATAGCAGCACTCTTTGTAGTTGTCAAAAACTGGAAATCAAGGGGATGCCCTTCAATTAGGGAATGATTGAACAAATCACGGTATATGAATGTAATGGAGTACTATTGCGCCATAAGAAATGATGAACAAGAAGACTTCAGAGAGGTCTGGAAGGACTTATATGATCTGATGCTAAGTGAAAGGAGCAGAACCAGGAGAACTTTGTGCACAGCAAGGACCACAGTGTGTGAGAGTTTTTTCTGGTAGACTTGGAACTTAGTAACAACGCAAGAACTTAAAAAAAAAAAAAATTCCCAATGGTCTTCTAAGGCAAAATGCCTTCCACACTCAGAGAAAGAACTATGGAATTCATTCGCAGAATGTAGCAGATCATGTGCGTGCGTGCGTGTGTGTGCGTGTGTGTGTGTATTATGTTTTGATTTGTTATATGATTTCTTCCATTTATTTTAGTTCGTCTACACAGCATGACGATAGTGAAACCGTATTCGGTAAGAAAGTATGTAGATCCCACATAGAATTGTGTGCTTTCTTGGGGAGGGGGGGAGTGGTGGGGAAGAAATCTAAGTTTTACGGTAGTGATTGTAGAACCTTAAATAAATAAATTAATTAATTTAAAAAAAAATAGTATGTTCACTGTCCATTTACTCAGACATAAAGAGAAGTCCGCCGGCTGTGACAACAGCTGAGATAGATCACTCATCCACTACAGGGAAGATATTACCATATATCAAATTCCATAGATTAGTCACACATGTCAATGAGTAGTATTTTACCAGTCATCAGAGTTGAGAGTATCAACATATCAAGTTGCAGGAACTATGTAAATTGTTGGGTGCCATCACAAAAGCTGTCTCTGGAGATGGCGGGGACTGTGAATAGGAGAGGGGTCTGCCAACATGCAGAGTGAAGAGGAAATCCTAGGGAGTTCAGGCTTGGGGCTTAGAAGTTAAGCTTCTATCACTGGCTGCCATAGTTGAATATTTTTATGAGAAAGCCATCAATGTAGGATGTTCTACCTAGTGAAAATTGTTTAATGGCACAAAGTGCTTCTGACAGCACTGGTGATGAAGTAATTCCTATGTTAATCTTGGGCTTAAAGATCTACTGCTAAATCTAATTTAAGAAAATATAAAGAATATTTTATTTTTTTATGACCAGGCATACAATAAATTTGGAACAATCTGGGCTTCATAACTCTATTAGGTATAATGTGATGCCAAAAATGGTAAGAGCACTAGTTGGCCCAGTGAGCAGCTAAGAGGCTTGGTGAATAGAGCACTGGTCCTAGAGTCAGGAGGACCTGAGTTCAAATCTGACCTCAGACACTTACTATCAGCGTCACCCTGGGCAGGTCATTTAATCCTGCTGGTCTCAGTTTCCTCATTTGTAAAATGAGCTGGAGAAGCAAATGGCAAATCACTCTACTATCTTTGCCAAGAAAACCCCAAATGGGGTCACAAAGGATCAGATATCACTAAACAATAACAAGGGGGCCCTCATAGTCAGGTCTAGACACTGGTAGACCCAAAGTCAGGAAAACCTGAGTTCAAATGCAACTTCTGACATTTATTTTCTATGCAACACTGGGCAAGTCACTTCATATCTATCTGCCTAAAACTGAGGCAAACTCCTTATCTGTAAAAATTGAGATAATAATACTATCTAACTGCCAGGGTAATTTTGAGGAACAAATGAGATGATATCTATAAAATGCTCTGTAAACCTTAAAACACTATAAAAATGCTAACAATTAGTGATAGTAGTAGCAATAATACTTAATTTTAATTAGTAATTTATTTTTAATAATAATAATAAGCACCTGATATGTATAATATCCTGTGCTATAGAAAAAAAAACTATCCTTATGCTTAAGGAGTTTATTATGCACATAGAGCATGTACACAGAACAGTATAATATGCGATAGGAAATGAGGAAGGCAACGAAGGGATGAAACAAAATGTCCTAAGAATATATGAGGAGGGAGAGAACACTAACAGCTGGTGGGATTAAGCTTAAGTTTTGATCCCCATATGGCCCAGTTCGTGTAGAAGAAAAATAAAGCTATTAATGGACACAGACAACAGCCCTGGCTTCAGTCAACCATCCTTCAGATTCCTGGTATTTTTTACATGGTGGCCTGGAGAAGAGAGTTGAGTGAGGGTGTCTCATCATTACTCTAGTCTGGCTACTGGAAAACAAGTCAAGGCAATGTCCTGAGGATGGCAACTTGAAAAAAAAATTTTTTTGCAATGGAAAACTTTCAGAACTATCATGTGATTTTGTATTTGTGCTAATCATTTTTGCCAAGGAACACATTTTTGAAAAGCTGTTAACAGGTAAGGATCAAAGTTCATGTGAAAAGAGGCCTAAAAGGATCTCAAAATTAACAGCAAGAAATATAGAGTGTAGAGCAAATGGGTTACTTAGAATGTCCAAAAATAAATAAACTTTTAAAAAGCATAAAGTTGATTTATTAATTATTCAGGAAAGGGGAAGATAATTCAGTACCTAGCACACAGTAAGCACTAAACAAATGTTTGTTGAACTGAATTCACAGGATGAAAGAAATAGATTCCAATGAAGAAATATTTTGCATGTGCCTAATGAGATTTCCACCTTATGAGTCAGTCACAAACCACATGGGAGGCAGATGGAATTTATCACCCACATCTCTTTTTCTCATATTAGCAATTCATCCATCGAAAGGAAAAGTGAGCCAATAGTCTACTCATTATTTCCTTACATTTATTCTGTGTAGAAAATACAGAGAAAATGAAAAATGAGCTTTGTGGATTTACAATAGTTTAAGGATTGTAAAGGTCAAGTCAATATCTGTTTTACCATCCAGAAAATGTTAGAACAGTATGGTCTCCTGCTAGAGTGAACAGTCCAAGAGAAGTCAAGTATTAAGTGATTTCTGAAGTAGGTAAATTCTGAGTTGGACTTTTAGAGAGATGAGGTACGGGTATTGGCAGAGAGGAGTGGATAGGTCATTCCAGGCAGACAGGCTAGCATTGCAAAGGCATGAATAAGCTACATGAAAATGACAAGATGACTGATCTGGTAATGACTACTACTACTAGTGCCCAGATTATGACATGGAACTGGATTAGGTGTCTGTTGAGTGCAGCCATCAATATATATCACGGAGACCTGTTGCAAATGGGCAATGAACTAGGCCCAGAAATGAGAAGGAGGAGGAGTGAGGAAGATCTTATTTGGGAAACTGCATTGTACTTTTGATTACCTCGAACTACTTGATGTTATAAAGGCCCATCTTTAATACTAATACTCTTGGGGTCATGCTATATGGATATGGATTATGAAACTAGAATCAAAATAGCAATTAACCCAAACAGGGAAAAGGAGTTGTGGTTAAAGTAAGCAAGCTGCAGCATGCTAGCAATGATGATTTGGATGCAAAATTATATAGGCCAGGAAAAAGAATTAAAAAAAACAGTGACAGACTGAATGGCTTCTAGCAGACTGGGTAAGTCATCTCTTATGGAAATAATTATCCATGGCAATGGTTGGAGTGGGGGAAGTGTGGGGTGGGGGGACTCGGAGGTGTTGCAGTCTCATCATTTCTCCTCAAACTAGGAAGACTTTCTTGACTTCTCCATCACCTACAAAGGCAGACACAAACATCCTCCTGCTTCCCCAGGCTTGAGTTTTTATTCCTTCCTTCTTTGCCCTCAATATCCAGCAAGTTACCCAGATAGGCCACTTCTTTCTCTGCCCATATTACTTGCGCCCACTGGCCCTTCATTTCCATAGCCACAGACATCGGCCAAACTCACATCAATTATATCTGAATTTATACAAGTGTTTCCCTACTGATCTCTCTGTCTCAAATACATCCTATAAGGAACTTACAAAATCAACTTTGGTTCCCTATTGCTCAAATCCCTAAACTCTTATTGAATTAGTATATTGATCTGTACTGGCAATATTATTCTATTGGCTTTGTGGCTAAATTCCTTGAGAAATCCATCTACAATAAATGCCTCCATTTCCTTTCTTGTCATTCTCTTCTTAACTCTTTGCAGTCTGATTTCTGACTTCATGACTCAATTGAAACTGCTCTCTCCAAAGTTACTGATGATCTCTTAACTGCCAAATCTAACAATCTCTTTTCAGTCCTCATCCTTCTTAATAAATGTTGACCAATGTTTATATTCACATTGTAAATATGATATAGGACTTCCAAATCTTTATTTTTAACATCCTTAACTGGTTTTTATAATCATCTGGATTGTTTTCATATGCTAACAAATCTCCTGAGGAGTACTTGATCATTTGGATGTATTAAAATATTGTTAAACTTTATGGTGTCATGTAGCCAGCTTACTGTTACTGCACATTATTTAACATTTCATAGACTTGTGACAATAACTGGTCATATCCAAGACTTCCTTCCCTCTGCCCTGGAAAAAGGAAAAAACATAGAGAATTTAGTACTCTCTCCTACTACTCAGGCTTTGGAGGACAAAGGAGGAAGAGCTTTTCCTGAAGAGCAACATGGTAACATGGGGATGGAAGCCATGGAGGGGAACAGATTCCAATGGGGACTGGCATAGGGGGCACCCTATACCCTGCCCCCCACTATCCCACTGGGCTAGTGACTTGGGCATGCAGCAAGTTTCGCACACCAAGTCACTCAGGGTTCAGACTTATATGTGTTCATCCTTCGTTTTTGAAGAAGATCATGACATCAGAGAAATGAAATCACCTTATTTTGGGTGAGGGAGGGCTGTGTAAGGTCACTAGTGCCATCCTCCACTCCTGAGCCATCTGGATCCAGACATTAATCAAGATGCCTGGAGAAGGCCCAGGATGCAGTGGGAGACCTTGGTCTATTCAGGTACTCAATTAGAGCGAGGTAAGGCCATTCAGCGAATCAGCCTCTCTACGAAATATAGTGTTAGGCAAAGCTGATGCAGCATGAATAAAAGACTGCCTCTCACCTCTGGGCTGGGCTGGGAAGGGGAGACTCAGATAATCTAGACCAGAGATGTCAAACAAATGGCCCCCAATACTCCCAAGTGTGGTCTGAAACAGATTCAAATGTAATTGAGGAATATCTAACAAAATAAGTAAAAATACAATAAAAACAGATGATATTTTTTAAAGCTAAGTCACTATGCAGCCTTGAAGAATCCTTAATCCTTACTTAACATTGTGGTGCCTTCTCCGTATCCCTAAATGTTATAGAGCAACACAAAACTAATAATTTGTTATTGTTCAGTTGCGTCTGACTCTTCAGAAAACCCATTTCGGATTTTCTTGGCAAAGAGACTGAATTTATTTGCCATTTCCTTCCACAGCTCATTTCATAACTGAGGAAACTGAGGCAAGCTGGGTTGAGTGACTTGCTCACTGTCATATGGCTGGTAAGTGTCTGAGGCTTGATTTCAGCTCTGGTCTTCTTGATTCCAAACTGGGTGCTCTATCCACTGTGCCACCTAGCTGCCTAATAATAATGATAACAGCTATCATTTATGTAGTGTTTTAAAGATTTGCAAAACATTTTACAAATGTTATTGCTTTTGTTTTCACAACCACCCTAGGAGGTAGGTGCTATTTATTAATATCTCCACTTTTAGATGACAAAACAGAGAGGCAGAAGTCATTGACCCCTTGCATTGATACAGCTAGTAAGGATCTGAGTATGGATTTGAACTTGCATCTTCTCAACTCTGTTATCTGACTGCCCCACTTGGCTGACACATCAGTGGTGACTGGCCACAACTATGGACCATCTGCAAAGAGCTTTCAACCTAGATGTAGGCTACACTGGCATAATCAGCCATTTTAAGGGGAGAAAAAGGCACTAGCATTGAAACACCCAATGGCAGAAGCAGAGAGGATCCTGTTTGCTCTGGGGCGCACCAATCACCAAGACTGTACACCCAGCCGAGCAGCCAGCTAAACCAGCAGATCCTCCCCCTGGCATCAACCCCCAATTCCCCTTCATAAATGGTTTATTAAGAGAGAAGTGATTTAGCTAATTTTGCTTTCACCCTAATGGGGATTTACCAAAAACCATGCTTTGCTTTGTTTTGCCTTTAAGATTTTTTTAAAAAGTCAGCTCAGAGGGGCTCATGTACTCTGGGTCTTGGAGGTTTAGCATTTTAAATACTCCATGAGCATTTATCTGTCATCTGTTGGCTTGCTGAGTTGACGAAAATGTGAACTTGGCACTGGCCTCACCCCATCAGGTATTTTCCCTATTTCCAAAAGCAGGCCTAGACTTCAGGCCCATTTTCTACTTGTTACAATACCCCCAAGAGCCTGTGGCTTGTCCAAGTCTTTCAGGCCTAATTTTTCACTTAGAAAAGTATCTCTAAGGTTCCAAGTTAATTTCATTTCAAAGCTGACTTAACTATTGTATGTTTAGAGTATTAATCTGGGGTCACTTTGCCTTATACATTAAGAAACAAACATGTTGCCATAAATGCTCCAGGCTTATTTCAAAGTAATAACTGGAAACAAATAAAATTAACCCACATTCAATAGAAAAAGTAAATAGAACTGACCAACTAAAAAATCAGAAATATCCGGGGGAACTGAGAGGTGTCTAGGATAGCAATGTGGTATCATAAAAAGAAAGCTAAGGGAGTAAAAGCAGGGACTTGCTTGAGCTCTCCCCCAGACTCTTCCAAATACCTGTAAAAAGGATGCTGAACTGAGTCTTGGTTCTTCCACTTATTAACTATGTGACTTTGGAGAAATAATTTAACACTTTAAGCCTCAGTTTCCTCACCTGTAAACAATCTCTCCATAACCTTCATTTTGAGGAAGGGTTTAGGACAACTTTGTCACCATGACTCAGTCAACTTTCCTCTCTACCTTGATACAGTTCTCTTCTCCCATTGGCAAATTCTTCCCAGAACCTCCATTTTGAGGAAAGCTCCAGGAAGAGCTACCCTTCATTTTCCTGACTTCATCACCAAAAATGTGGTACCCTTCCCAACACTACAATTTAGGTTCTTTCAAGGCAGGGACTATCTTTCTTTTTCCCTGTATTTGTATCTCCATCTCTTAGCACAGTGCCTGGAACTTAGTCTTTAAAAATGCCTATTGATTGACTAACAATACATTCCACATGATAGGACTGCTGCAGAGACATTAAAGTGCTAAATAAATGTGAGCAATTCCTAGTCCCAAAATGAAATGCCCTTTTGGGGTCCCTGCAGGTAGCACTGGACCCCAAATTTCATGAACGTAAAGATAAGGTTGAAGAGTGATATAATGGACTGGGATCATCGTCTAATAAGTCTACACTCTGAAATCAAAACTCAACAAACCAGTAATGTAAATTCTACAGTAAATGGGCTCATTTTCCATGTTGATACTCATGCCATCATCTGTGTTTTTCAGTCTCTCTCTATGCAGAGAGCCTTGAATTATAAATAAGTAGCTTCTGGCAAGTATTAGGTAAACATAGCTGGACCTTCTTGCTATATAAGATTACTGACTTTGGAGTTGAAAGGGTCTTTAGAGAACAGCTAATCCAATACACTTCTTTATAGATTAAAAACTGAAATCTGAAGAGAAGTGACTTCACCAAGGTCACACAGGTAGTAACTGCATCTGGAAACACATGCGGATCCTCTGACTCCAAATCTCATGCTCTTATGCCCAAAACAGCACATTGAGAAGGTTTCTGAGGCACATGAGAAAGAATTTAGTAATACTTCATATTCATATAAGGATTATAATTTCAAACTTTTTTTCACATCCACCATGTCAATTGATCTTCACAGTCCTGTAAAGTAAATCATTTGGGGTATCATAAAAGCTCTGAGTCTCACAATTGAGGATAAGTCTAATAAGTCTACAGCATCCACAGGAAGCTGATGAAGACTGAATTGACTGGAGACCCCTTCAGATGACAACTTGTTTGAAAAAAGGGAGGCTTTTTACCTTGAATAAGCAGACTTAGCAGTGGTATGATCTATAAGTATGTGAAAGGATTAGATTTGTTCTGCTTGGTCACATAGGGCAGTGGTTGGATGCTGCAAAGAAGCAGATTTGGACTTACCCTAAGGAAAAAACTTCTTAATTTAAAACTGTTCAAAAGCAGAAGAGAGAGTGAGCTTACTCTCAACAGGGGATTTTTGTTTTCAAATGGAGGCTGAATGTCTTGTTGGGATGGTTGTAGAAGGGATTCTAGTTCATTTCTGGGTTGGACTAAATGAGCTCTGAAGTCCCTTCCAGCCTTAAATCTATGAGCCTGTGATTATCTCCAGTGCTGAAATTCGGTGATTCTGTATGTTTCAACTGTTACAAAAAATGAAACAACTTAAACACTAACATAAAGGTTTTTTTTTTTCCCATTTCCCCTGAAACTATACAATTAGATATCCAATAAGAAGAGATGGCAACATTGGAAACCTTTCTGGAAATATGCTTGGGTAGTGTCCAATTGTTATAGAAACATGAGACTGATTGTTTTTGAACTTGCTAAGGTCATGGTCACAAACATAATTTGAAAGGGAAGAACTTCTCATCTCTTTTCTCTGGGTGCACAACTTCCTGTGCCTTTGAAAAGCCTTATTCCACAAAGAAGCTTGGAAAGGACCTTGTGACAAGTGCTTGTTTCTCTTTAGTGATGCCATGGAAAAAAAGTGGGGAATCTGGAAAGAGGGGGCTGAGAGGGAGGAAAGATGAGTTTACTCTTGGACATGAATCTGAAGTGATGGCAAGACATTCGAGTGGAAATGTGAAAAACATGTCAAATATTATTATGAATGTTATATTGCATTCAAATACGGTAATAGGAGAGGGGTAATGAAGCACTGGTGCTCTCAGGTGTCGGTGCTTTGGAACAAGCAAAATGCTTTTTGCACAACATTCCCCATATCATAACTGTCTGAATACAAAACATATAGTATATATTTGCTTTGTGTAAAAGGATTTTTTTAAAAAAGGTAATACACTACTGACAAATCTGTCACTTCCCACATTGAACTCTGCAGATTCAGTTCTCAGAAGGATTTATTTATTTCTTCAGAACTGCCCTTGCAATTCACAAATATGGCCCACTGGGGGCAGTAATGTGCCACATGATTGATTGCAGGTCCCAAACGCCTTTTGTAGAAGTCAAGATGATGACTCCCTACTGGAGCTCCTTCAGATGAAATTATAAATCTTCCACATCTTATTTTTCTAATAATATAGTCCCTTTACAAAGACACACAAATTTAATGTAAGAAAATAAAAGATACGTGGGGATATCTTTATTTCTTGTTTGTTTTTTTTAACAGTTTTCAGACTGAAAGTCCCTCAACTTCTTTTATCCATTTAACTAAGTGCTAAAAGCTGTTTTTGGTTGTTTGTCCTCAACTTCTGGATTTCAGGTAACTGCCTTTCAAGTCTTGTTCCTTTCATCGCCCTTCCATGTTCTAGTCTCATAAAACTCCATTAGTTTTTCCTTGAACTATCATTTCATTCCTGGTCACTATGCCACCACACAGGCAGCTGCTTATTCTTGAAACAGTCTATTCCCTCTTCTCTTCCACATCTCAGAATTTTCATTTTCTTTTGAGGTTCCCCTCAGGAGCAAGTTCTTATACCAAGGTTCCCTAATCCTTGCTTCTCCCTCTTAAAATTCCCTTGTATTTCTCTATCTGTATACAAATTGTCTCCCTCTTAGAAGAACATCAGCTCACTGAAAGTCGAGTTGTTTCACTTTTTAAATTTTATTCCCAAGACCTTGCCTTGCACATGATGTACATTTAATATTTGTTGAACAGAATTGAGATGCTTTTTTCCTAGCACCAAACTTTCTCAGTTGTTCTTTTCTTTCATCTCATCTCTATTTCTAACTATCTGATTCATTTCTTTAAGATATTTTCATTTTTTTGTTAGCAAAGTAAAACATAAAACCTCTATCCACCTGGGAAGTAAAATATATATCCCTCTTTTCTCCCCAATCAGGTAGGTGCTTTTTTTTTATGTTTAATGATCACTTTGTATAGGAAAACAAAACACCTAGCCTTATGGTCACTATAAGAGCTTCCTCAACTCCTATCTTTCTTGGGTTTGTCAGTGCATGAGAGACAAGCCCTGCAGTTGTCTACGGAAACTAGTATCATAGGGGAAGCTTCTTGTCTGTCTTTCCTGCTGAGGCATCAAGGCTTTTTTTTAATAAAAATTTATTTAAGTTTTTACATTCATTTTCACAAAATTTTGGGTTCCAAATTTTCTCCCCTTTTATCCCCTCCCCCCCACCCCAATACACTGAGCATTCTAATTTTCCCTATCACCAATCTGCTCTCTCTTCTATCATCCCTCCCTTCTCTTGTCCCCATTTTCTCTTTTGTCCTGTAGGGCCAGATAACTTTCTATTCCCCATTAACTGTATTTCTTATTTCCTAGTAGCAAGAACAATACTAAACAGTTGTTCCTAAAACTTTGAGTTCCAAATTCTCCCCATCCCTCCCTCCCCACCCATTCCCTTTGGGAAGGCAGGCAATTCAACATAGGCCCTATCTGTGTAGTTTTGCAAATGACTTCTATAACAGTCATGTTGTGTAAGACTAACTGTATTTCCCTCCATCCTATCCTGCCCCCCATTGTTTCTATTCTGTCTTTTGATCCTGTCCCTCCCCAAGAGTGTTGACTTCAAATTGGTCCCTCCTCCCATTGCCCTCCCTACCATCATCCCCCCCCCTTGCTTATCTCCTTCTCCCCCACTTTCCTGTATTTGTAAGATAGGTTTTCATACCAAAATGAGTGTGCATTTTATTCCTTCCTTTAGTCGAATGTGATGAGGGTAAACTTCTTGTTTTTTTCTCAGCTCTCCTCTTTTTCCCTCCACTAAAAAGTTTCCTGCTTGCCTCTTGCATGAGATATAATTTACCCCATTCCATTTCACCCTCTTTCCTCCCACTACATTTCTCTCTCATCATTTACCTTAATTTCTTTTAAGATATGGTCCCACCCTATTCAATTCACTCTGTGCTCTGTCTCTGTATGTGCGTGCATGTGTGTATGTGTGTGTGCATGCGTATACATGTATGTGTGTATGTGTGTGTGTATAATCCCATCAACTACCCAGATACTGAAAAATTTTAAGAGTTACAAATATTGTCTTTCCATGTAGGAATGTAAACAGTTCCCCTTTGGTAAGTCCCTTATGACTTCTTGTTGCTGTTCACTTTTTCATGCTTCTTCTCATTGTTGTGTTTGAAAGTCAAATTTTCTTTTCAGCTCTGGTCTTTTCATCAAGAATGCTTGAAAGTCCTCTGTTTCATTGAAAGACCACATTTTCCCCTGAAGTATTGTACTCAGTTTTGCTGGGTAGGTGATTCTTGGTTTGAGTCCTAGTTCCTTTGACTTCTGGAATATCCTATTCCACGCCCTTCAATCCCTTAACGTCGAAGCTGCTAGATCTTGAGTTATCCTGATTGTATTTCCACAACACTGGAATTGTTTCTTTCTAGCTGCTTGCAAGATTTTCTCCTTGAGCTGGGAGTTCTGGAATTTGGCCACAATGTTCCTAGGAGTTTCTCTTTTTGGATCTCTTTCAGGTGGTGATCGATGGATTCCTTCAATACTTATTTTGCCCTCTGGTTCTAGAATCTCAGGGCAGTTTTCCTCGATAATTTCATGGAAGAAGATGTCTAGGCTCTTTTTTTGATCATGACTTTCAAGTAGTCCCATAATTTTTAATTGTCTCTCCTGGATCTCTTTTCCAGGTCAGTTGTTTTTCCCATGAGATATTTCACATTCTCTTCCATTTTTTCATTCTTTTGGTTTTGTTTGGTGATTTCTTGGTTTCTTGTAAAGTCATTAGACTCCATCTGTTCCATTCTAATTTTGAGAGAACTATTTTCTTCAGTGAGCTTTTGAACCTCTTTTTCCATTTGGCTAATTATGCTTTTGAAAGCATTCTTCTCCTCATTGGCTTTTTGAACCTCTTTTGCCAATTGAGTGAGCCTATTTTTCAAGGTGTTATTTTCTTCAGCATTTTTTTGGGTCTCCTTTACCAAGGTATTGACCCATTTTTCATGCTTTTCTTGCATCTCTCTCATTTCTCTTCCCAGTTTTTCCTCCACCTGTCTAACTTGATTTTCAAAATCCTTTTTGAGCTCTTTCAAGGCCTGAGCCCACCGGACATCCACCTGGGATGTCTGGGATACAGAGGCCCTGGCCTCCACGTCTTTCCCTGATGGTAAAAGTAGTTCCTCGTCATCAGAACTGAAAGGTGGGAACATCTGTACCCCATAAAAGTAGCTTTCTATAGTCTTATTTTTCTTCCCTTTTCTGGGCATTTTCCCAGCCAGTTACTTGACTTCTGAGATTCCTGTCCACTCCCGCCTAGATCCGCCCAGCTAGTGCTCGGGGTCTGAGATTGAAATGGGCTTTCAGGGGCAGACATGGCTGCTATTCAATGTGAGCTTAAGTTCTGGTGCTCAGGTGGGGGCAGGGCCCCTCAGAGGCTCAGTTCCCTCAGGGGCTTTATGCAGAGACCTTTGGTAATGGAATGGGTGGGGGCAGGGCTGTCTCCCAGTCTCAGTTCCCTCAGGGGGTTTATGCAGAGACCTGAACTTCTTCCTGCTGCTCTGGAACTCCCAGGCCACTGCCGCTGCCTCTGCTGCTCCCTCCGCCACTGCCTCCTGAGGGGGCCCGAGTCATGGAGACACCCCGCTCCCCTCTCGGCCAGCCTAGACCTCTCTCTCACTGACCTGTAGCGTCTGTGGGTGGAGGGACCTTCCTGGCCACCGGAGATTCTGTCCCTGAAGCCTGCTCGGATCTGCTACTCTGGGGCTGCGCAGCCAGGGCAGCACAGGGGTGGACTCCACTTTCCGGGGCGCGATGGACCCCTGTGGAAGGCTCTCTGGAACAGAAATCTTTTCCACTGTGTTTCTGCACGCCTTGTGGTGCTCCAGAATTTGAGGGGAGTTCTTCTTGCAGGAAATATATGGGCTGTGGGTTCGGAGCTAGCGTACGTGAGTCTTTCTACTCTGCCATCTTGGCTCCACCCCCTTTTTTTTTTTTAAAGAAAAAATGATGTTTTTAAAGAAAAAACAGATGTTCCCGCCTTTCAGTTCTGATGACGAGGAACTACTTTTACCATCAGGGAAAGACGTGGAGGCCGGGGCCTCTGTATCCCAGACATCCCAGGTGGGGATTTTTCTTTAAAAAAAAGACCTTAAGTGTACTAGGATGACCTAACCCTTAATACTGATTTGCCATTGCAATTAACATCTGATAGCCTGGTCTGCTGACTGCCCTGAGGATAGACAACAATTTCATTAAACTGGATCTTTACAGAACAAAAACTCAAATTTATATCTGCCAGGAAAGCAGTGAAAAACAACTTTTCAGACCCAGTTCAGGTGGTATAAAAATATGATTATACCCATTAAATTATAAACACTATGGACATTTTCTAGCATTGATCAGTTTTATTTTACAGGGTCTGCTGGATCATGACATGGTGATCTACTTGAACAAAATAATTACAACAATAATATGCATTTGTATAGCACTTTGAAGTTTGCAAAGTGCTTTATAAGTATCATCTCATGTTATCATCACAACGATCCTGGGAAGTGGTTGCTGTTAATATCCCCACTTTAAAGCTTAGGAAATGGAGCAACTGAGCAGTTAAGCCAGAATCACACAGCTAATAAGTGTCTGAGGCTGGATTTGAACTCAGGTCTTCCTGACTTGGGGTCCCAGCACTCTATCCCACCTAGCTGCCTGTATCTAAATCTCCTAGAGCCTAAGCACCATAATCTAATGAGTACATACAGGTGTGCTCTATCTTTGAGAGCACAACAATCTCTACATAAAACAAGAAATTTTTTGATTTACACAGAAGGGAATTTTTTAGAATTGTAGGTAGGCCAACAGAAAGTCAAAATAGATTTCCAGAAAGTGAATGTGGTATAATCCCAGGAGGACTTCTAAGTCTGCAGATTCAAAATTGGGACCTGATCAACTTGCTTACAGACATACTCAAGGTCCCAAAGGACCAGAGGTTTGAATTATCAAATAGTCATTCCTGCAACTAAACACGAGTTTCTTCACTATCTTCTTCCTGGCATACTCTGGCCCCAAACATCCTTTCATGGAGATTACTAACTCTTTGGAGGCAGCTACATGGCAGAATATACAGAATTCCTGAATTCAAATCTGACCTCAGACATTTACTAGCTGTATGATCCTGAGCAGGTCACTTAACCCTGTTTGCCTCAGTTTTCTCATCTGTAAAATGAACTGGAGAAGGAAACTGCAAATTACTCCAGCATCTCTGTCAAGACAAATCTAAATGGGTGCATGAAGAGTTGGACATGGAATGACTGAACAACTCTTTTGAGGTAGCAATAGGTACTAACCTCTTACAGAAGGACCTCAAAATTGACCCATTATATCTCTGGGCTTGCTACTCCAGGAACATATCTGGAGCAGACCACTTTGCCTCTTGGGAAAAGGAACTGTTGGCAGTCAAGATGGCTTTTGAACCATGAAATTGCTACCTTGAGGAGACACAGCATTTAATCACCACACACGATAACCACCCAAACAGAGCTTCTTTTTAGCCCATAAGCTAAACCAGTGCCAGATGTAGTTGGCTCTTTTGTCAGTTTCACTTTTTAATACTGAATGCTTCCCTGAAAACCAGAATCAACCCAGGCCCTGGACAGAGGCAGCCTCTATAAGCTCTACATGCTGAGAATTTCATGGTTATTCAGCCACACCTTGAGTTCATTAAGATGATCCAGTAATACATTTCATGGCTAGCCAGCCTTACCTTGACCTCATTAAGGTGATCCAGTAACAATGCCCAAGGATCCAGATAACACTTGTATGCCCCAGTCTCCAATGATGAGGCAATCTTAGATGGGATCCCACATGAGAGGTATTCTGTGGGTTCCCACCTAGATCAGAAGAGTAGGGAGCTGTACAACAATTGTGGCATGATGGGATGGCATCTAAGATCAATGTAGTGTTCAACATTCTACAATTGGTCATCTGCCAATACATTGTCTAGCATTTTCCCATCTGTGTCACAGACGTACTTGGAAAACTGACAGTTCTCCTTTTTAGACCACGGAAACCATGATCTTCCATCCAGTCCTATCACCCTTACTGGTCCAGGATGCTATCTTGCCTGATACCTTTAATTGTTTTTTTCCCTTGTGCCATATCTTTCTGTGCCATTAAAATGGCCTGGTTATTCTCATATGGGATCTACCACTTTCATACATTTCCTTTCCACTTTCAAATTATGGTCCACTGTGCACACTCTCCTCTGAATCATTAGTGGTGGCACTAATCACCCCCTGAACCAAGAGACAGAATACAGTAATCATTCCTCAAATAGGAGTCTGGAGTCACTCATCGTATCAGCAGAATGATGAGACAGTCATTCTGTCAAATCCATTCATTCTTCCACTCAGAACAAACTGTCTTATTAAGTGCATATACCTTTCTACACTAGAAAGTGAATTGTATTTTCTATTGTGATAATTGTTCAGTAATTTCAGTTGTGTCCAATTCTTTGTGACTCCATTTGGGATTTTCTTGGCAAAGATACTGGAATGGTTTGCCATTTCTTTCTCCAGATCATTTTACAGATGAGGAAATTGGGGCAAACAGGGCTGTGACTTTCTCAGGGTCATACCACTAGTAAGTGTTTGAGCCTGAATTTGAACTCAGGAAGATGAGTCTTCCTGATTCTAAACCCTTATCCACTGCACCACCTACCTGTCCATATTATGATAATACTATGGTAGAAAAAGCACAGAAGAAGCAGAGGGCCTAAGTTCAAATTCTGACTCCATTCCTTATTACTTGTGTGAACTTAGATAAGTCATTGAAATTACTTGAGCATCAGTTTCCTCATTTATAAAATGGGAGAGTCAGACTAGATAGATTCTGAAATTGCTTCTAGCTCTAAATCTATGATCCCACGAGTATTACATGTATGGTATATTATGAGTCAATAGGTGCTTGTGGGTTGACTCAAGAACTTAACCACTATTTATTACATTTATTCCATGGGAAGATACGTTCCAAATTCCAAAGAAGTGACTTACAAATGAACTTTTGGAGACAACCCATTTGTAATATGAGGAATGCCTGGATTATTGTTAGCTAGTTTAAGGTAATCAATATACCTAACAACAAAAAAAAGCATATTCCTTTCTATTTCTAGAATGCTTCCCTGGCCTAAGTCCTCACTACCTCACATGTGGACGAACATGGGGCTCTCTGAACTTGTTTTTCCACATCTAGTTCTACAGCCTCATATGACCCCAACTCACCTCTCACCTATCCTTCTGCTTGGTGCTGCCACATCAGCTGGTTATTTGTCATCTATTTACTGATGACACTGTTCTGATTCCAATCCATCAGCGGCTCCAGTACCTGAAGGATAGGGCTCTAATTCTTCAGCCAAGAATTCCAAGACTCCAATCTCATCTGGCTCTAATCTATCTTTCCAGCTTTATCTCCAGTCATTTCCCTACATGAGCCTTCTCATTTAACCCAACTGCTGTACTCACTGTCTCCTGGATATGCTGAAGACATTCACATCAGTCTCTCTTCTTACAAAGTCTTTGTTGATACCGCGACTCAGGAGGCAATAGTGTGAATCAAACTGGTGATGTCTAGGCCCAGAGACCAGCAAGACAAACTGTAGGGAGGCAGGTAATTTGAGGAGAGTAATGCTTTGGGAATGAAATTAAGACAGCTAGCTTATCAAGAGATTTTGGTGGGAAGTAAAAGATGGAGGTTTGTGATGGATACCAGTATCTGGCCAATGGTAGGCAAACGGTGAAATAGGCAGAATCCTAATTCTTACCAATGAGAGAGAATTTGGAGATCATCCTATTCTTTTATATATATATATATATATATATATATATATATATATATATATATATATATATATATATATATATATATACACACACACACACATGTGTGTACATGTATAATGTATATATACATATATGTATATACATACATACATATATACCCATACACACATACATATATGAGAACTGATTCTTAGAAAATAGAAATAATTGCTCAAGGTTACACAGGCAGTAAATTGCAAAGCTAGGATTCAGATTCAAGTCTGACAGCAGGTAGCTGTTTCATTGGAACATGGTCTGATGGCAAGTAATTGGCTGGCCTCATGGATAGCTGGCAGCATGGAGTGAAGGTGGCCCAACAGTCTGGGACTTGGGGGCAGGACCACTGGCCCTGGAAGGACTGATTGACAAGATCAAATCAAGTCTCTAGCCTCAGAAGAGTTGAGGTACTTGACAGGGATTGCAAAGTAAGGAGCAAGGCAAAGATACAATTAAGAGCATGTCTGAATTCTTCATGTAGAAGCTGAAGAGATGCCCTGGTGGCAGAGTTAGGTCTGCTGTAATGAAAACATTCCTAATTCAAGTTATCCATGGGTAGAATGAGTTATCTTGGTAGTCTCTAAGTTAAGCCTGGATAACCACTTGTCAAGGAAGCTGGAGAAACAATTCTTGCTCAGGCTTGACTAATTCTAAGATCCCATACCATTTTAGCAGCACCACCTTGCACTATAATCACTTAGCTCTGAAAGCCCACCTGGCACCTGCCAAGCTTCAGGTGCTACTAAATCTTTGTCCCAGTACCATGTTGAGCCCTGAGCTGTAACTTCATTGTTCATTTCTTTTTCTCCCGTCAAGAATCTGAACTGTACCCAGAATCTGGGAAGCAGCCTCCATGAGAGGGTAAATGAGTCCCAGCTCTAGGGATTAAAGCCATATAGACATACAGAAGCAATCACTTCTCCCTCCTCCCTTCCATTTGTCTAGGTCTTACCCATCCTTCAAGAACCAACTCAAACGTCATCTATCATCAAAACAAATTTTTCAAAATGAAAGGATCGTTAATGTCTGTAAGGCCTTTTCTGACTGCCCTAGCTCAATATACTTTCTCATGAATTTACGTAAGATTCACACTTGGGGCCACTCTGACCATGGGTTTCCTTATATTATTCATATTCTTATATATGTGCACTAACTCTCCAATTAGATTTCAGTATTTCTTAAGGTCAAATGCTATGGCTGGGCTACAGTGTGTCTCTTATACCTGTAGCACCTAGAAGTGTTTTATACAAAGTAAATGCTTAATAAACGCTTGCTGGTAAAAAGATAATAAAATTAAATCTGAATAAATGTGAGTTCAATATCAATAGTAGAGACTTTCTGTGTATCCTAGCAAGTGACTTCCATATATTTTGGCTATAATGTATTTCTTTAGCTTATTACAGCAAGATTCTACATACAGTTTAAATTGTCAAAGAAAAAAATATTCCACGGAAATACTCTGTTGAATTTACCCTACAGAAAGAATTGCCATTGCTTTTATCTTGGACTGTCTCTTTCAAATGACGGTTAAAAACTATTTTTGTGACTATTTTGGAAGCACAAAGGCTAGCATTGGAATGATATGGAAAATATGTTCTTTTTTATAGCCTTTCAGAAACTCTCATGTCACTGAGTTGTTGTTCAGTAGTTTTCAGTTGTGTCTGACTCTCTGTGACCCTATCTCGGGCTTTCTTGGCAAAGATACCGAAGTGGTTTGCCACTTCCTTCTCCAGTTCATTTTGCAGACGAAGAAACTTAGACAAACAGGGTTTAGTGATCTGCTGAGGGTCACAGAGCTAGTATTTATCTGAAGCTGGATTTGAACTCAAGTCTTCCTGACTCCAGACTTGGCACTCTATTCACTGTGCTATGACATTTCAGATGCATTTAACTTGATCAGTGATGTTTGGAATTTTTCAGTTAATATTTTTTAACAAATAAAAACAAATTTCCAAAAATAGAGACATCAATTTTACTTTTAAAATGAACTCTGGTTATCCACTGAGGTAAAAAATAAGAAAAAAAAATGAAAAGATTATCTTCAGCCAAGTGAATGAAAAACCTTAATACAGTTCAGTTGTTGCATGGTGGTTTCCATGGTGAGAACCCAAAGTTAGGCGGAAAAGTATTTATTGTCCCTTTAAAATATGTGTACACTTAGAAAGGACTATAAAATACAGTATATAGATAGCACATTCATCAGAGAAGCTGGCAACACCTGACCAATCTCCAAAGAGCAGAGTCTGTCTTCTCGTGGTTTCAGTCCAGATGGCTGAAAATGCCAGTTGATCAGTTTATTATGTCATCTGCTGAGCTTATGGGGGAATTTTAAATAATGAAATCCAAGCACAACTAGCATAGATGTCAATCAAAAAAACCCACCTGATCTGTAGTTTAAACCACAGATGTATCCATGAACAAAAGGCAAATCAATGTACTACTAATCAAAGATAGTGAATCAAAATGAGCTTTATGGGAATCGTTTGACATTTGCTTTCCTGTAATACTTATTTTATTTTAATTTTTTCCCCTCTAATTTAATTTTAATCTAAGTCATAAATATGGAATCAAGGTATCTGTAGTAAACACAGAAGAAGCCTAAACTTCTTTTCAAGGAGTGGGGGAATGTAATGATGTGACCATGAGAAAACAGGCTCCAGATCTCCTAAGCAACAGGTGTTAGAAACAGCTGAGGCACTGAGAATCGGCTCTAGATGGAGGATTTTGGACAGCTGCAGCTAAATCTGCCATCCAGATATCTAGATTCTAGCCCTGATTCTGTGGCAAAATGGTTGTATGACCAGGAGTAAGATCCCTTCTACATCTAAGAACAAAGGAGAGATTGAGACACATGGGATCATATAATCAAAGACTGACAGCTGAGGTGATTTTGGAAACTAGTCCAACTTCCTCATTTTTCAGAAGAAGAAACTAAGGCAGGAAGAAATTAAGGGTCTTGCTCAAGGTATCTGAACTCAGATTTTCTGACTTCAAATCTAATACCTACTCTATAGTGTCTTACTGACTCCCTGTAACTAAACATTTGAAGATAATAGATTCTCATTATAGCTTCCCTCACCAACACCCCATTGAAAAACAAACCAAAAAAAAGCAGAAGGGTAATAGAAAGAAAACCAGATTTGGAGCTAAAGGACCTGGGTTCAAATCTCAGTAAACATATCAATGGAGGGTCATGAGCTATTTTTTTTTTTTTGAGCAGATAAAGACTTTAAAACTGGGATCGTTTTTTTCTGGGGGACTCACATGAGACAGCTTGGTACACCAGACATGACACTGAAATAATATTAAATGTGGAGGATTTCTACTTGAATGATTTGAAGACTTATTAGTGTTATTGAAATCAGACATAACAGAGGTGGACTCAATACATACCTACATTTTAAAATGGAAATGTTAAGGAAAGTTTAAGTCACATTACCTCCATTTTCTTTCTTTTTTTAAAAAAAATTACCTTCCACATAGCTATCAAGTATGGTTTTCTTTCTACATGGCACACAGAAAGCAATTTTTATGAATTCATTACAGGTGAAAAGGAAAAGAAAAAATATTCTGTCAAGGAATATTTGGGTCCAGTCAAATTTTACTGTATGTGACCCCTACATAGAGGGATAGTGTTAACTTGCCTTGGTGCTGCTCCTTAGTCCTACAGTGTCCTCTCTTGAATTGTTTGCTTTTTGAAATCTTATTCATTATCAAAGTTCAAGTTTAAATGCCTTATCTATCAAGAAGCACTGACTGACTCTGCTGGTCAGAAATAATCCTACTTTCTTTGAAATTCACCTATCTTTAAAAAAATATACTTACCTTCTCCTTTGTTAAGAATGTAAGCCACAAGTAATTATCAGTTAACAAGTGATAATAAAAATCACAAATACTGAATAGGGTATACGAATATTTCTTGGTGTAAATGGCTCTCTCCAAGATTTGAACCTTCGTGAAGGAAGGAGCGATCTTCTCTTTGGATTTCCCTCAGACCTTGCAGAGGACTTTACACAGAACTGGCACCTAAGTAAATGTTAGCTGAATCTGCTGTTAAAAAAAACTTTTTAAGTCAAGATACTATTATTAGGATTGAGGTTATTACACTTCTGTGAAATATCTGTTTTCTACATGAAATGGATCTATTTAGGCTTGAAAATTTGGATGTAATATGCTCTAATGAGACTCTTAATTGTATGACCAGTCTTAAATATCATATTTACATGTTAATGTTACAAAATTGAGAAAACTCTTTACAGTGGAATAATCACCAATAAATTTATTTCAACTGTTGGATTTTCTAGAGAAATAGAGATATTAAAAATGAGTAGTTGCAAAGAATATTGTAATTTTATGTAAACTTTCCATATAATTCCTTACTTATCTGGATATTTAATAGAAACATGATCCATAAGAACTTCAGACAAAAGAGTATTTGCCCTCTTACAAATAATCTGACAGATTGGACTGAGGGAAATGATTATTTTTTAATTATATTAATTATCCATTATTAAATTAGGATTAAGGCTTTTCCCCTTTATATCCTTGTTCAGGGACTAGTCAGTCAATCTCTGAAGGACCCTGCTGATAGAAGAGACTGCCCAAATCCTCTGGATATGTGCACCTTGGGTGGGACGCCACCCAACTAGAAGACCTTACTTAGGTTTAGAGGGTAAACGAAATCTAATCTAGGTGAATTCTTGCCCTTAGGAAATAAGCCCATGTCCTTGTACCCTTCCACTGGAGTTCAGGGTAACCCCAGTTTATGAAGGGGGAAAACCACTAGCAAGGTCTGGTTAGAGAGAGATTCCTTTGTCCAGATTGCTGAAGGTAGCTGAGTCTCAGGATCAAGCCACATTCTCAGCAAGAGGAGCTAAAGATGTTTAGCTCATCTCCTCAATAATAGGTCTATCCACTCATTAACTGTTCACCAGTCAGGACTGATTTTCACCTATCAAGGCACCTCCTTTTTCAAAGATGTTTAAGAATGGTTTTGTCTTTGGTTATTGAAAGAGAGCACTGACCATCAATTTATTAATTATCAGCTAGCCTAATTAATAGGTTGATTATTACTTAACTAGAAAACGTGTCTCTTGGACTTTTCATTTGTTTCAAGACCAATGTTGGAATGTGATAGGCATCAGGGACACAAAGAAAGAGACCTCACCTTCTACACACATCCATTCTTCTCTGGAGAATATAGTCAGGGAAGAGCTATTAACTAAAGAGACAGAGGAGGGTGATTGTCTTAAATGGAATTTGCTAGAATTTCTTCATTCATTTTTCCAATTTTTCTCCTTAAATACAGTGACAGGAAGCAACGTATCTATTTTCAAAGAGAGACATCTTGTTCTCCTAAATTATCCACTTTGTTCTTCCCTTATAAATATTCTTTTCTACTAAGAGGAGAGTGGGTCACACATCAGAGACTCTTGCTGGGCTCTGTCCTGCACAGACCACATCTGGAGCACCACATTCATTTGGGTGCCACACTTGAAAGACACTGACAAACTGAAATGTGTCCGAACAGAAGAGAGTTGTGGAAAGCATCTCCTAAAAGAACAGGTGAATAAACTGGGGATATTTAGCCTCAAGAAGAGTTATGAAAGACATGACAGTTGTTTTCAAATATTTGAAAGTTGGTCTTCTGGAAAATGGAGAAAACTTTTCTGAGCAAGTCTAGAAGACAGAACTGAGAGGGATGGGCTTTTCAGGACTGAGCACCAAAAACTTGCAGATCCCCGGAAGCAGCTCTGAAAGCACCAACCTGAAAAAACATGAAACTTGAGGCAGCGCCTCCCCATCCCCAGGTGAGGAGAACCCAAGAAATAGGCTGGAAAAGTGAGTAGACAACAACAAAACCTTGACAATCAAAAGTTACTAGAGTGGCAAGGAAGACCAAGACACAAGCTCAGAAGAAAACTGCATCAAAATAGCTACAAGCAAAACCTCAAATAAAAATGCTAATTGGACACAAGCCAATAAGAATTCCTGGAAGAGTTAAAGAAAGCAATAAGGGTAGGAGAGGAAAAAATATGGAAAAAAGAAGTGAGTGACACAAGAAAAATAAGAAAAGGGGATTAATGGTTTGGGCACATAAATATTGAAGAATATAATATCTTAAAAAATAGAATTGGCCTAGCTGTAAAATAAGGACAAAAATTCACTGAAGAAGGACCTCTTAAAAAAGCAGAATTGCCCGAAAGGAAAAAGAAGAAAATAATTCCTTAAAAATTAGAATTGGAAAACTAGAAGCTAATTATTCCATGAGCCATCAAGAAACATTAAAATAAAAGTCAAAAGAATGAAAAAATAATAGAATAAAATGTGAAATATCGGATTGGAAAAACAACTGACCTGGAAAATAGATCAAGGAGAGATAGTTTAAGAATTATTGGGCTACCTAAAAGCATGAACAAAGAAGTAACTTAATCATGATATTTCAAGAAATTATCAAGGAAAACTTCCCTGATATCTTAGAGCCAGAGGACAAAACATAAATTGAAAGAAACCACCAATCACCTAAAAGAGACCCCAAATTGAAAACTCCTAGGAATATTGTAATCACATTCCAGAGCTACCAGGTCAAGGAGGAAATATTACAAGCAGCCAGAATAAAACAAATCAAATATCATGGAGCCACAATGAGGATAACAAAAGATTTAATGGCTTCCATATTAAAGGAGTGCTGGACTTGGAATATGATATTCCAGATACCAAAGAATCTAGGATTACAACCAAGAATCACTTACCCAGCAAAACTCAGTATAATCTTTCAGAGGTAAAATGGACATTTAATGAAATAGAAGACTTTCAATATTCCTGTTGAAAAAACAAGAACTAACTAGAAAATTCAATATGCAACACAAGACTCAAGAAAAGTATAAAAAGGTAAACGTGAAAGAGAAATCATAAGGGCCTCAATAAGGCTTAAACTCTTTACATTCCTATATGAAAAGATGATTCATGTAACTCCGAAGAACTTTATCATTATGAGGGCAGTTAAAATGAGCTTACATAGAAAGAGGGCATGGGTGTGAGACATGTATGTTAGGATGATCTAAAAAAAATAAAGAGATGAGAAAGAAGAATGCACTGGGAGAAGGGGAAAGGGAGAGAAGGAATGTGGAAAAATTTCTCACATAAAAGAGGCACTCAAGGAAGAGCTTTTATAATATAGTGGAAAATGGGGGCAATTGATTGACAATGTTTGAACCTTCCTCTTACTGGAATTGATTCAGAGAGGAAAATACACCCACACACACTCAATTGTGTATAAAATTTTATCATGAGGAGGGGGAGGAAATATGAGAAAGAAGGCAAGGGATAAAAGTGAGGGCAAATTAAGGGAGAGAGTGATGAGAAGCAAAATACATTTTGGGGGAGAAATAGGATAAAAGAAAAGGAAAAATAAAATGAAGAAAATAGGATGGAGAAAAATACACAGTAATTATAACTGTAAATGGGATGAACTCACCCATAAATGGAAATGGATAGATTAGAAACCAGAAGTCAACAATATGTTGTATATAAGAGACACATTTGAAACATAAAGATAAACATAGAATTAAAATAAATGGCTAGAGCAGAATCTAAAATGTTTCAACTGAAGTAAAAAAGGCAGGGGTAGCAATTATGTTTTCAGACAAAGCAAAAGAAAAAGTAGATCTAATTTAAAAAGATAATCAGAGGAACTACATTTTGCTAAAAGTACCACAGACAATGAAGTAACATCATAAATTGTTACAGTAAATTTCTCTGATAAAGGCCTAATTTCTCAAATAGGTAATTAAGTCAATTTTGTAAAACATAAGAGCCATTCCCTAATTAATAAATGGTCAAAGAATATGAACAGGCATTTTTCAGAACAAGAAGTCAAAGCAATCTACTGGCATATGAAAAAATGCTTTAAATCATTACTGATTAGAGAAATGCAGATTAAAACAACTCCGAGACACCACCTCACACCTATCAGAAATGATAAATTCTAGAAGGAATGAGGAAAATGGATACACTAATGAACACCTGGTCGAGTAGTGAACTGGTGCAAGCATTCTGCCAAACAATTTGGAACTATACCCAAATAAACAGAAAGCCATGCATACCCTTTGACTCAGCAATAACACTACTATGTCTATATCCCAAAGGGATCAAAGAAAAAGGATTTACATATATATGTATAAAAATGTTTTTAATAGCTCTTTTTGTGGTAGCAAAGAATTAGAAATTGACAGGATGTCCATCAATTGAGAAATGGCTGAACAAGTTGTGGTATATAATTGTGATGCAATACTGTTGTGCTATAAGAAGTGATTGGAGGTGGGGCGGGCAGTGGGTCAGAAAAACATGGCCAGATCTCTATGAACTGATTCAAAGTGAAGTGAGAAGAAGCAGACGATCATTGTACACAGTAAGAGCAATGTTGTAATAAAGATCAACTTGAAAGACTTGATTACACTGACCAATACAATGATCCAAGACCATTCCAAAAGACTCATGAAAAAATGTTATCCACTTCCAGAGACATCAGATGAACTCTGAGTGCAAATTAAATTATAATTTTCTCACATTTTTGCTTTTCACTTTTTCATTATGACTAATATGGAAATATGTTTTTCATGCTTTCACATGTATAATTGATAATATATTATGGGGGAGGGAGTAAGATGGAGGGGGAGAATTTGGAACTCAAAATTTTAAAAGGAAAGAATGTTACATTTTTAATTTATATTAGCTGAACAATATGTTTTTAAAATCAATAAGACTGTTTTGGGGACCAGTGTGAATTCTCACAACATCACAGGGTTTTTGTAATGCCAATGAAAATGTAGGGAAAATGGTCTTGTGTGATAGGACCTTCTATTTAGTTGTGTTCAATTCAACTTCACATTTATTATAGTTCTATCATACTCCAGGCACTATTAGGTGCCAGAAATACAAAGACAAAAAAATTAAACAGTTCTTCCTCTCAGAGAGTTTTCATTCTGCTGTATATAATCAATAAACCCAAAATATATACAAATTAATACAAAATCATTTCAAGAGCAAGACAGGACTAACAGTGAAGATGGGACAAAAGGAAATGGTTACTACTTAGAAATGATAAATGTTTCTTTTATCTGGCTATAGTACTATAACTTCTATCATAATCATCATTGGTTGATATTAACAGAGCATACATTGTGAGGCGCAGCTACAAAGGTACAGCCCATGGAATGTGCCTCCCACAAGCACTGGTTTCTAATAGCATCTTTTGGGGGCCAGAGAGGAGGGAAGTATAATGAATCTACAGGTACCAGAAACTCCCATTTGTGGAATTTTCTTCCTCCAATGGAAATCAGTCATTCTTCAGTGTTTATTGACCTGGGGATTTGCCAGAGGCACCAAGAGGCTAAAAATGGCTTGCTTGCTCAAGATAGCAAGGTTGTGTCAGGGACAGAATCTATGGATCCAAACCTGGTCCTGTATCCTCTTTATTTCTGAACGTTAACATGCCATGACCTAATCCTGCCATAATGTCACAGAGCCCTGCATGATATCATCCTTTTGGATCATGCCCTTCCAACATTGTGCCAATGGAAATGTCATGTCCTTTCACCTGTCATAGTTTTGTGAAACTGGTTAGCAATATTAGTTGGCCACATTTAAGGGCTTGCAAGGATTATAAAGAGAAAGAATATAAAAAAGCCTAGATGACTTTTCTTTATCAGCCTTTAGTCTTTTTCCATTCCAACTAGCCCAAAAGACTTCTGAAAAAAATATCTTTATGGCAATGTGCTTTGAATATTCTCCTGCATGATACTTTCATTCATGATTTCACTTCTTAGCATGTTTAGACTCTTGTCAGTCTTCAAGGTCATTTTCCTGCTTGTTCCCATCTATAATGCCTCTCTTCTTGTCTACCTACACCTCCGGTTTGAGTTAAGCACATCTGATCTCAGCCTCTTTGGCATCCTCTGACTCCAGGTTCTAACAACTTTTTCCATGGTTCATTCCAATCTAATTCCATACAAAAGGCATTTATTAAACTAAAACTCTTTTCCTAGCTCCATGGTAGGCATTGGTGTGGCACAGAAAAGAGGTAGAAAATATAAAACCCTACTCTCAGGCTTCTTACAATCTAGTTATGAAAATGAAAAGTATTTACATAAAACAAATTAAGAATACAAGGCACTTGGAAAAGTAAAGACTGAGTAAAGTAGGTGAGCCTTAGCTAGCTGAGAAGTCAGACAGTCATTAAATGTCTTGGTACAGAAAAGTACTCAATTAGGAATTAGGAAATGAAGTTTTTAATCATGGATCTGCCACTACAATGCAATTCACCTAATTTTTTGGGCCTTCATTGCTTTATCTTTAAAATAAAGGAATTGAACTAGGTTCTAGAAACATTACTTCAGTGCCTGCTGCATACTATAATAGTATTATAGATATAGACCTAGAAAGAACCCTCAACTTTAGAGTCCAAGACCCTTTCCTTATAGATGAGAAAATAAGGCTTACTGAAGATAATCAACTTCACCAGGGTCACACGGCTAGTGTCTGAGGGAGGATCTGAACCTAAAAGTCTTCCTGATTCTATTTCCAGTGCTCTATACATGGTATGCCACTTTGTAGTCAAAATGTAATTAAAGCAATAGAATCATAAAGCTAGAAGAAATCTTAATTATCTTATTTTAAAGGTGAAAACACTGAAGCTTAGAGAGCTGAAGTTACTTGTTTAATGTCACAGTTAGCTAGGGGCAGACCAGAATGCACTCAAATTTATTATCCCTTATTTTGGTGGTCTTTCCACTATATCATGTTTAATCCCAACAATATGATTTGTCTTATCAATCAGATTTGGCTCCAAATGACTTTTGACTGTAGCCAAAATTCAAATCGACCCTAAAAGAATAAAAATTTGCTGCTAGAAATTCAGACATAGCCCTTTGGCTAATTCCCAAAGCTCCTTTCAGTCACCCAAGTTCTCAACCTCCATGTAATCCTTGACTCATCAATCTCATTATTTATTACTTTTGTCCAATCAATTGCTAAATCAAGTTGCTTTTACCTCCACAACATCTCATATATCTCCCATTCTCTCCACTCACACAGCCATCACCCTAGTTCATAAGATCCTCATCACTGCTCACCTGGCCTACCATGATAGCTTCAAGTCTCTATACAAATCCACCCTCCCTAAGGTTGCCCAGGTCTGGACATGCTACCTTCCCAACTCAAAGGACTCTAGTGGATCTGTATTATCCATGTCATCAAATACAAGCTCTTGTTTAGAGTTGTAAGCTCTCCCCAACCTGGCCCTTTTGCACCCCTCCAGTCTTCTTCCCTTCACGTACTCTATACTCCCTTTATACTTCATATTACACTAGCTGTTATTCTTCACATGTGATGCTCTATCTTCCATCTCTGTGCCTTTGCACCAGACATTCCTCATGCCTGGAATGCTCTCCCTTGTCATTGTCATGTCCTGGATTCTCTGATTTCCTTCAAGATTCAACTCAAATTCCACCAGCTATAGAAGACATTTTCCAGTTCCTCCAGTTCCTCTAGTATCTTCCATTCTGTTTTAAAATTGCCATGTATTTACCACTCTACATATACTGCATCTATCATGCTAGAATGAAGTCTCTTGACAGCAGAGACTATTTCACCTTTGTCCTTATGCCTTCAGTGTTTGTTTCTTAAGGTTCTTAGTACACATTAGACACTTAATAAATGTTTGCTGCTTGACTGGTTCATTGATACATTGCTATTATAAGTTCCTGGGATGTTCCACTGGCAGGCATACATTTTGAGCTGCACCCTCCCCTCTGGAGTTCACACTCCCTTTGCTTTGGCATCTGCAGTCTTTACTTTGGATCTTGGCCACCAAGGCCTTTTAGTCTGATAATGTACCTTCTGGCCTGGCCCAAGGATGCTTTGCCACTAACCCAGAAGCTGCTGCCTCTGACTCACATCCCCCATTTCCATCATAATCTAGAAGTATCTTCCTTGCTTCCCCCTTACTCACTCCTGTGTTCCTTTTTCGCCTATTCTAAGGACCTACCGAATAAAGGAAAAAAAGCTATTTAGCTCCTCTAGCTGTGACTCAGATCCTTTTCAGGCCAATACAATCAGCATGGGTACAGTTGGCCCAAACAATAGACTCACTCAGATCAAATAAGTATCTTACTCTGAAATTAGGATGCTGTACCTATCATTCCCATATACCTTAACTATAGTGCTTGCAAGAAAGTATTTTCTGTCACACTCAAGAGGACTAGCCTGCTCACACAGTGACTTTCTATGAGGAAGGGTCTAGCCTGCAAAAAAGGAGAGAAATATTCCTAAACTAGTATCCCAAGTAAGAAAGAGAGGCTGTAGGTGATGACAGTGAAGACAGGAAGCCTTCAATGCTGCCAGCACTGGTTAAAATGAAATTCTACTACAAAGAAAAATATTTGCATTCCCGATGGAGTTAGTTGTAACAGGATTTGACCTGTACATTACTTAGACAAATTCACTCATGCTTTTCAGCAGCTGGAAACAATGAAATTATCATTTTGAAAGCAAGGAAGACTATGGGACTCATTATTTGAAGACTGCTGGAACGAAGACTGAAATAATTTTATAAATTGACATTGGATGTGGTACTGACCACCCATGCCAATCCAATGTAAGAAAACTCTGAGTCCTTTCCATACTAACACTGATCAGGAGACTCAACACCATTTCCTTTTTTCCAGTCATTTAAGCATATTTTTTTAGTTGCATGGTCCACCCATCCACGTTTTATATCACATATAGCTTGTACTACACCACCTATATAACCCCTGTATGCTTCTGAAATATCATTATAATGTTGGATTGTGTATACTGATTATTCCACTGCTAATTATTGTGGCTATAAATTATCTTCTTGAACAATGTATTACCCTCTTGACTGTGAGTCACTGCTCCACACTGTCCTCATTATGACCCTCTCCTTACACATGGGAGAGCCTGACTTCCCTAGTTTGAATCCCCCTTCCTCCTTTGAGTCCTGAAAAAATTCTGCTCCCTCTTCAAGGACTCACCTAAAGTTCTATTTCTTCTATATATTCCCTAGACTATCAATCAGGAAGTACTATCAGCACTTAGAACTAGCAATGAACCACTTGAAGCTTTATTGTACAGTAATTTTTGTCTTTATCAATAGTTGCAAGAGTGAATCTCAACTACCACTAGATTTTGAAATCCTGTAGGGTAGTGTTAATGTCCTGCAATTCTTTTGTGTCCCGCAGAGAATCTAGCTGAGTAATTGCTTCATAAAAAGGCAGAATTAAAACCCCTACCATGACTTCCTTACCCATTCTGCCTTTATTCTGTAATGTGTTATACTCTGAGAAGACCCAGCCTTCTAAGGTAGTATCACATACCTGCTACCTAGTTAGACTTATTAAATACAAGGCAACAAGCTTTTAAAGCTTGACTATATGCAAAGCACTGAGATTATAAAGATTAAAAATGTGCATCATTTCCATACTGTCAGTGTGTAGTCGGTAAGTCTTCAGCACCATCTGATATCTCTTCTTTCTTTACTTCATGAATATTTTAAAAAAGAGTTTGTTTAGCTGTTATAGACATATTTGAAAACATCCTGTTCAAGGAGTTGTCTCCTGGATTCAAACATCTATGCCCAGGGTTGATTTCTTACCATTCAGATCTTTTGTCCAGAGGCTCTCACAGCGAGAGACTACTATATGCGCTCTAGACCGTCTTCTTAGTAGTTAGAAATGAAACATAGCCATCAGTAGAAAAGAGGTCACTTAGCTTCAATAAAGGTTCCTGTTTCTCAGTCCAGTTATAAGCACCTAGAGTAAGATGACATGCCCTTGTTCTTCTTACTCTAAATAGATTTATGAGGGATGGTGGCTGAATAGCTTAACTACTGTTACACAATCTGTTAAGCATGACAAGGACTGTGTGTTACATTTTACTGTGTTTTGTACTTTGTTGTGGTCAATGAACACAAAGCAAATTGGAATTTGCTATATTTGACATTTTCTGTTGTCTGTTAGAAAGAACTGATTAGACAGTTAAGTATTCTGAGAGAGTTCAGCTTATTGCTTTCCAGTATGTCATTCAAAGACTTCCTGAAATGTTTAAGTAAAATTCTAAAGAGGATTTTGTATATTTGTGAGAGAAGAATAAATCAACTGGTAGTTATAAATAGTCTTTAACTCTCTTGTCCTTATGAGAAACATTGCCTTTGATTTTTTTTTCCCCACTCTATGATTTCAATCATGAAATTAAAAGACTCCTGCTTCTTAGAAGGAAAGCTATGGCAAATCTGGACAGCACACTAAAAAGCAGAGACTTCACCTTGCCGACAAAGGTCCATTTAATCAAAGCTATGTTTTTTCCGGTAATGATGTATGGCTGTGAGAGTTGGACTCTAAGGAAAGCTGAGCTCTGTGGAATCAGTGCTTTCAAATTGAGGTTACTAGAGAAGACTTTTGAGAGTGCCTTGGAAAGCAAGGAGATCAAATCAGTCAATAATGAAAGAAATTAATTCAGGCTATTCACTGGAAAGTCAAATAGGGAAGCTGAAACTTATATACTCTGGCCACATAATGAGAAGAATGAACTCATTGGAAAAGTCCCTAATATTGGGAAAGATTAAAGGTAAAAGGAATAGGGGATAACAGAGGATGAGATGGATAGTGTCATGGAAACAACAAACATGAACTTGGACAGACTTTGAGAAATAGTGGAGGACAAAAAGGCCTAGAACGTTATGGTCCACGGGATCACAGTCAGACGTAACTGAACAAACAGAAAAAAGCAGCAACAAAAGAGGGAGTGTGTTCCAGGCATGTGGGATGGTCACTGCAAAGGCATGGAAGTGGGAGAAAAGAGTATCATGTGTGAGAACAGAGAGAAAAGGGCAGTTTAGCTAGATTGCAGAGTGTGGGAAGGAAAATAATGTCCAGTGAATCAAGAAAGACAGGTTAGTTCCAGGTTGTATAGAGTTTTAAAAGCTTCCCCTTATTAAAACAAAAGCTTCTTAAGGCCAGAGACTATCTCACTTTTGTATTTGTATCTCTCATAGTCCTTGGCACAAAGTAAGAATTTAATAAATTATTTCTTTCTCTTTGTTTCTCTTTCTTTTCTCCTTTCCTTCCTTCATTTCCTCCTTTCTTTCTCTTGAAGACAGCTAATACATGTCAAGTAAGACTTTTCTCCAAGTAACTATCTACATGTCTTCAACCAATATTCTGGTGGCATAAGCTGGAGATCCTTCTCCATCCTAGCTGTCATTTTCTTAAACGCTCTTCAGCTTACCAGTATCCTTCCTGAAATGGGCACCCAGAGTTCAAATCAATATTTCATAGAGATTCTGACTGGGGAAGAGTAAAATAGAACTCTCATTTCCCTAATTCCAAACAGTAAGCCTTGGAATGAACACATTCTAACACTGTATTAGCATATTATATTCTGAGTCATACTTTCTCAGATGGACTGTTGGGTCACCATGCCTCCCCAGTCTTATACTTGTGAAATTGATTTTTCAAACTCCAGTACAATGATTTACCCAATTAAGTTTCAATTTATTAGATTCAGCTCAGTTCTCTATCTAGTTTGCCTAAATCATTTTCAATCTTGACACTACTGTTCAATCAGTATCTAAGCTATTCCTTTCTGCTTTCTGTCACTTATAAATTTGATAAGCATGATAAAATATATTGTTTATTCCAAGTCACTGATAAAAATGTCCAACCTACATCTCTAGGACACTCCATGGAGACTTCTTTAACAAGATGACGTAGAACCAATAATGACTATTCTTTGGGTCCATCCATTCAACAAGTTATAAAGCCAGCAAATTATGCTATCAGCATATCCCACAGAAGCAGCATAGGAGTATTTGGTATGTGTTTTGTTAAAATCTAGGTAAAATATAGCTATAAAATTTTCCCCTAGTTGTGCTATTAAAAAAGCAAACAATTAATCCATCATGACCTTCCTGATGAAGCCATCCCAGTCCTATATGATAACTACTCGCTTTATTAGAACCTAAGCTTCAAAGTGACCTCTCCCCCTTTGCCTCTCTTTGGGTCTGATCTCTCTGTGTACTTAATCTTTTTTTAGGTTTCATTGCAGATTATCCACATACACGTCTCAGCTTCCCTCTGGATCATAAACTTCTGCAGGGCACTACTTGTTTTTCAGTCATTTCAGTTGTGCCCAACTCTTTGTGACCCCATTTGAAGTTTTCTTGGCAAAGATACTGGAGTAGATTGTCATTTTCTTCTCTAGCTCAATCTTACACATGAGGAAACTGAGGTAAGCATGGTTAAGAGACTTTCCCAGGGTCATACAGCTAGTAAGTGTCTGAGGCCAGATTTGAACTTGTCTTCTTGACTCCACTATACTACTTAGCTATCTCAGGTCATTACAGTGTGCTATATAGAAAAATTATATAAAATATAAATGCCACAAAATAAATATAATGAAATATATTAAAAATAAACATAAATTATATAAAATATAAATACCATTCCCCCACTTCACCCTTTGGCTGATCATAACATTTTTGGAGTGGTGTGACCAGTCCTGGCTGGTTACCACACTTTATGACACCTAATCTAGAACAGTTTTTCCCAATGTAAACTGATCTGTAGACTGGTAAGTTTATATCAGAGACCATTCTGCCCTTGTCAATCTCAGTCTAGCAATTCAGAGAATGGGAGGGGGGAGCCAGGGAGAAAAAGGGATTAAGATAGGAGAGAAGTGGCATGCAGGAACAAGAAGTCACCTTTTCTTTTTTTAAATGGGATAGTCTATGGAAAGCAAGGGCATTTGATAATAAAAAGTGGCTGGTATAGAGCTTAGGAGGTATTTGGGAAATAACTGAGCTAAAACAAAGCCAAAATAACAAACACAAAACCAGCCAAAGTTCGGAAGTCTTCTTACTGGTCATCTTTAAAGACGTATTTACTCTTCCTTTTCCTCTCTTTTTTCCTCCCTCTCTCCTCACCCTCTGACCACATAAGGAATCATATCCTTACCTGCAGATGCTCTGCCCAAAGGAATATAACTTGATTGCTGAAACCTCACAAGCCATCTTGGGGTTCAGATTTCTTTCTGAAGGACCATGCCTTAAACCCAGACCACTCCAGCTCTCATTGCTTACTAATGCTAGGTCCTAGTCCAAGCCTGACTTGGTCACTGTTTGGGCTCTGATGGCTAAGAGTGAGTGTAGACATTATTTGTTTCTGTTTTGTCCAGAAACCCTAAGGATCTTTTCCCCCCAGATTGATTTTTTTTTTTTAACTAAGAGGACATTCTTGGCCTTATTTCATACTTAGCCTTAATTACTGAATGGGTGTTGCCTCGGTCAGACTGAGACTTATTTTAAAAAAGACCAAGGCATTTCACTGCATCTAGGGCCATCTTCAGTTGTCCTGATCTCTAGCTTGGCACTGGACCCACATGGCTCTGGAGGAAAGAGTGAGGCTGGTGACTTTGCACATCCCTTCCTCACTTAAATCCAATTCACTTGCAAGTCATGACACCCCCTTTCCGATGTCATGGTCCTCTGAGAATGAAGAAGCAACAATTTAATCACCCAGTCACTGAATGACCAAACATTCCACTCATTTTAATAGCTACTTGAAAACCTGAGTTTTGCTTCCACACGTTAACACATATAAACAATGTCAGATGTTTGCATCACATCTGGAATTGAGAGGAATGGACAGAGACCTGACCTCAGAGGCAGAAAAATCCAAATTCAGGTCCTAACTGGGTGGTCCTGTACAAATCTCAACTTCTCAGAATCCTAGGAAATTCACTAAGACTGACTTTCAGCTGAACCACATGTACAGGGGGAGTCTCCTCATTTGGGAGCTTTCTCTACCAAGGAAATCTTGTGTCTAATCCTCATCCTGCTAACTGATTAAATACATAAAATAAAAATGTATCAAGTAGATACAATGAATATCTCATGAATGACTGAATGAATATGCTTTCAAAAAGGCTGTTCTGTTAACGGCTTTATCTTTATTGATGCCTTGAGAGGCAACATTGGAACGCAGTTGGGGAAGCATTAAATTAAGAGTATCAGAAGACCTAGGCTCTAAACTGGTGCCCGCTCTTAACTAGCTGAGTAACCTTAGACGAAGCTCTGAATCTTTCCGGGCTGATTCATGTCTTCATCTATAAAAGGGGAATAAGACCTATCTCATAGTGTTGTGGTGATGGTCATGGAAGAACATCTCTAGAATGCTTTGAAGATCATACGCAGGATACGGAGTCAAGAAGGCTTAGGTTTGAATCCTGTCAGACACTAGCTGTACAATGTGGGGCAAATCATTAGTTCTTCCTAGGTCCCAGCTTCTCTCTCTGTAAAATGGGGATAACACCAACTACCTCATGTCATAGTCGTGGTGAAGTGAAAACTAGATAATGCACGTAAAGTTCTTTGCAAACCTTAAAGTGTTATATAAATGTCAGTGCTTATTATTATAAATAATAATACATTATAATAATTTAAATATAAATATAATTTAATAAAAATAAATAAAAATAATAATAAAAGTAAGGTATTGTGTTTATATCAAGTGGACTATGCAGTATCTTTCTAACCTTTAACCTAGTTCCATCTTTCAGTCAAAAGAGTTAAGAGTTAGTTGGATCACACAATTGTGAAACTTCATCTAAAATTCCTTGCATGTGGTGCATACGGTCAAAAAGAAAAAAAAAACCCAAAAGGTTAGCAGTAAGTAAAGCCAGAAAATTCACATATATTCGAAGAAAAGAAATCTAGGTCAGGCATGCTTCTGTGTATTTCAAGGTCTACAGGGAATTCAATACAATGAGCTACTTTATTTTAAGGTATTTTTTTAAAGCACAGATGTTACACAGGTGACTCAGCTATGCATACAGGGACCACTTCCCACTTTACTTCTCACCCCCACCCCTGCCTCTCACTCTCTCTCTATCATTCACCTATTCACAAACTATAGAGCTGCGTTGGGGGCCACAGAACAAATGCCCTTCAAACGCGCATTTGAGATGACGCCACTTCACAGGAGCCAACTTTTGGAACGTGATTCATCTTTAAGAATGTGGAAGTATATTTTTTTAAAAAACAAATAAAACTTTTTAAACTAGGTTATCTTTAAGTAAATCCGGAAACCAGGATAATATCATCCCATGTGAAAAGAGTCAGATGTTTTATAAATAAACTGTTGTTAGTGGTATGTTTGTAATTCAGAGAAGAAACATGGGCCATACTGCTTTGCACTTCTGAAGGGCCTAACGCCATGAAACTAATGGGCTGTGTCTAGCAGGTGGTTTGCACACCTGTTCTTACACAATCTGTGACTACAGCACAACGTCATTATCCTTTCTAGCCAAAGGTTACTAGGCTTTTCCACCTGAACTCACAACATACCAAGCCAGTGAGCAGTATTCAAGGCAAGGCATAGACTCAGAATAAGCAGATGGAAAATTAATTAGGTCAACAGACCTCTATGGGATGCAATATTGATGCCAGTTTAACCCTTCTCTCTCCCTTCTAATAAATCTATTTTTTAAAGTAATGTCCAAATGTAAAGATTATCACTTATATCCTCTTTCTCCAACCTTCCAGACATCCTTAATGTGTTTGTAATGATGCTTAATACAGTGAAATCCCAGAAAATGGAGCAGTTAGTTGATAACACTGAGAATTTGATTCCTCTCATGCTGACGAGCTTTTCTTCCTAAAGCACAGGTCTGACTTTTCTTTTCAAGAAGTTTCAGTGACTCTTTTTTTATGGAAAAAATGCAAACTCCTCTGTTTGACATATAAGACCCTTCCCAATCTAGCTCCAATCTATTGTTTTCTGGACTGTTTTCATATCCCTTTCCTGACCTTGACTTTGTAGCCAAACAGGCTTACTTCATGGTCCCCTTTCCTATGCCCTGTGGGACATGCCATCTCCTATCTCTACACTTTTGCCCAGATCATTGCCTCCTAAGCCCTGCCTCTTGGAATCCCTAGCTCCCTACAGGGCTCAGCTCAAGGATGACCTTCTATAGAAGGTCTTTTCTGAGCCTGCAAGTTATTAGGGCTCCCTTCTGAAATTACCTCATATTTGCTCTGCATATATTTATTTATTTATACAGATATATATTATTTTCCTTTAATAGGATGTAAGTTCCCCCAGAAGAGGAGCTGTTTTGGGTTTTTTTGTGTTTTTTTGTTTTTATTTTTGCCTTTGTGTCCTTAGCTTAGCAGATGCTTAATACATTCTTAATGAATTGAACTTTAAGGCTCTCTAGCTCTCTTTAACACAGTGTCCCCAAGGACTCATACCATTTGCACAAAAACAATGTTTGCTTATAAACTCTATTTGAAAGTCTTCTATGTCATTTTAAAGATGTATAAGAACTCTCAAGAAGAGCACCACTGTTTTGATGGGGAAGCACTGAGATTATGCTATCATTACTGGGAAGGTAGATGCAACACATCAGAGGAAATCACTCACAGCACTGAACTCCTTTTGGTCAAAGTTTGGGCTGCTTTAGGTCAAGGTTATCTCATGAGTTCAAATCTGCTAAGATCATCCCTAGAGCAGCTATGTGCCATAATGGATAGAGTGCTAGGCCATTTTCAAATCTGACCTCAGACATTTATTAGCTTTGTGACCCTGAGCAAGTCACTTAATCCTGTTTGCCTTAGTTGAGCTAGAGAGTCTGTCTGTGTTTGTTCTTCATTTTCGAAGAAGACCATGACATCAGAAAAATGATGATATGACTTGCACTTGACTTTATTTTGAGGGAGGGAGGGTTGTACAAGGTCACCAACCTCACTTTCTCCCCCTGAGCCATCTGAGTCCAGTGACCAGATATTCATAAGGATAAGTGGAGATGGCCCAGGATGCAATGGGAAACCTTGGCCTTTTTAGGTACTCAGAGGGAGATAACAACCATTGAATAAATAGGCCTTTTTAAGAAGTAGTCAGGGAATGGCCCTTTTAATGAACAAAAGAAAAAAATAACTAAATCAACAGAAACTGTTAGTAGTGATAATCACTGTAAGGTAGACATTAAGTGGAGCTTGGGCAGGGACCTATTGTTATCCAGTCCATGGTCTTCAGAGTGTGCTGGCTTTAAAGTTTTGGGAGAAGGGAGGAAGGGAGGAAGGGAGGAAGGGAGGAAGGAAGGAAGGAAGGAAGGAAGGAAGGAAGGAAGGAAGGAAGGAAGGAAGGAAGGAAGGAAGGAAGGAAGGAAGGAAGGAAGGGAGGAAGGAAGGAAGGGAGGGAGGGAGGAAGGGAGGGAGGGAGGGAGGGAGGGAGGGAGGGAGGGAAGGAAGGTAGGAAGGAAGGGAGGAAGCGAGGAAGGGAGGGAGGGAAGGAAGGAAGGAAGGAAGGAAGGAAGGAAGGAAGGAAGGAAGGAAGGAAGGGAGGGAGGGAAGAAGGGAGGAAGGGAGGGAGGGAGGAGAGGGGAGAGAGGGGGACGGAAGGGGAGAGGGGGAGGGAGGGAGAGGAAGGGAGCCGGGATTAGGGAGGAGGGGAGGGAGGGACATCTAGCCAGTGAAGCCCCAAAAGAAGGGGAGAAGGAGACAGAAAGGAGAGGATAAGCTGGGTTACCCAGCTAGCTGGGTCCCCACTCAGGCAGTGTTGAGCTGGAAAAGGAAATGGCAAACCACTCCAGTATCTTTGCCAAAAAAAAACCCAAATGGGGTCATGAAGAGCTGGACTGAAATGAAAAATGACTGAAAAACAGCAATAGATCATCCCTAGAGATAAGATGGAGTGAGGTTCCCAATTTTGTTTAGTTTGATATAATTCTAAAGCTAGTTCTAGGGAGAACAAATGCACAGTCTAAATCTCTTTGCAATGAATTTTTTAAGGTGATGGTGAAATAGGGCATTGGCATTCCTTGGAGGGAGCTACTCCCTGCTGCTAAATAGGTAACATGCTTTTCCATTTCAATACCTTTCCTCATATTATTTCCCATACCTAAAATCACTTCTTTCTTGTCATCTCTTGCATTTCTACTCATCTTTCAATGACCAACTCATATGCAACCTCTTTTGTGAAATCTGCCCTGTTAACTCCCCTAAAAAATGTCAACAATGACCTCAAACCTCACATGGCACTTAACTATAGAACACATTATTACATGATATCTTTATCTTATCATGATATTATGTCTTATTCTCCAATTAGATGGTAAATTCCATGAGTATAGGGTCCATGTCAAATCTAAACTTTTTAATCTTTTGTACCCAGTGTGGGCTTGATAAATATTTTACTGAACTAAGAGGCTCATAAAGAAACAGCATGGCTTGGCTAGCAGAGTGTTGAGCTGGGAGGCGTGAAGTGGTGGGTTTAAATCCCACTTCAGGCACTTACTTATTAGCCATGTGACCTTGGTTAATCACTTACTATCTCTGAGCCTCAGTGAACTTATCTTTTCTTTCCCTTATCCTTAATGAGGGAGATAGGGGAGAGGGATAATAACCCCCATGCTATGGAATTGTGAAGTTCAAAGGAGATTAGGTAATGCTTTGCAAATCTTAAAAGACTACATAAGTGTCAGTGGTTCTGAGGGTAACCAACAGCATCTTAAGAGGGTGCAGAGCTAGGAAAAGGAGAAAGCAGGTTACTATAGCAGGTTTAAGGTTTAAGATACAGTGAGCCCTGCAGAAACATAAAACACGACTGAAGTCAACTTTACCAAGTAATAATTGAAAGAATCAATTAAAAAGGAAACGAGGTCAAAAGAACTCTACTTAGTTCCTCCTAGAGAATTAACAGTCAAGAAAGCTTTCCCCTAAGAGTCACAAGACAGGCAAGGTAAAGCTTTTTGTCTCAATTCCCCTTGGGCTTAGGGAGGAAGGAAGCAAAACTTTCTCCTTATTCCTTCTGAGGACAAGTAAAGGATTAGCTTACCCCAAAATATGTGTCATCCCTATAGTCCTAGCACTCCTGCTTCCTAAGACCCCAACATTCACCTTATCTTGACCTTAACAGATATTTATACCATGGGTGAGGACCCAGGTCTCCAGACTTCTCCAGCAAAGATGGTCAGGGAGATGAAGGATGGGGCTTGGAATTAGTTTCTTCCACTGAAAGCTCTGTCATCTGATGAGTGAAGCAGCCCAACTCCCTCTTACATGTTGAGAAACAACAGAGTGAATAGTGGGAATTTGGGACTAGGCAACACTATTTCAAGGTGTGGAAAGGGTGTTCCCTCTCTTTGTTTAAATAGCAAAGGTACAACTGGACAATTCAAGCTTCCAAATCTAGATCAGAATAAAAAGCATGACAGGGAGAAGGTGGCCACCTCTACCTTCCCACAGAAATGAAACAAGGGACTATAGAGCACTTCCTTTATAATTCAGGAGACCAAGGTGTGAATGTCAATTTGGCTTCTTATTACCAATGTACCCTGGGAAGTCATTTAACTGAGTCTCAGTTTACTAATTCTTTCTAGGGCTAAATCTTACGAGACCCATAATTTTCTTTCTTTTGCCACCTTCCTCATAAAAAGACCCAATCTCTTCCTCTCTATCCCACTGGATGATCCCAGAAGTATTCTCCATATTTTAGCTTTTGCAGTCTCTATGCCAGAACTGGATTCCACTTGATGAAGGCTTTGCTTCTTGGAAACTCCCGGGATCAGAGTAGCTAAGCTGTCAGCTTAACTGACCTCTCCCAAAGCCGCAATCCAAACACTATTCAGATGTTCTCAGTCGTCACCATCTACTGCTCATGTAGCGTGTCTGTGAGCTCATGGAACACGATCATCAGCTCATAACTTTAAAAGAATTAAAGGTTATACGTATTGGGTTGGAATCTTGTTTTTCCTTTCAAATCAAATCCAGTTGTGGTTTTGTCTGCCTACGTCTTAGTACTTATTTAATCCCACTCCTACCAGGAAAGAAAGGGAAAGGGAAAGAAATTAGGTAAAGGAAAACCAAGGAATATGATGAAAAAATTAAACTTCAAGAAGAAACAGGTTAACCAATGTGATCAGTTTTAGAAAGATGAGTGATAACTTTGTTCAGGATAGCTTGAAAGAAGGAAAAGTTGGAGGCAGGGAGTCGAAAAGACAAAAGGAATGGTGAAAAGACTCAAAATGATTCCATAAGGTGATGTGTCAAAGGAATAAGGGATAATTAGTCTGGACGAGAGAACACTTGGAAGGTGAGGGAGGAAAAAGGGGGGAGATGATATCTGTCCCTGAGTATTTAAAGGATTGCCAGGAAAGGGTCCCTACTGGAAGGGGCACCTGGGCAAAGGCCCAAAGGGAGCTCAAGATGCTGAGAGGCAGCGGGGAGGAGGGAGAACATTGCAGAGACATGGAGTGGGAGTGGGGAAGTCTGTATGAAGACATATTTAAAAATAAGAGGAACACTTTGCAATGCAGAAATGATCACTATAAAAACATCTGAAAAGTAGTTTTTAGAGGAATCAGGCACAGAAAAGACCTCTGTATGGAGGTAAATCAGAAACTACCTTTAGTCTAGAAAGCGGAGTCTAAAGTAGAATTTACAACTCATTTCTCAAACACCTATTAAGATATCCTTCTTGGGACATTTTTGCTTTCTCTTAAATGATCCAAACTTTAGATTTATTTATGATCCTATGACCTAAATAAGCATGTAACTTTTGCACTAGGCTAATTAAGTGATTAAAAAAGAATTCTTATATATATATACAAAAGCATGTAACTTTTGCACTAGGCTAATTAAGTGATTAAAAAAGAATTCTTATATATATATGTATATATATACATATATGTATATATACATATATGTTATATATGTATATGAACATACATTATATATGTATATAATGTATGTGTGTACATATATACATATATACATATACATACACACAAATAGATGACAGTCAATCATAAACATTTAATAAACAATTACATTGTGCTAGGCACTGTGCTAAGCTCTGAGGGTACAAAAAGGGGCAAAAGATAGTCTCTGCCCTCAAGGGGCTCACAGACTGATGGAGAAGACAACAAGCAAACAAAAATGTACACGCAAGCTATATATAGGATAAATAGGAAATAATTAATTCTTGTTTTTAATTAACAGAATTTTAGTCCATTTTTAAAGTAATGGTCTTAAATAATGGAATTAATTTTTTTTTAAATAATGGTTTTAAATAATGGAATTAATAGGGGCTGGGAAAGGTTTCCTGGATTTTAGGTGGGATTTTTAAAAATGAAGGAGGTAGAAATGGAGGAGATCACTTCAAGCATGGGGGGACAGATAGAGATAATTCTCAGAGCTGAGAGATGGAACACCTACATATAGAGACAGAGAAATGATAGAGACAAATAGATAGAAAGATAGATGATAGCTAGAGCAGTGAAATGGAACCTAATTAGCTATGACTTCTACTTTTAGAAAGTTTACTTGCCCATGGTCACCCAGAAGGCAGAAGGACACGAACCCAAGGTTTTCTGACTCCAGATGCAAACCTTTACCCACTATACCAAAATGACTCACAATGTTTGTGTGTGTGTGTGTGTGTGTGTGTGTGTGTATAATATAAATATGTGTACATATTATATATCCTTTTTAAACAAACAATCGTATTAAAAGTACATTCTGGAGGTAGCACAGAGGGGACTTCAGGTCCTCAAATAAGACCGTGCTACTTGCCTTCTCAATATTGAGTGAACTTCAAAACCACATCACCCCTTGGTGAAGGGAGAAGATTAAGTTTTTTAAATTTAATCTGCAAAGCTAGGTACCAGATAATGTAAATTAATAATTATTTTTCATATACATACAGATGCACACCCAGCCACCACACATCACACACACCCACACTCCTTGACACGAACAAAAGTTGTATCTCATAAAGTACAGATTAACACAGCCATCTAGTCTTAAGTGTATCAACACTTAAGTAACAACACTTAGTAGGTGTGCCACTGCTTTTCTGAACTATTTGTAGTTTCTAAAATATCCACTCTAACTTCACTTCCCTGTCCTGCACCCCTCAATATCCATAATCTCTCACAGACTTGTGGAGTTTTCCACTTCCAAGCAAGGGAAAGTTCTAGGGGAAGGTTTTATGTTCTCCCTCATGATCCACTAAGCTAACACCAGTAGAGAGTTTAGACTTTTCACAAGGGCCTTTCCAAAGTGTATGAACATTGTAACTCATGGTCTATTATTAGCCTGGAGACTAGAAGTACCTCTCCCATCTGACAAAAGTGCTACATATTCCAAAGTGCATAATGGAGAAATTCATAATAGACAAAACAATGAATGTGTCAGGCTGGTGAGATGAAGGCTCCCACATCCCACAGCAGAGTGGGCTTTCTTGCCTGCCCTGGACAGCTTCACAGAGAAATCCTGTTAAAGCTTTAGATAGAGATCTATATGAGAGAGGAGGCAGGAACTCTTGAGGTGGAACCAGAGTCAAAAAGGGTATGAGACTGACAAGTGGGGACAGGGGTGAGGTATGCTGATCTCTTCCCCACCTCTCCCTCTGGCCATCAGAGGGCTACCATTTGAGGGGAAGCAAAGCTTTGGGTAAATGGGCTTACTTTTCACTGAGCTCTCCAACGGGATGCCTTTGGCTGAGCTTGAAGCTAGGAGCTGGCTGGTTACAGGGACTAGTAGGAGCTGATAAAGTGCTTTTAACACTCTGAACTGAGTGCCTCCGGCTCCTTCTTCGATTTAACCCCCGATGTTCACTTGAACCCAGACTAGCCCTTCGCCGATCTTTCCTTCCATTGGGGGGAGGGTCAGCATTCTCATCACCATCCTCGTGTCTCAGTGTCATCTAAAGAAGAAAAAGGGAAAGGTCACTGTTTATACTAATTTTCCAGGAAGTGTGGAATAGGACAGTAGTGGCAAATGCATGGTGAATGCAGCCCTGCAACACTCCTGAGTGCATCCAAGAGCGGATTAAAATGTAATTGGGAAATATTTAACACTATAAGCAAAAATATATTAGAACATAGATAATATTAATACATGTCAACATGCAACCTGAAGGAATTCTTTTTATACTGTTTAATGACCCCTATTTCTATTTGAAGGTGATACCATTGACATGGTAAAAAAGCAGCAGTCTTTTTTTGTTTGTTTTTAGTGTTCTAATAGAGGTACATATTTATTAATATTTCAAGCAATGGCAAGGAACATTATCAATAAGCAAGGATTCCCTAAATCAGCCAAGAATTATAATTTAAAGGAAATCTAGGGATTTACATACCTGATATAGGGAATTCTAGCGATTTCTATGTAATTATTATATACCTTATGTTAAAGTTATATATCAAGCACAAAATGTTTATCTAACAGAAAGGAAAAGTAATTCAAAGATGTATCTGTAGTGTTGTCATATCAGTAACTTATCAGTAACACATAACATCAGAGACTGCAGGATAAGATCAAGAAATTTCTATTACAGAGATCTAAAAAACTGACCCCTTTGTATCTATATTTACTAAAATATTCTAGTATATTATAATCCATTGGCAAATAAGCAATAGATCTTGATTCTACCATTACTGATTAGATCAGAGGCCTAGTTTTTTTTTAACTATCTACCATTTTATCTTTTAATTCTACTATACTTGTAAGTTTCAGACTTAAATGGTCTGTTTCTCCAATCATTCTCTTTGACCAAGAGCCATAATAAGAACATCAGCCTCACTCCTCTACTCACTGCTTTCCCCTTCTCACATCTGGGATGTGATGGCACTTACATTGTGGCAGACAAGTTGACTGTCTTTTTAAAAAGCTTTGATTTGGTATTTTATTTTTCCTCAATTTTTAAACAGTTTTTAGCATTCCTTTTTAAAACTTTGAGTTCCAAATAGAAAAGCAGCAGTCTTACATTTAGGAGAATTGGGTTTCAATCTTGTTTCTGACATTTAACAACTTTGAGCCTTAGATTCCTTACATATAAAATGGAAATAATTTCACTTAATATACTTACACTGGAAATAACTTACCTACCCTACCTCACAGTAGACTTGTGAGAGGACTTTGTAAAACTTAAAAGTTTATTATTATTATTAAATTTTCTTATTGCTCCTCAATATGTTTAATTAAATTTATTTATTTTCAGTTTTCAACATTCACTTTCACAAAATTTTAAATTTTTCTCCTCACCTCCATCCCCCTCACCCCAGGGCACCATTTATTCTGATTACCCTTTCCTCTAATCTGCCCTCCTTTCTATCACCCCCCCAACCCCCAACACACTCACACACACTTATCCCCTTCCCTTCTATTTTCCTATAGGGCACGATAGATTTCTATACCCAATTGCCTATATATTTTTTTTCCTAGTTGCATGTAAAAACAATTTCTAACATTCATTTTTCAAGCTTTGAGTTCCACATTCTCTCCCTTCCCCTTCCCCACCTACCCTTATTGAGAAGGCAAGCAATTTGATACAGGTTATACATGAGAAGTCATGCAAAACACTTCCATAACTGTCATGTTGTGAAAAACAAACTATGTTTCCCTCTATTCTGTCTGCCCCTAAATATTTTTATTTTGGTATTTTTCCTTCTAGTCTATAATAGTATAAAAATTAGGAAAATTACATAGGTATCTAATACTTCAATAGGAAGCATTCTATGGAGCCTGATAAGTAGGACGCTTTTGTCAACAATATCATCCTCTGCATAACTTTTCTTAAATTTCACCTCATCTAAGTTCTCATTTTCTCTGTCAACAGTCTTTAATCAATCTGTACCTTTGGCTCAATATTTTTTAAGCTCTTCATTTATCTTCATATAGAACAGATGGGAATGCCCACAAATTCTTTATCACAAAGTATTAGATTTAAGATGAGCTGAAGAAAATGAACTAAAAAAATAGAACTAAGATATTCATCTTAATTTCTTCAATCCCAATATTAGTGGTATAGAAACTGAAGAAATGTATAAAGTAATTCCCATTCCCAAAGCTAAATAGATACATTTACTCTGACCTTGAAACCACATGCCTGATCCTCACATACAGCCTTAGAAAATGCCAGAATGAAGAGGTCAATGCAAAGAGCCACCTCTCACCTTCCTCTCTAACTTTAACATTATATTCCTGGAAGACTGCCAGACATTAGAAAATGAACTCCCCAGTGTCTAAAGAATTGAATTTTTTTTTTTTACCCCATTGAGCTGCCTGGCAAAGTAACTTGCTCTGTGATCTGGGGCAGACAACTCCTAAAGACATAATAAGGTCACATTTGAACTCATATCTTCCTGATTCCAGGCCCAGTTGTCTCTTCAATGTGCCCCCTAGCAACAATGAAGTTGAGATGAGAAGGGAAGGACTATGGGAAAACAAGTCTGGCTTCAACCTAAGTGCATATCTCTTCCTGGTTCTCCTTTTCCCACATAGGTGGGTTGGACTCTGCAAAATGAAAGGAGCTCCCACATTAGTAGTTCTCCATAAGGATGAAATCTCAGATTTGGGTATGAGAAAATTGCCTATTAAAACAGTGAGATAATAGGAATAAAAGGTTAAGACAGGATAAGAATGTCCACAATTTTAAAAAAATTAATGCCCTGAGGTATAAATAATTGCTAGCATTCCATTTACATTGTCTTAAAAGAGACATTTCCTCATTAACTACATACTAGTAGTTGGTAGATACGCTGAAACAAGCCTAGAAAATAAGACTGAGAAAACAAAGAACTGACCATATATTTTGACTCCATAAGGGCTTGTAGAAAGCCAAAACAAACCAAAAACCAAAAATCTAACACAAACAAACCCTGGCACAGTTATCAGACAATGTCACAAATGAAGTTTGGATAAAGCCAACCAAAGACTTGTTAGACTATATTATTTTACATATTTCTCTTATCAAAGAAATTTGGATTATAATAGACACCCATGGTAGATTTTAGACTTGGGGATCAGGGGTAATGGTGAATACAGTCTCGGATCAATGACAGTGATTGGCAGTTTTGATAAGGGAGGAAAAGTAGGAAAAGAGAGGGAAAAGGAGAAATAGGAAGAGATCTATATTTACAGAGAAGCCAGATTCCTACTTTCAGAGTCTTATCTTAATCTCAGCCTTTATGCACCGTAGCAAGGTGGTGAGAAGTCTATAGACTGCTAGGCTGGGAGTCAAGAACAGAGAATTCAGAGCTGGCCTTAGATATGCACTAACTGTGCAATCTTGGACAAATCACTCAACTCTGTTTGCCTCAGTTTCCTCAACTGTAAAACAAGGTTAACAAAATGCACCTACCCCACAAGGTTGCTGTGAGGATCAATGGAAATAACGTTTGTAAAGCACTTAACACAACGCCAAGTAGGCACCAGACCAATGCTGAATATTCTTATTTGTGTAATCCTCCCTGTGCATCTTTATTTTGAGTATCAATCCTAAATTTTTCCCTACTTGTAGAAATTTCTTGAATTACACCATTCCTTCCACACTTTGACCAATTATAAAGGGCCTTCTCTTTTGAAAAAAAAAAGGGAAGGTTAGTGAGCCATGGGCAATATATTTCTACCAATATCAGGGAGTTTGTCCTGACTAGGATTGGGAGCACCTGCTCACCTTGAGGAGGTCTATCCCTACAAGACCCCCTACTTTCTCAGATTCTATAAATTTCCAATGTCTTCAGATAGGTTTTTTTGTTTATTTGTTTTACTGACATTCTAACCTGGAACATTAAGAGACAATATCCATGGTATAGCCTTTTCTGACCATCAACCCACCTCTTGTAATGCCTTATGACAAATTGTTAAATGGTACTGACTTTGAAGGGCAGTTAGGTGGTACAGTGGAAAGAGTGCTAGGTCTGGAGTCAGGAAGACCTGAGTTGAAATCTGGTCTCAGGCACTTTTTAGCTGCGTGATTGTGGGCAAAGTGTTTAACCCTGTCTGACTCAGTACCCTCATTCGTAAAATGATCTAGAGAAAGGAAATGGTAAATCACTCTGGTATCTTTGCCATAAAAACACCAATAGGATCATGAAGAGTCAGACACGACTGAAATAACTGGACAGCAACAACGACTCTGATAATCCATATTTTTAAGAAAAAGTTCATTTTCAAGAAATATCATGAGAAAGAAATCTTCATGCATTTTCTGTTGCAAACAAGTTGCACTATTAGTTCTTGCTCAAACTCGATGCTCCATCTTCCATCTCCATTCATTTGCATCAGGGCCCCCTTTCTTAGAACATAGCTCCTCCTCAATCTATGTCAGAATCCTTACCTTCCTGTAAGGCTCCTTTTATGGGGTGCTACCTCCCCTCTGTAGTCTTCCCTGATCCCCTTAGTTATTAATATTCTCTCCTTTCTTGAACAATTTTGTATTTATCTGTGCACAAGTTGTTTCTCCCCAAGACAATGCAAATTCTTCAGATGATGGAATTGTTTTGTCTTTGTATCCCTAGTACCTAAAATAGGACCTAGCACATAGTAGGTATTTAATAAACGTTAGTTGAACTAAACTGAATACAGCACAGATGTGGAAGTGGGAAAAACACATTTGAAGAAAGTTTAATGAGAGGTCAAAGTAACCTAGATTATCCCCAAAGCACTAAGACAAAACAATGAAAAATGGAAAAGGTCTGTGAAGATTCTTGTAACAAATGTTTCCATCACTGTCAAGAACTCAAAATTTTTTTTAAAAAAATGAATGTTAAAAATTGCACATATAACTTCAAAATATTTAATGAACTAAATAAAAATACATTTTAAAAAGAAAATAGGAGTGATAACCAAGTTTTCCCTAAATTATGTTTCCTTTTAATCTCTAGAGTTAGCGTGTGGATAATGAAGGGCAGATTAGGTTACCTCATAGATGTTAAATTGTTCCACCAAGTCCAAGTCTGTGCCCTTTTTGTTCAGATGTCTCTGAGAAATGGCTTCAATGCCAAGCTCCTCCAGACAATCTACTACATCGTAGAAAGCATCTTGATCTGGCAATCCTGATAGAGTCTGAGTAGAGAAAAAACATTCACAGTTTTAAAAGATTTTAACAAATCTGCCCAAAAAGGCTGATTTGGCATCAACAAGATTTCCCAACAAGTTGTTTGTTTTTTTTTTTATTTAAAAAAAAAAATGGCAATCGTTGATCCCAGTCAAAACAAAGAGAACAACATCATCAAAGCGGAGCAGAATGGGTAAAAACATGAACTCGTTTTAGCAAATTGCTTTCATAATGTATAAAAATCAGACTTAGGGCAATAAAGCCTCTTTATTTTTTTCTTTTTTGGCTAAATTATCATCGTTATATTTTGATGAAAATTCAACTGAGTTTTCTTTGAGCTATACAACTTAGAAAGTGAAAATTTTTAAAAATTAGAGCAATCACAAAAAAGGAAAGCAATCCAACTGATAACTTATATTCATTCATTGAACCATCTGAATATCTACTTGTATATTATGTAACCTTATTGAAACTCATATGTTTCCTCATATATAAAAGGAGGACATTCATATAATTAATCTCCTTTGATTGTTTTGAGATTTTAAGGTTATTTGTAAATCTTCAAGTGCTACATTTTGAGTTGTTGCTGTTGTTAATATAAATAATATGGACAACTGATTACATTGTTCTAAGTACAAATTTCTATAAGGAGAAATAAAATTTTCCAAGTAGAGTTTCTCCAGATATTGAATACTGAGTACTACCATGTGAAAAACCTTAGGTTAATATCAAAGTTGAATAAGACATTAATTATGGCCCACCCTGAAGGAGCTTATCAATTCTTCATAGACTTCTGCCTTTTTAACCTGTTGAAGAGATACCAAGTACATACCTAAATTAGCAAAGTCCCCCAGTCCACTCTCCATTCCATACCAGCTCTTTAAAATCAGACCCTGAGGTCCTGAAGGGACTTCAGAGGGCATTTAATTCAATCCTATAATTTTACAGTTGAGGACCAAGAATCCAAGGTATGTGATGTGACTTACTTTGTGTCATTCACCTGGTTAGTGGCAGAGCAGGCTAGAACTCACATCTCCTGACTTCCAGGTGAAGTTACTTTCTTCACTTATCTCACTTATAAACTTTTCTGCGCTCTGTATATTAATGTAGACTGAAAAAGCAATATTTGTCCAAATAATATTTCTGTTCAGTGATCAGCTGTTCAGTGGAGTCATAGGCTCATGTTGTACATTGGGAAGATGATGAGAGATTTCAATATAACCTCTCTGACAGAGACTTTATATAGAATATATATTTATTATATATATTTGATTATATTTTATAGAATATTATATTTTATATAAACTCTCTTCTATATGAGAAGAGGGTGTCTCTATGTACAAGTCAGATTCTCATTTTCCTGTTTCTATACTGACAGAAAAGCCACAATAATATCAAAAAGAACTTAACAGACAAGCAGGACAGCTTTGGAAGCTGTAGGTTCCATTTATTTTATACTTTCAAGTAAAAGCTAGTGACATATAAGAGGAATCTGTAGTTCCATAGAAAATCCTCTTTTTCTGTTCTGCCATGCATATGGAAACATCTGTATTATTTCTGGTATGTTAAAATCAGAATAAAAATAAATAAGACTTCAATTTTAAAATGAATCAAAGGCAAAGAGCATGAGATAAATGAGAAACACTATCAGGCTCTATCAGGTTTTAGTTTTACATTTGCTTTCTGGAATAAATATATACATTTTAACATAGAAAAACGCCAAGACAGGATCCTTCAAATTATGAAGCCCTAGAAAATATACACTTGATCACAATGTTGAGCACTAGTTTTTGTTGTTGAGTCACGTTAGACTCTTCATGACCCCATGTGGGGTATTCCTGGCAAAGAGATTGGAGTGGTTTGCCATTTCCTTTTCTAGCTCATTTTACAGATGAAGAAATGGAGGCAAACAGTGTAGAAGTGACTTGCCCAGGGTCATACAGCTAGCAAGTGTCTAAGAGTCTGCCTCCATCTCCTTAATTGTAAAATGAGGACAATAATAGCACCTTCATAGAGTTGTTATAAAGATCAAATGAGGAAATATTTGTAAGGTGCTTTTAGCACAGTGCCTGGCACAGTCAATACCTGATAAATATTGGTTTCTTTCCTTTTTTTTCCTTCAATAAACCCCTTTGGCTCCTTATTTTCTCTAGGATCCAACAAAAGTTGCTGCGTTTGACATTTAAAGGTCTTCACAACTTAGCTCCTTCCTTCCTTTTCAATTCTTTTACATAATACTTCCCCCTACATACTCTTGGTACAGATATACCAACCCTACTTGCTGTCTTTCTAACCCAACATTCTACTTGCCCCCTATGCACTGTTGTCCTGGCTGACCCCCATGCCTGGAATGCCCTCTTTCCTTCAAGACTCAGCTCAAGCTCCAACTTCTAATGAAGTTTTTTACGATCTTTCCAGTTACTAGGGTCCTCCCATACCAAAACTATACTTATTTAGTATATATCTGTATTTTATACGTTTATATATGCACAGGTCAGCTCCTTGTTAAAACGTCCCTGAGGGAAGGCAGTTCACTTCTGCCTTGCATCCCCAGCATAGGGCTTGTCACACAGGAGGCTCTTAATAAATGTAGACTGACTGATTCAAATATGTTGGATAATGCCTTTTGTATCACTTCTCATCCTCACAGATAACTTTCTTCAGTCCGTACATACCCTTCTAATTGTCCCTTGGGGTATTTGTCATTATTCTTCTGAGATGGTAGAATTCCATGTAATCATGCCAAGCAGTCTTACCAAGATAATACTTGTATTAAAGAAAACTTCTTTTGTGACTGTTTAGAATGATTTAAAGAGCAGTATTGTTTTCAACATGCAATCTAGCCAACTCTCTTCTTTCTAATAAATTCTAGACCAAGCTTAATGTTTATCTATAGCTCCTCTCTTTCTGTCTCTTTTCTCTGTTTTTCTCTCTGTCTGTCTCTCTCTCTCTCACTCTCTCTCTCTCTCACACACACACACACACACACAGACAGACACACACAAATTCAATGGATTTCTTTCCTTTCTAAATATTGAGCCACATTTTCCAACCTATATTTTGACAGTAAAAATCTCTATAAATGTGGCAATCATGGATACATTAAGTGGATACACATTATAACTTCACTGACAACATTTTGCTCCATTTTACTCAGATGGAATATTTCTGTCTAGCCTGATGCCCAGTGGCCCAAAGACCTTTTGGATTTTTTTGAAACTTCTGTTTGTTTCCCCAAAAAGTTAAACTCTTGGTCCCAACTGGATTTATACCTTTCAATATCCAAGAAATCTATTCTCTGCACAGTCTGAATTCCTCTTTTCCTAAATATTTTTACTATTTTTTCCTATCCTCTTCCCTGTCTCCAACCTAAAATCTCCTCTCTTTGATCTTGTTATTCTGGAGACCCACAATCATCTGGCCTCTCCTTGGAAATTTAGAAGAGACTCCAGAAATAAAAAACTATTCCTCTCATTAATTTAATAATATACACAATCAATCAACACTTATTTATTATGGACCTACTATATTTCAGGCTCTGGATATACAAAGACAAAAATTAAATGATCTCTGGCTCCAAGGAACCTACATTCTACTGGAAGAGACAACATACAACATACATTCTCTGTCTCTGTCTCTCCACACACACACCCACGCACGCACACACACACATACATGTAACTATATATGTATGGTTTTTTTGGAAGGTGCCTATAATTTAATTGGTGTAGAGCAACAGTTCTAAAGTGTGACCCAGACGCCCCTGGGGTCTCTGACACACTTTCATGTAGATCTGTGGGATCAAAACTATTTTCATAATAATACTGAGACTTTTAATTTCTAAAACAGTAAATAGAGATATAAACCATATGGACAAAAAACTCTTTAGTGGGGTCTGCAATAATTTTTAAGAGTTTAAAGGAACCCTGACAAAAGTTTAAGAATCACAGGACAGTTTCTGGTGAATAAATTCCTCTACTGAAGTAGAATGCACCTTCTATGCCATTTCTAGCTTTAAGAGAGTTGGACAGGATAATACTGAGAATTTAAGTCATTTGTCCAGGGTCAAATAACCAGTTTGTGTCGGAGGCACATTTGTGTCTATTTCTTCCCAACTGCAAACCCACTCCTCTATCCTTTGCCTCACTCCATACAGAATATATGAAAGATTCATACCAGATAGTATTTGGTGGGCAAGCATCATCCTGAGTTTGAAGAAAATGAGGGATTTTAAGAGGCCAAGTCGAGGAGGGAAAGCATTCCAAGCACAGGGGGCAGACGACACAAAGGGACAATTCCTCTTGTGTGATAGGAAACAAAGATGATGTTGTTATTGATGATAAAGGTAAGGATAATAATGACAGTTAGCATTTATGAAGTGCCTGATAAGTGCTGGCATTTTGCTAAACACTTTCCAACCATTCATTTGATCCTCACAATTGCCTTGGGAGGTAGGTGCTACTATTATCCCTACTTTACAGTTATAGAAATTGAGACAAACAGAGGTGAAGAGACTTGACCAAGGACACACATCTGGTATTTAAGGCTACATTTGAATGCAGATTTTTCCAACACTATCTATCCATGGCACTATCTAAGGCCACTTTAGCTGGACTGAAGAGTGTGTGATTGGGAGTAAACATATCGTAAGGCTGAGCTGGAAAGGTAGATTGGAGCTAGGTCTTTAAATATGAAACAGAAGAGAATATGTTTGATTACAGAAGTAATAGGGAGACACTAGAGTTTACTGGGCAGGAGAGTGGCATCGTGAAACTTGTGCTTTAGAAACAGAAGCTTGGCACTTTTGGGGAGGATGGACAGAAAGAGGAAAGCCTGGACCCCATAACAGTAACTAACTTTATATAGCACTTTAATGTTTGCAAAATGTCTTGGATACACTATGTCATTTAAGCCTAGAAACAACTTCTTAAGTTAGTACTATAGATACTATCCCTCCTGATTTTACAGATGAGGAAACGAATGCTGACAAAGTGACTTGTCTACGGACATTCAGCAAATGTACTCAGCTCTTCACAGTCCCAAGGCTGTTATTCTATCTACTATAGTAACTGTCCTCTTCAGAACGAAAAAGCACAAGAAACAAGAGTGCTAGGGCTGAGGCAAACCTTTGGGCCTGAGCGAAGTCAACATTGCTAAGATACTTTAACGAACACTTATTTAAACAAGGATGCCTTTCAAGTCCCAGCTAAAATCCTTGCTTCTACAAGAAGCTTTTCCCAATCCCCCTTAATGCTAGTGCCTTCCCTCTGCTGATAATCTCCAAATTATCCTAGCTGTGGCTTGTTTGTACCTCCTTGTTTGCCTGTCATCCATCCCTCCTCACTGCACTGTCAGCTTCTTGAAAGCAAGGACTGCCTCCCATACCCTTCTTTGTAGTATCCCTAGCACTTATCACAGGGCTTGTCTCTGATCAATACATGTTTGCTGACTGCCGCTGATCTACTTCAATAATATTGTATCATCCTGACATTACTTTAATCAATAATAGCATTCATGTGGTATATCCCACTAAACAGGCAATAATTTAGCTTGCTACCTTTAAGATTTCTGGACAGGGTTGGTCTTAGGCATAGGCAGAGTAGAAAACTACTAACTGTTTTGACTTGAAAGGCACCAAAAGGCTTACTGACCCTAGATCAGCTTCTTGAATGCAAGGATCCAGAGGCTAGATGGCTAATTCTTCCCCAAACTCATCCTTCTGCCCCTTCCTCTCCCACAAAATCTAAGCTTCTGGATGCTTTTCATATTGCATCCCATAAAACACTGCATTTACCACAATGCCTACCAGTTTGTATTTTAACTGCATCTTATTTTCCCAGCTATCCGTCCCTTTTTCCTGAAATTGGTTTCTGCTGAGAAACTCAGATCTGCTTTCTGTCCTCTCAAAGTTTCCACTATCACTTTCGGGTGGCAGATACCAGCTCCTATGGAAGACTTTATTCTGCTAAGGAGGATGGTATCATTTCCCCACAAACTACCCTTTCCATTTTGTTTTTGTCTCCTGGTACCAAAAAGAGTCCTCTCCTTCCTCTTCTTGCAAATATGATGTCTTTGACTTAAGAACTGGAAAGTTGCTGAGAGAAAAGGCTTGAGTCCCCTTCCCCCAGTGAGAACAATCTGTTCTCAGAGGGGACAGGCTGGAGAGTGGTAGAACCTGCCCTGACCCTCCCACAGCCCTCTACACTCACTCTGTACTTTTCCTCCTCCTTCCCCCCACTGGCTCCCTGGGCTCTTTTCACAGGCCCTCATCACTCCTTCCAGTTCCAATCCATAACCAGCACTGGAATACTCTACTTGAAAGCCCCATGCTAATGCCTTTCTTTCCCGTCAATAAGACTAAGAAAGGTGACAGAAAACTTCACAAGTTGGGGTGCAGTACTGGAAAATCCCCCCCAACCCCTTTTTCAAAAATATACATACACACAAGAGACAGAGACAGAGAGACAGAGAGAGATAGAGACAGAGAGAGAGAGAAAGGCATGTAGTCCCTCAAAAAATGGAGGAAAGAAAAAAAGAACTTGACTTAGAAAAACCAAAGAGAAAGTGAAGGAAAAAAATCTGCTTAACAAAACATATAATAATAAAAATAATGATGAGGATAATAATATTAACTGACATTTATATAGTATGCTAACGTCTATACAGTACTTTATCTAAATGATCTCACCTGAAGCCCCACAACAGCCCTGGGAAGGAGTCTTCTGAAAGTGTTAGTACAGCTTTAAGTTATTTAAATAGTAAGTTACGAAAGCTTCAAATCACACTAAGACTTCTGCAATGCCCTGTATCATCATCTCATAATTCAGAGGACACAGGCTCAGAAAGTTGTAACATACCAACTATCATATAGCTAGTAAGTGTCAGAGGTAGCACAAAGAACCTACTATGAGCAAGTCATTGTGCTAGATAATAAAAATATAAAAATGAATAAAAGAACCCAGAACTGTACTAGATAATAAAAATATTAAAATGAACAAAGGAACGCACTCAAGAAGCTTCAAGCTACTAGGTAAATCACATAGGTAACCAAATAATAGAAGGTGCCAGGAGCATCCAGACAAATTGCTATAAAAATGTTGAGGAGAAAAGTCGTTTGCAGCTCAGGTGGAAGGGAAGACTTCTGGGGGAAGGTGGCTTTTGAAAGAAGGGAAAGATTTTAACAGATGAAGATGAAGAGTATGTTCCAGGTACTAAGACTGTCTGCACAAATACACAGAGGCAGCAGGGGGCAGAACAAGATCAGATCAATAATTCAACTTGAACACTGAATGTCAGAAGAGAATCTTGGTCAAAAAAGACTGAAAGAGCAGGTTGGGGGCAGATTTTAGAAGATGAAGAATTTGTATTTTACCTTGTAGGCAAAGGGAACATGCTAAATATTTTTGAGCGACGTGATCCATCTTATGCACATTATTAATATTTTATTAATTATTAATTTTATTAAAAATTACTTTTAACAATTGTATGGAGAATAGGTGAGACACTGGGGTAGAATGACACATCAGGAGGCCATCATTCTAATCTAGATGAGGGGTAAGAAGAGATTAAATGGGGGAGGGTGCTTTGGAATGACGAGGTAGAGCCAAGCACACATTGATACATATCTCCATGTATATACATAGCTTATGGATGTCATTTTTTAAAGCATGATTTCTCCACCCTCGTGACCTGGTCTGATAGAGTATTACAAGGACAGCATTAGTAATATCTTGAGGTTCCTTATTTCCTTTCATAGAGGTTAGGTTCTATCAAAGGAGAAGTGAATGGAAACAGATATTATAGTCTAGCAGTGCAGCTCATGGATAGTCTGTGGATCCATATATCATTACTACTACTATGGCCACTACCACTACTGACAGTGTGTGTGTGTATATATATATATATATATATATATATATAAATATATAATTTAAGATTTGTAAAGCACTTTACATATGCTAACTCATTTGATCCTCCCTCACAATAATCCTGTGAGATGTTTTCATTTCCATTTTACAAATGAGGAAACTGAGGCAGCGAGAGATCAAGTGACTTGCCCAGGGTCATCAAACTAGGGAGTGCCTGAAGCAAATTCTGAACTCAGTTCTTCCTTGCTACAAGTCTTGTGCTCTATCCACTGTACCACCTAACTGCCTCTATTATTTTCTGTGCTACAGTTTGAAATAGCAAGTAAAATTTAAAACAGAAACCAACAACCATTTTACCTTCCAGTGGAGTAAGATAGCAGCCACTCAGCTCTAGAATTTAGAAGGAAGTCAAGCAAAAAGAAAATCTTACATCATCTGACCTAATAATCCCCTGTCCTCTTCTTGGATTAATTTTCACTTTTTTCTCTTTGGGGGTGAAGTCATTTGTTGGCTGCCTAGTACAAAGAGTAAAGGGATCCATGGTGATAATCCCTAATAGGAGGGGGGTATGACTGAGCTCAAGTGGCTGAGATTAAAACCTGTCCCTGTCCTGAGACATGGCTGGGTTCCAGACCAGGATGGGGGCCATTACAGTCAAAAGGCATCTTAGGATTTATAACTGAAGAAGATGTGGAAGAGTAGGCCAAGTGGTACCACAGAATTCCTGCCATTACAGTGGGGGAAAGGGAGAAATACAAGACTCTTCCCTTACTAAAGATATGCATTTTTACATAATCAGAATTTACTACACAATCCAAATTAAATGTTCTTAAGGTCTTTCTTAGGTCTCATAGAATCTTTTAGGGATAAATCACAATTTTCCATTTTTAAGGAAAATTATTTCCAACAGTATGATCTTGGTATTTAAAGCAGTTACAAAATTATTACAATCATTACTTCATTTTAGAGGAAATCAATAGATACTCTGATGAAGCCAGTCACACTACTGATTGCACTGATGTCTTCTTACCCTGTGTTATTCCTGTCATTGCCTTTCCATTAATCTTTCATAGAGGACCAATCAATATGCCTGAGACTTTTCTCCAATTCTTTTAAACGGAGGAGGGGAACAGGGAATCAGTGCAACACTCAGGTTGTCCAATTGTTGTCTCTCACATAAATGGACTACCTACATTTCTAGCCTCCTATATCACTAATTTTTTAAGCCTCAGATGCATGGTGTTTGCATATGTGTATATATGTGTGTATAATATACAAATTCATTGATGATAATGAATACGTTAACTAATATACAACATTATTGTATGTGTATAGTATGTATTTTCTGTCACAGTCTTTTGCATGGGAACACTGAGAGGATAAGACATGAGAACTTAGAATAGAGTTTACATTTTAAAATACAATAAAACTTTATTTTAAAATGTAAAAACACTTAGCTCATAGGCCATACAAAAGTGGGCTGACATTTGACCCATAGGGCATTCTTGACCTTTGCATTATACCATGCTTCCTCTTGCAGGCAATTTATCATCTCATCTCATCTCATCTCATCTCATCTCATCTCATCTCATCTCATCTCATCTCATCTCATCTCATATCACATCCTGCCATATTATGTGGCCTATAATGTATCACCACATCATATATTATAATGTGTTATGTCATATTATATCACGCTATATATTATGCTATATGTCTTTTCTCAAGTCAACTATTAGAAGGCAAACAGAAATAAACCATGATTTTCCAAGAATTTCTCTATTACTATCTCTGTCTGCTTAGATCTCAGCCATCCCTCCAGGCCCAACTCATATAAAGCCATCCCTAATTTGGAACCATTCCCTCCTCCAGCACCTTGAAGTGATTTCTTCCCCTCCTGACCTCATAGCATCTCATATCCATTTCATATACTCCTTCTATTCTAATGTATAGTTTATTTTTCTGGATTTATGTTTCCTTATTCTTCTTCTACCAAACTGCTAAGTCCTATAGGATCAGGGATAACGTCATTTAAACATGCATATGCTTCAGCGTCTAGCACAAGAAGGAGGTGAAACCTAGTAAGTTTAGGTTCTTAATAATTTTGTTGAATGAATGAAGGAAGGAAGTACAATATATTGGCCTTGTGTTCTTACCACAGTGGGAAGAGTTATGTGATTTGGCTCTTATTTAGATGGTGAATTTCAGTCTAATTGTGTACCAACCTTATTCACTAAAGTCATGGCATAAACCAGCAGTTCAGTGTCAACTCCATCTTTCTCTTCCAAGATCTCCATTATATTAGACCATGGCTTGACTCCTATAAGAGAAAAGCAGAGGGCATTAAAAATAATTGTTTATGTTCTGATTTACTGTATTGTACAATTTAAATCATATATTCCCTGAAGTGACAGCACCCAAAACACTGTCATCAAATGGAAGTTTTCAGAGGTGCACATTTTAATTAAAATATGTTATGATGAAAGCAGAAGAAGCCCCAGGTTAAGATTAAGAGTTCCTCAAAAATTCCAAAGACCTCTGATTAGAACTCATACCTTCTTTTTGTATACCATAATTCATGGAATCACAGGGTTTCAGTGCTGGAGTGGAACTTAGCAGTCATTAAATCCACCTGCTTTACTTCACAGAGGAGGCCCAGAGAAATGAAGACTTTTGCCCTGAGAAAAGTCATTATTTTACTATTATATTAATAATCAATTATTAATTAGAATCCAGGCTTTTTATTTCCTCATTCTGGGCCCAGCCCCTGTAGAAGGTCAGTTAGTTTCTGAAGGACATGTCTGATTGATGAGATGACCCTAACCCTTGGGAAACATGCTCCTCAATCTTGGGTTGGACTCCACCCAATAAGGGTAGTGGGGAGTAAATAGAATCCAGTCTGGGTGAGTTCTTGACCTAAGGAGAATAGCCATGTCCTTGCACTTCTTCATTAAAATTTAGGGTGACCCAGCTTATGAAGGAGAAAACCAACCAGATTAGTATGCGTGGAGATGGATTCCCCTGTCCAGATTGCTAGAGGTGGCTGTCTCATGATCAAGTCACATTGTCAGCAGGAGGAGCTGAAGACTTCTAGCTCACATTCTCATTAAATGTCTACCAATCTGGGTTGATTTTCACTTGCTAGGATACTTTTTAGAAAGGTATTTAAAGCATTCAGCATCTCCTTTGGGAGTCTTTGGTTTTCCAAGAAAAATCACAGATCATCAAATTACAGATTATCAGCTAGCCTAATTAATAAATTGATTATTAATTACCCAGAAACTCTGTCTCTCAGGTTTTTTATTCATCACAGCTCACAGAGAGCAGGAGACCCATGAGGTTAAAGCCAGGGCATATACCCAGAGCTCCTAATCCATTGCTCCTAGTCCATTCCATTCCCCTCTAACTGTCCATGTGAATCTTAATCATTACAAAATACTAGAAGTGAGGAAGGAGGGAAACTTCCAAACTTAGTGCCTTTTGTTCTGCTTCTCACTCTTGAACTGGGACAAATTCCTTAGTCACTGGCACATATTCTCACCTTTGGAAAAGAACAACAATAATGCTGGTTGTCTTCATATAACCATCATATAGCATGGTTCACAGAATCGTAAGAGTTTACAACTGAGACAGGTAGTCTAATTCAACTGTTTACCAACATCATAAAACTGGGTAACAATGACAGGCTTGAATGGATGTGAGTGTGTGGAGATTGGGGAAGAGGAAGAGGGGAGTCAGGGCATGAGGACTAAGAACCATACCTCCTGATTTAGGGCCAGTGTTCTTTTTCCTATACAGTGCTGCAGCTCATCTTTCTAAAAATGTACATATAAATATTAAGTGTCTGTTTCACAGGTGTGCCCTACTTTAAGAAAAGGCTATACATAAGGGTAATTATAGAATACTATATTTCATATTAAAACCATAAGCTAATGCACAGGGGAAATATTTTCCAAATCCAAATATCCTGAACAGAAAAATGAGGAAATGATTATTCATACTAATCAATAATCCTTTAACAAAAGGATTTAACACTTCAAATTGCATGGATCATCTACTTCTAACTCTGCCCTCCTCCTTATCCCTACCACACTTCACGGTTGTGAGTGCTCCCATTCAATTTAAAATACAATTTACCAAAAATTAATCCACTTGCCACTTTTAAGGACCATATCTAACTCATTCATATTATATCAGTAAAACTATATGTTTATAAACAATGTCCAAATCCTCAAGTTTGGTATTTCAAAAGAAGGAAAACGTGTACTACTAGAACTGTCCAATTCACTACAAGAGGTAGCCTTCTTACCAATCTATTCCCTGCCTGCCTGGCTTCTTGCCTACCTCCATCCTATCTCCCTTCTTTCCACTGATTCAACAAATATTTGTGGAACATCTATTGTGACTATGTTACCAGGTCAGACACCATGCTATATACAAAGTTGACAATGATGAGCCTCTGTCCTCAACTGTAAGAAAAAAATCATGGTGGAGTACGTATCTCAGTGGAGCACATAATAACTTACATTTATATAGCACTCTAAAGTTTGTATTATAGAGCCCTGAAGTCCTTCCAAGTTCACATCAGCTTCTTAATAAGCACTCCAACCATTTCCAAATCCACCTAACTGAACTATTATTCAGCACACATCTCTCCATCTGTATACCAGGATTTCAAGAGAGATTTAGTCAAATGTCTGACTGAACGTGAGACGTACAATGTTTGTGGAATTCCCCAGTACTCACAAATACTGTCTAATCATATCTTAGATTTTGAGGGAAATGAAATTGGGTGATTTATTGTCACTGTGTTTAGGAATTATCAAAGAACCATAGCTTGAAATTCAATCAGATAGGGAGGGGATTGCTTCCAGAATATGATACCACTCCTGTCAACGAATTCCCACATGAAGAACAGTTGAAGAAAAAGGAGCTATTTATCCTGGTGTGGATTTGGTTAAAGAGACACTTGATAGTTATCTTTAAATATCTGAGGGGCTGCCGTGTAGAAGAGAGAATCAATGATGCTCTGGACTGTTCCTCAGGGCACAACTAGGATCAACAAATGAAAGATATATGGAGATAATTTCAATTTAATGAAAGAAAGAACTTTTTAATTGCTGAAACAGTCTAACAATTGGATAAAACCAAGGATGTGCTGAGGGCAGCTCAAATTAACTTGTCAGAGCCATTGTTGAATGTTCCATGTGAGTACTGACACCTCAAAAAGTGGCAAATGCTACAAATAAAGGCTTAATTTATTGTTTTGTGGGTCGTTCTAGAATTAAGAAAGTGGTAAAGAATATGGAAATAAAATAGATTTAACATAAAAGTGTGTTATGCATACATTTTTTTCAGAGAGTCAGTTGGTAAACACTGTTGCATAAAACTTCCTTAAAGTAATTGGATCCGTATCACCATAAGGGTTCGAGCATACTCTCTATGGAAATACTTTGTGTGTATTAGGGGAGGAGAGATTTCTATCCTGAGAGGAAAGTTAAATTAGATGATACCTAAGGTCCTTTACTACTCTTATTGAGCAACAAAATCCATAAACGATATTTAATTCTGAAAGGGTGACTTCTTCCCACCTTCTCTTCTAGATAAAAAAAAATTTCCCCCATGCACTATAGTTCCAAAAACAACAAAAATGTGACATTCTGTAATGAACTTTTCCAGTTCACAGAATCATATATTTAAGCTGAAAAGGTCCTCAGAGGCCTTCTACTCCACCCACCTGAATGCATTCATATGCTCTTTTCAATCACAATCGACAATGGTAAGCATAATCAACAACCTATTCTGTCCTGGGCACTTTGAGAGGTACATACAAAGAAGCATTAGACATGGCTCTTTCTTTCAAAGGGCTCATAGTGTAGATGGGGCAGGCAGAAGACAGACAAGTTACATTAAAACACAGATAATCAGTCAGTCTAAGAGCTAATTGGGTGGAACAAATATCAACTGCTATGGGAATTAAGTGGTGGAATGGCTCCTTGTGAGTTGGGTATAATCAGGACAGACTCTTGGGATTGGTGGAATTTGAGCTAGGTTTTGAAGAAAGTATAAAATTTATATAAGTAAATGGAAGGTAAGGAGAACATTATGGGATGAAGGACAGGGGAGCAGGGCAGGGGTGAATTATGTATAATGAGTACACTGGTTTGCAAGAAGAATTTGTAGAAAGCAGTAAGAGATAAAAATAAATAGGGAGAATGGGAATAGGCGACATAGGGCACTGAATCTGAGACTTCATTTCATAGGTAATATGCAGTCATTGAAGATTTTAAGAAGGAACTATCACCATATAAATCTGTGATTTAGAAAGATGAATCTGTCAAGGGTATGAAAGAAGTATTTGGGCACATAGATACGAAGGGGAGACAGTTAAGTGGGGACACTATGAAAGCAGTTCAAGAATTTGCTGATGAGGACATAGAACAGGGTTATTGAATCAGTCCATAAACCTTTGTTAAGTGACACAGTCACTGTGTTAAGCACTAGGGATAACAAGAAAGGTTTTAAAAAAAGCTAGTAGGGCGAAGGCAGTGGAGATGAGAAGGAAGGAAATGAATGAAAGGGCTATTGAGAAATCAGAATTGGCAGGAAATACTGAATGATGACTTGTAGAAGACAAACAAGAAGGAATTAAGGTTTTGAACCCAGGTAAATGGAAGGATGATGCTACCTACTATCAACAGAAACAGGAAAAAACACAGGGAGGGAACTTGGGGAAAGGACAATGATTTGGTTTTAGCCATAACAATGGAATGGCAAGAGGAAATATTAAGCAGACAGAGAGAGAATGAGAGCAGGAACAAAGTGAGGGCTGGTTATATTGACTTACATATGATCTGCTTTAGTGGTGATATTTGAGGAAGAATTGACATTTTCAGTGCACTTTTCACATGTTCCCCAAAACATGTGGAACAGATTTATCCAGTTCAAAGAAGATACATAATCAGTTAAAAAGTCCTTACTACAATATTGTCTTCCTGTGGTTTCTAAATGAAGGGTAGGAAAAGAAAGGGAGCAGTAAAACAGATCAGAATTGAGGTTCCAGAACATTACATTATTCGGAAGGGCATATACATACATGTGCAGATGTTCCAGATACACATGCATGTGCAGAGGTTTCATATATATATGTACAGATGGTCCACATAGACATATATGTATAGACTTTTCCATGCATGTACAGATATTCCATATATACATATATAAATACATATATGCACAGCTCCTCCCTTGTCTGAGAAGTGAGCCAAATGATTCAGCTGCCAAACACTATTGATTCTTCAGCAAGGCAGCAATTCTACCAGAAGACTTAATGTCAAGAGATTAGAGAGCTTCTCAGATTGGGAACAGTTCACTGCTAACTTGAAGGGAAAGCTGAGTGAACACACAGCTGGCAGGAGTGGAGCAGAGAAGGAGTGGGTAACTTTCAGAGATCTGGTGTATGCATTTACTCATCTGGGTCAGAACATCACAGACATCACGTTTGGTTTGACAAAAATGGGGGAAACACAAAACCTGCTAAGAGAAAAAATAAGAACTCCACAGGGTTTACAAGCAGGATAGCTCTTCCATCTCTAAAAAGGCAGCATTTAAGTCCATCAAAAGTGAAGTGCAAGCAACGCTTAGAGAGATGTAGGATTCTTGGCTCAGTAAAAAGGAAGATGAAATTGAGTTTTATGCTGATAGTAACAATCCAAAGTACTTTTATGGTGCCCTGATGGCTATTTATGGGCCAAAGATTTATGGTGCATCTCAACTACTCTGTACTGATGGAGCCACACTGATGATTAGTGATATGAACATGAACCTGGAGAGATGGGCTGAACACTTCTGCAGTGTTTTCAATAGACCTTCATTAACCAATGATGATGCCACTGACTGTTTACCTCAAGTTGAAGTCTCCCTTTCTAGACAAACTTCCAACTGAAGAAGAGGCTTTGAATGCCTCTGACGTGACAAAGCACCTGTTGCTGATTCTTTTCTAGCTGAAATTGACACTCATACAAAAACTGAATTAAATCATCTGGATTATATAGCAAGAGGATTTTATTCCCCAGTAATTCAAGGATGCCTCCACTGTCCATCTCTATAAAGGTAAAGAAAATAGATTGTCCTGTGACAATCACAGAGAGTCTCTTAGTTTTGCTGACAAGATTCTTGCCAGAGTCCTTTTTAATAGGCTGATTCCTCACCTGAACAATGGTCATCTACCTGAAAGCCAGTGTGGCTTCAGAAAGACTGAGAAATGGTTGATACTGTGTTTGCTGCCTGAGAACTCCAGAAGAAATGCCAAGAGTAGAACAGAAGTTAGTACACAATGCAGATCTGACGAAGGCCTTTAATACTATCAGTCATGAGGGCAAAATGTGGTTGTCCAAAGTTCACTGGTATTACACGCCAGTTCCACAACAGCCTGCTAATACAGGTTCTGGATACTGCTTTCCTAGTTGCCAGTGGAATGAAGCAGGGCTGTGTACTTGCTCCCATGCTTTTTAGAATGATGCTTTCAGCAACGTTATCTTACACCTTTAATGAGGATGAAAACAGCATCAAGGTTAGCTACTACATTGGAAGGTAAGTACTATTATTATTCCTATTTACAGATGTAGAAACTGTGGCAAAACAGATGAAGTGATTTGCTCAGGGTCCCCCAGCTAATAAGTATCTGAAGCCAGATTTTTAACTTAGGTCTCTCTGACCCTAGACTAGCATACAGAAAGCTAAGAAGCAAATATACATGTGTATATACATGCATAAATATACATTACTTCTAAAGAGGCCAATTTAATTCAATGTTTCCTTAGGTTTTGGAATCATAGCTGACATATCCATCACACAATTATGATTTGGATCCTTCCTTTATCTCAAACAATCTTTAAAATTAACTTTACAGGAAATGTTAGGGTCAAGACAAGGCATTAATTATCAATGTATTTCTTTCACTAATCTGTATAGTGCTTTGCACACACAGCAGGTGTTGAATAAATAATTATTAAATGAATGGGTGAGTTTGTGAATCTTTAGACTACTGGTAGACTACATCTAACCAGTTCAATCCAACCAACTTTTATAGAAGTCTACTTAACATATGAAAGATATACTACTATGTTCTGGAGATACAAGGACAAAAAAAATAGCCCCTGCTCTCGGGGAGCTTATGTGGACAATTCTTTTCTACTGAAAATTCAGTGTCTTAGAGTAAGGAAAGGAAGAAAATGAAAATCAGGTAAATTCTGTCATCATACACAAGCACTCACACATGCACGTTTATGCGCGCGCGCACACACACACACACACACACACACACACACAGCTCCTTTATCTAACCATGGTACAATAGAAAAAGCAATAGCCCTGGAGTTAGGAGAGGTGGATTCAAACACCACCACTGATGCTCAGTACTAGTGTGATCTTGGTGAAATCATTTAGTCTCTAGGACTTCAGTTTCCTTTACTAAAAAGTGAAGGGTTAGAACTACATGATGTCTTGTATCCCTTTGAGGTTTAGTACATGATGGGACTAATGTGAAATAGCCAAAGCTTCAATCTTTCCAAAAGATGCCTCTTATCAAGGTTGATATCAACGAAAACTTCCTATACCTCCGCAGTACTTTAGAAACAATCTGATCTAACCTGTCCATTATGCAGAAACAAACTGCATAAAGTTTATATATAAATTATATATAAAGAAACTAAAACATAGAAGAAAGTTAGATGGTGTCACCAAAGCCAAAGGAAAATCAGTGGTAGGGCTTACGCTAGAACCTAAGTCTTTTTTTCCTGTTCAGGGTTCTTTCATCTTTCTATGTTTCCCCTTCAAAAAATTCCTCAGGTTTCTTTCTCCCAAATTCAGAACCAAAATTTTCTTCATTTCATCATCACTGACCCCAAAGGAAAATAAGATATTTGGCAAAATGTCTTTTACATGTGTTTGTCTACGTTAGAATAGAAGCTAGTCGGGGGCACATTCCATGCCTTTCAGCATGATTGATAAATACACTGTGGACCTTTAATACATATATATTTCTACTATAAATAATAATGACATTATAGTCTGATTTCTTACATTCACTAGCTTCCACACTGCTTTGTACTTTGCTGTGCATGTGGAGATATTCTAGAGCTGGAACCCCAGATGGGATCACTTGGACAGAGAGCTGAATTATGATTTTTTTTCCTGTTAATCATGTGTGGTACACATGTTTAAGAATTATGTCATATCTCATCGCCTTACATTTGAATGAAAAATGGCATTTCTTCAAAAGCAGTGCTGAACCTAATTAGTGAGCTCCACGATTTATGATTAAAATTCCAGAAGAAGCCATTGCATCTGGTCTGTCTAACATCTGATAACCAAGATCTTATAGGTTAATGAAAAGGGCTTGTCCGTTCTGAAAGGAAGGGGTCTGCAAATGAGACTTGGATTCACTGAAAAAAACCTATGAAAGGAAGAAATAGACTCTCTCTGGTGACCTAGAAAAGGATTGAACAGGACCTCTCCAGGATGGAACTTCAGGTAAGCCCAGCCCTCCAAATTTACAAATAAAGAAACTTAGACACAGTGAGGTTAAGTGATTCCACCCTTCTCCCCTCCCTTGGGGAAGCATTATTGTTCTTTATCTCCATCCATACATAAATGAAACAAACAAACAAAATGTATGTTCTGGCTCTCTGATTTCAGTGGTGTGATATTTCATTCAATGGTATAGGTTGAAACCTCTCCACATCTTCTCATTCAATGAGATTCTTTTTTTCATAAGTATGAAAATCCAGTCCAGTTCAATCCAAGCAACTTTTATAGAAGCCTACTTACTATATGAAACATATACTACTATGTTCTACAGATACAAGGACAAAAAAAAATAGCCCCTGCTCTCAGGGAGCTTACATATTACTGAAATATAAACTTTCCAGAATCAGAAGCCTTTCTATAATTCTTTTAATATCTCTGAGGTATCAATGTAACATTCAACTCTCCATCTTTTTTTCTCTTATTCTCAGTACGTCTGACCAGCTGGTTACCTCATTTTCCTTGTATATCTGGCAACGATAATAATGTCTTCTATGCATTGTCCTGCCTTGTCCCTCCAAAAAGAACCAACACAAAATTCCTACCCTACTACATCATGGTAGCATGGAGGCAACCCTGAGTTATTGTTTTTTAAAGTGATGCCAATGGAACAAAAGCTCTGACAAAATCTACCCCAATAGAATGGTGTCTACTACAAATCTGGCATCTAGCACAAATCTGGTATCAGAATGTGTCTAAACTAAGCACAGTGAGGGTCATTAATAGGCAGTAGACCACCGGCTTCTGAGGGGGCACAGTGACCCAGAGACAGACAAAAATGATTAAAGATGCAAAACAAATAAAAAAGGAAAAATCCCACCAATGAAATTTATTAGTCATCAGGAAATGCCTAAGTCAAATCATTTTTTCACTTCGGCTTCTTGGTTTTAAAAAAAGTCAAATTGAGTGGGGGGGTTTCTTCTTCTTTCCTTCCTTTCTTATTTTTCATTCATTTATTCAGCAGATATTTCACGTCTCTACTATGTGCTCTGACCACTTTGCTTGTCCTTTCTCACATGTATTGCTCCCCCTCCCCAACTGGATCTCCTCCTAGCTGGGACCATAAAATTAACTTTTCCTTTGAATCTGACTAAATTTTTCTTTTCTCTCTCTCTCTCTTTTTTGGGGGAGGGGGAATGGGGAGTCAGGTGTGGAGAGAGCAATCTCAGAAGGTTTAATCTTCTCTGGAACTGTTCTTTTCCTTCTTTCTTTTTAGGGACTCATTTATTTAATGGTTCTGTTTGTTTACAAAGCCTAGAATTTCCAAAAGGAGGTGGAGTTACTGATTCCTTAGTGACCTGACATTTAAACTCTCTACAATGAGTCCTCCGAAAGAGCTTTCTATTTTCTTTGACCAATCTATTCATTTGCCGCTCTGGGAGACTGGTGTAAAACAACTCTAATGACCCAAATTCTTGATTTACTTTAGAAACTTTGCAGAGGAAAATATGATCATTTCTGCTCCCCTCCTGTCCAAGTTTCCATCACTCTTTTCTTTGGACTGTTTTCCTCTCTTCTTTTCTACTTTGATTTTGCCAGAGGTAGGTTCTAAAATAATCTGAATACCTTTCCTACCTCAGGTGCTTCTGAAAACTAACAGACAACATATTAATGAGTGTGTCAGCCCTGTGGGTAGAAGAGTTCCCATGGTTCCCCACTTCCCTCAGACTAACATGCCACTACTAAAAGCTACCACTTTCAAACATTATATATTGTTATGCCCTTGTCCCTGAAATAGAGGCCTGGAAAGTATCTAAATTGGTTTAAATTGGGATGCACTGCACATGGTAGCATTTAAAAACAGGGTTTGGTCCTCTGGAGGTTGGTCATTAGTGGTTTCAAATATTCACAGTTTAGTGCAGCAGGCCATGGTGACTTTTTTGTCTCAATGAACCTTTATAGACTGCACTTAGAAAGGTGAGGAAGAGGTGGAGGGTGGGTGGCCTGGGGCTGGAATGCTGGGAATTTTTTTAAAACTCTGGTTGACTAGTTAGGAAGGGAATGGGGAGTTGGGTTTTATGGCTTATATAAGCAAGAAACATAAGAAGTATATTGAAATACATACATTATCTCATTTGAGCCTCACAACAAGCCTATGAGGTAATTACTATAATCATTATAGGTTTAGAGACTTTTGTTGGTTTACATAACTGGTGAGAACACAAAACCCTTGAGAATGTCAAGAATCTACCCCATTAGAATAGAAGTGACCCCCAACATTAAGATAGGTTATCTCTCAAAAGTTCATTTGAAAGTCATGTTTGGAACTCAGAATGAATTTTAACCCTAGAAACCATACTACATTTACCCTGCTCACAAAATACTATTAAACTAATTTGCCTTAAATAAAGTATTACATTAATAGGCTTATAGAAACTGATTGCCATATATAAGTGTTTTTCATTGCATTCAGAGTTCTAGACTGGACTGTCCAGAAGAGATTTCTCCTTACATCTGCAGAGAGAACAGGGACTTTTAATATTTGGCACAAGCCCCCTCCGTACAGCTCCTCCACTGTAAAGTAAGGGATAGTAGAGAATTCACCAGGTTCAAACTCTTATTAGTGTCAAAGAAAACAAAATGAGTAAAAATCTGGAGATGAAAAATGCAAAGCAAGCTTGGTGAATGGTACATCATCTAGGCTGGGTAGAATTCAGATTCTTATAAGGGCTCAACAGGAAATAAAGCTGGAAAAATCACAGATGGAGGTCATTTAGTTTAAATCATTTACAGAAGAAAAAAATGGCAGCCAATGGCAGAGGTAGAGCAAAGGAAGGGTGTTAACTGTTGTTGCCAAATTATGGAGGTCCCTAAATGCCAAGCTAAGAAGCTTGAATTTTGTCTAACAGGTAATAGGAACCACTAAAGGTTTTTGAACACAGAACAAAGATGTGTTTCTCCTTTATATGCATGCCCATTTGCCTTTTCTTTATGCAAAGATGACTAAAGAGGAGTTTTAGACTATTACTCTGAAGGTCACTACTTAGAATGAATTACAAATTTGAAAGAATGAAGGCAGGAAAATCAATTCAGAAGCTATTGCAATCTTCTAAATGTGATCTGAGTCTGAACTAGGGTCATGACAGTACAAATAGAAAGGAAAGGATAGATTCATGAGATGTGCAATGACATAGAACTTGGCACCTAAAGGTGGGAAGCAAAGGAGAGATCCAAGTTTGGATGATTGAAAAAACTGTGGTACTACCACTTTGCGCACAGTAGGCATCTATCTGATAAATTTGTGTTAAAATGAAATGAAACAAGGAAGTCAGAAGGAAACACTGGTTTTGAGGGCAAGGTTAAGAATTTGGGTTTGAGAAATAATGAATTTGAAACCTTAAGAGAGCATCCCATTTAGCAGGCAGAATGTGTGAGTAGAGGTAACCAAAGAGGTTTAGGTTGGAGACAGAGATTTGAGAGCCACTGGCATAATGGATACAGTTGAAGCTGTAGAAGTTAGGAAAACAAATATGAAAGAAAAATGTGCAAAGAAGGAAGAGAAGGCAACCAAGGATGGCATCCTGGGGAACGGTTGAATTTAGTTAGTATCGCAGAAGAGTGAAGAAAGAGAGACCATCAAAGAAAACAAAGAATTACTGGTCAGAGAAATAAAAAAAGTAGGAAAGGACAAAGTAATAGACAAAAGAGGAGAGACTTTCAAGAACCAGTGAGTAAACAGTCATACCAAATGCATCAGAGAAGCCAAGAATATAGGAACTAAGAAAAGGTCACTGGTTTTGGTCACTGATGACTTTTTAATGAACAATTTCAGTAGAATAGAATGGACAAAAGGCAGATTACAAGTCAAAGAAGTTTGTGGGCAGTGGGGTGGTGGAAGAAGCAATTACAGATCTCAAATTTGGAAAGTTGGATGGCTTATTGAAATTATAATAAGCTATTTAAAAAATTTCAGCAGCAGTAATTGCTCCTTCAACAGGAATGGACATTTTTAACCTTCCTATTTACCAGACAACCACAATGAGTAATTGTTCAAAATGCTCTGGGGAAACAAAATATTTAAAATAATTATCCTCACAGTTGGGATTATTGCTGTGAACACAATAGATTTGCTTTATTTTTATTAATGTAAATTTCCTATTAAATAACTTTCCCTCAACCTAAAATTTGAAAGGCATAAAGAAAAGGCAAATTTGCATCCATATAAAGGAGAAATGATGGTTATAATCTACTTGAACTCTCAAAAAGCTTTTGCCAGGGTTCCATACCAAAGACCTTTTTCTAAATTGAGTCACATGAAAAGATCCCAGAAACAAAGCCTGAAATAAATGTGTACAACTCTGAATATTTCTAAGGAAAAAAATGACTTATTTAACTTGTATAAATGAAATAAGGATCAATATGTTCGGTAAAATTTCTAAGTTTCTGAATGACAGTCATAAACTCTAGTGGGTAGTGAACGGCTAAGCTGAGGGGCCAAAAACAATAGGTAGACTTGGTGAATCTGTGCCTGGGCAGAAAAAGGGGCAAATAAGAATGAAGACCACAGAATAAACACAAATCTACAAACCTAAACCATACAGCCAGGTCCTCATTACTGCAAATAACAAATCCCCTGAAGAGGTTGTGCTATTCAAATGCACACTGCATATTTCTACTGAGCTGGAAACATTTGCCATCATAATTATAACTTTGAACAGTGAACATTGGACTGCATGTGACCACTTCAGGGGATTCTTTGTTTGCATGAATCAGGACCTGCCTGATATACAAAATGAATTATAGGAAAAACTGCTGATATTTCTAGAGTGCTTGAGGGATTGTAAGTAGTGTTTTATTCATATTATCACATTTGAGCCAGCAAATTTTAAGCAGCTACAGGTATTATTATCTACATTTTACAGATTAGGTAATAGGCTTAGAAGGATAAATCACCCATGTTTATGAACCTTAAGTGACTAGCACATGCTAGAGGCAGTAAGCTTGATTCTAGGCCCCTTGAATTCAAGTCAGGCATTCCAATAATTGTCTAGATGCTGCTTCAGATAAAATACCTCTGAGGCCCTTGGGTACAACTTCATAGTTATTGTGTATTGTTTCCTGAGTGCATTGGTTCAATGGGCAGTAAAAAAAACCCAATAAAATATTAAGCATTAAGAATAAAATAAAAATATCATTGCACTCATAAAAATATGCATTTGTGAATATGCATCTTCTTACCTGGAAAATGTTTGAGACTTACAGTGCCACATGCATTCTTTTTTAAAAAATAATGTTAAATTATATTTGTTAATTTTTAACATTCCTCTTTAAATTTTGAGTTCAAATTCTCTCCCTCCCCATAGCTCTGCCCTCACCTGTTGAGAAGGCAAGCCACATAATACCCATTATACATGTGAAATCATGCTAAATATATTAGCATTATTTAAAAATAAAAGCAAGAAAAAAAGTAAAAAAATATGCTTCAATCTGCATTCACAGTTCATCAGTTATCTCTCTAGGTAGAAACCATTTTTCATCATAAGTCCTCTGGAACTGTCATGGATTATTTTATTGATCAGAGCAGCAAACTCTTTCACAGTTGATCATTGTTAAAGGATTGCTGTTAACTGTGTATAATGTCTTCTGGTTCTACTCTGTCTTACAAAATTCATATAAGTCTTTCCAGATTTTTCTGAAATCATCCTTCTTGTCATTTTGTATAGCAATAGTAGCTCGTCACAATCATATATCACAACTTATTCAGCCAACTGATGAGTAGCCCCTCAATTTCCAATTCTTTGTCACCACACAAAGAGCTGCTATATTTTCGCACATATAGGTCCTTTTCCTTTTTCTTTAATCTCTTTAGGGCACACAGCTAGTAGTGGTATTGCTTGGTCAAAGAGTAGACACAGTTTGATAGTTTTTTGGGTACAGTTCCAAATGCTGCATGTACAAGCTGTGGCACAAGATCATGACGGATACTGCTGTGCAGTAAGAAATGATGTGTTCAGTGACCTTAGAAAAATGTGTATAAACTTGCACAAAATAACAAAGAACAAAATAAGCAGAAACAAGAGAATGCTGTATACAGTAACATCAATATTGTGTGAAGAAGAACTTTGAGTGACTGAGTCATTCGGACTATCATAAATTCCCAAATTAACCACAAAAGGACGGATGAAGGAAGATACTGTCTGCATCCAGAGAAAGAACTGATAAATCCAAGTATGCAGAGAAGGAGTTTACACACACACACACACACACACACACACACACACACACACACACACATTTTTGTCTAGTGGTAGCTATCTGTAGGGTTAGGAAGAAGGAGGGAAAGAAAAAAGTTACATAGTTTAAATATATATTTTAAAAGAGTAACAAATTATACATAATAGATTAGCAATTTCATGTGAAATCATATTTTCCCCTATTATGTTATAGAAATGCTTGTTTTATTTCTTAAGTTCAGAATAAAATGAATTTTTAAAAAGGTGTAATGGAACTATGAAAGACAGTGTGGTACAGCAGGTGGGATTAGCCATTTCCCAATTTCTCCGAGTAATTATTTAGGGCTCTGTCATTTAAGCATTTGTTCAAATTAGTTTGGAATCCATTCCTAATTTTTGCCTCCAATGAGAATGGGTAATGAGAACCATGAGAGTAAAAAAGACCAAGGTTTAATTTCTGCCTCTGACACACATTGGCAGTGTGACCCTGGGCAAGTCACTTGACCTTATGGTGTCCCAGGTCACTCTTCATGTCCATAAATTCTAGACCAGATGCTGATCTGTATCTGTGGTAGAAATTTCTACCATGGGAATTCCTCACATCAAAAAAATCATTTGACTCATCCCCCCTTTTTTTTGGTGAGGCCATAAGAGTTAAGTGACTTGCCCAGAGTCACACAGTTAGTAAGTGTTAAGTATCTGGAGTTAGATTTGAATGCAGGTCCTCCTGACTCCAGGACTAGTGCCTGTCCACCTCACCATTAAGCTGCTCCTCCCCATTTTTTTTTTAAGAATATAAAGTCCACAAAAGAATACTTAGAACAGATAGGGGTCTACTGTATAAAGACAGACTAAAAAGATGAGGGTCTTCAAAACGTAAAAGCAAAAAAAAAAAGGGATATGGTAGAAATCCACAAAACTGGTAATACCCAATAAAATGAGTAGAAAGAACAGAGATTTCTTCATGAAATCACAAAATACTAGACTGAAACTTGAGTATGGTAAATTCAGGATGAAAAAAAAAAAAAGACATTCTCCTTCACAAGAAAGTAATGAACTTATGATGCTCATTACCCTAAGTAGTGGTAAAGAGAAGAATTACAAATGGGTTCTAATTAAGTTTACTAAACAACCACTATAAGAAAGTTGGGAACCAACTAACCTTTCAAGTTAACTAGACCTTCCAGATCTCCGCTGGCAATGGAATCCTGGCTTAATGGACCATCGGCTGGATCCAATGTGGCAATTCCTGTATTCCTACAATTCCTCTCTAGCATTTTTCTTCTAATGTGAGACCATGTAATGTCCAGAATGACCACAGATTAGTGGGTTGGTTTTTTTTTCTTTAAAAGAAAAGTATTGATGCCACATTTTATAGATGCATTTTGCATGCCGGCTTTTATAAACACATTTGGCATGTCAGTGCTTCTGCAGTACTCTCGCCACAATCTCTCCAGAGGGCTTAACCATTTTAATGACTTCAAACATTTCTATGGGCATGACACTAGAACCAACCCAATTTCCAGTTCATCACTTCCAACTGCCTCCAGGACAGCTCTACTAGGTCATCCTGCCAATATCTCACACTCCTAAGAGTCAAAAGCTAGAGTTAGAAGGGAAATTGGAGGTTAAACAGTCTAACCCCTTTATCCTACAAATAAGGAAACTGAGCTCCAAGTAGGTTTCTCATATTAGAAATGGGGAAAATAGGATTTTCTCAAAGTCGTGTCAGAGGTGAGCTTTGAACTCATGTCCTCTGCCTCCAAAGCCATGATTTTTCCATGCACCATGTTGCAGCAACTTGTTCCAAATCACACAATAAAGGATAGTGTTAGGACTGGAACCAGGTTCCCCAATTCCTATCCCACCCTTTGTCCATCACATCATGCTATATTGTGTATCTTTTCTCCTACTTCTTTTTTTAAAAAAAAATTATTTATTTTTAACATGAAATAAAATAAGAATTTTCATAACATAGAATAAAAAGATGAATATGAAACTGTAAAGTGTATTATTACATACTTGTTATTCCTTTTAAATGTATAATAAAGTTATCTTGTAATTTTCCTTTTCTTTCCTTTCCCCCCTTCCCATGGTTTCCAAGCAGCTTAGAACAGCAAGATTATTACACACTGATAATTTTGGGTAAGAAAAATAAATCTTAAAAAAATGAATGTTGAAAACTGTCTTTACATGTAAGTGGGGGAAAAAAATTAAAACTACCAAAAAAAAATTCTGTGTTCTAGAAGAAGCAGAATTGACTCTTGTGCCCTAGTTAAGTTCCAGAGAGGTTGTTCTCGTTTTCTGCTGGTCTTCTATTAGTTGGTTTCTTGGAAGTCATTTTGAGAGGTCATACGATGGTACTCCTAGTGAAAAGATCACTTCCCCCAATTTCAGATTTATTAGATTCATAGTCTTTTGTCCATGAACCTATGTGTAATGAACTGGCTTGGAGGGTGAAAAGCTAACTTCAGGTTTTAATTGAACTCTGAACTTTCTGCCTAAAAGGAACTTATCCCAAGGGTTGAAGGTCAAGTAAAAAACTGTCCAAGACACTGCCCTAATCCCTAAGCACTTTGGAGCCCCTACCAAAACCTACAAAGCCTCTACTACCAATGGTCCTTTAGTTTTGTTAGCTAAGTTGTTTTCAAAATCTTCTTAGTTACTTTCTATTCCTTCTAGAACCCCAGTTAAGGGCCCAGCCCCTCTCACTGACCACTGGCCTTTTTGCTTTGTAGCTATGTTCAGAGTCTTGGCCTTTGCCTGATACTATGACTGTGTCCACACTCATAATCTTGGTCATCCCCAGCCTGTCCTATTCCACTATCCCTGATTCTTTAACCATTAGACTTATGATTCTCAACCTTTTCAAGAAGGAAAGTTTTTAAATATTGCAGTGTACTGTCAGGCACAACTGTTTTATTATTCATTTTTACTGTAGAGCCATTTTTTTTTTACTATTTTTTATTTAATTTGTTATAAGGTCTGGCTTGTTGGGTTGAAGAGAGAGAGAAGAATACATTTAGGAATGAAAATGATATAAAAACAAAAGTTATCAATAAAATGAGTTTTAAAAAATGGCTAATCCTTACACAACTGAAGCTGTCATCATATTGTCAGAGTTAAAGAAAGACAAATGATATTATTTGGTGGGCATATGCATCTGAGCCTTTTTTTCTGTAACTCCTCCCCCCACACTCCAGAAGACCTGGGACACAGAAGCTGAGAACCATGGCTTTGAGCAACTCTTTCCTCAAAGCTACCTAGAGTCCTTCCTCTCTACTGAGTCCCATAAAGGAGAAGACCTGATTGCTGACTGCAATGTACCTTACCCCTCCATCAAAAAAAAAAAAATTTACAGCTTGGAAAATTGTGTCAAGTCTTTTTCATCAAAATGTTGTTTCTCGATCAAATGCTTAGCAACAGGAAAATACCTTACCTCTTTCTGTATCGACTGAGGAGACAGCCTGAATCAAAAGGGGTGCATTGGACTCAGTGTACTCCACAAACACCAGCAGTAACTTCAGGGCAGTCTTCACCACTAGGCGGAACTGGAAAAAGAAATTAAATTCATAATGCAGCTTTTTGAAGGGGGAGGAGAGAAGCTTCTTTCTCTTCTGGGTTTCAAGTTTTGCTTTTCAGACATAGTCAATTATAGGACAATGAAGCTACATTTATGGAGTTTCAAAGAGTAGATGTTTTAACACACACACACACACATACACAAATACTTAGTCACATCCAGTTTAGTTCTACCATCTCTTGCTCCCAAGTCATCTTGCAATGATTTTGCAAGTCTCTCCTTTTCCCTGAAGGAATCCATTTTTTCCCACATGAGGGGATTCCTGAACATTTCCCCTGACCTATATACTCTGTTTTCTTTGCTCTGCCTGAAGCAGGCTAATTAGCCAGATGCTAACATCCATTATTAGACCCTTTGTTGCAGGTGAGCTAGGTGACTGAGCTGAGTCTCTTTAGCAGCCCTGGTCTCTGCATGGAAGATGTCATCCCTCCCTGAACCTGATTTGCATTATTTCAACTTAGTCTGAATTTAAGTCCGATTTACTTCCTACTTCAAAATTTTTTCTTTATTTTGAGTCACCTGTTTCCTGTCTGGGGATACTTTCAGTTTTCAGTTTATTTGCAAAGCAGAGATAATTGATATACCCTGAACCCAATGACACCTTTCGTGGTTGTGTTTATAAGGACTACTCTTTCATTGCGTTTTCTGCATCTACCTCCACACCTATATCTTCATCCTATGGTTCATTTTTCCAGGGTCTTCCCAATCTGCTATTTTCCAACACTTCTCCATATTCCATGATTTAAATGAAAGAAACTCGCCTTACTAGCTCAAAATTTCTCCTTCACATTTCCTGAATTCCTAATAAATAGAATTTCATGCACATTAACAGTTACCTGTTAACTTTCATAGTGATAACTAGGAGGAGACTGTTGGTCATTCACACTTTAGTGAAAATTAGCTACTCAGCTTTTTTCACACCTAGTCCTGGTATGAGGAAATTTGCTGAGGGGAACAGTTTTAGTAAGTGCAATGGGAGTTTGTGGAGAACATCTAAAACAATTTTTGAGGGTGTCTAGTGTAGGCCAAAGGTTCTTAAATTGGTGTCTGTGAAACTGATCTTTTAAAAATATTTTTACTGCACTTCAGTACAACAGGTCTCCTGTGTAGTCCTGTATATTTTATCTTATGAATTAAAAAGAGGATCCATCAGTGTCACTAGGCTGCCAAAGGGATCTATAGCACCACAAATGGTCAAGAACTCCTGGTATAGGTAGAAATCAGGATCTAGGCTCTAGATCTTTAAGAGAGGCAAAGAAATAAGAGTTGATAATATGAAGGGAAGGGATTAATACTTTACTTTGAAGCTCTTTGAAGGCAGAGACCACTGTTGTTTTTTCTTTGTATTGTCTATTTTGTCTTAAGTGCTTAATAAATTCCTATAGATTGCTTGCTGGAGCCGTAATTTCATCAGTTTGGATTCTACTTCATCCAATGTAGAAGGTGGTATAAGAGAGTCTAAAAATGGGGTTAGGAGGGACAAAAGTAAATAGAAGATGGGAAAGGCATATGAACCAATATTTTCTAACTGAGAATATTTAAATTTTTTTCATAGTATTGATCTCCTGAAAGAACCATTTGGGCAAAGCCCACCTAAGTACAGATAAAGAGAAAAGGCTGAGTGATCTTTTTGCTTTTTTCCCCTCAGAAAATTAATTAGCAAATGTTTGTATTTCTATGGATCTGTGATCTAATCAATGTGAGTGCTCTCTCCAACCAGCTGGCAATGTGGTTCAGTAGCAAGAGATTGGAGTCATGGAACTTGAGTTCAAATCTTGGCTCTATTACTTACTACCTATGGGAATTTGGGCATTCTGGCCATCAGTTTTTTCTTCTGTAAAATGAAGGAGTTCTGGATATTCTTTCTCAGTTCTAGATCTATGACCTTGTGAATCTAATTAATATCAGTTCATTAAACTGAGAAAGCATAGAAGGAAATAGCAAAAAAAAAAAAAAGATGTAGTTTTAGAAACTGGAATTATGTCCTGTATTACAGCAGGAGATATTTTATGGGTAGGAAAATAATGTGTCTGTAATAGGAGATTCCAAACTTATTCTTTTGCAACTTGGCTGAGACCAGGGTAAAACTCTAGAGCTTCTTACCAACAATTATAAGGTTGAGGGGATTAGGAACATGTGGAATAGGAGAGTTGAAATTTTTTATTTTTTTATTTTTTGCTTCAGGGAATTAGTTTCAGGTAAATTGGGGAAAATAAGAGTAGCAAGCCCAGGCCTGGATTCCATCTTCTTCTCTAGAGGGTGTACTATCATTATGAACTTTAAGCCTTTAAATACTTTAATGGGAAATAACCTGGCTGCTTCCCAGATCTGCATTACTTGTCCTGACAGGTAGCTACACTATGCTTATGTAGTAAAGGGTTCTTCCAAAGCCCTTCTACTCTAAGGTAAAAGCAGTACTTTCCTTCTCTAGGATACCCCTCTCCTGAAATGTTCTCCAGTTACAGGGGCATTTAATTTTCAATTCTTCTGGGCATGTCATTTCATGTTCTCCCTCTGTTAAGAATGCACTCCCACTGGCCTAACATTCTATCCTCTTTTCTTAGCACAATCCATTTCATGTTACTTGAGCTTTACAAGAGCAGAAGCTCTATGCTATCCAGTAGGTATATTTCCCAGATCTCTGGGTAGGGTCAAATGAACAAACTCCCAGAAGTTACTCTAGGCTTTTCATGCTACAGATGCCTCTGACACAAAGCTTACCTACCATGAGATAGAAAAAAAATCACTTTCAAACACCACAGTTTTTACACCATTTAGAGCTGTGGAAATGGACCTTACATGTTTGCTTGAACCCATCAGAGGCAATGGTCTAAACTTAGGATCGTAAGTCTAGAGCAGGAAATGCCAAAAAGGCTATTTTGCCCATTTCCTTAATTTTACAGAAGAGGAACTGAGATCTATGCTCAAGATCACACAAGTAGTAAGTGGCAGAGCTGAAATCTACTCTTTAGCAGTCTTTCATTATTCCACAGCCTCATTTACTAATACAGCTCTTATGGGTAGAGCAGCAGGGAAAAGAACAACCATATATTTTTTATATGAGTAAACACTGCCAGATTGTGTTATTTAAAATTGATATTTTAGTTTCTTCACAAGTTTTGCAAGCACAGATATATATATATATATATATATATATATATATATATATATATATATAAAAATATATAGTGTTGTATTCTTGTTCTTTACCCCCAACTCTCACCCTAAGAGCTATACACACACACACACGTAACTCTTTCTTTTCCTCATCTTCAATGGAAATTACACCTAACTGGCAGGACGGTATAGTTAAAAAAAAAAAAAAGTACTGAACCTAACTAGAATCAGAAGGCCCATTCTGCCTTAACTTGAGAAAGTCACCTAGACTCCAACTTCAGTTTTCTTATTTATAAAATTGGACTAATAATACTTAGGATCAGAGGATCTTAGATTTAGAGTCAAATTTAAATTTATATTTGTGGGAGGGTCCATGGAGGCTATGTAGTCTAGCCCCATCATTTTAGTGATGAGGAAACAGAAAGGTTTGCCCCAAGGCACATAGTTTACCTCAACAGCAGTGAGGTCTGAAGCCAGAACATTGCAAAGCAATGGTTTTTTCCACTGTACCAGGGCTGCCTTTCTCCACATGGCTGTTAGGTAAACTCACTTCATCTTGCCTGGGTCAGTTTCTCCTTCACTTTCCATCCATTATCAAACCTTGCTACCTGGTTCATTGGGCATCATCCCCACTTCTTCCCTAGCAGAAACTTGGACCCCACACCTAGAACCACTCTACTTTCTAATAAGTGAACTTTCCTTTTATCCTTCAAGGATCCAGGACTTTGATTAACCTCCTGGTCCATTTCAACTCATGACCCAACTACACCTGGCTCCCTGCCTCTGTCTCTCCAGTTCTCCTTTAACTATGATCTTCCCTCTTTAGAATATAAGCTGCTTGAAAGCAGGGACTATCTTGCTTGCTTGTACTTGTAACCCCAGAATGTGGAACTGTGCCTGGCTTATAGTGAATGCTTTTATGTGAAATGTGTTGTACATTGCAAAACTCTGAACTAAAACCCGTTATTATTAATGCTGTTCTTATTAATAAAAATAGCCTCTATGTCTTAATGGGGGGGGAAGATGAGGGAGACAGGGCACAATTCATTCTGAAAAAAAAGCTTTGTACTTTCACAAGATACTATCCCCATCTTGTGGCATGTTAGGATTATTATCATCAAAGACATTTAAAACCATGTTGTGTTTTTGCTGCTACGGTCATAAATGATACCTGCAGGCTAGATTCAATTATGTGAAGGGACAGATTTAATCTGGGTAAAAAGGTTTCCCATCCCCCCTTCACTGAGTCTCATTCTAGGAAACACTAATCATATTATTTTAACACATGCTCATGCAAAATGGAGGCTCATTTATATTTTGTAATACTTTAAAATGCACAGTCAAGATAAGTTAAAATGATATGAACAGTCATACCATTGACTGATATAGGACTCTTGTAAACAATAAGAATAAAAATGAGTATAAGCACCTATACATGGGGTTATCCTACATGATAAGAAATATCACTCTCTCTGGTAAATTTGAGGGTCTACTTATTCACTATTTTTACTTTTTCCTACAACATCCCTCACTTTGCATATCGAGTTATTATTAACCGATAAAGTAAAATTACATGCTTTCAAAGTTACAAAGCTGTGACTTAGGGGAAATAAGTCCTTTAATCGCCACCTCAGCTAGAGACTGAGCTCTCTAAATCATGAAAGGCTATGCCATGGATGATGAAGACGAAGGAGAGGGAAAGAGGAAAAAGAAGGAAGAGGAAAAGAGGAGATGATAAAACAAAAGTACCAACAAGTAAGAGTAAGTAAGCAGAGTCAAGAAAATTAGATAATAGAACCCAAGGAGGTAGATTCAAGAAGGATAAGGACAAGGTAACTGGAAAGACAAGGAAGGTAATTAAGAAAAGTTAAATGGAAATATTAGAGGATCAAGTACATTGATAGTGATGGGTGAGGAAAACTGGTAAAATGCAAAAGAGGCACAACGATGCAGAAGGAGCATGGCAGTCCCTATGCCTATGAAGAAAGGAAATTGAATAGCATTGTCTTTAGAAAGTTTTAACTAGATATTTGGGGTGGAGGTATAAATATCCACAAGTTGTTTCAAGAAACATGGCTGAACATCTCAACCATTATGGAGAATAGGAGTAATTATGCAGTGACTTGAGTCAAGGGTACAATGTTTGTATTTCTGCTATTTGTGTTCAAAGGGGATGTTGATCTGTCTCCTGGAGGGGGAAGGGAAAGTACTCAATGAACAACTCTCCATAATGGAGGCTGTTAGGGAAGAGTTCCTAAAATAGGGAGAAGGCTTCAATGGGAAAGAAAGTATTCTGAGGTTGAGGAGAGGAGATGTGTTCCTTCCAAGGATAGGAAAGGAAAAGCAAAGCTATACAATTAGAGCTTAGAAACATATTTGAGGTTCTTCTTGAGAAGAGAGATGGATGCTCTGAAGAAGCTGTTTGTGCTCCCATTAATAATAAAATAGAATCGCACCATATCATAGAGAAAGAAGACTAGTGGTAGATGGTAATTCTTGGTTCCAGGTTACTGGGGTAGCCATTTGTGTTCTTGATAAGAATAAAAAGTTCTGATGTCTTCACATAATACGTATCCAAGACAAAATTGGGAATGTCTTTCAAAACTTATCAAAATGCATGACAATTACCTACTTATAATGATTCACAATGGGCAGAAATCACACTTCCAAAAGGAATCTAAAACATATTGCTAAAACTCTGAAGTCTTGGGAGAGCATTGGGGCACATTTGGTATTTTCCTCAATGTTGTGCCCATTTAAGGTAAGAGATGTGTATGGTAAGTGAACAGCTGGCTAAGAAAGTGACATCTGAGAATGAGATTTGGATTTCTGGACCATGGCTTACAACAAAGAATTGACAGATTACTGGCCGGAGATGAAGCATACAAAGCAAAGGCTGGTAAGAATGTAGATGGAAGGTGTCTTGCAAATCTGATCAAAAGGACTAAAACTTAAAAAAAAATAGAATATTCCCTATGCATAATGCCCTAAATTAGATGTTACGGAGAGTAGCAATGAAGAAAGAAGATGAACAGCATTTGACATACCTTAAAATTCACAGTTCCCAAAGTTCAGGAAAGGAGGCAGCAATAAAACCCAAAGCACAAAAGAAGGGCAAGAAACAAGATGAACTAGAGATCTTCATGCAAAGGGACAATCTGACCTCATTGGTATCATAGAAACTTAATGGGAGGAAGCCTATGACTGGACTAGGGCTCTTGATGAATATACCTTATTCAAAAGTAACAGAATAGGTGGGGCAGGGAAGGAACAGTGGAGCAGCAATGCATTTTAAGAAGATATACTCCTGAGAAAATCGAGAAACAGAGGGAAAAGGCATTAAAGGTCTTCACCTTAAAAACACAAGTAATTTTGTCAATGGAGGACACTACAGGACACCTGAACAGAAGGAAAAAATAAATGAAGAGTTTGGGACATAGATCACAAGCCCAGTACAGAGCCATGATATATCAGTGATGGGGGACTAGATATCTGCTGGATATCTGCCAAAAGTAATGATAATTTCATCCTTCAAAAGGTGGAAGAACCAATAAGGGAAAATTTTATTCTAGATCTGATTCTCACCAACAGGCAGGAACTGGCTTTTCGGGTGGAAATAATGGAGTTCTTGGGGGAAAATGATCATTCCATTATAGTCTGCAATAAGGAAGAGAGGAAAGATGGGCATAGTCTGAAATGCACCTTAGATTAAAAAGTTCAGAAGACAGACAGGTAAGATCTCCTGTAGTAACATGTTTCAGGGGAAGTCAGCCAAGGATGGGAGAGTCTTGAAAACGAAATTCTTCAGTTTCATTTCCATTGATAAAATCACATCCATTTATGATGTTGAATCATTTTGTGGTGCCAAGAACTATTATGGAAGAAACTTTTTTTCTTAGTCTTTAGCAGTTGTGTCTGTTGAGAAGGCCCCTATAGCCCCTGCAAAGGTAGCTACCAGGTTGACTCTCTACAAGGGTTGCTCCTCTCATGAGTGGCTGGAAGGATAGACTGGAAGCAATGCTGGTGGTCTGTTGGGGAACTGCTATTTCCAGTATTCTTGGGATTACCTGTCCATTGATGGCTGTTTGCTAATGGCTGGTGTTGGTGATGACCTTTCTCCAAAAGAGTTGCTGCCCTGGAGTCTGTTGTATGAGAGTAAGACTGGTGATCTGAGAAGATTCCCAGGACTCTTAGGCACAGAGTCCTTCAGGGACAGGGCAGGGACCTTAATAATCATCTTCTTATTCTCTTCTGCTAGATCTTCCTCCTGGTCTTGCCTATTTCCCAAGGCTGTTCCACAAGGTTCTTTCTTGAGTCCATTTATCTTCCCCTATTGTAAGATTTCACTTGGTAATCCCATCAGTTTAATTCTTAAATCTACTTATCTAGCCCTAACCCCTCTGCTGACCTCCAGGTTTACTTCTCTATATGCCCACTGAACCTACTGAACTGAATATCCCACTCAACATGTCTATAACTAAAATCATCTTTCCCCAAAACCCTCCTTTCTTCATAACTTCCCCATTACTGCTGAGCATACCATCCTCCCAATAACCTAAGCTCACAACGTAGCTGTCATCCTTCACTCCTTATTCTCTCTCAAACCCCCCTCCCTAATCTAATCTGTACTCAAGTTCTGCCCATCCCACTTTTACTCCATTCTAACTCTTAGAATTCTGCCTCCTTCCTTCACCCGCCTCCCACTTTGTAGATAGGAGTAAACTGGGGTTCTCATCCTTTAAAGTTAAACTATACAGGTAACCATATCAATTATGTATACCAGAAATACCTTTCCATCTCCATTATGACACTCCCTTAAAATGTGTTTGATTCTTAAAGTGTCAAACTATCTTTATTTATTTGTATTTTGAAGCATCTCTTTTTTTTGTTTCAAAGTTCTATCTATATTTTTAAAAATTAACTGTTACTCTTCCCTTTTATATTTACCTCACAGTAATTTCTGGATATTCCTTTCTTTGTAATAAAGAAAAATGCTTAAGGGAAAATGACTGATTCAATGGCTAGGTCCAGAAATACTGTGCCCCTGCAAACCCCCACCTCACTGCCAACAGGAGTGAAATATATTTCTTATCTGTTTTCCAGGACCATAATTTGTTTTGCAACAATTTGAAGAACTGTTTCCTTTTAGTGATTTTTACATGAATATTGTTATAGTCATTGTATTGAACTCCCTGGTTCTGCTTATTTCACTTTTCATGAGTTCATACAGATCTTTCCATATTTCTCTAAATTTGTCATACCTCTGAATATTTTAAATTTATTTTTAAATAACATTTGAATTTTCTGAGTTATAATTAATATTTTCAATAATAACTCAGATCCCAACATATTAACTGATCTTGATTCCTTTAGTATTTTTTTAAAAATATATTATTTTTGAAATTCTTTAAATCTCTTCCCCCTCAAACAAATGAAGAAAGACACAAACCTTGTAAGAAACAAGAATTGTCTACAAAAACAAATCCATATATTTGCCATGTGCCCTAGAGTGTTTAAACTTGTTTTAAATTAGGCTTCCCTCATACCTATTGCTTTCCTCCAGGGGCTGATTTTTGTTTTGACTTCCATAAACAGCTAGAAGCCACAGTCTGAGAAGCAGGAAGTTGTGATCTGCACTGTGGATACCTAAGCTAGCAGCCCAGACTCCAGCAGCATACTAATTAAGATGAATGATATATGTCCTTTCTGGGAGACAGTTTGAACTCCTGACAAGTGGGGTAAGAAAGGTCAAAACAGAACCACAGGTAGAACTCCAAACATACACAAAAGTGCAGAAACTTGACCTTGAATCTCAAGGTGTGCCTTGCCTTGGCCCTTCCATCTTGCTCTGGGCCTGCAATGCCTTTCCATCATGCTCAGGCACCATCTGCAGCTACCTACACCTCCTCTGGGTCTGCCTCACCCCAAACCAGACATTCCATGCAGCTCCCCTACACTTTTCCACCCTGGGATAACTCTACCTAAGGATAAACTCCTGTGGACTCTAATAACCTGGATTCATTCCCCACCTTTCATACCCATTCCATCACAAAAATTCTGAATGACTAATCATCATTATTCACTGAGCTCTCCCTTATTCCCATCCTCTTCAACCTCAATCTCCCACCCCTACCCCGATTCTAAAGCTACCCACACTTTTACCATGCTCTCTAGAAAGCCTGCTCCATAGATAACAAACTAGCCTTATCTTAAACCTTTTCCTTTCTCACTCCTTCCATTTTGCCCTTAGAGAGATACAGCTCCCTCCTGATAACACAACTTTCCTACAGTCCTGGTTGTATTTTCATTCATTCATCCAGACTCTCTGGTGTGGTGGGGGAACTGAACTACTTCTTCCTCCCCTTTGCTACTCCTAAGTTCTCCCTCTACCCCCATCACTCAGTAAGGTATTGACCCCTTAGGTTCATTCAATACATATTTGCCAGGCAGTCAAGATTCTGGTAGATGTTGTCTGCAGACCTCCAGGACACTGCTTCCTTCTCCAGTGAATTCCATGCCCAGCTCACACTCTTTCCTCCCCTCATACTAGGGAACTTCAACATACAGACAGGTCTTCCCTCAATTCTTCCACTTTCCTTCTAATACCCCTTCCTTTGGATTACTCTCACCATTCATTATTTTGACACCTACTCACATGCTATTAGACAAAGATGTGGAAAATCACAAAACCATGCTGTAGGTTCTACCACAAGTTTAAGTTACAGTCTCAACTTGGACCTTATCACAAGGCAACCCTTGTATGTCTCCCTTATTCATTCACTATGCCATTTAACACAGTGACTTTTCCAAACTTTTTCAGCCTTCCTCAAATCCCTCCATGGCTCTCTCTCCTTACGTCCCTCAGCTGAGAACCTTGCCTCATATTTTACGGAAAAAAATTGAGGTCATTTGCAGCAATCTCCCTCTTCTCCCTTGCTCCTCACTTCATATCACTCATAAGCCTTCTGCTGCTACCTATTCTGTCACCTTTATTTCACACAAACAGATGGTCTTTCTCCTTGCCAACACAAAACCCTCTATCTCCCAGTGATCCTCTGCAGCAGGCTGTCTCTTCTAACATCCAAGCTAATCTCTCACTAGCATTCACTGCTCCCTGTCAGCTCCCAGTCAGTTAGCTGTTTCTCTACTGCCTACAAACATGCCCATATCTGTCTTCTCTATTCTCAAAAAACTCTCATTTGATGCATCCCATCCCTGCTCACTATCTTCCTGTATTTCTTCTCTTCGCGCTTAAACTCCTTGAAGAAGTCAACTCTAGCAGACTTTCACTTCCTTTCCTCTCACTTTCTTAATTCCTTATAGTTTGGCTTCTGACCTCATCATTCAGAGGAAATTGCTCTCTCCAAAGTTATTAATGATCTCTTCATTGACCAATCTAATGGCCTTTATTTAACATTCATCCACCTTGACCCATCTGTAGCCTTTGGCATTGTTAACCATCCTCTTTTCCTTGATACTCTCTTCTCTCTAGGTTGTCATGATGCTTCTCTCTCCTGGTTCTCCTATCTGCCTCTATGGAATGCCCATGACCATCAGAAAAGACTCCTTCCTGAGCCTTTTTCTTTCCTTCCTCCATACTATTCCATTTGATGGAATAGTAGCTCTCATCATCACCCATGATTTCAATGATCATTTCTTTGCATATGATTCTCAGATATCTTACACTTGAAGCTCCACAGACATCTTAAACTCTGCATCTCCAAAACTGAACTCATGATCTCTGTCCCAAGGGTCCCACCATCTTCCTAGTCACCCAGACTTCCAAGGTAGGTGCTATCTTTGACTCTTCACTCTCTCTCACTCCCCATACCCAATTAGTGGTGAGGTCCTGTGCATTCTACCTTGGTGACCTTTCTCACATATACCCCTTTTCCCCTCTTCTCACACTGCCATGACTTTGATGCAGTCCTTCATCACTTCATGCTTTGATCACTGTGGTAATCTATTAGTTGGTCTCCCTGACTCAACTCTCTCCTTGCTCTAGTCGATCTTTACTCAACTGTCAAGGTGATCTTCCTAAAACACAGATCTGACCTTATCACAACCTCCTTCACATGTGCTCACCACATGGTTGAACAAAGATGGAGAAAATCACAAAACCATGTGAATGGATTCTACTACAAATTTATGCTTATTTAGCTTAACTGAGCTCAATTACAGCAAGGCAACACTTTCACATCTTTATAAACTCTACTGACTCTCTATTCTGAGATCCAATTCAAAATCTTCATTTGGGCTTTCAAAACTCTTCATACCTGGCCCCCTCCTATCTTTGCAGACTTCTTATACCTTACTCCTCTCCACATACTCTGCAATACAATGACACTGTTCTTACTGCTTTTACAAGACACTCCATTTTCCAATGCTGAGCATTTTCCCTGGCTCTCCCCCATTCTTGGAATGCTTTTTCTCTTCCTCTCTGCTTCCCAGCTTCCCTGACTTCCTTCAAGTCTCAAGTCCCACTTTCTGAATGAAGTCTTTTATAGTCATTCTCAATCTTAGTCCTTCCCTCTGAGATTACCCCCAATCTGTCCTATATGCATCATGTTTGTACACAGTTGTTTATGTTGTCTTCTCCACTGGACTGTGAACTCTTTGAAAGCTGGGACTTTTTTTTCCTTTTCTTTTTGCATAGTAACTGGCCCAGATCAAGTACTTAATAAATACTAGATGTCTGACTGATACTAAAATGAGATAGATCGTATTCAACCACAAAAACGATTCATCTGTCATGACTGACTTGCCTATAAAAAACCTCTCTACTTTTGGCACTGTTTTTTTTATAGTCCCTTGTAATTATTTCTGTCCTTAATGTTACATGACTAAATAATGTAACGACTCCATAAGTAATAAGCTACAAAGATTGAGTCTAAATGAATGGTTTACTTGACATAGAAAGAAGTAAATATACTAGCAGCCCATCTCCTCCCATTTCATCCCAAATTCCCAATATATAAAGACACCTGGTAAATTAAAGTGTACCCCAGGTGGAATGAGAGCAGGAGACAGTTTTACCAGGCCAACAAGACTGAAGTGAACTTCAAATGATCATTACCCTAGAAAAACAGAGACCTAAGGCCAAGGTTACCCAATGAGTTACAGTTTAACCATTAAATATTAAGGTTTGATGGGGGCAGGAGAAGGTTAGGAAGAAAGCAGAGGGAATGTAGGATCTGGGATAAGGAATGTATTTCGAGAGTCAGATAAAATGAATGAAGAAGACTTTGAGACTGGGATTGATAATTCAAGGGGAACTCCTTCATTTGCATGGGATGCCTATAGCCAAGGCATTTCAGGAGCCAATGTCCTATCTGCCACAACTCTCAGCCAGTGTCTAACCTCCTGCTTCTACTTTCCTTATTCTCATCTCACTTCTAGTTACGAGTATAGTAATCTTGCTGTTACCCAAATTGTAATCCATTCCTTTTGTGAATGGCTGAATTCAACACTTTTAATTTTTAATTTGTGTGAGTCAGACAGAAAGACAGAGAGGAAGTGATTGGGTAGGGGGGAGACAGAGTGAGAATGAGAGGGATAGGGGGAAGGAAAGAGAGAGAGAGAGAGAGAGAGAGAGAGAGAGAGAGAGAGAGAGAGAGAGAGAGAGAGAGAGAGAGAGAGGGAGAAGAAGGAGGAGGAGAAGGAGGAAAGGAAGAGAAAGACAGAGACAGAGGGAGGAAGAAAGAGAGAGAAATGGAGAGAGAAGAAGGGACGTAGGGAGAGAGAGAGAGAGATAAAATATAAGAGACATGGGGGAAGGGAGTGGGGAGGAGAGGCAGAGAGAAAGGAGATAGAACTGAATTATACTTGGTATTATCCATAACTGTAGCACTGACAATATTTAAAGTCACTAGAGCACTATCCAGAAAAAGAGTAAAACAGTAGAAACCTAGTTTGGTTGTGCAAGACTGTTTATTATTTATGCCTAATTAGCATGAAGTATAACCGTAATAATGTCTGTCATTGAGTTTGGATCAGATTAATTTTGGTGGGAGTTTTATTTAATTATAACATCAAACTCACATGCTTAGTCTTCACGGTTTGTTTGCCACATGGTTGTATGTTACAATTATAAGTAAATAAATCATAGAAGAAACATGGCCAATGAATGAAAATCTGGGTAGGTCTCAAACAATTTGATGCAGTTAAAAGGTATGAAGTGGCAAGAAAGGGTCAAAAATGGGAGAGAAAGTAGAAATTAGATTATGTTGAACTATCTAGATGGTTATTTTCCTGTTAAAAGCAGTGTTATGTCATTTGTCAGTAGATTCATCTTTTAAAGTTCTGACCTTTCTTTTTCCATTTTTCAGATTTTAATGTTTAATTCTTTCCCTAAGTAGCTCATAAGTGTTTTATAAAGCTGTCTAATTAATCTTCACAACCTCACAGTCAGATGAATAAGAACCAATTTTATCATCCTTATTTCACATGGGATTTATAGAATTGCTCAAAGCCAAATCACAACCCTATGACCAAAATGGGACAAAAACCTGGCTACTAGTCCAGTGTTCTGTCATAGCTAAGATTAGATCCTGATGGAATGCTTTGAGAGAAAGCAACCAAATTCATTTCTGAAATTGGAATATGAGATTTAAATCAACTATAATCTTGTCAGAGTCAAAGAATACTAATTTCAAATAGTTATTAGATCCCAAATGAGAATATCAAATTAAGTGACACTTGGTACTTACAACTCATAATTTCTCCTCTCCTAGTAAGGCTACATTAAGCATATCATTACAATGCCAGGAGTTTTGCCACAAAGCATTCATAGTGATTAACAAATTTTTCCCTTTAGCAAATAATGATTTATTTTTAAAGTAGTTTGGGTAGTCAGCTCACTAAAAGAGAAGAATCAATGGTATAGTAGTAAGACCACTGGCTTTGAAAGCTGAGAACCTGGCTTCAAATCCGACCCATCCCAATCCCAATCTCTTCCATACCTAAATCTCTGGTCCTATGTTGCTGCTCTGTTGTTTATTCATTTTCAGTCATTTCTGACTCTCCGTGACTCCTTTTAGGGGTTTTCTTGGTAAAGGAGGAAACTGAAACAAACAGTGACTTACTTACCCAGGGTTAAGAAAGCTAGTAAGTGAGTTCACATTTGAATTCAGGTCTTTCTGATTTTAAGCCTGGTGCTCTGTCCACTGCACCACCTAGCTGCCCAGTATTACATTAGGGTAACCAAATTCTGAGAAGCAGCATGACCTAGTAGACAGAGTTCCAGCCTTGGAGTCATGAAAATGGTAATTCAACCCCCCTTCCCCCCCACCTCTTGTAATATAATGAGGTTCTCAGACGAGTGAATAGGAAGTAAGGGAGAGGTAGGGGAGATTTGAGGAAAGATAAGGTTTAGAACAGCTTCTGTGAGAAGAGGGATAAAGAGTAAACTATGGAGAAGTAAAAGGAATGCTTTGCTGCAGTAAGAACCCAGTTGAGGGGCAGCTGAGTGGCATAGTAGATAGACCACCAGCCTTGGAGTCAGGAGGACCTGAGTTCAAATATGTCCTCAGACATTTGACACTTACTAGCTGTGTGATCCTGGTTAAGTCACTGAACCATTGATTATGGGAAGGAAGGAAGGAGGGAGGAAGGAAGGAAGGAAAATAAGGAAACATATTTATGTACCTGCTGTGTGCAAGGCACTGTGTTAACTACTTCACAAATATTATTTCCTTTGATCTTCATAATAACCTGGTAGGTAAGAAGGAAGGAAGGAAGGAGGGAGGGAGGGAGGGGTGAAGGAAGGAAGGAAGGAAGGAAGGAAGGAAGGAAGGAAGGAAGGAAGGAAGGAAGGAAGGAAGGAAGGAAGGAAGGAAAAGAACCCAGTTTGAGATTAGATATCATAAATCTGTAGTGAACCCAATCAACTCAGTTGCATGACTTTCTCTACTATTTCTGAATAATTATTCCTTACCTATGCTGATCTTTTCCTTAATCTCAACTTTGACCTTTGATTTTTCCGCCCTGCAGTATTTTCTCAGACTATCATCCCTGCTGCAATATTATTTTTCCTCCTTTCTCAATCCCAATCCCAAACACTTTCAGTTCAATCTGCCTTCAGTTCTTGAATGCTTTATTTCCTATCTTGTTCCACTCATGTCTTTTCAAACGATAGCCCTGGATTATTCCCACTATCTGTTTCTTCTACTTGACTTCCCTACTTGCTAAATTGGGCACATATCAGGCTTCTTAGGTGACTGTGATCCAGTGTACCCTTCTTTTCTTTTCATCCTCTATCTCTCTGGATGCTTCAAGCTATACCAGATCTTTCCTTATGTGAGTTAAAATATACTAAATAAAGCCAAATTGCTGGTTGCTTTACTGTCTAGTTTACTGTCTAGTTCCTTCTGTGGAAAGTTCTAAGTTTTCCCAAAAGTAACTATAGCAGACTGGGGCAAAATCCAAAGGTCTGTTTTGGGCCAATATTATTATTACTCGAAGAAATTTAATTTTTTAAAATATAAATTCCATTGGGTTTATAGTAAAGGAAACCTTAAATAACTGACTGCATGATCACAGAATTAAATTACCATCTTGGTAGGGCTCTAAACTTAAATTATAATTATATAATACAAGTATTGTGTGATAAAATTTAAGAATTTATTTGCCACTGAACAGACCATTCACACAAGTATACTATCTTAGAGATAGAAGGACCCTCAGAAGCCACCTAGAGCAAGACAAATCTCTTCAATACCATCTCCATTTAATGGCAAAGCCTCTGCTTGAAGATGTCTAGTATGGGGAAACCTACTACCATCCAAATCATGGCATTTCTCCCCTGTTCAACTTTAAGTATTATGGGGTTTTCCTTTACATCAGCAATTAAATAATTCCTGATGTCCTTGGTCCTCTTCAAGAAGAAAGGACAAACAATAACTTTCACCCACTGTTCCTACTTCTGTCCTCTAAGGCCAAGCAGAAAAAGGCATCTCCGTCTTCTACCTGAGAGCTATTCAAATATTTGAGAAAGTTATGATATCAACCCCAAGTATTCTCTTTCTAGCATTCACACTTCTGCCATTTATATTCTCCTATGGCAACAGCCCTCAACAGCCTGGGCAACCACTTCCAGGGAAAACCTCAATTTATCTGTCTTTCCTAAAACTGAACAAAGATCTAGAAGGATGATGTAAGCAAGCAGGGTGTAAGATCACAGAATTAAAGCTTTCCTCATTCTGGTGACGATGTATCTTTTAATTCTGCTTAAGATTGCATTTGATTTTCTAGCTGCCATCTTGGTCTTATGATTACCACTGGGCTTGTACTTCCCTCACAATCTTTATCACAGGTACACCTCTCTCTTAACTCATATTTGAGAAGTCTAATCATGACCAACTTACCGAATACTACTCCCTGACTGAGCCAAAGTCATTATAGTATACACCCTAAATTTTAAGTAGTAAAAATTCATGAAAATAAATCGTGAAATCTCAAAAAAGCTATGTATAAAAAAATAAGATAACTGACTGATAGCAGCAAAAAGAGATTTGGATAATTTTTTTAAAAAATCTTTTAAATTTAGTTTTACCAGGTGTGTGAAATATAATATCATTTATAACTGAACATAGTATTCAAACAATCTTCACTGTTTTTAGCAATTGTTGAGAGGTTCTAAAAGGCTAAAAACAGATGAATGCTCTAATTTTCAGAAAAAATGGGGGAAAGATGAGTGATTATAGAAATTGGCTTCTAAGTAAGTTTGGCAGTGCTTATTTCTAGAATGAATGATTAAATAGATAGATTGTGAACACATAAAAGAAAAGAGTAATCACTAATAATTTATGCAGCTCCATTTCATTTTCTTTTCTTACAGGATCAATGCAGAATCACCTCATTTTCTTTTCTTACTGACTGACAGATAAGGGGCAGGCCACAGTTTTATTAAATCTTAACTGCAACAAGGCATTTGACAAAAAGTCTCTCATGATATTCTTCTGAACAATATGGAGATATAACATACTGAAAACCACAGTCAAAGAGTACGGATTAAGATCAACCTAGTGAGACATCTTTAGGGGATCGCTGCAAAATTCTATCATGCACCTAGTTTACCTATAAACATGATCTATAATTTCTCTTCCATTTTAAATGGAATGGATAATTATCTGCTTCCTAGTTCCCAAAGTACAAAGCTCATACTCCTCAGCCGAGCCTTCAAGTCCATTTTATTTCCAGTCTTAGTTCTTGCTACCTTCCTACATGAAACAACTGCCTTATATTTCTGTAACACCAACTTTAATAGCCTTCCCCATAGATATTACTGTATCTTCCCCACAGATACTTTTAAGAGGCAATATCTTTAAGAGGCAATAGTAAGAGGGGCAGCTAGATAGCACAGTGGATAGAGCAACCAATTTTAAGTCAAGAACACCTGAACTCAAATAGAGCCTCAGATACTTAGTAGCTGTGTGACCCTGGGCAAGTCACTTAACTCCAATTGCCTTAAAAAAAGGCAACAGTCAGTTAATATGCTCCAAGCACTGTGATAATCTTGAGGTACTAGCAGTCTGAGTCATTCTGGAGATATTTTGTCATAGCTACAGTATAAAAGACAATGAAGAAAATTTCTTTCCTGAGAGAACGACTTTAAGCCTTATCTTGGAAACAAACATTATAAAGCTGAAGAGCTGGGGATATGTTTCCAGAATTGAAAAGAAAATAGCAACTGTAGTAATGGTTAAAGGTGACTCTTTCTCATAGCTGTTACACTAAGGATGATAACTTATCTTGGTTTTATTGCTGATTACATTGTTAATAGTAACAATTAACATTTATATAGCACTTTAAAGTTAGCAAAATGTTTCACATGCATTATCTCAGCAGATTCTCACAACAACCCTAAGAGCAGCCATTGCAATCCCATTTTACAGATGAGTACACTGAAATTGACAAAGGTCAAATGACTTGCCCACAGTCTTAATAAGTGCCTTAAGTAGGATCTGAATCCAGGCCTTCCAGACTCCAATCCGGTGCTCTATTCACTACACCATCTAGCTACCTCCTTACTAATGAATAGTGTAGCCAGTATCCTTTATGTTTATTTAAGCCTAGGAAATGGTGGGGGCTCTTAAGATATACATGCATACATATATGCAAATGTGTATATGTATATATATATATATGTGTGTGTGTACACACACGTACACATGTATCTGTATGAGAGAGATGAATAAAAGTTTAAGGAAAAAAGTATTACTTAAGCTTCTGAAATAAATAGTATTTAATAAATTGTGTCGGGGCCTTACCTTTATCGAATAAAGCAAACAACATCAATAAGCACAGCAACTTTACTAACAAAGGCCAGTTTCTCTTGTCATGGAACCAGTCTGTGCAGCTTCAGCATGGAATACTGTGAGTGGAGACTACACTGGGGAAAGAACACTTTTATTTTTCTTTTAAAAGAGTAATGGTTTGCCTGCAAATGTCATCACTTTCTGCCCTGGCTGTTGGTTTCACATATCTGCAAGTATGCACTGCGTAAATGCCCTTTGGCAAGACTCTAAGATCACATTCTGTTGCCCTTCTTTGTTCATGGAAAGAAAATAGATTAGGATAAAAATGGAATGACATTATTTCTTTAACACTGAAATTCAATTATCAACTCTGATCTTGTTCAAGACCAAAAAACAAAACAAAACAGGATCCTGTGGTAAACCCTTCTCATTAAGGGAAATTTGACTCTTCAAAGGGAAAATTCTGGAAGCTCTGGCTCTCCTAATTTCTTAATTTAATTTGAACCATGGAAACATACTGTGTTCTATTATCATTTCCATAATCTTAAAGTACTTGTTCTATGTGACTGGGTAGGTATAACCTTTGAAAAACATAGTCTTTCTTCTCAAATAACATATCTTCAAAAGACAGACACATAAATATAACTTTTCTTTTTCTAAAGTCAAAACTTTTTATTTAGGTCTTTTTTAAAATGTGGCTCACATGACTCTCCATATCATTCATTTTTCCCAATCAGTCTTAGGTGGCACAGAAGAATATATATATATATATATATATTTATGTTTAAAATTGTATAAGTCAGAAGTAATTTCTTCAGAACATTGCAAATAAACTCCCATTTAGTTAGCTAACTTATTTGGGGTTTGTTTGCATCGAGCCACTGCTCTGGAATCCAGCACACAGAGACGAGCTGTGTGTGTGCGTACGTACATTTGGAAGATGGTGAAGGAGGAGAATGTTACATACAATAAGCAGTACAAAGTCTGTTTCAAGTATATTGTCTTCAAATAAAATTATGAGTTGCCAGAGGTCAGAATCCTGCCATATTTAGTTTCTGCTCCCCACGAGATCCACAATTGTGCTGTATATGCCAGGATCTCAATAAATACTTATTGATTAAATGGGATTGAAGAAAGTGGAAACCAATACAAGCTTTCCTTTCTGGAAAATGAAAGGCAGAGGAACAGTGAATAGTACGATCCACCAAACCAAATAACACAGAAAAAAAAGAAAAAGAAAAAGAAACCAAACAGGACAGGAGGGTGAAGATGGGGAACAGAGTATTGTGTGCATTAAAGAAAAAATAAAACACTTCATCTTTTGTTTAAAAAAAGAAGTGAACCTTAGATTTAAAATATGGGAGATGAGAATAAAGGCAGTCATTAAGCAAAGGGGAGCAATAAATATCAGTCTTGGAATATCATCACTATTAGAATAATAAAATATTATTGTTAGAAGGGACTTCAAAAAGTATCCAGCTCAACTATATACACAGTCTTCTTCCGTGCCACTTGGCCCTGCATGATAAAACCTCTGGTAAGAGAAGGAAGAGACATGGGAAAATTGTGCATTAGTGTTGATGCCTTACAGGTGGTACAGCCTATGGCTTTTCATGCTCTGTTTATAAGACATGACGATTTCGAACCAGCCTTTCTTACAAACGTATGTATAATCTCAAATTTGCCCAATCTTTAAGAAATACATATTTAATGAAGCATGTAAATACACTTGAAGTTTCCAAAACAAAGAGTCTGAACTAAAAAGCAAATAAACCAAATACCATTCTAAAAGTTACAATTTGAACAAAGTACAAACAGCAAAGACAGTACACTTAGAAAGTTTTTTGGCTTTTAGGAAGAAACAACTATCAGCCAGTAAGTAATTATTGAGTACTTACTTTATGTATTGTTGAGAACACAGAAATTTTTATTTCTGTCAGCACAGATCTTATGATGTATTTGATGACAGGAGGCAAAAATAGTAGCAACAATAGCTGAACTTTATGTAGCCCTTTCAGGTTTGCAAAGCTCAAACTCCCTATGTACATACATATATGTGTCTATATGTATACACGCATATGTTATTCCATTTGATGCTTCCAACAACTCTGTCAAGCAGGTGCTACAGTTATCCCCATTTTACACATGAGGAAAACGAAGCTGAAAAGTTAAGTGATATACCCAGAGTCACATAATTTGTAAGTGCCTGAGGTGAGATTCAGACCCAGGTCCTCCTGAATGTTTTATCCACTAATTCATGTTGTCTCCCAAAAGTTGATACAAAGACATGTCTAAAAATGAAAAACAAGTAAAGGTGATGCTAGATTGATGTTTACTTTCTGACTTTTCTAATTGCCATCTCACACACACACACACACACACACACACATACACATACTGCACTTCTTATTCAACTACATGATCCTGAGGTTGAAGTAAGTAGAGTCAAGAAGACAATATACACAATAACTACAACAATGTAAATAGAAAGAACTACATGCCCCTCCCCCCAATCTCAAGCGATTGTAACAAAATTATAAAGATAAAGTATGACTTAAATGAAGAGAGATGAGAAGAAGGCCCCAACTCACCCCTTTGTGGATTGGGAGGTCCATGGGTGTTAAGATGTTGTACATGTTTTTGGATTTTTTTCAATGAATCAGTTGTGCTGATTTCCCCTTTAAAAATACTATATAATATGTGAGATGGCTCTCTAGGAAGAAGAGATGGAAGGATACTAAGGATATTCACAACAATGGAAGAAATGGAGGACTTCAATCAAAACATTTCAAAAAACAGAGTTGGGAAGAAGCAGCTGGGATGGTGGGGGAAACATCCTCAGAGAAGAAATATAGATCGAACACTGTTATTTTTTCCTAAAGAGCCATATATCTGACGGGAGTCTGAGAATTTTTTAATAAATAGATAATTTGAAATCCTTTGATACTACTTTCTAGAGTGGAAAAAGAAGCACTATACTGGAAAATCCATTTGGTCAGTGATTCACTAGTAAGTTGGGCAGGAGTGACTGAACAACCCTGACTGCTATATCAAAGAGCTAAGCAGGAAGAAAGGATAGGAGAAATGAAAAAGGGAGGAAGACAGAAAGAAGAACAAGAGAAGATAGGAAAAGAAATCCTCTCAGGGTATGTGTGCGTACATAACAATATACACATTCGTTCACATACACATGTATGCACATTACACATCAAGCATAGTATACTATATCGTACATATTTAATTACACTGTATCTGTATATATTTTAACATATGTGTATTTATGTGTCAGTAGTAAGGAAAGGAACGAATAGGGCTGGCTGAAAAATCTTAATTGATGTTGTGATCATATGTAGAAACATACTTATCACATAACACATAATTACATGTGTGTATACATGTATGATAAGCAATGAAAATTACTGAAATAACATATGGTGGTGCATATATTGTAAAATATATCTTTATATCCATATATATATATATATATATATATATATATATATATATATATATATATGGAAGACTACTTTTACTTTCCTCATCTTGTTCCTCTTTCTTTTGCCTTTTTTCTCCTTTTGTCTTTTCTTCCTCCCCTTTTCCTTTATTTTTATCCCCTTCTCTCTTTCTGTTTTCCTTTTTTCTCTCTCCTCATTTCTCTTATTTTCCTTCTTTCTCCTCATTTCTTTCAGACTGTTTCTTCCACCTATTTCTCATTTTCTTCCTTTTAGTTCCCCTATTTCTCCCTGCAGCCCACCCCAGCTCCTTCTTCTTGTTCCACATTGCGATGATTGGACATATGGGCTTTTTTTTGAAGCAATGAAAGTTAAATGACTTACCCAGGGTCAGATATGGTTATTCTTTTTAAATGAATTGCTTTCACTGCATTTTAGAAATAGAAATATTTGTTTCACACACAAACATACTAACTACAGTTAAATCATTTATGATGATACAATTGCTTAATCAGGATAGCTCTGACTGTGTCACTGTCAATTCTATAATCATTCATCAATTACAAAACATCGACCAGTTTCCCTGACATCATCTGGAGTGATCAAAGGTGACTGTCAAATGAATCTAAAAGCTAAGCCTCACAGAAGCAAGAGGCACTGTCCTGAACAGAATCAAAAGACAAACTAGGAAAAATTTAAACAGCATGTGAGATATAAATCTTTAATGAACCTTGCTAAATCAACCTAGGCTGAGCATTCCACTCAGTCTTCTGAGGTCACCCAGCATCAGTTTGAAAATGGATTAATTTCCATTTTCCACTGAAAATAAAGCCAAGAAGAAGTTTCAGTCCTCCGGAGGGAAACTGCAGCAGCTTCCATTATGAAACAGGGGAAAATCACCATCATCAATTACACAGTGAAACGGAGAAAAAAATGGCTAAGTAGTGTGAAGCTGTGCTATGGATTTGGGAACATTTAATGCTACCTTAAGCATAAATTCTAGGCTGTAAGAACAGGGAGATGGATTTGTGAGTTTAAAGAGAAAAGGAACATTTACATACTTTAATTCCATGTTCAGGGAGCATGAAGACATATGGACCTAACTAGGTTAAGTCTGGTTAGGACCTCCCTCTCTAAAATATCTGGAAAAGCTCAGACTAGCTCTCTGCTCTCCTTGGACAAAGCCGATATATCACTATGTGGGTAATTTTCAGTACAGAAAATCTGAACTCAAACGCAAGATGAGAGGATGTGCTCCACCTTGAGGCATGTAATACCTTTGGGTCATATAAGGTTTTGAAGTCCTCTTGTCCTGCTCTCCTAGACTCAGCTCGTGTGTATGTATGTGTGTGTGTGTGTGAGGGGTGGGGTGCATGGAAGTCACAGGTAGTTCTGAGTTGGCCTGACACTCTGAAAGAATTATAAAAGCAGAACCATAACTAGAAATCTTTCCACCTGGGACAAGACCCTGGAGCAACTGACATAATGAGTGAAGGTTGAAATCAATGGCTGAGGAAGGGATATGGCGACCCTGTGAAACTATCTCAAGATTGTTGACAGGAAGGTTTTTCTCAGGGTAAGGGAAGCTTCCACTAATACAGGCACATGGTAGTTTCCTATTTTGGCTCATTATCTCTACCAATTAAATGTTAAGCTGTGTTGTTTCTACATTGAAGGGCAAATATTGTTAGCCTTCTCTAATCTCATCCCACTACGGTTATAGTCCCGTCCATACGTTATGTCAATTCTATCCCTTATCATTTCAAACTCAAACTCTTTAGTCCAGTATTTAAGATTATTCAATCTCACATCAAGGGGCAGGTAAGGTGGCACAGTAGATAGAGTGCCCGACCTGAAGTCAGGAGCGCCCGAGTTCAAATCTGGCTTCAGACCCTGTGTGACACTGGAAAGTCATTTAACCCTACTGATCTCAGTTTCCTCATTTGTAAAATGAGCTAGGGAAGGAAGCTGGTAAACTACTCCAGCATCTTTGCCAAAAAAACCCCATATGAGGTCACACAGATCAACATGACTAATCGACTAAACATCAACAACAGAAAAATGGTACATCTCATTATGCTTCAACATGTACCTATTAATGTATTCACTTCAGCCTTTTTACTGCCCCATTAGAGTCATTTTCATTTCTCCTTCTCTCTTTCCTTGCATATATTGTTTCCCTCATGTTAAAGTTTCCTTTAATCTTATTTCTCAAACTTATTCTAGCCAAGGTAGTCTTCTGATCAGCTTCCCAACACAGGCCATTTTTGTCACTTGCCACAGTTGTGTGTTTGTCCTTCGCTGCTGAAGAAGACCATGCCATCAGGGAAATGATGACATGACTTGCACTTGACTTTGTTTTGAGTGAAGGAGGGCTGTGCAGGTCACCAGCTTCACTTCTCCTCCAGAGCTACATATTCATCAGATGACTAGAGATGACCCAGGATGAGGCAGTTGGGTTAAGTGACTTGCCCAAGGTTACACAGCTAGTGAGTGTCAAGTGTCTGGGGCGAGATTTGAACTCAGGTCTTCCTGACTCCTGCACTGGTGCTCTATCCACCGTACCACCTACCTGCCAACTTGCCACGGTTATATCAACCATGTAAGAGGTTAGCTGGGTAAGGAGTCACATTGATAACAGCCTTATTTCCTGTACCTTGTAGCTGGCTTCTCAAATGGCTTGGCTGGATATAGACATCACTGCTTATTTTAACTTCTACTTCATATACAAGTGCCTGATTCCTCATTGCCCATCTGGCCTCTGACCAACAACACTGCCTTGTTGTCTCAAGTAACTATTTCTCTTTCCGGTTTATGATGACCACTCCTGGCTTTGAGCTACTCTATTTCTTTAACTTTTAGCTCAGCAGTTCTCATACTTTTTGGTTTATATCCTTAAAAGTTATCGAGGGCCTTACATCAGTTATTTCTATACTGATATTTGCCATATTAGAAACTAATCATCTCCGTATTATTAGGAAGATAGTTTTGATCTCAAGAACCCCCTTTAGGGGTTTCAGGGAGTCCTAGAGATCCCTGCACCACACTTGGAAAATTTGATTTAGCTCATGTCTCTTGGACTAGTTCCTGTTTTCCTCATTGCAACCTACTATGTTCCCCTGAGATGGACACTAGGTGGCAGCATCATTTAAGATAGCATGGTGGTCAGCACAACTATTTTAAAGTATACATTTTAAAGGTGAGAAGCAATGTCGGTGGAGACAAGGAAGAGAGAAAAGGGTAACGGACAAGTAAGAGATGTATGGACTTGACTGTTCATGTCTTAGAAGAGGCGTGCTGCCTTTCTTGGTTACTTACGAGTTTAACCAGTATGTATCTTTGCGCAACTAAAATTTAACCTTTTTTCATCATGGGGACTTCTATCTTGCACGTTTTTCCTACGAATGACCATTCTGCCTAACACATTCAAAAGCACTTTACTGAAAAAGTGAACAAACACGAGTTTTGAAGAGCTTTTAAGTGGTTTCATGATAATATGTTTGAAAATACTCATATGGAGGCAGATGTTTTCATTAAGAAAAATAATATCCAGATGTTTTGGTAAGATATGTCAAACATTCAACAGTTTTACCTAATTTATGAAGTGTCTTCATAAGTCATAGTGCTATGTCAGTCACAGTGCTATGTCATAAGTCTCAGTGCTATGACCTCCTTATGGGGGTATTTAGACTGTATTAAACATTCTCCTTTATCCCTCTTTCCTACTACCACAGAAGTCTTCAAAAAAAGTATAAAACAGTTCATATCGATAATGTTTAATAGTTTGCATCTGAAGTAAAATGAATATAAATATTCATTCCAAATTCCTTTACACATATTTGTAGTTGTGATGAGGTGAGTTATTTTTCAGGAAAAAAAATCACAAAATGACATTTAATTTTAACTTCACAATGCTTTTATTTGAGTCTTTTTAAGAGAAAGAAAAAGGGAAAGGTTGCTAAGGAAACCTATGTGGCCGCACAGGAAGTTCTCTGATGAGTTCATTTTATTAAAAGACATATGAAAAATGACTGTAGGGCCCTGAAATTGAAAAATAATGGAAAACTAATCCAGAATGAATTAAGCCTTCTAAAAAACTACTAATGACAGAAAAAAGACTTTTTAAAAAACATGTTTATATAAGAGCATATTTTAAAAATAAAATATGATTTCAATAAATATCTTTCAATTCTATAATGCAAGTTTTATTTCTCATTTTTCTCTCATAGTTCTGATTTTTAATCATATAAAATAGTTTGATATTTTAAAAAGCAACTGAAATACAAATGGCCACTGGTTACCTTTAAAAACTTACAATTTACTATGCCTGTAAATGTATTACTTCTAATGAAGCAGTGATACTGGGTAATATGAAGGTTAAGTACCATAAAAGCAGGAAAAGTATTTTATTTGAACTTTTGTTTTTGTTGAACTAAATTAAATGAAGCCAAAAGGGACTAGGAAAGACATATCTAATCACACACGCACACACACACACACACACTCACACACATTTTGTCTTTCCCCTTAGCTTCTAACATTCCCTCTTCCTCCTCCCCTCCAGTGTCTCCCTCTATCTCTCACACATATACTGCTAGATTAGACTCAAGCCTGAGATCCTAGAGTGGAACAGAGGTTAGCTGACACAGAAATGAAAGAAGAGAAGCATATAGAAGGTCCATATTCTTTCTCTCCTCCCCACTTCTTCCTTACACCAAACATTCCCCCTACTTTTGCTCCCAGGGATGCCCCATACCACCAACACAGCCTGAGGAAATGACCAAAAAAAATCCAGAAATACCAACCTTAGATGAGTATATAGGAAAGACTGGAATACACACAAAAGCACAAAATTGTACAACTTGTCTTCATTGTATTTTATTTGTAATGAAATTAAGAGAATTTTCTAGTGTAATGCCTGCGTATACTGGCTAATAACAAATATTAGCCACAGTTTATGCATATATTTTAGTACGTATACAGTTTATGTATATAGTTCAGGATTTAAGGAGATAAATGTAAAAATGCAGTAGATAAAACACTCAGTATTGTATCCATATTCTCAGAGAAAATAAAGGAATTTATTTTCCTAAGAAAAATTGGATTAAGTAATCTCTAAGGTCCCTTCTATCTTTAAATTCTATGATGCTAAAATATATATTCATAGGCTCTTAAACTATGAGAGACTAAAGACGACCTTAGAAATTATAAAACCAAAGCATCTCGGAGTTATAAAGGATGCCAGACACCATCTAGTGCAACCTGTACCTGAACAAGGATCTTTCTTTAATACTGCCAACAAGTAGTAGTCTCTCAACCTTTGCATAAAGACCTCCTGTGAGGTGGAAACCACTCCCTCCTCTGGAGAGCCATTCATTCTACTTTTGGATGGTTCTAAACATTAGGAACCCCCTTCCCCCACCCCAGCCCCCCTGACATTAAGCCGAAATTTACTCTCTACTTCAACTCTGACTCATTTCTAAACCTCTTGCAATGTGGCTTCCAATTTGTTTACCACACCAAACATCTTCTGTCTAAAGTTACCAAAAAGCTCTTGGTTAAATCTGATGGTCTTTGTCAGGCTTCATCCTTCTTGTTCTCCATTTAATTTTTGATGTTATTAACCACCCCTTCACTTGGGATGTCTAGACTTCTCTGCCAGCATTCATGAAGCTCTCTTGGTTTTCCACACCATCTCACCACTGCAGTCTCCTTTCATGTATATCATCTAGGTCTTAACTCCATTAATGACCATATTGGTATCTTCTAAGAAAGACACTCTCCTGAACTCTCTTCTTATACCCTCTCTCGATCATCTCATTAGCATGTAGGGCTTAAGTCATCAGCTCTACGTAGAGCACTCTCAAACCTATATATCTGGTCAGAAGCTCTTTTCTGAAACTCAGTTCTGTGTTAACCAACTGACTAATCTTTTGCTCCAACTAATCTCTCCTTCCCATTCTGTAGCGGGCACCACCATCATCCCAGTCTCCTAGGTCTAACATCTCAGTCCTTCTCAAATTTTTCATTTACCTTCATTCTCCTCCCCACATCCAATCAGCTACCGAATCTTGTCAATTAAATGTTTTTCCTTTTATTATCATGAACTTGAGGAACATCAAGAAACATGAAAATTTCCCTTCATAAAGAACAGAAAGAGAGGCCCACATATGAAACCATGAGTCTCCACAATGAACAGGCTATTTTTCTTTTGCATATTTCAAATTTAATATGGTTGTTTAATATTGCTCTAAGTCATCTTCTGAACTTTGTTTTGCAATATTCTGTTTTTTAAAATTGTTTTAACATTCTTTTCTTCCCTTTTTTGGGTAAGTTGTGGCAGTTTTACTTCCACAGTGCCTCTCATATCTGTCCGCCTCTCATGATTCCACTCTAGCATACATTACCTGGCCTGTTATAAACACTCTCTTTTTAGTTTTCTTGCTTGTAATGTCTCCTCTCCAATCTATTTTACACATAGACAACAAAACAGAATTTCTAAAGCACAGGTCTAACCATATCATTTCTCTGTTCAAAAATCATCATTGGCTCCTTGGGGCCTTTAGGATAAACTACATACCCTGGCCTTTTATCCATGTCTTCCTGTACAAAGCCAATCATAATTAAAATGCCTTTGATATGAACACTTTTTAGGGACACATAACAAGCATACCTCACTTTATGCTTTTAACCACGGAAGTAAGGCCATTCACTTTGGATTCTTTACTATCAATCTATACAAGCCATTACTTTAATGCTAGATACAGGTTTGAGGTCTGACATCTCAGAGGCTCCTATTAGAATAGCTTCAATATCTTACCCTGAAGGGCTGTAATTAAATAAAATCTCACTGAACAACGTAAAACTGTTGTTATTGAGTAACTTTTCAAATGTGTCCTGCTCTTTCTGACCCCATCTGAGTTTTTCTTGGCAAAGATACTGCAGTGGTTTGCCATTTCCTTCTCCAGTTCATTTTACAGATGAAGAAACTGAGGCAAACAGGATTAAGTGATTTGCCCAAGATCACACAGCTAGTAAGTATCTGAGACCGGATTTGAGACCGGATTTGAACTCAAGAAGATGAGTCTTCCTGATTCCAAGCCCAGAGATTTATCAGTGGATACCTGTACCACCTAACTGCCCTACAGTGTAAGATGATGGATGTAAATTTGAAATAAAAATATACAGCTCACATATTTATCACACTGAAGAGTATGATCATTTATCCAGATATCTCTTCATCATTGCTGTAAGCCACAGTTAACTGATATGACCCTTGCTTGTTCACCTGCCAGTTAATTAGATTCCTATCTAATCTCTTACGTTCATTTCATCTAATTCTCTTGTGTTCTCATTACTTGCTATTCTTATACCTTCTCCAAATAAAGTGACAGGAATCTCTCCTGAATGTGATCTACATAAGGGCAGCAAGGTGGCACAGTGAACAGGGCACAGATCCTAGTGTCAGGAGGAACTTGACTTCAAATCTGGCCTCAGACACTTATTAGTTGTATGACCTTGGGCACATCACTTAACCCCGATTGCCTCGCCTCCCTCCTCTGAAAGAAAATCAGCAACATAAATTCTTCTTCTCTGTCCTCTCTGGTTAATGGTTTCATGGATGATTTTATAAGCTGAGATTCCAAAAAATCAGAGAAACTTATATTGGAAGGAGAATTCCCCTCCCCCAGATATCATGGCCAACAAACAATTTTTTAAAGTCAATAACATACTTGAAATCATAAAAACCAAGAATATTTAGCTCTAGAAAGATACTCAGAATTGTTCTTATTCAACTTCCTTATTTTAATAGATGAGGAAACTGAAGCTGAGAGTGGCTAAGTGATTCCCTCAAGGTCATATTTCCTTACTAAGCCTAGACCTTATGGTGGCATTTTTCAATCTCTGGAATATTTCTTGAAAATGGACTTTCTTGACTTGGCAGAAAACGCTGACAGAAAGCCATGTCTGGATTATTATGTTTAGTCATCCATGGGTGTCCCATTTGGGGAAGAACATAGTAAGTATTATGCAGCAAGATTTTATTTCATCATCATCTTATATAGAAGAGAATGAAGTTATTATCAATAGTAGACCCTCTGATCTGGCAGGCCTCAATCTGTATCCAGCATTTAAATGATGGCACGTCCAATTTGCAGACAGAGAAGAATTAGAAATTCTGGAATCCTTAGTTCTATAGTATTAATATGTACAGCGAAGTATACATCTTATCTGTTCCAGACAATCAGAACTCTAGTACAAGAACACTGATGAGTTGGGAGCCATCCAAAAGGTAAGTGAGATGGTGAGAAGCCACAAGAACTTTCCACAGTTGAAGGAACTAGGGTTATTTTGCCTGAAGACCTCTGGGGGAAGTTATATCTGCCTTTGGTACCTGAAGGGCTTTTACATATGGAAGAGGAAGTCAACTCATTTTCTTTAGACTTTCAGGACAGAACTATCAACCATATGTGAAGATGCAGAGAGCCAAATGTGCCGCTAATGTAAGGAAGGATTTACACACAGAGAGGTCCAGTTAGAGTGGGATGCATAGGGAAAGAGTGGGTTCCTCTTCACCGGAGGTTTTCACTTAATGGCCACATGGCTTCTTTGCTACTATGTCATAGATAAGATTGCTTTTTGCTTATGAGTTGGATTAAATGGCCTCTCAGGTCTCTTAGCTAAGTTGGGTCTTGGGGGACAGACTGTTGCCAAACACATACTCAAAATCTTTCTAGCTTTGTAGGACCTGCTTGAGTTTATGTTTTGTGCTGGCATAAACTCTGAGAACTGAGGATCATTTCTGTGCCAGAAAGAGGCAGCAGTGCTGGACTCTAGTTACAGAAAATAAGATCAAAAGGTAAGCTGGCAATTTTTCATATGGATTCTGGGCCAAATGGAAGGATATTTATTGTAATCATATCCAGAATTCGGTAACATAGTCATTAATGACTGTTTAAAATTTTATTACCAAAATATTGAGGCAATCCCATTATAAACACATGAATTCTTGAAATTGAAATCAATAGAAATGTCCCCAAGATTTCATGGGGACTTGTTGGATTTATTTCAGAGGGAGTTGAAGTTCAAAGAGATATCAGACTTGATGGGATGGCCTCCAAGGTCCCAACTTTCTCTGAGATTCAGTGATTCTCAAAATATGTCACATTTCATTTATTCAGTATTCATAAAAAAATCTAAAAGGTAATCTCCCACATTTGTACTGTGACATGCCTAAGGCAAAATTACACAAGATTTTTTTTTCTGGGTATAAAAATGGTATTTGCCTATACAGTGCATGAAATACATAACCTTGGCATTCTCTTACCTTTGAACCAATGAGAGTATACAGCCATTGAATGGTTTCATTATGATTTATGACTCCATTCATCCCGTCTACATACAACATAATCTGGCCCAAAGCTATGGAAAGGAAAAGAAACAAGGAAGCATTATGGTTTCTTGTAAAAAATATTTCTAATCTATGGATATCATAAATAAGCATTCATCACATATCATGACATTAATCGAGAAAGTTTCATTCCTTGAGCACTTAGATTCCACACGTTCCAGAAGGGATTTAAAGAGGACTGATTAATGAGTTTTTCGTATCGGCTGTACCTCATTGCCAGAAATGAAGGCAGCAGCAGATCGATGCAGAAGAGAGATGCATTCCCTGGCATCAATTAGAGGGAATCAGTCTAGGGCAAAGTCTGGGGCGAAAGCCAGAAGCCATGGATTTACAAAATGCTAGTAAGAGTATCATGTGAAAAAAGGATTAGACGTTCTGTTTGGTTCTGAGAGGCAAAATGAGAAATGAGTGGGGAGAAGCTATAGGAAACAAAACTAGTCACTCTCCAATTCAATGGGATGTCTGAGGAAGGAGTTAAAATTCTTGTCAGTAGAGGGAGTTAAGTAGAGGCTGGAGGAGAATCCAAGGAAAATACTGTAGAGGGTGTATATTCGTCCTTTATTGCTGAAGAAGACCATGCCATCAGAGAAATGATGACATGACTTGCACTTGATTTTGTTTTTGAGTGAGGGAGGGCTGTGCAGATCACCAGCCTCACTTCTCCTCCAGAGCCATCTGAATCCAGTGACCAGATATTCATCAGGATGACTGGAGATGACCCAGGATGAGGCAATTGGGGTTAAGTGACTTGCCCAAGGTCACACAGCTAGTCAGTATCAAGTGTCTGAGGCGAGATTTGAATTCAGGTCCTCCTGACTCCTGCACTGGTGCTCTATCCACTGCGCCACCTACCTGTCTCAGGTCAAGGGGGCAGCTGAATGTATGGACTTAGCAGTCATCTGCATAGAGATCATAACTCAGCCCATCAGAGTGGATGAAAGTCACTCATCCACGATAGAGGGTAGAAGATGGACCAAATGCCCTATGAGGTCCCTTGGATCTCTCTATCTCTATGATTGTGTGCAATGAGGCTCAGGAGTTAAAGTAGACATCCAAGACAAGCAAAAGGAGGTTCAAGACCAACAGAGTAGAACCCAAGACTGTGGTGGAACCAACAGCTCTTTCTTCTTCTGAGATTTATCCCAGAGAGTGAGTGAGCTCCTTAATTAAAACTAGCAGGTTCTTGCAATTTTAGAGCCTTGACAATAAGAATTCTGACTTTTGATATCTGTATAGCTTAAATTTTGGAAGAAAAATAGAAGCACCATATACATATAACAATCTACACACATACACGTGTATATATACGTGTGTATAGATACATACTCTCACACATATGCATATATGCTGATAATTTTTTAAATTTTTCTATGATTCCATCACTGTAAGCAAACTTCTTTCCTTGATTTAGGACAATAACTCAATTATAACTTAAAAGCCTTGGCTGCTTAAGACAATGAAAAGTTAAATGACTTGCTTGTGGTCACAAAGAATATGTCAGAGGCAGGACTAATTCTAGATCCAACTCTATCCCTTTTTTCCTCTATGTCTCCTGCTTCATATGTATGCAAATGTATGTGGTATACATACATACATACATATATATACACACACACATATAGATATCTATATCTGTCTAGGTGTACATATATAACTACTCTTTTGTCAATCTCACCATATTGCCTTAACTAAAATGGCTGAAAAGAGGCAAGCTGTTTTGACTGAGAGAATATATGACAGCATAAACTCAGTCACTCTAGCCTATGTTTCATCTATAGCATTTGGCTGAAGAGATTTCCATCCTATGGATGCTATATGGATGCTTTTGCAGAAATAAAATGAAACAAAACTAAAAACCACAGACAGGTAGATGGGTGATATAAGAATGACCTATGGGTCAATCCAGACCACGAACGAATCTCTAGGATTAGTCTGAACCCCAAATGGCCTCCAGAAACTTGGCCAGAATTAATAAAACATCTAGGGAATGGGGGAGAATGAGACAGAATTCATGTGAGTACTTATTCCATCATTCTTCTAACTGTATAAGTTTCTCATCAAAACCTATCTCATCTCACACCAAAATAGTTATTTTCCAACCAACCAGACATAAAATGACTTTTAAAGCTCCATCAATCTCAAAAGAAAAAGAAAAAAAACATGGAGAGGGATCAAAGAATAGCGAATTTTATTTACCCAATTAAACAGCATTTAATTCAATAAATTTACTGAGCATCGTGTGTATCTTAAGTGTTGCACTGAGACCAAGGAGACACAAGATTTAAGTAAGACATAATTTCTGTCCTTATTAAATTTACAGATTAGTAGAAGGATAAGCTATATACACCATTAATTGTAAGTACATAATTATGTAGGATGGGGACATTAGATAGATAGGTGTAAAAGAGACCATTATGTCAGATCAAAGCTGGAAGGGATTTCAGAAGGTTATTTAATGCTACTCCATTTTGTAGATAAGGAAACTGAGGCTCAAAGCCACTAAGTGGCACAGCTGAAAATTGAATTTACATTAATTCAGGGCTCCTTCCAATGTGCCACCCAACAGAGACTGTGGGAGGCTTGCTTCATGGAGGAGGTAAAAGCATCATATGAATTTGGGCTATAAATGATGGAAATAATTCAAGTCAGAAAAAGAGGGACACTACAGGCATAGAAAGCAGCACAGAACTAGAAATGTACAAGGTATAAACAGTCAGTCAACTAGCTTTTATTAAATGCTCACTGTATACAAACAATGGAAATACAAAGAAAGAGGAGAAAAGAAAATGAAGTGTGTGCTCTTAAGGAGTTCACAATCTAATAGGAAAGACAACATGGAAACAATTATATACATACAAGATCTATACAGGATAATTTGGCGATAATTAACAGAAGGAAGACACTAAGATTAAGGCAGACTGAGAAAGTGGACTTTAATTGAGACCTAAAGAAAGCCAGGAGGCAAACATGAGGATACAGATAGTTTAGTTGGAATAGGAGAGGGATAAGGGATAGACTTTTGATATCTTTGGTATAGGGACTAAAAACCACGAGTACAGAATACCTGCCCTGGTAGACTCTCACAACATAACATGGTATCACTGATGAGAAACATTTCACATCCCTTCTTAGAATGGGAAATAGAGTAGGCACCAAGGTGATGCCTAAAGTGCCTCAACTATGCTCCCAGAAAGTTAAGGGGACCTCTTCACGGATAGCAGGGACTGTGGTACCCTCTCCAAAGTGAATACTGATCACTATATGTGGACGTGGGACGTGAAGGAGAATGGAGGATCTTTAAGCTGATGAAGCCATGGTGACACAAGACCATCAAAAGTTTCAATAACCTGACAAATATGTGCTAACTGCTGGAATTCCCCTTTCTGAGAACCCTCCTAAGCTTCAAACTGAGAGTCGGGGCCCAGAGGTACACGCTGTTCCAGCTTTAAAAGAACAGAGGCCCCCCTTGACAGGAGCTTGGGCCAGAAAAAAAGTTTAATTGTGTGTCTATTTTAATGGGCCAGGAATTATCTGATCTGAGGAGAGGGGGAAAAAAGTCAAATGAGTCAATGCTTCAGTTAGACAGTCAGTTCTTGGTTCCATAAGGAAAACCTCAGCTCAAACAACCTGGCCAAATTTTCATTTTTAACTGAGATGTTAGATCACGTGCAGACACTGCCTTAAAGAAAAATTCATTCCACTAAAGGACAATCTAAAAAAACATTTTAAAACTTCTTTTTAGTGCAAGAGACTCAGCTCTTGAATAAGGCGAGATCAAACCAAGATAAGATCAGCAAACAGTTCTGCTTTATGAAATTCTTTGGATGGGAGCAAAGATGTTAACAATGAATTTGGAATCGATGTGAAATAAACAGCATGTGTACCTGTCACATTTTGAAATAATATATGTGAAGGTGTATTTTAAAATCAATGACAGCAATAACTTTCCTTTGAAACAGGGCATGGGGCAAGGAAGACAGGAGATGCATCAGTGTGATCACGTTTCGTTGGATGCTTTAATGCTGCTTCCCCACTTAAGAGTAGGGGACATTCTTCTGGAGAGCTGTTCCCAGTGTCTTCTTTTCCTTCCTATTGGATCCAGATACGGAATTCTCAGTGTGGAAATTCCCTCTGCCAAGACAGATTAGCCACTCCCACGCATATATATGCTTATGTTTATATGTGTATATGCATGTATGTGTATATATGCTTTGTATCATATGTATATGTGCCTGAATGTGTTTGTGTATATATATGTATCTGTGTATGCATATGAACATACTGTATTGTGCATGTATGTGTGTGTGCTTATGTATATATGTGTGCATATTTATACACATGGGCATATAACATTATAAACATGACACTTAGTATTCCAGTGAAGAGTAAAGATAAAAAGTGAAATTATGGAAATGATGAAATAATTATCTCAAACTCAAATGTTACTTCCTCCCCATTTCTTTTGCTGAGGTCCCTTGGTGAGGAACGATTTTTCCTCTCAAACCGAACACAGGTACTTTGTCTTGCACCTCTCTGATGTACTTATCTAGTATTACATTGGCTCTTAGCACAGTGTCTGACACATT